>CM040394.1:52759454-53969898 GCA_022702515.1 Ilyophis sp. 1 JC-2022 | reverse complement strand
ATCATCACAGACGAAGTTGTGCCTACATAAGTAATGCATATGATTATAAAAAAGCAGCACACAAACTATAGGCCCTCAGGTTATACAATTATACAACACATTTTTAGATTTACAGAAACTTAGGAAAGGATTACTTTAGTATATGAAACGTATATGTAAATTAAACACTGATTTGGTTAGGTGAAATGGCTACTGTGTGATTTTGTGTGTTATACTTAAAGTGATGGTCAAGGGATTCTAAAAACTTCAAATAACCTATATATCACAAAGGGATGTATCCACTACACACCCACCAAATATCTTTTCAAGAAAATGTCAATAGGTGTATTAATATACATCTCAAAGTCAGCTAATAAACTCAGTCTTGAAAGGACTCAGGATTGTAGGGGTGTGGTCTAAATCCAAAGTAAAATACAGCGTGGCTGCTATCAATAGATAAATATCACACGCAAGCTTGCAATCAAAGTTAAGTTACCATTTGCAACCATTTGATCTAACGTTAGTATATTTAAAGCAAGCTAAATTACAAGGCGACGTTTCACCACATGCATGTTCCACACAAATCATTAAATAATTGTAGGTTTTTATCAAGTTTTTAACATTTATTTAAAGGCCCATTCCTTAATTTCGGTTGCAAATCGAACAAAAATCACGTGCATGGCAACTAAGTAGCGATGTAGATACTGGTTCTCTTCTCGTCATATTTGTTACTGTAGCCAGCCACTGAACAATATGACAAAACGATTTCCAAGGTATGGTTTATTTGGCAAAATCTTAAATATCTATTATTTTCAATATATTACCTGACGAATGATCAGTGCACCAAGTAAAAACGACACGTGAGTGATTAATTTGTTTCCATGCTGAGCTGTGCAAAAAGCAAGCTAATGTCACTAGCTAGCACCACGGAGGGATGGATAAAAAGGTGAAAGATTGGGAGAGGGATAAAATATAGGTATACGGAGCGGGGGAAAAATAAAACACTTTAGCTAACTTATTATTCCAAATCCAAATGCTGATAACGCAGACAACTATTCTCAAGGGCAAACAAAATGAGCGTTTGTTTCAGACTTCAGACAGGATCTGAACAGGACGGCTTTATTCGCCTCAAACTATGGGAGGAGTTATGTAATGAGATCAATGTATGTATTGGTTAAGGTTTGACGTCTACGTCACCATGGACCATTTCGACTCCACCTTTTTTTTCAGCATACAGGAATAAAGGCTTATAGATAGACTGAAATTTAATGAGATTGCAAAGGAATTTATTTCTCACGCTTTATTGGTGCTCAATACATACATTAATAGCCATAAATAACGTGGTTATAAGCATATTACGGATTTTACTTGACCGTCACTTTAATTGAAAATTGATCTCTTTTGAGTTTGTTGGGAAGTTGGGAAATTTTACCACATACTTGTGAAAATAGTACCAAGTCGAATAAAAAAACTGTAACTTACTGCATTAACTTAACGTTAGCTTGCTATGCATCTCTTAGCTAGTTAGCTAACATTATCTCACCTCTTCAAGCTGCACCTCTCTCCACCCCTCCCTACCTCCTTGTGACTATTGTTATCAATATTGTGTGGTTACCCCCCCAAAAAAAAAAAAAAAAAACCCAATCATACTGACTAGTACTAAGATTCGTATTTACCTTAGTTCGGAAATACACTATGTACGTCGCTCTGGATAAGAGCGTCTGCTAAATGTCTATCATGTAATGTAATGTAATCTCTAGTCTAGGCTATCTAATATGTTTGGGCCACCAAAAATCTCATCTGGGCCACTAAAATCATTGGCCTGGTGGCCCGGGTGGCCAGTGGGAAAAAATCTTAGTGTCAAACACTGATGGCACTAGTATATTTAAATAATAAACCGACATCAATATTTATAAAAATTTTAACATTACAAAACTCCCCAAAATGAACATCAAGAGGACGCATCTATAACTTATTTAAATAGACTAGATTATTTATAGGTTTATAGTGTTGCCATTGGGGTTAGCGTGTTGCGTGTTGTCCTGTCACACAAGGTATCATGGGTTCAAGACCCAGTTTCTCTCTCTGTCTGCAAACAGCTACTAATCCGGTTTTAACATTGTCTCACAGGTGTGCAGCTTTTTGTTTGTTAAAATTGGGGTATTTTGTATGGTGCAATAAAATCAAAGACACATTTTCACAATAAACTACAAAATATGGTGCCAGAAAAATTCATTTCATTATGTAGAACAAAGCCACACACACACAAACACGCACCATCTACATCCACACAAAGGTGCTCATATTTCCCCAAAGTTGGGGGCCTGCACTCAAGCTAAATAAACGGAAACAAGTCTAATAATGTAGCCTAAACCCCGCTTTTTCCAGCGCACCAGCTGTCAATATAGGCATATAAAAAGTCACACATTTTATGACACAAAGAAAAATGCTAGCACAGAAAAACTTGCTATATTCATTGATAGCTATTTGTTATTCAGATAATTGCTTGATTGGTAATTAAGAACTATAAATGAAAACAGGTTGAGATTAATATCCGTATAAAGGTAATGTTAGCCTACAGAAGGCCTATTTTACAGCTGACGGTATGCCACTGCTATTTAAGTAATCAAAGCAGGTGAGTGCAGTAGGTAAACTACTTACTTCACTGTTCATTAAGGTGGGCTGAGAATGGTTTACAAATAAAAAAAGAAGAAAGGTTCTTGGACAAATTTTTTTTGTTTTTTTAACTGTTAAAATTTCATTTTTGTGCTATAAAGTACCTAAAATAGAAAATAACATGTCATATTTCATTTCCCTCATCAAATTTTATGAAGTAGCTGCAATGTAGTAAGCTACTTTTTCTTAGTATCTTGTAGTGTAGCTTGCTACTTTCATCAAAAGGGTAGCTTGGTTGTAGCTTAGCTACTTTAAATCATGAGTAGTTTGTAGCTTGTAGCATTGTTGTGTATGTAAGTCGCTCTGGATAAGAGCGTCTGCTAAATGCCTAGGTAACACTTTACAATAAGGGAACACACCTCATGCCTGAATTAATGCATGACTCATCATGATTTAATGCATGAATTAATGCATGATGTATCATGAACTCTGTGCGGTTCAATATTAATAAATGATCAAGGCATTATTAGTTCATGTGATTACTGTACACTTAATGTATCATCAATTAATGAACATTAACTCATAGTTAAGTCATACATTAAGTAACATGTCATCAAAGTAGCTGCAAACCAGTTAGGTAGACAAAAGCTTCTCAGACCATCAGTGGTGGATTTATCTATATCGGGGCCGCTAAAACTCAGAAAAAACGCCGACAAAGCTGTTCGCTTAAAAAAAAATCTGCCAGTGTGGCTTCTAAGCCCCATCTAACATTTACCTGTGAAAATGGTGACAGTAATATCAAATGCTTTATGTTATTTTAATTTATCTTAGAAAGTGCATAATTAGTATTTATAGTCTATATTTGCCAATATTCAGTCATTCAGACTATGCTTCTGGGCAAACCCTATAGTAGGCCCATCTCTAATGTGTCATAAAAAAATCACGTTTAATAGACTTGATGGTGATCTTTGTAAATAATATGGAGTCAATGTGTGTGGATTATGACAGCCATTCATGTTTTAGAGAATGAGTACTTTGTACTTATTTTTCAATTATATAGTTACCAATACTCAAGGTTAATATATACGCTATTTGTTGGAAAAATTGGGTCGGGGTTGAGTGTGATACCCCAAAAATATCAAGTGGCAGTTCTGAGAGCACAAACAACCTTGTTAATGAGAGAGGTCAGAGAAGAATGGCCAGACACATTCAAGCTAACAGAAAGGCCAAAAAAATTATAATTAACAACAGTGGTGAGCAGAGGGGCATCACTGAATGCACATGTTGAACCCTGAAAGGGATGGGCTGCAGCAACAGAACATTAGATAGTACTAGGTAGGTATTCCTAATACAGTGGATACTGAGTGTAAATTGTAAGTTCACCATTTATCATTAAATTTCATCATTATTTCACACATGCAATCACCATTACTTCCTAAGTACTTGGCTGACTTGTGTCCCTCTAAGTAAAGTCATGGCATGATACTAATTTGTAAATGATTACTTAATGTAGATTGATAGGAGGCAAGCATTTGTTAACCATGAGTTCATCATTACTTAATTATGAGTTCAATTAATTGTGACCCTTCAAGTAAAGTCACACACAATTCTTCATATAGTAATGATTACCCCATCATCACATCACTATTACTTAATAAATAGCTCAATGATTTCTGCACCCTTGAAAACCTAATATTAAAATAAACCAGTCAAAAGTCGTCCAAATAGAACATCAATGTTTTATTAATTATACATGTGGAACACAATTTAAGACATTCAAAAGGACCTCACTCCCATTTTCTCTCAGTCACCATATCTGATTTTTATAAATCCCCTTAGCCCTCTCTATATTTTGTGTATGTCCCCCACTGTTAGGATCAATAAAGCTCCTGCTGTGGTTAACAATGAAATGTGTGTATCCAGCAGTGGCAACGCCACTGATCACTTATTGTTGTGGTCCCCCGACGAACGTGTCTTCAAAATTTGGGAGCAGTCTTCACCAGTCTCAGAACTGGCCATTTCCTCTGATACCTCAAAATCCCAAAAACCCATTTCCGCCTCCTCCATGTCCTGCCATATCTCCCACGACCCTACTGTTAAAAGAAGATCATTTACAAATCAAAACTAGAATGGCACTCAGATAGACACCAAAAAAAAGTGGGCAATACACTGAACTCTATGATATTGAACGGACTCAACTGCTTGCTTCTATTGCCGAAGTTACAGCAACCAATATGGCTTCCAGTGCACTGCACCTCTCAATTTCCGCTTGGGCTATAATTTAGAAACCCCTGCCTTTTTCTACCAAAACTAAAAGGTTAACAGTCATATATTAAAACTAGTTATATCCACAATACATATAAGAATAATAATCAATGCGTGATTATAGTTGACACGATACAAAGCTAGTTGTTGTTTTACTCATCGGAGATTACTCTGGTTGGTCTTCTTGAACACGTGATGATGACTAGCTGACAGAAATCAGTATGAAAAGGTTGAACTATATGTAGGTTTATTACGACATCACGTAAAGTAGTTGAATCTAATTCAGTTCAATATTTCTATATATATATATATATATGTCTGGTGGCAACTGAAGGATAACTAAGTTAGGCTACTGTACATGCTCCTCGCAAAATCAAATTATTTAAATAAGTCCAGTCCTGAGCTCACATGACAGGGTAACCTTAGATACATACAAATTTTACTCCGAAAAGGACATTTCTAAGGGAATTATCCAATTTAACATTTGCCTAACTAGCTACTGTTACAGTTAGCAGCAATATGCAAATCCCTGTGTGTTCTAATACTAATGCCACTGAACTAGCCTAAATAAATTTGACATTGGCAAGCCAGCAAGCAAAATTACAAGTGATAGTAGGCCTCATAGCAGCTAGCTTGCAAGCTATTTGTGTCTGAGATTGATTCGCTGCTACGTCGATTTTTTTAGGCAAACATAGCCAACATTGAACGCATTTACAAAGAGCTAACTAGCTACATAAACTACTTACCGGAATTTAAGTAACATTCATGTAGTTTTTTCAGTTAGCTTAGCAACTAAAGTTACATAACGTATGCTTAGAATGACGCGCATCTTCCCGGCGCTAGCCGGTTTTAAAGATGGTTTTCGTTGGATAGTCACCATCATAACGGGTTGTAAGTAGTAGTACTGGGCCATGACAACATAGCCATAATCTAAAAAGAAAAGGGAAACTTCATTTCGTCTGTCTGATAATGACCCGTTTCAGTTTAAAAACTCCACTGACTTCCATTCATTCAACGAGCGCCTGTTGTCTGTCTAATAGATTTTATTCGTTTCCATGGAAGTTCGAACTACCGTATATTACGGTTGTGGTTTTTGTATACGGAAAGCTAAAGGCGACAAAAGTCACAAACAGGTTCTGGATTGTAAAAAATAAAAACGCTTTTAATAATTTCCTTAGCCTCCAATCAGTAGATAGTAGATTCACTTCCTATTTTTATTTTTCCTATTTTCACGGTCCTAGCATGCGTGTAATTGTAGGCTAGATTAATAATTATTGTACCCGTTCCCTAATCAGAGTCATATGTTGAGTAAGTCATATGTTGACCAACCAGAGTCTTTTGTTGGCTGTACAATAAGTAAAACATCAATACTATATGTTTGTTATTGTGTCAAGTAAAATCACAGATTGATTATTCTGTATTATGGTATAACTGGGTTGAAAATATGACGAAAGCACCATAGTTTTAGTAGAAACATATTAGAAGTAGGCGTAGGGTTCACCCAGCAGCTTATTAGTCTGAATGATTGAATATTGCAAATAGGCTAATATTGATAAATAATGACAAATCATACATTTCCTAAGATAAATTCAATTAAAATAACATAAAACATGTGATATTGTAAGCCACACAGATCCTGTCTCCTTTTATGCACAAGCAATGGGGGAGGGGGGGGGGGGGGGTTGTTATAAAAATGGGTGATTTATAAAAATCTGAATTTCTGTTGTTTTAAAAGAGCTTTGTCAGCACACTGTCAGGAAGAGTTTTGGGGGCCCCAAAATGGATAAATCCACCACTGATGGTCTAAGAAGCTTTTTTCTACCTAACTGGTTTGCAGCTACTTTGATGACATGTTACTTAATGTATGACTTAACTGTGAGTTAATGTTCATTAACTGATGATACATTAAGTGTACAGTAATCACATGAACTAATAATGCCTTGATCATTTATTAATATTGAACCGCACAGAGTTCATGATACATCATGCATTAATTCATGCATTAAATCATGATGAAATCATGATGAGTCATGCATTAATTCAGGCATGAGGTGTGTTCCCTTATTGTAAAGTGTTACCAATGCCTATAATGTAATGTAATGTAATGTTTATGACACAGGTCCAACTTTAATTTCCGTACTTCGTAGGGACAGACGTGATACACAGGGAGTCTGAAAGTTATTCCTGTGAAGGAAATAACCAGCTAACTCCATAAAAGGGGGAAATAATAAAAACCCAGAAACTCTTGGGAAAAACTTGAATCTCGAGTGAATAAAGGAAAGAAAAATAATCTCTCACTCTCTGACAGGAGATAGATGAAATATAACAAAAAACAACTAGAGAAAAGACCAGGTGAGTCAGACTCGTAGCAGAGAGTATAGATCAGGGGTAGGCAACCCTGGTCCTAGAGAGCCGCAGGGTCTGCTGGTTTTTGTTGTTACTCACCACTTAATTTATCAATTAAAGCAGTTGATTACACAGTTAACTCACCTCACCTGGTTTCTTTGGTCTAATTAGTTGCTGTGTTTAAGGTGAAAACAAAAACCAGCAGACTCTGCGGCTCTCTAGGACCAGGGTTGCCTACCCCTGGTATAGATGAAGAGAAAAAAAACACATAAAAAGTAAGTCCCACTCCAAAACACTGGCGATGGGGCAAAGTAGTCACTTTTAAATACCTGCCTATACCGTACTGGCAACGTGTAAAAGAGACAACAACAAAGCGCCGAAAAACGGAGACACTGGGCTTAAGAAGGTGACAGCAGGTGCGAGGAATCAGCGCCGTGATGAAAGGAAAAAGGCGCTCCAAGCAGAAACGACCGCAGAGAGAGAAAACAGAGCAGGCACCTATGACAGGACCCCCCACTAAGGGACGACCCCAGACCATCCCTCAGCTTTCTTTCTGCAGAAGTCCCTAATGAGTGCTGGGTCCAAGATGTTCTTGGATGGAACCCAGAAGCGCTCCTCAGGGCCATAGCCCTCCCGGTCTACTAAAAACTGCCCACCCGTCTCTCGGCCAGAATGCGCCTAAGGGTATAGACCGGGCCTCCATCCACGAAGGGGTGGCGGCTTGTCCACCGGAGCGAGAGCGCTTATGAGCACTGGCTTCAACCAAGAAACGTGGAAGGTGGGGTGGACACACATAGAGCGAGGTAGCTGCAAGCATACCGTTACTGGGTTAATCTTGTGGATTATTCTGAATGGACTAACAAATCGCGGCGCGGGTTTACGGGACTCCACTCACAGGCAAATCCCATGTGGACAGCCACACTCATTGACCCACCCGGTAAGACAGAGCCGGACGACAACGCCTGTTGGCCGCAATCTTTTGTTTAGCCGATGCGTAAATAAGAGAAGCGCGTACCCGCTTCCAAACCGCTCCACACCTGCGAACGAAGGAGCCAGTGGAGGGTACTTCCACGTCTCTCTCCAACTCAGGGCACAAAGGAGGCTGATACCCCAGCTGAGCTTCAAAGGGGGAGAGACCAGTGGAGGCATTGCGCAAGGTGTTATGTGCGTATTCCACCCAGGCGAGATAGTGACTCCAGAACGTCGGGTTGGACACAGCCAGACACCGAAGAGTGCTTTCAAGGGTTTAGTTGGTGCGCTCCGTCTGTCCATTAGTCTCTGGGTGGAACCCGGAAGACAGGCTGATAGATGCCCCTAATAGAGTACAAAACGCGCACCAGAACCTGGCAGCAAACTGGTGGCCGTGGTCGGATACCACGTCTAAGGGAAGACCGTGCACCCTAGAAATGTGGTCTACCATCAGCTGCACTGTCTCTGGTGCTGATGGTAGTTTGGGTAGGGCGATGAAGTGTGCCGCCTTAGAAAATATATCGACCACTACCAAAATTACCATATTACCCTGGGACGCCGGCAGGCCGGTTATAAAGTCAAGGGCGATGTGACTCCAGGGGCAGGTGGGCATGGGTAGAGGGCGTAGGAGGCCTGAGGGAGGAAGCCGTGAACCCTTGCTGTGGACACAAACCGCACAAGCAGCGATAAATTCCCGCACATCGTTCTTCAAATTCGGTCACCAAAAGCGTCGGGACAGGAATTCCCTGGTCTGATGGATGCCAGGATGGCCTGCCAATTGAGAAGCGTGGCCCCACTGGAGAACCCGAGATCTCAAGTGAGAAGGAACAAAAAGACAGTGGGGTGGACCCCCACCTGGACCCGGGTCGGAGCGCAACGCTTCCTGTACTACTGCTTCGATCTCCCACATTACTGGAGCTACAATCTGGGCAGTGGGGAGGATGGGCTCAGGACGCGGTTTCTTATCAGAACAGTTATAAATGCGTGAGAGCGAATTCGGCTTAATGTTTTTCGACCCGGGCTGGTAGGTTAGAATAAATCTGAACCGGGCGAAGAATAGAGCCCACCGCGCCTGTCGAGAATTACGCATCTTAGCCTGCTGGTCCAGACCGTAAAAAAGGGTGCTCAGCTCCCTCCAGCCAATGATGCCACTACTCTAACGCTAATTTTACCGCTAGCAATTCCCGATCCCCTACATCGTAATTTCTCTCAGCAGGTGTTAACGGACAAGAAAAATATGGCATGGGTGCATTTTGCAGTCTAATGGAGTGTTGGGAGAGAATAGCTCCTACTCCCAACTTGGAGGCATCCACCTATACCACAAAGGGGAGAGAGGGATTGGAGTTATTCGAATAGGTTCTGAGCTAAATCTTTTCTTTAACTGCGAATGCAGCTTCAGCCCTAGGGTTCCACTGAAACCGAGTAGCTGCTGTCTTTTTTGTGAGAGCGGTGATAGGGGAGGCTATAGTGCTAAAATTGCAGATGAACCGCAGGTAAAAATTAGCAAAGCCCAGGAAGCGCTGTACCTGCTTTACTGATGCAGGCGTGGGCCAGTTCTTAACTGACGAGACCTTCTCTGGATCCATTAGGACTCTTCCATCCGCCACAATAAAACCCCATAAGGAAACAGTGTGAAATTAACATTTCTTAGCTTTAATGAACAGCCGTGCATTAAGAAGTGCTTTTAAAACCTGGCTGACGTGAGAAGAGAGATCGGGTGAGAAAATTTGAATATCGTCTAAATAAACGAAAACAACACATCACACGAAGAACAACGTTCACTAGCGCCTGGAAGACAGAAGACACAAGTGAGCCCGAACGGCATCACCCGGTACTCGTAGTGCCCGTGGTGGGTGTTAAACGCCGTCTTCCACTCATCGCCCTCACGCATGCGCACCAGGTTCTAGGCATTGCGAAGGTCGAGTTTCATAAAGACCGACGCCCCCTGTAGACGCAGAAATGCGAAGTTCATGAGTGGAAGAGGATACCTATTCTTCACGGTAATGCTGTTCAAACCCCGAAAATCTATGCAGGGCCTGAGTCCTCCATTTTTCTTTTTAACAAAAATAAAACGGCGCCGGCTGGTGAGGTACATGCTCTGATAAAACCGTTCACCAGGGACTCCTTAATGTACTCCCCTATAGCTGCGCTTTCCGGTCCTGAGAGGGAATAAAGAGCTCCCCTGGGAGGTACTGTACCTGGGTACAGCTCAATGGTGCAGTCATATAGTCTATGGGGCGGCAAGGTAGTGGCGCGTTGCTTACTGAAAACCTCAGCGGGGTCACGGTATTCCCCTGCTACATTCTTAGGCAACTGAAAATCGAATAACCCTATCACTTCTGGGGTTTCAGGATCGAACAAGGCGTCAGTGGACGATTTCCACTCAAAATCAGAGACCACAGAAGACTCATCCCAAACGGAATTACCATCAGCTAAGAGATCCCACACCAAACTTTCCTCTTTACTTTCCGTTAGAGAAATAGGGCTATTCTGGTCTGCTGGTCGCTCCGCTTCATCTAATTCACTGTCCGAACCGAACTCTGAATAGTCACCGGGACTGCTCACAGTGGAGTTAATAAAAGTGCGGAAGTGAGATTTACACTGGGACCCCCACTGGCGAATGACCCCCCCGTTACCACCCCATATAATATAAGGAACGTGTCGCACTAACCATGAATGACCTAAAACAAGCAGGTACGCCGGGGAGTCAACTAAATAAGTTTGGATTCGCTCCGAATGTCTCTGGTGGGAAGTGGACATGAGTAAGCCTGTGATCTCGTTAATAGTCCCTGAACCCACTGGGCAGCTATCGAGAGAGGTAACAAGACGGAGGAACAAGTGAGGTAACAAGTTCCTTAACCATTGTACTACACTATGTTAAAGCAAAGGGTATGAATACTTATGTAAATTAAAGATTTCAGTTTTCAATTTTTAATACATTTGAAAAAATTCTAAAAACATGTTTTCGCTTTGTCATTATGGGCTATTTTGTGTAGAATTTTGAGACAAAAAATGAACTCAATCTATTGTAGAATATGTCTGTAATGTAATAAAACGTGGAGAAGGTGAAAGGGGTGTTCAGACTTTCCGGCTTGACTGTATGGGGTATGATTAAAAAGATGAGTGGAATAAGGAAAGAATGGGATTTACCAGGAGATGAGTGGGCTGTTGAGGAGGTAGAAAAAGTGGAACTATTGGCAAAAACATTTGTCCAGATTCACAGTTGTGATAATTTAACAGAGGAAGGTAAATTGGGGAGACAGGAAATGAAAAGAAGACATCCAAATGTTCTTGAAAAAAGGGGAAATATGCAGAGTATAATACAGGGGTGGCCAATTCCAGGCCTCGCGGGCCGGTGTGTATGCAGGTTTTTGCTGCCGCCAGTTAACAATTATTTAATTAGCCCAATCGTTTACACGATCTGATATTTTAATCTACATATCCGCGATATGAAAAGCAGCTGATGAATGTTCTTGTGCCGGTATGCGTCAATGCGTGTATTGTAGCATTTTATCGTTCTGTAATTTACAAGTGAATCGGTGATTGTGTGTATGACTAATTAGCTGATTGAACCGTGGTAACTGGTGGCAGTAAAAACCTGCATACACACCGGCCCGCGAGGCCTGGAATTGGCCACCCCTGGTATAATAGATGTACCTTTTTCCATATACAAGTTGAGAAGAGCAATCGCTAAATCAGGAATGACTGCACCAGGGAAAGATAATGTATGCTATATTATGTTAGCACACATGAGTGATCTTGCATTATGGAAAATTTTGGAAATGTACAAGAAGTGTTGGTTTGAGGGGAAAATGCCATCTTGCTGGAAGGAAGCAATTAAAGTTCCTATAAGGAAAACAAGTAAAGATCTAATTAACCCATCTAGCTATAGGTGTCATGGTTTCTCAGCCTGCTTTTCTCTTTTTGACCACTTCCCTGGGGAGCGCTCGTGTTGCGTCTCTTCTCTTTGTTTCTTTGTCCGTTTCGTGTTTTTGGGTTTGCTACTCAGTGTATTCACCTGTTCTGTAGTTCCTGTCATTATTTAAACCTCGCGTCACCTGTGTTAGACGCTTCCATATTGCCAATCTTTTGACAAGGAAAGCCGGTAATTTACGGGTTATTGCGAACATTAAGCATCGACCGTATCACCTCAACGTGTTGTGGTTCCACGGGACAAGGGTGCATGTGTTCAAGAGTTTGTTAGAAACTTAGATTAGGCTAGTCGTTTCTATCCTGTCTCTTTTTTTCACCCCTGTCTTCTGTTTTTGACAGATTGTCTTCTCCGTCTCTATTACCTCTTGTTTATGTGTTTCGGCTCCCTCGTTGTGAGCTAAAGGGTTTTTTGTTGTTGTTTGCTTTAATATCTAGTTAAGAGTTTTTCGCCCTCTTCGGGTCGATTTGAGTTGTAGCGGTATCTCTCCTGGTGTGGAGAGTTATTATTTGATTGTAGTATTGTTATTCCCTGTTTGCGGGGTTTCCCTCCCGCTCTGTGGTGTTCAGTCGAGCACTTTCTGAACCCCTACTGTCGCGTCTGGTCCTTCGTTCCCACGCTACCCCTGACAATAGGCCAATTGTATTAACATCTCATATCTGTAAAATAATGGAAAGGATTATTACAGACAGATTAACAAATTATTTAGAGCATAGGTGTCAAACTCCCGGCCCGCGGGCCAAATCCGGCCCGCCACGGCATTTTTTGTGGCCCGCGAGAACTTAATTATCTGACGCGGAATCCGGCCCGCCACGTTATTTTATGTGGCCCGCGAGAACTTAAGTATCTGACGCGTGTATCTACGTGGCTGGTTAACGGGGATTAACTTTTACGATATAACAGACAAACGCAGACGCGGACGCACACCCGCGGTACATACGTTAAATAAAACGTAAAATGAAGTTTGTATAAAAAAATTTTTAAAAAGGCGATTGCACCCCCCCCACCCCGTCAACAATTACAATCGAGGTCCGCGAAAATTCTTGATTGCACCCCCCCCCCCCCGTCAACAATTCCAATCGAGGTCCGCGAAAATCCCAAGTATGGAAAATCCCATAATGCTGATGTGGCCCGGGGTGAAAATGAGTTTGACACCACTGATTTAGAGAGTAAAAGTCTGTTGTCACCATTGCAAAGTGGGTTTAGAAGAGGTTGTAACACAATGGACCCATTGGTATGTTTAGAATCTGATATAAGGAAAGCACAAGCCAATAAGTAGTAGCCATATTCTTTGATGTGGAAAAAGCATATGATATGATGTGGAAGGAGGGAGTATTGATTAAACTCAACATTTTGGGAGTTGGAGGAAGAACATATAATTGGATTAAAGACTTTCTATTTGGTAGGTCCATACAGGTAAGAATCGGAAATAATTTATCAGGTAAATATGTAGTAGATAATGGTACTCCCCAGGGAAGTATAATTAGTCCACTTCTATTTACAGTTATGATAAATGATATATATGATCAGGTAAATCAAAATATAGGTAAGTCGTTATTTTCAGATGATATGGCTCTTTGGAAAAGAGGAAGGAACATCAAATATACAGTACAAAAGGTACAAGAGGCAATTCTTGTAGTAGAAGCATGGTCGTAAAAATGGGGGTTTAAGTTTTCTGTAGAGAAAACTCAAACAATGTTCTTCCCTCAGAAAAGAGTAGGTGAGGATATCCATTTGCAATTATATGGAAAAAAAGCTAGAGAGGGTAGAGATATTTAACTTTTTTTGGAGTATGGTTTGATACCAAAGTAACATGGAAATACCATATTGATAAAATTGAAACCAAGTGTAAAAAAGTGTTGAATGTTATGAGGTGCTTGACAGGTATAGTATGAGGAGCATACTATACCTATAGATTTGCCCTGAAAACCTTATTTGTGACTTTGGTCAGATCAGTTTTAGACTATGGAAGTGTAGTATTTGGCTCGGCAGCTGAAACCACTTTGAAAAGACTAGACATTATACAGGCACAAGGCGCAAGAATTTGTTGCGGAGCTCTTAAATCAACATCAATTGTGGCGTTGCAAGTGGAAGTAGGGGAGATGCCACTACAATTAAGGAGGCAACATTTAATGGCTAATTACTGGACTAATCTGCATGGACAAAAAGAATGTCATTCTACAAAGAAAATTATGAAACAATGTTGGGAAATGGGGAAAGGAAAAAAGGAGTGTTTATGAGGGTAGGTGGTGAGATAGCTAAAGAAATGAAAATATGCGAATGGCAATTTAGCCCGACTTTGCCATTGCCAGCAGTACCGCCTTGGATTCTACCTCAACCAATGGTAGATTTGAGCATACTGGAGAAAATACATTCAAATAAAGAAGTACAAATAGTGCTAGTTTGGTAGAAAATGTTTTGAAAAGTAAATATAGTATATATATTCCTATATATACTGATGGATCAAAAGACCCTATTACAGGTAGGACAGGGTGTGCGTTCTATATTCCTGAATTAGCGATTAAGGTGAGTAAAAGAATCTCAGATCATATATCAGTATATTCGGCAGAAATTATGGCAATTCTTCTTGCATTGCAATGGATAGAGGAAGTGCAGCCAGTACAGACAGGTAATTTTCTCAGACTGAAGTGCATCACTGATTAGTCTAAAATCCTTTTCATCCAGTTGTAGACAGGACATTTTATACGAAATATTGTTTAGAATATACAAACTTGCTATTGAGGTTCTGTT
This sequence comes from Ilyophis sp. 1 JC-2022, assembly GCA_022702515.1. Lineage (NCBI taxonomy): Eukaryota > Metazoa > Chordata > Actinopteri > Anguilliformes > Synaphobranchidae > Ilyophis > Ilyophis sp. 1 JC-2022. The sequence continues at coordinate 53,955,041 of CM040394.1, read as the reverse complement.
TTTGTGGATCCCAGTTCATGTGGGGGTTGAGGGAAATGAGAGGATTGACATGTTTGCTAAAGGGAACTTTAAAATGGGAGAAAATAGACTTAGAAATACCTATTAGTAAAGCAGAGGCAAAATCATACATCTGGCATCAAATAAAGAAATAGTGGCAGGAGAGATGGGATAGAGATACAAAAGAAAGACATTTATATCAAATTTAAAAAATAGTTGGAGTTAGCAGACCATTAGGTCGAAACAGGAAAAATGAGTGCATCATAAGTTGATTAAGACTAGGACATACACAATTTAATTCATCATTTCAGCTCATTAAAAAAAACACAACTGGACAATGTGACACCTGTCATGAGAGAGAAAATGTGGAACATGTACTTTGCAACTGCATACAATATACACAGGATAGGAAAATATTATCTGAAGAATTAAAAAAAAAAAAAAAAAGGAATCAGTAAAATGGACTTTAAATCAGTTTTCAATCATCCATCTGGGAGCACAATAACTAAACATTTATTCTCATTCAAATGACTGGACTGATTAACAGAATATAAAATATTGTGAAACCTTCAGTAGGTGGCGGTAATACTCCATAAATGGAAGTGATGCCCCATTAAAACCAAAGAAGAAGAAGAGAGCCGAAAGCAGGTTCTTTGGGGAACATGCGATTATTAGGTGTAATAAATTATCAAAGGGAGAATATGAAGGAGGGGCTGAAAGAAGTGGGAATTGAAGAGGTGACTTTGTTTTTGTTTTTGTTTTTTTAATTGTCGAGGCAGCAGAAAACATCACGGGGCGAAACATAATTTTTAACTTCATAAAGGAAACTGGTTTGTGGGATAGTTAAGTACTTCGAGAAATACAGAAGGTGGCGGTAATGCAACAATACTGGATTCCAACCGCCGTAAAAAGCCAAGAAGAAGAAGAAGCCGCAGGCTCAACAATGGGGGCTGACACAGATGAACGTGAAGCTCTGCTTGTTTATATGTATCTGTGTTTACACTTTATGCTGGATTCATATAAGAGGCAAGCGATGCACGCAAAGAGAATCGAGGAGGCAGACCGGTCGCTAACGGTGGTCAGAAATTCAAATAGGAAACGTGTATCTGTGTTGCGCCGTGGTCTCCAAAGGAGAAATAGGGTAAGTTTTCCTCACCAAATTTAACGTTGTCGTAAAATTTATTCTTACCGTGAAATATCCCTGAATCGTTTACATTCTTGGACAGATGTTACAGCAATCGAGTCAAACTGTAATGTAGCCCAGTATAAAATAATAATAATGCATTTTATTCATGATGTGCATACACCCAAAGCACTGGATGCAGACAATTGTTCAAACATGGTGTTCTCATTTTAAAAAAAAAAAAATTAAGTGTAACACAGCTCAATTGCAGATTATTTACACTATAATTGATTGGAATTGGCTTTGCTGACACGAAATTTGAATAACCACATTCTCTTCAGATGGTAAGATGAAAAACCACAGGGCCAAGTTACCTGAAATAATTTAGGAAACATTGGGTATCATTTCTTTGGAATAGAGCTTGTTTCATTTGTAAGATATGTAAGATAGTCAATGTTGTTTGTTGTAACTTGGCCTAATTTTGATATCATATTTAATGGCAGGCCTAGATTTCGCAAGTTTTAATTAATGACTTGAGTAACTTGGCACGTTGAAAAGTTTTTTGTTGAGATATCATTTATCTTTGTGCTATGTTTGTTATGAGCAACTGCATGATAATGCATATATATTTATGAACCATAAGATAATTAAATTTAGTAAAACATTTGTGATCATATGGCCGCCTTACTTTTTAAAAGTTATGTATGAGTGAGTTTGGTGGGTGCATATCACAAACTCCTAGGTAGGACCAATATGTATTACCCGTGAGAGTTGCATCTTCTTTGTCAAATTTAGGAAGGAGGTGCATGTCACGGAAAGGCAGCCCTGTCGGAATATGCACCCTTCTGCAATTATGTTTCTGGTGATCCCAGCATCAAATGCTTTTTAGGGCATACGGATGGCGTCAATAGGTGTTACCACTGTATGTTTCATGGATGCGAGACCTTCCTAACCAAAGTTAGGAGGGGGTGTCTTTCACGGCAAGCAGAAAAGCAGCCCTGCCGGAATAATAGGAGTTACCACTGTATGTTTTTAGCATGTAACATTTATACTACATACCATCAAACTAAACCTTTGTTTATTTCACAATTGCAGTGGATTTAGGCAGTTATTTAAACAAAAGTTAGCCGGGGGGCAAGTAAATCCAATGGCAAGATGCTAGTTGTTAGCATTGTTCTAATTAAGGTTTAGACCATTTTAGCTACAGCCGTGAGACCAGGACAGCATCACTACAGTATTAAGTAAAACAGTATAAAATTTGTCATAATGGGTGAACTATCTCTTTAATAGGGGGTGCATTTCATGGCAAGCCATAAAGCAGCCCTGCTGCACCCCCCTGAAATTATGTTTCTTGTGACCCCAGCATCAAATGTTTTTTAAGGCATACAGATGGAACCAATATGTGTTACTCTGGTGAGTTTCATGGATGTGAGACCCTTCTCACCAAATACCTTCCTCACAGTAATTGGGAAAACCAGCACTGCCAGGACAAGCATTACCCTTTTGGCTCCAGCATGACATGCTGCTTACAGCATACATTTGGGGCAAATAGACATTAGCCGTGTGTTTGGTGGGTCTGTGCATACAATAATCAATGATAGTTAGGGGATACATTTTTATTAATTCATTTTGTTAAGCTGCAAGAAGACATTAAAAATACTTGACAGTGATCATTGGGGGGCTGCCAAGTACCCATTACAAGTATAGTTTAGCTACAGTGCCTTCCAGTATTATTGCCACCCCTGGTAAAGATGAGTAAAACCGTTTGGTGAATTGGCTTAACCCTTTGACGCATATGGTCACACCGGTGTTACAGCACTAGAGTGGTCCCTGAAGCGTACGGTCACACCGGTGTGATTAGAACACAAGATTAGAACGTCTATTTACGAATGACGCAACAATAAGCCTGTGGGCTAACCCTCGTTCTTAACCCTAGGACTAAACACACTGTTCCAAAAAAACATTGTACCAAATCTTTACAACATTTACATTTATTTGTTTATGCAGACGTTCACACTTTCACAGAAGTAATGTAAGCAGCAAATACCCCCTAGCCTATAACGTTGATTTAGCTACAGTTTGCTAACGTCAGTGCTAACCAAGCTGTCAAAATGAGCTAACTACGGGCTGACAGAAAATATAATATACACAATCTTATAGCGATTACACTTTACAATGTTTTACATCACGGGTAAACTCATCCGTGATCAAAATAATTGACGAAATACTCGAAAAACGCATTTTCGAAAATAATCCGGCAGTAGGCTAATATTGGTTTGCGGTGCTGCCATCTTGTTCTTCCGCATTCAACCAAAGATGATCCATGATGAAGAGATGCTCCACTTGCTCCCAACTGTAACCATATCAATTCTCAACCAAGTTAACCTGGAAGTGCGTTATCATCTTTGGTTGGACCAGAGATGACGTTTTATGGCTGCGCCCGTGTTATTAGCTTTATCAGAGATAAATAGCATCTCATAGCATATGGTGAGCAGTAACGTACAACCTTCAAAAATGTACTTTACCAACATCATGGGTGTCCATTGCAATCGTTGCTAGAATCGGAATACACCATTTGTAACAACTATTTGAAAACATGCGAAAAATGTTCACACACAAACAGATATTTTTATTGATGCAAATGTAAGACAGTGCAGTTAGCTACGGAGTCAGATGATGACTGTCCCTCGTCACCTCACACATACTGAGAGTCATCTAGTGTTGTTATATATATATATATATATGTGTAGGCTATGTATATGTATGTATGTGTGTGTTCTAATATTAGCTAACTCTCAACCGTGCGAAGGCTAGTGCTGTGACGTAACAGTCGAATTCTAGAACAGCTGTTGCACACAGAAAAAAAACTCACACTTTGGGGCCGTTGAAAATATTTTGGAACTTACGTGCAAAAAGGTTAATATCACACTGAAAAAATTTGAAAAATTCAACCTTTAATTGAAGTAAATTTATTATGAGAAAAAGAAATTCCTCATAAAGAAATTATTTAAAACAAAACCACATGTGCCACAATTATTGGCACCCCTGCATTTATATATAGAATAAAGTAATAATCTTTAATATTTGGTTGCATATCCTTTGCATGCCATGACTTCCTGATGTCTGTGACCCAACAACATCAAAAGACTTTATCTTATTTTCTGGTACCTTTACAAGCAATACTATAACGTGTCTGCATTTTAATGGATCTCTATATGGGAATTGGGGGGTGGGACTAGATTTGGCTGTAAATTATGCTGGAACAGTATGGCGCCTGAACACATGGTTGGTAAAATGGCTGTAGGTCATCAAAGGTCTAAGGTATTAAACGAGCCTCAAACCATCACTCTGCTGCCAGATATGCAGGAGATATGGATGGATCACTTTAAGGGTGGTTTCTTCTGACACATTTTTCCATTGAACTCTATGGAAAAATAAGTCAGGAGATCCCATCGCTTATTTTATCCGTCCTCTTCTCCTCGGTCCTCGCCTGACCCGGAAATTGATTGAGGTTCGTCAACCGCTAAATGCTCCACGGAGGAGCGAGGAGTGGGGCCTCCCAGAGGATGCTTCAGTGAGGAAACACAAGTGTAGCTTTTGCGGAAGCCTTTTCTCCAGACTATGTGACGTGTATTAATTATCCACCCGATCCACGTTGCAGGCATACCCCAACACAAATGCAATTTTACCGTTCCTTTCCATTTATTAAAAAGCACTAATCCATAATGACACTCATTCTCTATAACTAACAAAAGCTACTTTTATTCATGAAAAAATAAGCTAAAAAACATTATATTTACGTAAGCATAATATGACGCAAACGCTTGATTGAGCAAGGACGTCCCATTTGCCTAATGCATGTTGCCTCGATTCCTCCGTCCTCGTATCTGATCCTTGCATCCTTTCCTCGAGTCTTCCATTGGACAGAGCTAAGGGGCGAGGAAGGGATGCAAGGAGTGAAAGAAGTGAAGCGATTGGAATGAACTCTATGTCTCTGTGTGCTTGCTCACCACATTAGACTTTTTCCAGCGTGTCTGCATCTAGTTTAAGTTTTTGGGTGTGTCTCTCTAGCTCTTACATTTTATCATACTGATGCTTGGAAACATAGCCTATATGGGAAAGTAGCCTACCCTACATAAAGGTAAGGGTTTTGTTTACATATCTTTTGAACTATAAAGAAATTTGTTTTGAAATGGAATCTTTTACACACGTCAACTATTTTTAAAGTGTTTTCTGAAAAAACGGCGGAGGTAGCCAATTAGACTAACAGCTGTTACATTAGAATTTACTTTGATGTTTCCTCGAGACAATGAATGGTAACTCGAAACATTACAACTGTTACGCCATGATTTACAGGGGTAAGTAGGGGTAGGTGTAAATATTTAGTTGCTACTAAGTTCAATGTAACAACTAGTTTGTGTGGTGCAACCCATTTTGATTTAGTAATATGTAGCCTACACATTAATTTATCAAACACTTAACGTTAACTAGCCTAGGCTACGTATGATCTTACCGATAGCTGCTGCACCCGGCCCCAAAAACAGACTTTATTTGTTATTCTTTATTAAGATAGCTGATGGCTATTGCCTATGTAAAATAGTGCTTAATGTTGCCACATTGTGGGTACTTATGGGTATTGCAAGAGTGTTCAGTTTTTATTTTTTTGGGGACAATAATATTGAATATCAATGTTTTACTTGGTGTGACAGCTGCTCAAGCAAGCTAAAAAAATAAAAAAATAAATAAAAAACAGACTTGACAACCAAACTGTTTACTGGAAACATGTAAGTTAATGCTTGCAGTCGAATGCCAGTGCGAATTGCGGTAATTGACCCAAACATTGTAGACAGTGTAACTACATGTGATGCGCCTAAAACCCTACATTGAAAACATCTAATTTTGACTGGCAGAATTGCAAATTGATTTCTCAGACTCGCATTTCTGTTTTTATTCCCCTAAATGCCAAGTCAAGCAGGTTGTGTGCATTTCGCTGCTTTAAAAAAGCAATGATAAACGACAGATAATTTATTGAAATGTATTTGAGTGTATGTGGAGAACCGAGTCGATTATCCTATGAGGGGCAATGGCCAATGGTATATGTAGCCCTATAAACTTTGCCCCTAGTGGTTGAGACATATCCGTCTCAATTACAGTATTCATGTTTGTCTGAAGTTATAAACTACAGCTTTAAGAAAATCCCGTCAATTTTGACGTAGTATTTTTTAAAAGGGTAGCCGCTTGCAAAAACGTCAGCTTCTCCAGTTAAACTGCAGTGCCATAAAATAGGAGGGTGCTATGAATAGCCCAAAGCACTTGACCCTCCTCTCACCACAGACTGTAAAATACATAAAATGCACCGTTTATACACGCTAAGAAAGTCATGTTCACGTATAGAAACAATAATATGTTTTTAAAGCGTTGTGCAAATGAGTATTCGCCGTTTTCCGTTGCTTACTGCACTATACAGGTGCAGCACAAAAAATTAGAATATTGTGAAAAAGTTCAATATTTTTTGTCACTCATGTCAGAAAGTGAAACTCATATATTATATAGATTCATTACACATAGTGAAATATTTCAAGCTTTTATTTCTTGTAATTTTGATGATTATGGCTTACAGCTAATGAAAACCCAAATTCAGTGTCTCAGAAAATTTGAATATTACATCAATAAAAGATCAATAAAAAAGGATATTTTAAACAGAAATGTCAGCCTTCTGAAAAGTATGTTCATTTCTATGCACTCAATACTTGGTTGGGGTTCCTTTTGCATGAATTACTGCATCAATGCGGCGTGGCATGGAGGCGATCAGCCTGTGGCACTGCTGAGGTGTAATGGAAGCCCAGGTTGCTTTGATAGCGGCCTTCAGGTCGTCTGCATTGTTGGGTCTGGTGTCTCATCTTCCTCTTGACAATACCCCAAAGATTCTCTATGGGGTTCAGGTCAGGCGAGTTTGCTGGCCAATCAAGCACAGTAATACCATGGTCATTGAACCAGCTTTTGGTACTTTTGGCAGTGTGGGCAGGTGCCAAGTCCTGCTGGAAAATGAAATCAGCATCTCCATAAAGCTTGTCAGCAGAAGGAAGCATGAAGTGCTCTAAAATTTCCTGGTAGATGGCTGCGTTGAGTGTGGACTTCAGAAAACACAGTGGACCAACACCAGCAGATGAAATGGCACCCCAAATCATCACTGACTGTGAAAACTTCACACTGGACTTCAAGCAACGTGGATTCTGTGCCTCTCCACTCTTCCTCCAGACTCTGGGACCTTGATTTCCAAATGAAATGCAAAATTTACTTTCATCTGAAAAGAGGACTTTGGACCACTGAGCAACAGTCCAGTTATTTTTCTCCTTAGCCCAGGTAAGACGCTTCTGACGTTGTCTCTGGTTCAGGAAAGCTTGATACGAGGAATGCGACATTTGTAGCCCATGTCCTGGATTCGTCTGTGCGTGGTGGCTCTTGATGCACTGACTCCAGCCTCAGTCCACTCTTGTGAAGCTCCCCCAAATCCAATGAATGGATTTTGCTTGACAATTCTCTCAAGGCTGCGGTTATCCCTGTTGCTTGTGCACCTTTTCCTACCACACTTTTTCCTTCCACTCAACTTTCTATGAATATGCTTGGATACAGCACTCTGTGAACAACCAGCTTCTTTAGCAATGACCTTTTGTGGCTTACCCTCTTTGTGGAGGGTGTCAATGACTGTCTTCTGGACATCTGTCAAGTCAGCAGTCTTACCCATGATTGTGTAGCCTACTGAACCAGAATGAGAGACCATTTAAAGGCTCAGGAAACCTTTGCAGGTGTTTTGAGTTAATTAGCTGATTAGAGTGTGACACAGTGAGTTTCCAATATTGAACTTTTTCACAATATTCAAATTTTCTGAGACACTGAATTTGGGTTTTCATTAGCTGTAAGCCATAATCATCAAAATTACAAGAAAGGATTGAAATATTTTACTCTATGTGTAATGAATCTATAATATATGAGTTTCACTTTCTGAAATGAGTGACAAAAAATATTGAACTTTTTCATGATATTCAAATTTTTTGAGCTGCACCTGTATACAGTACCTGATGCACAGTTAAGACACCTAATTTTTTCTTCAATTTGAACTTTAAACCATGGATGTGCAAGGAATATCTTTTGAGATATTTACATTTAAATAAAACTAGGAGAAACCAGGTGGAAATGGCCTCTGGAGGGCCAAAATAAATAGGGTTAATATACAGTGCCCTCCACAATTATTGGCATCCCTGGTAAAGATGAGTAAAGAGGGTTATAAAAAAATTCACCTTTTGGTGAATGAGCTTAATCTCACACTGAAAAAATGAGAAAAATCCAACTGATAATTGAAGTAAATTTATTCTGAGAAAGAAAAATCCCTCATCAAGAAATAATAATTTTTAACAAAACCACATGTGCCACAATTATTGGCACCCCTAGAAATTCTTATGAACAAAATGCATTTTTTCCATTTATATTTTACTTTTTAAAGTTGATCAGAGTGTTTAGGAACTTTCATGCAGTAATCCATGACCTCCTGTTTCACTGGGGTATAAATATGAGGTGACACAGAGGCCATGTTCTCTTATTCGTACATCAACATGGGAAAGATAAGAGAACACACAAATCAAATGAGGAAAAAGTGTGTTGAGCTTCATACGTCAGGGAATGGCTATAAAAAATAGCTACTCACCTGCAAATGCCCATATCTACCGTTTGGGAAGCAACTGGAACTGTTACGAACTTGCCTGGAAGAGGACCCAAGTTTATTTTGCCCCCACGCACAGTAAGATGGTAAGAGAGGCAAAAAAATCCCCAAGGATCACTGTTGGAGAACACTGTCAAGTCTCCAGAACTCACCTCCATGCCAACAAATTATTTGGAAGGCATGCCAGAAAAAGCCTTTCCTGTAATTTCACCACAAACGTAAGCGCCTGGAGTTTGCTAAACGCTACTGGAACTTTGGAACCGTGTTCTATGATCAGATGAAACGAAAATTGAGCTTTTCAGCAACCAACACTCAAGGTGGGTTTGGCATAAAAAGAAGGATGGCTATACCGAAAATAAACTGATCCCCACTGTTAAGTATGGTGGAGGTTCCGTGATGTTGTGGGGCTGTTTTTCCTCCAAAGGCCCTGGGAACCTTGTTAGGGTACATGGCATCATGAACTCCATGAAATACCAGGAAATTTTTAATCTGAATCTGACTGCCTCTGCCAGGAAACTAAAACTGGGTCGTCGTTGGATCTTCCAGCAGGACAATGATTCAAAACATATGTCCAAATCAACATTGATGAGCGACAAGGCAGTTCAATTTATTATGTTACGAACTGTGTCCAGAAAACAACAGCTTCTTCAGGGTAGGCTACTAAGGGACAGGGGCGTGTCTGCAAGGGGGGCGTAGGGTGGCACCGGCCCCCCCTGAAACACGATAAGCCCTCCCTGGTGCCCCCCCAACGCTATTTGGCTAGAGTGCTGTCAATCAGTAAATGCCCAACGCCATTGAATCACAGCATTGTCAATCTGGCTCCTTGATTCTGTGATCAAGACTGGACCAGCGCAGAGCCGTAGATAGTTCTCTATCTACAGCTCTGGAACAGAGGAAAGAGGATTTTTGAATGGACTCAGAAAGCAGTTTGGCATCAGCAACACCACGTCTCTTTTCATGGTATGTTCACACTATATTTCACTGCACATTTGCGGTGACTAGCACAAATGTAAACTGTGATGTAACAAACTAGGTTTGTTTTTTGAAAATTATATACTAGTTAGCTAGTACTAGCGTTAGCTAGCACCAACATTCTAGCTAGCTAGCTAGTTCAACAGCTACATGGCTAGCAAGCTAGCCTTCAGTTTAAATATATCATGACAACTTGCTATTAAATTTGCTAGCTAGTTTTACTACATGGTTATAACTACTTGCTATGGCTAGCTAACGTACGATAGCTTCCGGCTATCATTCAGTAGTTTGCTGAAAAAAATTTGCTAGCTAGCGCTTACGTTAGCTAGCTAGCTAGTTAAACAGCTACATAGCTAGCAAGCTGACAATCACATTAGCCTTCAGTGTAAATCTGTCATTAGCTAGATGGCTATGATAACTACTTGCTATGAAATTCGCTAGCTAGTTGTACTAAACAGCTGGCTAGCTAGGGTGCATTGAACCACAGCTAGCTAGCTAACACTAAAAAAAATGAAGCAAGTTGTTAGTTACTGAATTAATGGTTTGTATTTATTTTTTAGGAAGAATTTAGTGAAAAAATAAATTAAAAAATGAAAAGGGGATGGTTGGTTTGTGAAGAAGCCATGTCAGAGTCAGACATAGTGCAAGTTAAAGCCAACCTGCCACCAGTCAGGGTCAACAAATTAGCAGCCATGGACCTGCCACCACAGGTCAGACTGAGAGCCAGCCTGAAAGGGCCAGTGACACAAGCAGCCATCAATCTGCAGCAGCAGGTGAAAGTCAGAGCAGGAGCCTGTAATGTTTTCTTTTGCACAACCAGTTCACAAGATCCCACTTCCCAGGTAAGTGTACTAACCATGGTAATTGATTTATGTTTTAGATATACCCAGTAATGAAATCTCCCACCAAACCTCTGAGGGGGAAGAGGACCAGTCTCCGAGCAAGCGTTACAGCAGCAGCAGCAGTGGTTCAGATTCAGAGAGTGACAGAGAGCACGACCAGCCCCATCTGGATTTGCTGTTCCTGTTGGACCTCAGGGTATGCTGACAAATTTCATCTTCCAGTCAGTGGGATTGTGTTAGACCATTTCACAATGAACACGGTTGAAGATGAAATAACTGGGACTCATTTTTATTCTGTTTATATTTTTATATATTTCACAATCCAGAGCAGTGGGTCCAGTGCAACCTCATTTGAAGATGTTCCTTAGAACACATTAAGGACAAGGTATGAAGAGGAGGGTGTTTAATGCTACATGGTATAAAAACATACATGGATAGAGTTTTCACAAAGTCAGGACTCGGCCCATTGTTTTGTATGCAGACATTTTTTACTGCCCACTGTAAATTACCAGTGTAATTTACAGCTGAATCTAGTCTCACCCCCAAATTCCCATAGAGATCAGTTAAAATGCAGAGAGGTTATAGTATCGCTTGTAACAGTTCCTGAAAATAAGATATCGAGAGTCTTTTGATGTTGATTGGTCACAGACTTCAGGAAGTAACAGCATGCAAAGAATATGCGACCAAATATTAAATATGATACTTTAAAAATATGTTTAAGCAAAATATTCTAATTTTCTGAGACACTGAATTTTGGGTTTCATTAGCTGTAAGCCATAATCATCAAAATTACAAGAAATAAAGGCTTGAAATATTTCACTCTATGTGTACTGAATCTATATAATATACGAGTTTCACTTTCTGAAATGAGTCATCATCATCATCATCATCAACCGCTTATCCGAAGTCGGGTCGCGGAGGCAGTAGGCTAAGCAGGGGGTTCCAGACGTCCTTCTCCCCAGCGACGCTTTCCAGCTCCTCCTGGGGGATCCCGAGGCGTTCCCAGGCCAGGAGAGATATATAATCTCTCCATCGGGTTCTGGGTCTACCTCGGGGTCTCCGCCCAGTTGGACGTGCCCGGAACACCTCCAAAGGGAGGCGCCCGGGGGGCATCCTAATCAGATGCCCGAACCACCTCAGCTGGCTCCTTTCGATGCGAAGGAGCAGCGGCTCTACTCCGAGCTCCCTCCGGATGTCCGAGCTCCTCACCCTATCTCTAAGGCTGAGCCCGGCTACCCTACGGAGGAAGCTCATTTCGGCCGCTTGTATCCGCGATCTCGTTCTTTCGGTCACGACCCAAAGTTCGTGACCATAGGTGAGGGTAGGAACGTAGATCGACTGGTAGACCGAGAGCTTCGCCTTCCGGCTCAGCTCCCTCTTCACCACGACGGTCCGGCACAACGCCCGCATTACTGCGGATGCTGCACCGATCCGCCTGTCGACCTCCCGCTCCATTTTACCCTCACTCGTGAACAAGACCCCGAGATACTTGAACTCCTTTGCTTGGGGCAAAGACTCATTCCCAACCTGGAGGGAGCATTCCACCGTTTTCCGGCAGAGAACCATGGCCTCAGACTTGGAGGTGCTGACTCTCATCCCGGCCGCTTCACACTCGGCTGTAAACCGCCCCAGTGCCTGCTGGAGGTCACGGTCCGATGAAGCCAGCAGAACCGCGTCATCCGCAAAAAGCAGAGACGCAATTCTGAGGTCACCAAACCGGACACTCTCCTCACCTTGGCTGCGCCTTGAGATCCTGTCCATGAATACCACAAACAGGACCGGTGACAAGGGGCAGCCTTAGCGGAGTCCAACACCCACCGGGAACGCGCCTGACTTAATGCCGAGGATGCGGACACAGCTCTCACTTTGGTCGTACAGGGATCGGATGGCTCGCAACAACAGCCCCGGTACCCCGTACTCCCGCAGTACCCCCCACAGGATCCCCCGGGGGACACGGTCGAAGGCCTTCTCCAAGTCCACAAAGCACATGTAGACTGGATGGGCAAACTCCCATGACCCCCCGAGCAACCCTGCTAGGGTAAAGAGCTGGTCCACTGTTCCACGGCCAGGGCGAAAGCCACATTGCTCCTCCTGAATCTGAGGTTCGACTAACGGTCGGAGCCTCCTTTCCAGCACCCTCGAGTAAACTTTCCCGGGGAGGCTGAGAAGTGTGATACCCCGATAATTAGAGCACACCCTCCGGTCCCCCTTCTTGAAGATGGGGACCACCACCCCGGTCTGCCACTCCGCAGGCACTGTCCCCGACTTCCACGCGACACTGAAGAGGCGTGTCAGCCAAGACAGCCCAACAATGTCCAGAGCCTTCAGCATCTCAGGGCGAATCTCATCCACCCCTGGCGACTTGCCACTGCGGAGATTTTTGACTACCTCAGCGACTTCCGCCAGGGATATGGGTGCGGACCCCCCGAGTCTTCAGGCTCTGCCTCTTCCACAGAGGGCGTGTTAGTCGGGTTCAGAAGCTCCTCGAAGTGCTCTTTCCACCGCCCGACAACATCCCCAGTCCGGGTCAGCAGTTCTCCTCCCCTGCTGAACACAGCCTGGGTCAAGCCCTGATTTCCCTTTCTGAGGTGTCGGATGGTTTGCCAGAACTTCCTCGAGGCCGACCGAAAGTCCTTCTCCATGGCCTCCCCGAACTCCTCCCATACCCGGGTTTTTGCCTCAGTGACCGCCGAAGCCGCAGCCCTTCTGGCCCTCCGGTACCTGTCTGCTGCTTCAGGAGACCCCCGAGCCAACCAAGCCCGAAAGGCCTCCTTCTTCAGCTTGACGGCTTCCCTCACCGCTGGTGTCCACCAGCGGGTTCTGGGGTTGCCGCCACGACAGGCACCGATGGCCTTCTGGCCACAGCTCCTGCCCGCCGCCTCGGCAATGGAGGCTTTGAACATGGCCCACTCGGACTCCATGTCCCCAGCCTCCCCCGGGATACACGAGAAATTCCTCCGGAGGTGGGAGTTGAAGACCCTGCGGACGGGGGCCTCCGCTAGACGTTCCCAGTTCACCCTCACTACACGTTTGGGTTTACCGGGTCTGTCCGGCAGTCTCCCCGGCCACCTGATCCAACTCACCACCAGGTGGTGATCGGTTGACAGCTCTGCTCCTCTCTTCACCCGAGTGTCCAAGACATACGGCCGCAGATCTGATTATACGACTACAAAGTCGATCATCGATCTTTGGCCTCAGGTGTTCTGGTACCAGGTACACTTATGGACCTCCCTATGCTCGAACATGGTGTTTGTTATGGACAATCCATGACCAGCACAGAAGTCCAATAACAAAACACCACTCGGGTTAAGATCAGGCAGACCGTTCCTCCCAATCACCCCCTTCCAGGTTTCTCCGTCGTTGCCCACGTGAGCGTTGACGTCACCCAGCAGAACTATGGAGTCCCCGGGCGGGACACTTTCCAGTATGCCCCCCAGTGACTCCAAGAAGGCCGGATACTCCGAACTGCCGTTTGGTGCATAAGCACAAACAACAGTCAGAGCTTTCCCCTCGGCGACACGTAGTCGCAGAGAGGCGACCCTCTCATTCCCTGGGTGAAACTCCAACACAGTGGGGCTCAGCCGGGGGCTTGTGAGTATCCCCACACCCGCCCGGCGCCTCTCACCCTGGGCAACTCCGGAGAAGAATAGGGTCCAGCCCCTCTCCAGGAGTTTGGTTCCGGAGCCAGTGCTGTGCGTGGAGGTGAGCCCAACTATATCTAGTTGGTACCGCTCCACCTCCCGCACCATCTCCGGCTCCTTCCCCGCCAGCGAGGTGACGTTCCACGTCCCCAGAACCAGTCTGCGACGCTGGGGATCAGCACGCCCGGATCCCCGCCTTCGCCCACCGCCCGTCTGGCAAAGCACCCGACTCCCATGCCGATCCCTGCGGGTGGTGAGCCCACATGGTGGCGGCCCCGCGTTCCCTTTTCGGGCTGTGCCCGGCCGGGCCCCATGGGGTAAGGCCCGGCCACCAGATGCTCGCCGACGGGCTCCCCCCCTGGGTCTGGCTCCAGGAGGGTGCCCCGGTTTCCCTATTCCGGGCGAGGTTATCGTGTACTTATGAGGCCGTGTCATGGGAGTCTTTGAATCGCTCTTTGTCTGGTCCCTCCCCCTGAACCAATTTGCCTTGGGAACCCCTACCAGGGGCTAATGCCCCCGACAACATAGCTCCAAGGATCACAGGGACACACAAACCTCTCCACCACGATAAGGTGGCGATTCCTTGGAGAGGAAAATGAGTGACAAAAAATATTGAACTTTTTCACGATATTCTAATTTTTTGAGCTGCACCTGTATATAATATATGAGTTTCACTTTCTGAAATGAGTGACAAAAAATATTGAACCTTTTCACGATATTCACATTTTTTGAGCTGCACCTGTAAAGGCAGTGGCAAAACATGCATTCTATGTCTACTGCAACACATATTGCCTGAACTTAGTTCTGGTTGATACGGTTAAGTCGGTACCTGAGGCGGCATGTTTCTTTTCATTACTACAGAAGCTATATGTCTTCATGTCAGGCTCGTACATTCACCACAAATGGCTAGAATTTCAGCAAGAAATGTATGGAGGTCAGCCTAGAGAGCTTCAGAAGCTTAGCGACACAAGATAGGCATGTAGGCACTTGCCTGCCGTAACATGATGGACCGGCTACCTGCAGTAGTCCTTGTCCTTGAAGGCATCGTCCTTGACAGAAGTGGGGATAGGTCTGTGGAGGCACAGGGCCTACTTGCCCAAATTGACATACCTTTTATTGGGCTTCTAGCAACATTCCGCAAAGTGCTCGGTGACACCAAGCTTCTGTCTGATATGCTTCAGTCACCGTCACTAGACCTTGCGAGAGCTGTTGAGCTTATTGAAGCACTTCAGGACACATGCCGTAAGGGCGGCAGTTAGTATAATGGTTAAGGAGCTGGACTTGTAACTGAAAGGTTGCAGGTTCGATTCCCAGGTAGGACACTGCCGTTGTACCCTTGAGCAAGGTACTTAACCTGAATTGCTTCAGTATATATCCAGCTGTATGAATGGATAAATGTAATAAGAAGTTGTGTAAGTCGCTCTGGATAAGAGCGTCTGCTAAATGCCTATAATGTAATGTAATGTAATGTCAGCATTACAGAAAATAATCCTTTTTAATGAGCTATGGAGAGGTCTTAGACACAGCTAAGAAATGCAATATCAGCATTGAAAGGGAGGGGAAAAGGCAATCGAAGATCAGCTCCAGACTAGAGGGATCTGTAGTGACATCCACTGTTGGCGAGCGTAGGAGTGACCAAGATGATAAGGATGGTTTTCGAAGGAACACCTTCTACCCAATCCTCGACTCTATGATTGGGGAGTTACAGAAATGTTTCTCCAAGCCCAAATGCGACATAATGAGGCATTCAAGCTCTCCATCCCAAAAGCGACAGCTTTTTAGAAGTCACCTCTTTTTTTGTTCACAGAGATCTATGAGGCAGATGTGGATGATCTGGGACACGAGCTGCACCGAGCCAAAAGGATTTCGGAAAGGAAAAAGAAGGGAGGAATGAAGAGCCTGACTAGCTTATTGGAGTTCACTGTGTTTCTGGAGCCTTTTAAAGAGGTGTTCCATTAACTTTTCCGTTTGTGTAAAATTGCTATTGCAATACCGGTCAGCACTGCTGCTTGTGAATGCAGGTTTTCCGCCCTGAAATTGATCAAGAATCACCTACGAACAACCATGACTGATGAACGACTGAGTGACCTGGGCGTGCTCAGCATAGAGTCACATAGAGCTAAGTCCCTGGACATGGATGAGTTTGTTAGACTCTTCAGTAGCCAGCACAAGAACCGCAGAATACAGGTTTTCTGAGGCAGAGCACAGCCTACATGTGTGATGGTGCACATCGCTAACAAAATGCAGACAGATCTCTCTCTGTCTCTCTCTCTCTCTCCCTCTCCCTCCCTCCCTCTCTCCCTCCCTCTAATGGCTGTATTGAAAATAAACCAAGTTGAATTAATCATTCATGCCTATGTGATGTTTTTATTGAACAAAATAAATGTGTTGTCCTTACCATGCAAAACAGTTGTGTGATTTTCAGGCTCTTATGCAGTGTTCTGTGCCCTAATATAGGTGGTATGACATGAAACAATGCTCAATGTACACATACAGACAGGGCATTCCATACCACATTTCATGTCGTACCACCTGTATTAGGGCACTGCACAAGAGCCCGAAAATCGTGCCCAATGTATCGTGCTGGTTTTGGCTCCTTAGTAGCGATCCGCCAAGTTCATTAAAGGCTACAGAATTTTTATTCAGGCATATATCAGCATTAACAGTTAGAACAGGAGGCTAAATGCTTTCACTTGCTGTTTATGTATTTGTTTATTATTTGCCGGTACCACAGTCAAAAAATAATCAGTTTTGAACTCTGCTTCCTTTTCGTTAGTTGTTGCTCCTCTGTCATTGATTGAGTTTAAAACATGGGCGATGTCTTCCTGTTGGGCGTGTAGCTATATGGCCTAACTTCCCTGAAGTAAACAGTTGTGAGTAACATTTCTATACCAAAGAAGTCCCCCTCCCGCTGGTGAAACAATATTCACCCTATTGACTTCTATCTTTAAACATATCCATAGGTGTTTATTCATGCTTTTTCGGTGCTACAACTTGTACTAGTAAAAGCTGACGGGGAGTTAGACAGCAAACTTTTTTTCACGCACTGCATCCAGGCGAAAAAAAACACGCTGCCACCAGTGTACGATGTGTGGTGAGAATATTTAGTTATTTCTCCAGACAATAGGAAAACACAGCACAGCGAATGGCAGCTTAATCTCTTCTTGGTTTTAATCCGTTTTCCTGGGACCAACAACACAATTTATTCCTTTCTCTTCTCTTAGTACAGCAATACAATATTTCATGAAAATATGTCATTAAATCAGAATTTAAACCTTCACATAAAATACATTTCAAAGAAAACAAATTAAATCAAAATAAATCCCATATTACTCTATTAAAAGGGGACGGTGAGTTATGCTGCCTTCGTTTATTAATTTCCAACAAGGAATCCCATTATCCGACTAGAATCGCCCTTCCAACTAGGAGTTCCGTGTCGGAAATCAGGGATCGGCAAATCAACCCCGACCTCCCGACTAGGAATAACTTGACATCACATCATCATGGCAGCTCACACCGCGACCCACATTGTGAACAGTAAACAAACATTATTTTTAGACAATTTTAGCTTTTAAAACACTGGAACTTTAGTTTTTCAGCATGAAGTGCTTTTGTATCGGCCAACATACTGATACTGAATGATAAACATACAATTAAAAGTTAAAACGTTATTGTTATAGTTTTTAGCTGTTTTAGCTATGTTTGTTATCAAAGCCAAAACCTTCCTGCGAAGTTCCCAGTTCTGCAGCTCGAACGCACTGATGTCGGTAATGATGTGAAAACGACGCGTTTACCACCTCCGATATCCGACCTCCCACTATAAACGAAAGCAGGGTTAGACCGCAAACTTTTTACCGTAATTACTAAAAATTTACGCATTTGCTTTTCAACAACGGGGGATCAGTCAGTCAGGAAGTCAGTTACCCACATTCACTCATTCAGGCCCACACTCTCTGTGTCCGGGCAAAAGCGATTTACAAAAAATAGTAAATCTTTTTACTATACTTATACAAAATCCAATCTAAGTAAATCCAACAATTTTTTTGTTTACTTCATAATATTGCGTGCAACCACTGTCCAACGATTATTTTCTGTGTGTGATGGGTATATCCCAGTCGTGAATATCTAGGGGTTATGATCAATTCATCAAGGCTATGATGCGACATATCAATACGATCAAGAAATGATACTGGGTTCGCTTTGTTTAGAGCTTTCTTCAGCTTTATTAGACAGCAGAGTAGGAAGCGAGAGAGAGACCTGCGACTATTATCGCACAGCCGGATTCAAACCACTGACGCAATGGCTCGCAATGAGCATGGGACTGGTGCTCTACAGGTTACTCCACTGAGACACACTTTAGTAATATTATATCTTAAGTAGGCTACACCACTGAGACACACTTTAGTAGTAATATATCTTAAGTAGGCTATACTGAAGAACAGAAAACTATACTAAAAGGTTTAATAGTGTAAGCCACTTTTTCTCACTTGATGAATAAATTACTTTACCTATACTTAAACTTGACATGTAGCCTACAGTTTTGTTTTGTGTTTTGCCGCGCTATGATGGCATTAAACGGACTGAGCGGGTGAAGTGTTTGTTTTTTTGATGCATGGTAGGTTTGATTTAGCCTAATGCATTTGGTAAAAACCAGCATACAATAATGTCATCACCTTTTGCTTTTCCTTCTTTTTTGTTTTTAATGATTGTACTATATTACTCAATATAATTGCTGACTTGTGGTGAAAGTGCCGCCGTGGTAACATATCTTGCGGTAACATTGTCCAAGAATGTAAACAAGTCCGGGATTCTTCGCGGTAAGACATTTTTATGACAATGTTACATCAGTTACTGTTTAGGAAGGCAGATTTCAGGAAGGATACATGAGGTCTGCAGATTCTGCAGCAGAAATGTCCATGGTGGGCTTCTGATTGTTGGGCGCATATTAGGTGCACGACGCAAGTGATGTAAAGGGGGCCACTTTTCACTCTAGTCTGTGCCACACAGAGTGCAGTTTCCAAATAAATCTTTCGAAACAACCTGTCGTTATATATTACTTACTGTCTGCACGTTTAATAAGATAGGAAGATTATGCATTACGAAGCATTTCAATGTAAAGCTATATTTGTAGCTAACAGCGTTTGGAAATTGCTTCCAAATTGCCACCAAGATCGACATTCATTCATGCGTTGTCCATTTTGTCTATTACCGAATGCAAAAAGCGTCACTGGGTTTTTATACACACACCACCTCAAGAATCCGCAACCAGTGCGCTAATTTTGTTACCTCGGTTTTCATTTTGATGACTACCTTGACGATTGTGTGCAGTCATTTTAATTCTGAAGCAACACAGTGAGAAAAAACCGAAATCTAGACATCTAGAGGGGTGGAAATCTAGGTTGATAGATGTTTTAATATAAATGGACTAGGTTGACCACAGGTAATTTAGCTCAGGTTTTACCAGGATATAGTCTGGTTACATCCAACCCGGCTAGAAAACTTTCACTTTTCAACGCATGCTAGATGGCGTTTCACCGACTTCAACACAAAAATGTTCACTGGGAATGTTAAACGATTACACAAACTTTTTTTTAGGTTGACTGTGCCACACAGAGTGCAGTTCATATGACAAACTGCTTGAAACAATTTCCTCTGTTTTGCAGATTGTGCTCATGGCAAACTTTCAGCAGAGAAGAAAAGTTGCGCTATGGAAACATCTGAGGTCTTCAGAGTGGTGGGACAACGTTGTGTGCAACTTCACAGACTCCCAGTGGCAAAGAAACTTCAGGGTGTCCAGAGAAACATTCCACTACCTTTGCATTAAAGTGAAGCCAGCAATTGAGCGCAAGGATACAGCATTGCGACTGTGCGTGCCTTTGCAGAAAAGGGTGGGCATAGCCCTCTGGAAGCTGGCAACTAGTTCTGATTACCGAACTGTGGGACATCTCTTCGGGGTAGGCATCACCACGGTTTGCAGATGTCTGCATGAATTTTGCCAGGCAGTTAACCAGATTGTCCTGCCTGAAATCTTGCCCGAGCCTAAACCTGAGGAACTTGAGGAAATGGCTGCTCTCTTTGAGCAGGAATGGGGTGTGCCACAGTGCCTCGGTGCCATTGACAGCTCCCACATCCCAATCATAGCGCCAAAAGAATGCCACCGTGATTACTTAAATTCCAAAGACTGGCATTCCATCGTCCTGCAAGCAACGGTCGATGCTAAAGGGCTATTTTGGAATGTCTGTGCAGGATTCCCTGGCAGTGTGAACGTTGCTAAAGTGCTCAGAAAATCTAGCCTGTGGGCATTGGCTAACAATACTGCCCTCTTCTCCAGCCACAGAAGGAACATTTGTGGCGAAGGCGTGGGGTACTACGTAATCGCGGACTCCGCTTATCCTTTGCAGAGCTGGATCATGAAACCATTCAGGGACACACAAGCCCTCAGTGACCAGCAGAAACGGTTCAACTCTAAAATTGGTCTGGCGAGATCAGTTGTGGAAAATGCATTTGAGAGGTTGAAAGGGAGATGGCGGTGCCTGACGAAGAGGAACGATTGCAACGTGGATGTGATCAAGGCCATGGTTGTGACATGTTGTGTGCTTCACAATCTCTGTGAAAAGAATGGAGAAGCTTTCACAGAGGAGCTGGACGGACTAGGAATGCAACAGCCTGTACATGCTGTTTCACCAAGGGATGATTCCCAGGGGACTGCTGTTCGTAATGCACTTATGCAATACTTAAGTATGGAGCAGTAAAGGCGACATCAGTCAAATCCACTATCTGAGCTAACCCCTGGTGGCTTTGGTTGAATTTTACTGAATAATGGGGCAGTAATTTGGTTAAAATAAATTTGATAAATATTTTTCTTAATTTTTAAAATCTAAATAGCCATTACCTGCACTTGTTTCCCCAGAGCTGTAAAATTCGACCTTATTTATGGAGGTGGGGTTAATTTATGGTTCCCAGGTTCAACAAGTGATGACAGTGGATTGCAGCTTTTAAAGAACTGTAATGGAGTGAATTTATTTAATTCAAGTATGAAACAAATATATCTGCAACCAAGGGAGGGGGGGAAGAACAGAAGGAAAAAGTGATTTGTGCTACTTTTGCAGTTAATCTTGGCAGGCTATCAGTTCTGATTTAGTCATTTACTGGTTAAGATTATACTCAAGAAATTATATTGGGGAGAAGATCCACACCTACATCCATAAGACAATTAAATACTGTTTGTCTTTAATGTGTTTTTATTTGGTTCAATGTACTTTTACAATGTGTACACATTGTTTTCAGTGCTTACTTTAACCCACACAGCAAAAATGGTGGTGTACATTTGTACATTTACATCCGTGGACTCATATAAACACCGTAGGTCAGGGATGGGCAACTCCAGGCCTCGTGGGCTGGTGTGTATGCAGGTTTTTGCTGCCACCAGTTACCCAGACTCAATCAGCTAATTAGCCATATACACCTAATTAAGAGCAGAAGTTAGTCTGAAATCCAGAAACGGATACGGCCCGCCTTGCCCATCCCTCCTGTAGTGTGTTACATGTACACCAGCAGTGTTAAATTTACAGTGACATTTTTACTGTGCATTTTCTTAAGGGTTTTATTTTTAACAAAAATATCTCAAAAAGAAGAGAAAATAACAACAAAAAAATCCCACATGGGGCCTGATTTACTAAGACTTATAGCGGGTGCAAAACCATTTAGCACATGCAAAACCAATAGCATGACCAATGATTGGTGCAAAAACAAATTCCATGACCAATCATTGGTCATGTTATTGGTTTTGCATGTGCTAAATTATGTTTAACTCACTTTAATTATATGCACATACCTTTGTCTGAACAATATTCAGATTTCAGGCACCTTACCCCTCGAATTTCAATTTTGTTCAGAAAAACTAATCTGTACTAATCTTTGAAGTACATACTTTGTAGAGATGCATACTTTGGTAAAATACTTTGTTGCAATAGATTCATGAAGGACTACTGTCTATTGCTACTTTGTCAAATTACTAGAGATGCTAAGCTCCCTGGACGCTGAGGCATTCATCAGCGGTCCTCTGCCTCCAAATGAATGGAGAGTCAACAAATTCAGCAGGCTACTTGGGATGAGTATGTGGCTAGCAACTATGTGTTTCCATCATAAAGTGAACTTTTTAGACAACTTTAATTTGTTCTGGGAGCGCAAAGATCTCTTCAGAAATGGAATGCTTAACAGAGCCGGAGAGACACTGTTCAACTTTAACCTACTTCACGCCGTTAACCACCCGACTGTTATCAAACACAAGGACAGCACAAGGACGGCCAGAGATAAGCGCAAGGAGACACTGAACGAAAACAGACTAAAGGCAGCCTCCCCCTCCCCGCAATCGAGCGCCAGCTCAGCACCACAGAGCGAAAGCCTTGACGCGGGGGAGGCGGAGGAGGCCTCTCCCATCCTACCATCAGACTCCCCCTCTGCTAGTTCAGGGGACCCTACCCCTCACCAGCAGCTCACAAAGGCATACGGGGACCCCACGAAGGAGGGCCATCGGACGCCATCGGACTCCGCCTCTGCCATTCCAGGGGACACTACATCTCACCAGCAACCTGCAGAGACCTCCACTCACCCCCAGGTTCCCCCCCTGCAAGATGCTCCAACCACCCCCCTCCCACTCTCAACCTCATTTTCCAGCCCCCTCCCAGATGCATCCCCCCATCCTCCCCTCTCCCCCTCCTC
This sequence comes from Ilyophis sp. 1 JC-2022, assembly GCA_022702515.1. NCBI lineage: Eukaryota > Metazoa > Chordata > Actinopteri > Anguilliformes > Synaphobranchidae > Ilyophis > Ilyophis sp. 1 JC-2022. Next base: position 53,932,028 of record CM040394.1, on the reverse strand, counting down.
AACCTCATTTTCCCCCTCCGAGCTCCCCTTCCCCCCTTCCCCCAGTTCCTGCCATTCTCAGAGGCGATGGAGAAAATGGTGGAGAGAAGGGCTCCACTGCTAACTACACATGGCCTCGCGCGAGCCTCTATAACACCCATCCCCTTCCCCCCAGACCCCCACACCCAACTCCCCCCAGCCCCTACCTTCAAAACCCCAGCAACGGACCCGCCCTCCCCCACCCCGCAGGACGCCACTAGCCTCTATAACACCCATCCCCTTCCCCCCAGACCCCCACACCCAACTCCCCCCAGCCCCTACCTTCAAAACCCCAGCAACGGACCCGCGCTCCCCCCCTCCCCCAGCCCGTCTAAGAACACTAAGGACACGTCTAATCAGCAGCCTGACCAAGAAGATGTAAATGCCTTAAGTGGCTTGATCACTACTAGACAAAACAGTTACTTCTCAGCACGTTCTGTATGTAAGTCGAACCTGATTAGTGTTAGTGCTCAGCCACAGACAGTCTTCTGCCCCGTCACAGAACCCCTACAGCTGAAACTGGCACTGTTTAACATTAGAGCCTTGAAACTAAAATAATTTTTGATTAATGAGCTAATAACTAAAAATAACCTACATTGTATGTTTTTAGTAGAGACATGGCTAGACAACGTTACTGGTGTAGCAACACTGATTGAGACCTGTCCCCCAAATTTTAGTCAACTAGACAGAGTGGGAGGGGAGGAGGGATTGCAGCTATCATCTCCGCTCAGTTTGTTTGCAGTGATATCGACTTGGGGAAAGTTCCATCGTTTGAATATCTTGCTATTGTACTCAAAACAGAACTGTCAGTACTCAGTGTGACATTGTATCGGCCGCCAAAGTACTCAGCACTATTCATACAGGAATTTTCAGAACTGATCTCAATCTGCATCACTAGGTATGATAGATTAATCCTAAATGGAGATCTGAACATTCATATTAACTAGTGGTGTAACGGATCGTAGTTGATCCGTGATCCGTACGGATCGCCCCCCACGGTTCGGCACGCATGTGAACCGCGGATTAATTGCAAAATTTAACCATCATAGTGAATTACAGTTTTACTGCCGCTAGTACTTTTTAAAGTAATAATTCCCTAAATCTCGATGCAGAGTTGCAGTGAAAAGACAGATGCGTGCTGTGTTTTACTCTGAAGCGCATTGGACCTATCGCTAAGCCCCGCCCCTCTTCGCAGGGGGAGACAGTTTGAGAGCCAGCTCACCCACTGTAATGTAATTTTCACGGATTTAACACATTAAATACTCGTTCATTTTTGGAACCAGAGCTACGAAATCTCTTCCAAATCCGTCAACAAGGCCTGCCGTATGCACTGTAAAAATGTGTGCATGACTATTTTAAAAAAAACGGAGTTTTATGATTACAACTTAGCTCTGGTCCATAGCGTTAGAAGGAGCGTCTCCTTAACGCTATGTTACTTTCCAGTCTGTGCTTCGCCTCATCAAACAATATGTAATGGAGCCCGGGGTATTTAATTTTGTTATTCATATGGATAAGGCAAGGCTAGTGATGTTAACACCACTGTTCTAATTATTAATTATAACGTTATATATATGGCTAACTAGCCTTGTTGGTACAAGCCTGACCGTCTTGATCCAAGGCTATGGCTAATGTTAACCAAGCCAGACTCACCTAAAGTATAATATTAACGTCAACGTTTACACAGGCTATTTTTTCATTCACTACCATGTTTAAAGGAAGAAGGTATCATGCCTCATATTGCACTTTGATTTAACAATTGAGTATTGAATATTTTATATATTTTAAGATTTTACTTAAACATTGGACATCTTGAATGTTGTTTTCATTTAAGACCATGGGCAAAAGTTCCTTGCTTTAAGTGTTTTACAGAATAAATGGAAAGCAAAGATATACTTGTCTCCCTTTTTTTTTTTTGCTGATCCGAAAAATGATCCGATCCGTGACTCAAAACCGTGATACGATCCGAACCGTGAGTTTTGTGATCCGTTGCACCCCTAATATTAACAAAGGGGATGACGCCAAAGGTACTGAGCTTTTGAACCTACTGGACAGCTTTGGACTGACACAACATGTCCACAAAGCCACACACCAACAGGGTAACACTTTGGACCTGGTAATAACAACAGGGCTATACATTGAGAATGTATCAGTACATGTAATGTATATCTCTGACCATTATTGTGTGTTTTATGATACAAGACTAATCTTAACAAGGACCAGAAGCGAAGTCCTCGTTCACAAGAGGCTTTTAGACGCCAGCGCTGAAGCACAGTTCTCTCACGTTATGAGATCATTTGAGCCACGCTATGAACGCTCTTTACATCAGATGGTCAAAAACTTCTACAATGTCCTGTCAACAGTGTTAGATACTGTTGCCCCCCTAAAGGTTAAAAAGTTAAAAACTGACAGAATCTCACCATGACTGAATAACACCAATGTTAAAGACAACAAGAGAATATGTAGGACAGCTGAGCGACAATGGAGGAAATCTAAGCTCACAGTTCACTGTAATATTTACAGAGATGCCATGACTGCTTACAATAAAGTAATACGACTTGCGGGAAAGGATTACTTCTCTAAAATCATTTCAGAAAATACGGGTAACTCCAGAGTGCTATTCTCCACTATCGACCGGCTGATAAACACGCCCCCCCCCCCCCCCACCGCAACTGTCAGCCACGAAATGTGAAGAGCTCGCACTGTTCTTTGATGATAAGATAACTATTATTAGAGCGAGTATCGTCCCTGATGTAAACTTAAACGAGATCAGCAAACCACATAGAACTGAGGTAACTATGAAGGAATTCACCTGTATTACATTATCAGACCTTTGGAAGACTGTCTCTGAGTGTAATTCCGCCACCTCCTGCCTCGATCCTATACCAACGGCATTCCTTAAGCGGGTGTTCGATAGTGTTTCAAACCATGTCCTGAAGGTCATAAATATGTCGCTTCAAAAAGGCATCTTTCCAGATGCCTTCAAAACAGCTGTTGTAAAACCGCTATTAAAGAAAGCCAACCTAGATGCAAATGAGCTGAAAAACTACAGGCCAATATCCAACCTTCCATTTATTAGTAAGATACTCTGGATAGCGGCTTTGGAGTTGCACAAGGAAGCTACCTTGGTCCACTTTTCTCACAATATATGTTGCCACTCCGGGACATCATTAGAGACCACAATGTATGCTTCCATAGTTATGCAGATGACACGCAACTATACATCTCGGTAGAACCAAACGACACTACAGCTATACACTCCATTACAAACTGTCTCCTAGCAATAAATAAGTGGATGAGCAATAACCTTTTAAAGCTAAATGAAAACAAAACAGAAATCCTACTGATCGGCCCTAAAGCAAAAAGGGAAATGCTGTTTAAAAACCTGGGGAAGCTGACATCCTGGATCAAACCTGAGGTTACAAGTTTAGGTGTCATTCTAGACTCAGATTTAAGCTTTAAGTCCCATATTAAGGTGACAAAAACATAATTTTTCCACCTTAGAAATATAGCAAAAGTACCTTTTTTTTTTTTTTTTTTATCTAGTTTGCATGGACCTGAACTGCTACATGCTCTGTTAAGCTTTTTACTGCTGCTGGTGTAATTCAGTGAGTATTGTAAAGTGAATTAACATTAATTTGATTTGGCATTTCATGGAAACATCATTGTTAGATTTAAACCGTGTGGCGGCGGAGCGATACTTTGTAACGTTACCTGCAATAGTTCAGAGACTGTTGGAATAGAAATGCGTGAAAGACGGTAACGGTAGATAGCTAAACATATCTGACTTTAAAGAGGATGAAGAATTGAGTGTTTCAGAATGTAACGGTTTCGCTTTGAAAGCAATTTAAGGCAGCATTCCCCTTTGCTGATGGACAGGTATGAGGTCTTTAATTTGAGCGATGGACCCTTTTATTATTATGTTTTTTTTCTGATATAGCCTCCACAAAAATAATATTTCACATTGTAATCTTAATATTTTTAATCATGCTTGTCCGTGCCCCTGTGTGTAACAGACAGGAGGGTGTACGCGCGTTGTCCATAGGCCTTTGTAGACGCACTTATATGCACCGTTAAAATAACATGTAAACAACTGCAACATGACTTTAGACCAGGTTTGTGGTGATTTTAGCGCAAGCGCTTTCTGTTGGCTCAAGATAGCAATACACCAAAAATGATCCTGGCCACACCTCATCTTAAGACCAACACGCCCAGTTCACTTGCTATTGGCGCCAGCTCACTTAGTATTTAAACGACGTGAGCACTGGGTGCTAAAATGACACCTGCGCTGGTCTGAAACTAGCAAAGACACTTTGGGTAGTGTAGCTTAGCGCTGGGTGTAAGATAGAGCCCCAAATGTCAAGTAAAACACGTCACATTTTTCCTGTGTTTTTTTCTCCGATTTAGCTAAATATGGAATTTCCCTGAAGATTTAGGCTATTATTTTTTCTTAGATATAACTGACATGCTAAATAAACCTTTTAGTTTATATTTTCAGAGTTTTCAAAAATAAATATTTATCTTGTTATTTAAATAAATATTTATCCAGAAACATATATTTAGTCAAATATAAATATTTCATTAAAATCTTAAATCTTGGTTTAAAAAATGTTTAGTTTAAAAAATAACATTTAGCTTACATCTTAAATCTTACTTAAGATTTGAGAATTTTTTAAATTTCTTTTTTAAACCACAAATCTGTGTTTAAAAGTTAAATATTTAGAAAAAATATGTTCCAAATAAATATTTAACTTATATCTTAAATATTGGGTTTTATAAAAACCAAGATTTAACATTTAAGTTAATAAAATTTTGATATTTCATATCTTACATTTTTTGTTCCCAATTAAATATTTTGCTTGTATCTTAAGTCTCGGTTTGCAAATAAAATATTTTGCTAAATCGAAATCTTTCAGTTAAATCTTTTGAAAGATATACTAATTAGCCCCACTTCTTGGTGACTGGCATCCAATGGTGGGAGAAGGAGGAATAAATGGCTGGCTTTATGATGTGAGCTTGCATTCTCAGTCAAACTGGATTTGTTTCGTAGCATTCCCTTCTTCGGTAGTTTCTTAACTATGAGGCGCCGTTGTGGACAAAAGTCGGAAAACGCGAGAGGAAACTAACCACTTTTGCGCGAGAGAGATCCAGTTATCCCGCGAGAGGAAACTAACCACTTTTGCGCGAGAGAGATCCAGTTATCCCGCGAGAAAGGCCCAGTTAGCACACACACACACACACACACCACACACACATAAACACACCACACACACGCGTGCGCACACCACGCACACGCATGCGCACACCACACACATACAGAGTGATAAAGAGAGCATGTGTGTGCTTATGTGAACGTGTGTGTGTGTGTGTGTGTGTGTGTGTGTGTGTGTGTGTGTGAAATCAGACAAAACTAAAACTCTCTTATGCATGTACAGCATTGCCCCTGAACACTGTACACTGAATAAATACAATTTCTCTGCACTGTGAAGTAGGAAAAACAGTTATTCACCAAATTGTATATGAGTGACAGGTTATTTTTTCATGCAAAATAGATTTTGCGTTTAAAATTCATTAAAGAGGTTTTATCATAGGGGACAGCGAGGGCGGGTCATTTTTGACCCTGAGGACATGGGGAGGATGCAGAATATGAAGACATCACAAGGGTTAAGCTTCTTGAGATACCCATATCCATATCAAACCACTTTCCTCTACATTTACTCACATGCACACATTTTGCATATCATTAGCACAGCACTCATCATAAATCCTGTAATTTCACAAGCCAGATTTAGCCAGATTGGCCAAAATGTAATTTTTTTGCTTTTAGTAGCTGAGGCATGAAACTTGGTACAGTTAATCTTTGGGATAAATCAGACACATTTGTGCATTTTCCCACTTATAGTGCCCAAGGGGGTTCAGTAGCGCCCCCTAGAAGGGGCATATTCTCAGAACTTGGAACTTTTCTCATTCTGGAGCAGGTGTACATATCAGGATGAAACGTTGCATGGAGGTTTATTATGTGACCCTTTGTGAATAATGTCAGAACCACGCTTCAAGCTTTAGTGCAAATGACTAAGAAATGTATTTTAAAAAGTGCAGTACTTAAAACGTTTGGTTAGCATGTGCTGTCAAAGTATGGCTTTCATGGTTATACAATGAATGTACACATCCATGTTTATGTCAATTTGACAAATTTTTGGGAAGATATTGATAAAAAATGAATTAACTACAACATATTGTTAGAAACCAATTCCAAAAAAGTTGGGACAGTATGTAAAATGCACATAAAAGCAGAACGCAGTGATTTGTAAATTCTCTTTTACATATATTTAATTGAAAACAGTACAAAGAAAAGATATTTAATGTTTTACCTTATCAACTTAATACATTTTTGTAAATATACGCTAAATCCAAATTTGATGCATGCAACACATTCCAAAAAAGTTGGGACAGGCAAAAAAAGACTGGGAAGGGTCTGAGGTATCAAACGGGCCTCAAACCATCACTCTGCTGCCAGATATACAGTAGATATGGATGGATCACTTGAAGGGTTGTTTCTCCTGACTCATTTTCCTATTGAACTCTATGAAAAAATAAGTCAGGAGAAACAACCCTTAAAGTGATCCATCCATATCTGGCAGCAGAGTGATGGTTTGAAGCTCGTTTGATACCTCAGACCCTTAATGACTTACAGCCATTTAGCCAACCATGGGTTCCATACGATTCCCATGTAATTTACAGCTTAATCTAGTTCCACCCCCCAATTCCCATAGAGATCCATTCAAATGCAGAGAGGTTGTAAGAGTCTAGAGTCAAGAGTCTTTTGATATCATGATAGCATCATCTGTTTACCTGTGGAATTTTCCAAACAGGCGTTTTTTTGTTTTTTTTACTTCGTTTTTTTTACTTCGTTTTTTTTGCCCCTATCCCAACATTTTTGGAACGTGTTGCAGGCATCAAATTTGGAATTAGCGTATATTTACAAAAATCAATAAAGTTGATGAGGTAAAAGTTAAATATGTTTTCTTTGTACTGTTTTCAATTAAATATATGTAAAAGAGAATTTATAAATCACTGCTTTCTGCTTTTATGTGCATTTTACATACTGTCCCAACTTTTGTAGATTTTCTGGTTCTAAATATAAAAGTGTTGTTGCGCCAGTCAGTATCTGACAAGATATACATGCACAGTGGACAGAGGAAAACAGAGGAAACCGTACATATACAGTGGCTTCAGAAAGTATTCAGCCCCTTGATAAAAAGGAACCAAATGGTTGTAAACAACAAACAATCCAGGTAATGATGTACATTTATGGTTAAAAAGTATAGAGAAAATATGCTTTCTGATGATTTTACATGGACTGAGCAGCCACTTTAAATGGTGCACCTCAATGCACTATTTAAAGAACAAGACACTGTAGTAAGCATCAGATGGACAAGTTGCCTTCCACATTTGTGATTGCCTCCTCGGATGTTTTTATCTTCATTGCGAATTACTCAAATCTGGGCCAGAAACCGTACAAACAATTAAATGTAGCATGTAACATGTGGAAGGCACAATTGGATGGAGCATGTAACATGTGGAAGGCACAATTAGATGGAGCATGTAACATGTGGAAGGCACAATTACATGGAGCATGTAACATGTGGAAGGCACAATTAGATGGAGCATGTAATATTGTAACGTGGTTGGCAACTAAACATCGAACAAAAAGTTCGGAAATCTGTGTTTGGTAGATTATTTCTCTGTTGTAACAATGCTTCTTGGCAATAAATTTTATACCATTGGAAAGCCTGTTTATTTCCATTTTAAATGGTGCCCCATTTGTAAGGAACATGCATTTGTGGGATGAGCCCATGAAAAATTTGCTAAATCTTCTCTGCCAATGCCTAACAGCTTATTCTACTGTTGCTATTGACTCTTGTTTTGAGCTTCCGGTACCCCCAGGTGCTGACAATTAGGTGCCTTTTTGGCACCTGATTGGCAGCACCTGTGAGCATTGGCCCTGCTACAGTGGTCAATTGGTGTCTGCTCCAAGAATCGGCATGCCACGTTTGTCTGATCTCGATAAGGCCCGTGCGATAGGGCAACTTCAAGCTGGTGTTCTGCAAAAGCAAGTTGCGGCATTATTTGGAGTGAGCCATAGTACCATCTCCAAACTGAAGGCCAAGTTCCATGAAACGGGGGATGTCAGAGACAGACCGCGAAGTGGGCGTCCCAAGAAGACGACACCCCAAGAAGACCGGTTCCTCACCCTTTCAGCACTTAGGAACCGTAGGCTGTCTTCTACAGATTTGCAGTCAAGGTTTGCAGGACGATATGGCACACGGCTCTCGGCCCAGACAATCCGGGCTCATAGGGCTGCCAGGAGGCCTACCATGACTGCCCTTCACCGTCAGGCCCGTTTGCGCTGGTGTCGGCAACACCTGCACTGGAACCTGAACATGTGGAGGAACGTTATGTTCAGCGATGAGTCCAGCTTCTGCCTACGGAAGTTGGATCGTAGGGTCAAAGTGTGGAGAAGACGGGGAGAATGCTATGCTGATTGCTGCACCGATAGAGTAACACCTTTTGGTGGAGGCAGTGTGATGGTGTGGGGCGGCATCTCCATCACTGGAAAAACGAGGCTTGTCATCATTGGAGGCAATCTCAATGCAGAGAGATATCGAGATGAGATTCTGCAACCAGTGGCAATCCCATATCTCCAGTCTGGGACCGAACTCCATCCTCCAAGATGACAACGCTCGCCCCCACAGAGCGGGGTTTATCAGAGACTACCTCCAGAATTTGGGAGTAGAGAGAATGGAATGGCCTGCCAACAGTCCTGACCTCAACCCAATTGAACACTTGTTGGATCAGCTTGGGCATGCTGTTCGTGCTAGAGTGACTAACACAACCACGTTGGCTGACTTGCGACAAATACTGGTTGAGGAGTGGAATGCCATCCCACAGCAGTGTGTGACCACGCTGGTGACCAGCATGAGGAGGAGGTGGCAGGCTGTTGTGGCTGTGTATGGTTCTTCCACACGCTACTGAGGCTCCTGACTGTTTCTTAAATTAATCAATTGTAAAATTGCCAATATGTCTTGTTTCTTCCTTGTTACTGATAGACTTCAATCATCCAATCCACCAAACAACACCAAACAAGAGTCACTAGCAACAGCATAATAAGCTGTTTGGCATTGGCAGAGAAGATTTGGCAAATTTTACATGGGTGCAACCCACATACTCAGCTGTGCTGCTCATCCCACAAATGCATGTTCCTTACAAATGGGGCACCATTTAAGAGGGAAATAAACAGGCTTTCCAACGGTATAAAATGTATTGCCAAGAAGCATTGTTACAACAGAAATAATCTACCAAACACAAATTTCCGAACTTTTTGTTCGATGTTTAGATTGTGAAAGAAACTATAAGAATGTCAGAAGCAGCAGCCTTACTGAGGTTTTTCTGCACTTATGTGTCTTGATTGTAAACAACCTGTGGGCTATGTCCTGAAAACAGGTTGTCCATAAAAAGATTATGGAGGCTGGCACTACTTAGTCAGTCACCTACCAGCAGAGCACAACATTGGTGTCATAAGAAGCATATCTCATCACTGATGGGGTATGGTAGCCCACTAGATTCCCTATTAGGCAGATGCGCCTGATAAAGTGGTCTCTCTGTATATAAAAAGTGAGTAATTTAAATTGGTTGTCGTACCATTACATGTGCTGAGTCAACACTTATTGATTTGTTGTTATTTTTTGTTTTTTGGCCAACCCAGACTGTCTTCAGCTCTTCAAATTTCTCCCTCTGTGCTTTCAGTCTTGTCTTGTATGGCTGGGTTGCACCACAACTGGGACCATCTGACCATTCCCCATCTGGCACCCCGTGCATTTTTTTGTGTCGCACCTGTACTTAGCATAACTAAAAGGAAGAAAGGAAAAAATACAGTGGAGTAGTTACATAAGAGTTTTAAAAGAATTGTTGTAGCTGTCAATAAGTTAAGCTGTTGTTATGTTTAAATAGTGTTTACATAACAGTATGTCAGATAACAAGCACAATGCTGCTACCTACAATGGCTATCTGTGCAAAGAAAATCAGGCCTCATCTGGCCTGAATTTTAATTGTCTTGATACAATACGATCTAATAGATATAAAAGATGGAATAATAGTACTGTTTTTGGATTGGCTCATAAATTAAGCAGGGTTTTCCCTGGTTTTTTCCAAAGGTTTAGATGGTAAGGTTCTTGGGATAATGGGGAAAGCGGGTGCAGGGGGCATATGTGATAAAGTGAATGCACAGAAAATTAATAGGATTTCTTTTTCTTTCTTGGCAATTTTAATCTTTATTAACAAAAATATTTGTGCTCTGAAAATGTCATAATGACAGCCAGGAGCTCCTGTGGGAATCTCAAGGAGATTAACCCATTTCAACTCACAAACTCCTACAATAACTGACTGGACCAAAGGCTTGATTAAAATCAGGATCTCAGTGGTGAAACATAGCTATTTACAGGTCCGCTGCCACACGAGTGCCCAACACTACTAGAAGTCGTTATACCTATCTTACATGTCTGCTGCAACTTGTTGGCTCATAATCAAACCCTTGTTCAAACTGAATCAATTCCGCAACAATCTGTGAGACAATTGCAAAATGAAATAAAATTACATTGCGTTAATTTTCCAATGACAGTATATGAGAGTTTCTTTATCCTACCAAGATAAATGATTCATTCCAGATTCAAAGATGGCCAACTTAAATTATGCACTTAAGTGCCTCTCCTGCGCAGATTTAACGTGGACTGAGATACGCCATATTCTAACCTACACTACGCGGGTGCGTTTCTCAAAATGTGTGTGGCACAGGGCATGATATTCTAATGACCCGTTTCTTGTAGTTGCCCCCTGGGTTGCCAGCTTTCTGCGAAAAAAAAATGTGTGTGGGTATACATTTTCAACGTGTCAGTGACAGTGCCTTTCATAACCGCATTGGCCTTTTGGAAAATCTTGCCTTTGCGCATCGTAGTTGCTCTTGCGTGATGGGGAAGGCAGTGAACGTATTAATACATCGCATTGAGAAAATTATAATAGCTCCTATTGACGACTGGGATATACCCATCACACAAAAATTATCATTGGACAGTGGTTGCACGCAGTATTATTAAGTAAACAAAGAAAGATTTAAAAATCATTGTTTTATGATTTACCTAATAAAGTCATGCATGGTGGTTGAACATAATAGCCTATATGCGACGTCTTCAACTTAACCAGTTTAAATCACATATACTTAATAGTAGACCATTACTTGCAACCACTGTCCAATGATTTATTTTTTGAGTGCATCTGTCACATGCTGGAAGAAATGTTAAGATTTTCACTTTTACTCTTGCAATGTCAAAATCAAAACAATTAATTAAAAACCCATTTGCAGGTTGTGTAGTTGTTCATTCTGCAGTGATTGAACAGTATTGACATTTAGCGCCTGTAACGGAAACGCGTGGAATTGCAGCACATATTTACATTGTGTTACAAAATTTGTACACTAAATGTTGCAACGCAAGAACGTGAGAAAGGCCACCCAATCGGACACTTCACCACCACTATTAAAACAATAGTGTGGGGAGATTAGATTTATATCAGTTAAAAAAACAGAGTGTATCTTTACACACTAAAGAATATTTGAATCAGATTAATGAAAACATTGCATCGGCCCAAAGGCTAGTTTAAAGTGACTATAGACTAGGCTAGAGGCTTCTATAGCATGTAGGCTATTTAAGCATGTTTAAATTCAGACAATAAATGTAGATTAAACCAAAAAAAACATTTGTTTATTCACACACCGTCAAGGAGCTGTAGGATAGCCTACAGGAAGCTATAACGTGAGGAAGCCATAACCTAGCAACGTCACGTGGCGCTGTATTGGCGACATGTAGTCCAGCTGTCTCTAGTGTTCGTGTTTGTTAATTTTAGTGTATTTTGTTGTGTCTTGTCTTTTTTTTTTTTTTTTTCATGCGCTGTGCATCTGTTGTGGTACGGGGAAGGAGATTTATTTTTCAGGGCACTCCTACTGCTTGTTTTGATAAATATTAACAAATTGCCTAGTCGGGATAATTTTGTTTGTGGTTGTCACCATGGAGACGCATTCGCAACATATGCTCGGGAATGTCCGTTGGATCTGCAGCAACAAAGTTTACCATCGCTCTTCACCGGAGGCAACGAGTGTGAAGGCTGACGCAGTTCGATGCACTGTTTCGACAGTGTACAGAGACCGCGTGTATGGAGGAAAGTCGTGGAGGCGGAGTTTGTGTGTTGGACTGCTTAATGACAATGGACATTTCGGGAAAGCGGGGGCCATTTTTAATCATGGCTGTATTCCACTTTAATTCACTTAATTAGTTTGATTAATGCATTGATTCTATTGAATGTCTTTATTTGATATGTTTGTTTGTGTGTTGTGGGTCTGCCCCGCTGTCTATGTCTTTTTTGTTGATGCTGGTGGCTACAAGTTCCTTAAAGGGAAAATAAAAAGTATTCTATTCTATCCCTGTGACTTCATCGATTCAGCTATTTCCAGCTATCAGCTTCCTGCCTTCAGTCATGTCTTAAAAACCAGAGCCAACTGCTGAGTAACACAACTCAACTATAAGATCATCATTGAGTAATCTGTCTTATTCTTATACTTATTACCAGTAGCAGCTCATAAGCTGGAAACAGAGGAGGCAGAAACCTTACCTTTCAAACATACCGTTACTTTACTTGATTAACAAAACAATACATTTGCTGAATAATCAACACTGACAGAAGTAGAATAGAATGGGCTAAAGTAAATGATTATCCACTTCATTTTGTGATAATAATGCTAGCATTATTGTTCTTTGCGAAGTTGTATAGATTATTTACAGCTTAATCTAGTCCCATCCCCCAATTCCCATAGAGATGAATTCAAATGCAGAGAGGTTATAGTATCGCTTGTAAGAGTATCAAGAAAAATAAGATATCAAGAGTCTTTTGATATCTTTTTATACCTAGTCACCTGTTTACCTGTGGAATGTTCCAAACAGGTGTTTTTTGAACTTCCCAGTCTTTTTTATTTTGCCCTTTTTTGGAATGTGTTTCAGGCATGAAATTTAGAATTTTATATTTACAAAAATCAATAAAGTTGACAAGGTAAAACATGAAATATCTTTTCTTTGTAATGTTTTCAATTAAATATATGTAAAAGAGAATTTACAAATCACTGCTTTCTGCTTTTATGGGCATACGGGCGGTGTAGTATAATGGTTAAGGAACTGGACTTGTAACCGAAAGGTTGCAGGTTCGATTCCCAGGTAGGACACTGCCGTTGTACCCTTGAGCAAGGTACTTAACCTGAATTGCTTCAGTATATATCCCGATGTATAGGAATGGATAAATGTAAGAAGTTGTGTAAGTCGCTCTGGATAAGAGCGTCTGCTAAATGCCTATAATGTAATGTAATGTAAATTTTACATACTATCCCAACTTTTTTGGAATTGGGGTTTGTATTTTGGACGACAACAATAAGATAGACCTGCCTAAACAATATTAGTGATAATCAACCTTAGCTCGCATTGTCGATCCAAGTTAGGTACAGTTAGCATCAATACATCGATAATATTATATTTATAATAACTAGCAACCTGGGGGATATGTCACGAAGCAGGATTACTCATTTAGCTGGATAAATTCACGGAGTAAAACCTGGAACCCTTCCAAAACTGGAACATGGACTGAAGTAACAGCTGTTCCGGGTTTTACTCTGTGAATTTACCCAGCAAATTAAAAAACTGTTTACATAGTGATAAACCCAATCCAGTCATTTTTGCCTGTTTCTGTCTAGCCACTGCTGTTTTATTACATTTTGCTGGGTTGAAAATATAACCAGCTCTATCATTATTTATTTTGGGTTGACAACAATAAGAAAGACCTGGAAAAACAAATAAATAACCAACGTTAGCTCGAATAGTCGATCCAAGTTTGCTAGCTAGCTAGGTACAGCTAGCATCAATACATCAATAATTGTATTTACTAACTAGTGATAGCAACCTTGTGATTAAATGTCCCATCTTTCTGACTCCAATATAAATGCCTGCACACAAATCTACAAAATGAAACGACATTTAAGATGACAATTATAATGTAAAATTAAATTTGCGGTAAAGGTTTCTATACTCACAGAGCTTGTACCACTACATTAATCCGAATCCAATATGGAAGATCTTTTTATTTATTTATTTTTCAATATGGAAGATCTAGCCCTGCATTCCACTGTATACGGGGGATCACGCGAAAAGTGACGATTTACGGAAGCAGCCGAAAATTAAGCATTGCGTCGGATGGAAACGTCAAAGAGTATCCATTTGGAGTGTGTCCATGAGAAAGTCACTCCAGTGACATTTGGGCTGTGAGACTTGTCTTTTATGTGCCACATTTCATTACAACCTTTATTTATTTAAAAACACACTATAAGCATACCACTTTGACACCAATGTATGTCAACCACCTGTCGGGGAAGTGAGGATTCTGTAAAATGTCAATTGTCTGAATCCAGCGTTTCCAACAATCAATACCTTTGTTAAAATGTTCAGCACTCTGAATACTGAACACAGGCGATATTGCGTGCTAGAACCCCTCACTTATCCTGCAGTAAAAATATATTTCGCATCATTTCATAATTATTAGAAATGACAATCCTCAATTCAATTGCGTAATTCGTCCATAGGTCAGTCGGACAGTAACATGGTGGAAGCAACAAGTCAAAACAAAGTCTAATTCAGGCCTAAGAGTACATCATTTCAGTAAAAAAAACAACAACTGTCAATTGGAATAATGACTGTAAATCATACATTAATTAATTAATGTAGGCTGACAACCTAGAATTTACAAAAAGGAAGACATTCATTTGAAGTTACCAGTAAAGAGAGAAAGACCGATAAGTCAGAAATAGCCCAAGTATTGCCCTCCTGAAGCTTACACGATCAGCAAAATTGTTAGTATTTGTGTATTTTTTTTCTCCCAAATTGTTCTGTGCTGCTGAAGGGGGCACTCAGATGAAAACTATATCTTAAAAGGTAAAAACACAAGTAAAAAACGAATTGACAAACACTATTTACATTTTATTTAAGCATTTTCTCAAACACGTCCAGTGACCTGTTTGAGCTTTCCAGTGTGGCCTTGTATCGCTTCTCTTATCTGGCAGCATCTTCCTTCAGGAACCGCAGAACAGCTCCCTCACGGGTCCTTCTCCTTTTGGGGGGTGGGGGACAGGCAGAGGTGGATGGCCCATCATCATCCTCCAGTGGGAGGCTACTCTTCCTCCTCCTCCACACACGCCCGGCTACAAGTGACCGCCACAAATCCAGGAAGAGATGAGCCAGGGCCATCTGAGGTCTCATCAGCCACATGTGCCATGTTTTCTGCAACACATGAGTCCATCAGGACAGGAGGATCAATAGATGGCCTCCTCCCGATGGCCTCATGCATTGCAGTAAACCATAGCCATGTGGCTGCTGTGGCCTCTCCCCTGTCTGTCCCCGTCCCTGTAGTAGGGCATCTGAGTGCCTACAAGGAAAGATGCAAGGGTGAAGGTGAGCCGTGAGCCTATTGCACAGGCATAATTTTGTTTCACTATGTAAGAGAAACTACAAATTTGCAAAGGAAAAACATCACAAATTGAACCTCACCTTGTATTTTCGCTTGAGGTTGTCCCATTTCTTTGCAATTTGGATGAGACTCACCTGGCCCTGTAGGCCCATCTGCTGACATTTTTTTACTGAGGTAAACAACACATGTTACCATACCATACCCAAGTGCCCTACAACAATTACTGCGATGCCATAACATGTTCATGTGTTATCCATTTACAGGGGCAGGCATGCCTCTTGCTATCATACTTACATTAGGGATATCAGAAGTTATCATTTGCATACAATTGACTACTTCAACACAAGACTCATGGTGCAGAGGACTGATTCTGTCAACATTAGCCTATGACATGTAGGAATACTTCAGAGAAGGTTGCAAGTGAAGCATCAGTGCCCTGTAAATAAAGACCAACCCCACCCTCAGTCTCACAATGTTCTTCACATGACAAAACTGTAACTACAATGACAAAGCAATCATGGTTTTATTAAGAGCAGCCTAATAAGTAAGGGGGATACCCACATATAACTCCTTATGGATATCTTACGGTGATTATCATACATTGGGAACACTAAGTCACATGCTAAATATAAGAGTATAGGCAAGCATATCCAATCTGGACAGTGATGTGGTCCTGCAAGAAAATAAGAAATTAACATTTAGGCTTATTGTCAATGTTTCCGTATCATTCGCTATCTGGAGCTGAAGATCCCTGTGTCTGATATAACGCTAGCCCGCATTCTTTTTTAAGTCTCGAAAACGAATGGAAGCCAGTGATATAAGATGAGCAAATATACCGTTAACGCATTATGAAATTATACTATGAAAATGCTATGTAACATTAGCTTTCCAGCTGACTATACAGCAGGTGGAAGAGGTTCCTCTCAAAGCTAGCTGTGTTACTCATGATGCTGCAAGTAGTCAGCTAGCAAGCTAATGTTACATAGCATTTTTATAATATAATTTCATAATGTGTTAACAGTATATTTGCTCGCCTTATAACACTTGCCTGGCTTCAATGTTGTTTATAACACGTTTTGTGATAACACTCAGAAATTATTCGGTGTAAGCCATCATCTCTCCCATTCTCTCCTCCAGCAACCACTCAATTCTGTACAAAACAAAATTGTCAATGGCTGTTCCAGACTGTATTTTGTGTAACGTTAATAAAACGATAATTTCGTCCAGAATTATATCACGGTAAATGTGGCGAAAATCGAGCATCGATTTCACTGATGGGGTGGGTGGGGATGGGGGTGGTGCCTTTGATTTGGCATGTGCAAGTCAGGCTTTAAAGTAAATGCACACATCTCAAAGTGAAAAGGCAACTGTCTAATTGAATGAAAGCATGGCATCAAACGGGAAACTGGGAAGCATCGGATGACAAATGGCAGAGATTTTATGTGGTGGTTTATTCATGTGTTGAGTATTCACTATACGATTCACCTGTTTACAATTTGGGACAGATGTTAAGGTAAATCTATCACCACGGCAGCACTTTCGCCACAAGTCAGCAATTATACAGGGAAATGCCCTTTTCGAAAACAAAAAACTAATAAAAATAAAAATGATACTGCATACCAGTTTTTGCCAAAGCTGCATCATAGCTCTATGATAACGCGGAGCTGTCAAAACTATAACAGCACGGAAACCCTTAAAAAAAACAAAATAAAAACCGTAGCTAGGCTACAGACAACTGTAGGACTAAACAGGCACATTTAGTTAATAAAACTCAAGGAAGCTAACTTGGATATCCAGTGAGCACAAGTGGCTTACAGAACTAGTTTTTTTTGCAGCATTTTTTCTGTAAGTATAAAGTGAGCTATTTTTTTAAATATTATTTATTTAAGTATGTGCCAAAGCACGCCTTCCAGGCATGTTTCCCCGTGGCACAGCCTGTAGCGCGGGTGACATTGTTGGTTTGAATCCAACCTTTCGCATTACTCCTTGCTCCCATTCCTCCTGTCTCTACACTGTGTTGTCCAATAAAGCTGAAAGGATATTACATGTATTTTAAGAAGGTATAGTCCATTTTAGTAGCCTATTTATAAAACTTTGTAGGGTCCACCTTGTTAAACTTCTCTTCAGCCGTTTACGTAGTAGTAGGCTACCATTTGACATCATGAAAGACACCCCAGCACCACTTGGTCATAAAATCCAGGGGACTACCCATAATGTTTCATTTGGTATTTAGTCTCGTGATTTGAGTGCCTAGGCACTTATTGTTCTCCCTTGGGCTTTGGCTCATACTTAAATTAATAAATCAATAAAATCATATTTTTTTAAATAGTATAATATAATAGTATAATAATAAACTTAATAAATTTGGTGTATTGTCTGATTGTGTCATTGTTTGTTTACTTTCTATTATAAGCCACTACTAACCAACAATACTAGCTATTCACATTTAGATTTCTGGCATTTCTCAGGTGTTCGCCTTGTTGTTTGAATTCGGTAGGTTCTGGAAAACTCAGATGCTTATGAAAACATTGGCGGCATTGCATTGTGGGGCGCGAATACTACCTTCCTTCTGAAAAGGATAGCCCAGAGCATCCTTTGTGATAGGATGGATAAAAGGAATCGTGAAGCTCCTTTCCTTCTCAATATAAGAAATTTGAACGGTCCTTAGCATAGCTGCCAGGAAACTATTTCCGGTTTATGCAATCTAAAGGATCCTTCCTTGCTTGAATTTGACTATTCGAATGCAGCCAATGTTGGAAGAGGGTGCATTTGATGCACCCTCGCGTTCTTGGAACAGAACTTGGCCGTTAAATATTACGTCACACAGGTCTGCAAGTACAGACATTGAGAAACACCCATTGTATAGGCTAATGCAGCATTCACACAGCAGGCGGTAGACGGCAGGACGGTAGACGGTACAACGGCAGGACGGTACAGAAATTTCCATCGCGGTAACGCATTGTTTATATCTGTTGCCATATTTACGGTCCGTGCGAAACAGTTTACCGGTGTACCAAAGAGCGCCTTTGCAAAACGGATTGTGACCGAAAGTGTATTTATACATTGGATGTGTATTACTGCATTGTTTCAGTCTGTGTCTTCATAAATGGGCGGTGTGTATGTATGTATCATAATGTCAGCTAGTTTAGGTAGCTTCGCTAGCTAGTTAGTTACACCTCAAATCATACACAGAAAAGCTTCTGAAAATACAGCTAATAATAATGTGTACCTGGAATCTGCAACACTCCATTCAGCAGCCTTTTTGTCAAGATCTCTGTATTTTTTTACTTTTTGGTTCAATATTTCCTCCCACCTTTCTCGTTCTCTACCATGAAGTTGCACAAACTTTTCATTCATTTTGAAACGTACCACTTCCGTTCCATCGGCACATGACCCTACCGCAGCGGTAGATGGCAAAAATAAAAATTATTCCAAGTTCGTCCTGCCTTCGTCAATTTTGCCGTCGACTGCTGTCTTGCCGTCGTTGTCTCATTGAAAAGAATGACATCCGGTTACTAAAGCCACACTGGCAGAATTTTAGAATTTTCCTTTAAGTGAACAGCCTTGTCAGCACGCTGTCAATAGGAGTTTTGGCGGCCCCAAAATGGATAAATCCACCACTGATGGTCTGAGAAGCTTTTGTCTACCTAACTGGTTTGCAGCTACTAATTCATGCATTAAATCATGTTGAGTCATGCATTAGTTAAGGCATTTCCTTATTGTAAAGTGTAACCGCTTAGTCATCCTGTAGCTAGTCGACTAACCGTATCCTATATTAATGAAATTATTTAGCCTAAATGTGTATTTTTGAGCATCAGAAAATGGTTTGACTTCCATCTGATCTATAGTAAGTTTACTATATTACAGAGAAATAGGCTACAAAAACCATCATTATGGGCATTTAAAATATCAATTATAGCTACAAGCACAGGCTGCGATTTGCTGGCCTGCACTGCCTAGCCTATTAGCGGCATCGGTTTGCTTATGGCCCGTGCTGTAGTTATTAACGGCATTGACAAAGCGGAACAACAAGCAATGTGACATTTAACATTGTAATTTTTATTTTCACTCTTTATAACAATACACAACTTAAAAATAGTGAATAACTAAATAAAAAAGCAGCCTTTTGTCCAGTGATACGAAAGAGCAAAAACAATGTAGCTAATTTAACTGCACGGTTATCAAAACTAGATGGAAAAAAATAAATAGTTTATTTTCTTTTTAAAATGCAAATAAATAGGCTATAGCCTAAATTATATAAACAAACAAATAAATAAAAAACACAGCAAACAATCACTTAAAAGAGAAATATCAACAACAGGCCAAATTAAAGATTAATTATAGCTAATCTATATTAGCAACGTAAAAGTGTGTTTTAGCCTATTTGTGACCAGCGAACCTCGTCACATTACGCCTACTCACTGCTGTTTTTCCTTCGATCACAGTCTTCTCAAATTATATGTGAGGAACACGAGTTTGTTGACATTGCTCGGGAGAAGTGAGCTCCACGTTTTGCTGATAATGAAGCCGGCCTTTGAGAAGATGTGCTGATTGATAGGTGAATTGTTGCTTGCAGAGTTTACATGAAACTTTTTGGGGGTCATCCTTTAGACCAGTGGTGTCAAACTCATTTTCACCCCGGGCCACATCAGCATTATGGTTGCCCTCAAAGGGCCGGTTGTTGCCTCTTTTTTAAATTTTTATACAAACTTCATTTAACGTTTTATTTAACGTATGTACCGCGGGTGTGCGTCCACGTTTGCGTTTGTCTGTTATATCGTAAAAGTTAATCCCCGTTAACCAGCCACGTAGATACACGCGTCAGATACTTCAGTTCTCGCGGGTCGCATAAAATGACGTGGCGGGCCGGATTCCGCGTCAGATAATAAAGTTCTCGCGGGCCACAAAAAATGACGTGGCGGGCCGGGAGTTTGACACCTATGCTTTAGACGCTCGAAATGCTTGCATACTTTTCCTATAGAACTGATCTATTCCTTAATTAATAGACACCAATTGTTCGTTACAAGGGAGACGTGAGCATAGATATAGAACAATATATGTGACATATCTATATGTAATAGTAATTTGTTGTTCTGAAATGGAACAATTTGGCAGCCATCTTACCTGGGTACAGTTCCTAGCTAGCTATAATAGGAACCTATGGAAAAAATACCATGTACTGTTTTTCTAACCCATATATTTTTTTATTTTACAGTATCAATTGAGTTTTTTAAGTATTGCAGTGTTTGCATGGATGCTTTGGCAGTCTGAAATAGTACAAAATCTATTTATATTTTGTTGTTTTTTTGTTTTAGCCACTGAATATTTTGGAAATCTGTTGTGAAATATGCAGATCGCTACCATCACTTTTTATGATTCCATTTTAACCAATAACCCCATCAAACTCTGAACTACACAACTGTTCATTATAACACAAGTTTATTTATAAAGTTACAAGTACAATTAATAAGAAATAATCATAGTACATATGAGAAGGTCAATGATAATTTCAGACAAACATGAATACAGTAATTGGTACGGATGCGACTAACGTTACCACTAGGGGGCCACGTGCGGTTAACATCTCTTTAGTGTCTACTTGACTATTCCTTGCAGTGAGTGCCTCTCTCCTCATCAACCCAGCCATCTGTGTCCGCTCCACTGCTCGCTCCACTGTGGGCTATAAGGTGACATTTTCCGACCCCTGTAAATCTACCGTCGGGCCTTTTATATTGGGTCGGCGGGTTTAATGTCTTGCAATTATCACCCGGGCCGAGTTTGTTCGGGCTCAAAGTTTTAGGCCCGTTGAGAACTCTGCATCTGACTGACTGGCTAACGTTATGTAGCTCATTACCGATCTGTCAGATAAACTGGAATATGAGAATTCTTATTTCAATACTTTTGTGGATTTATACTTTTCTTCAAAGGAGTTGTATATTATTTTCTTGGATGCATGGCTACGAAGAAAGTAAAACAGGGTAGGTCACAGACTTCAGGAAGTAACAGCATGCAAAGGATATATGACCAAATATTAAATATGATACTTTAAAAATATGTTAAAGCAAAGGGTATGAATGCTTATGTAAATGAGAAATTTCAGTTTTCGATTTTTAATACATTTGCAAACATTTCTAAAAACATGTTTTCACTTTGTCATTATGGGCTATTTCGTGTCGAATTTTGAGACAAAAAATGAACTCAATCTATTGTAGAATATGTCTGAAATGTAATAAAATGTGGAGAAGGTGAAAGGGGTATTCAGACTTTCCGGCTTGACTGTATATATATTGTGTGCATTCTCTGAGAAATCAGGGAGCTTAGGTGAGAGCTTTCTCACTCTGTTTGTTTCTGCTTGCAAGAGAAATAAAAGTCTTATTGTATTTAAATCTGTCTCTGCTATGGAATCATATTGGTATGATTGACAACTTCAGCCCTGGTCATAAGAAGGAAAAATAGAAATTCCATCACAATTTGGCGTAGTCGGCAGGATCTCTAACTTAGTTATTCCCTCTTTTTTCACTGAGAAGGAAAGACAGTGCACTGCCGAGAAGACCGGGACAGTCCCGTGACTCGATACCAACAACCTCTTCCACCAACATACTGTAAGCAGTTGTCCTACGGAATGAGATGGTGGTAGCCCGATCAGAGAAATTGAGTACGTTTGTCTTGGGTGATTAATACGAGATCCGCACAAAGAACCAGTAGCGTTGAGGCCATAGCAGAACAGCGCGCGCCTAAGAAAGAGGGGCCGACGGGCTCTTCTGTTTTTACGGTTGGTCTGTCAAACAGGTTAGACGAGGGAGCATCTGGCCTCCCGCGGAGTACTCCATAGAGATCTCGGGCTTAAAACCCTGAGTAACAATAGATAAATACATAAAATATAAAACATATGGTATTGGGTTTTGAAACAGTGACAATGGGTTCTTGTAGTTCAAAGGCAACAATTGCTGGTCTCCCCAGGACCGGCCTAAAAAAATGCAGGGATAATTTGGCTGGAAAATGGTACAAACATACAGAGAATGGGAAGACTTAGACTTCCCCAAATATGGTATTGGGTTTTAGCCCAATCACAGTGACAATGGGTTCTTGTAGTTCAAAGGCAACAATTGCTGGTCTCAGAGGGGGGACGGCTAAAAATAATGCAGATAAGTTTTGCTGGAAAATGGAATACAATACACAGATTACAGAAATGAAGAGACTTCCCAACAAACATGTTAGTTTTAGTCAAATCAACAGTTGCGAACAAAATTAGAAAAACAAGCCAAAGTGAAGGAAAAAAATACAAATAAAATAAATACCAACAATAATAAGGGATGGGAACCAGACTGACTGCGTTTGAGAAATGGAAAAGGGAGGCAAACGGGAGAAACAAAAAACAAAAACAGGGAACAAAGCCAAAAGAGTTAGAAGCAGCAGCTGCATCTGCCCCACGAGCTGAAAAATCAGTCTCTTCCACCTCCTCCCTCACAACCAGGCATTTACCCGCAATTAGCTTTCATTCATCAGGTTAACATGGACCTGGACTGCCCAGCCTGTGCTCACCCAACCCCACACCAACCTCCAAGGGGGGGGGTCACCCTGCAGATCCAGTTCCACCACCACCCTACTCCAGAATGGGTCAAGCCCAGGCACCACCCGCTCCACCTCCAGGACCCGCAGCCAAGGGCATGCTCCAAAGCCCGGCAACGCCAGTCCAGACACCTGCCTGGCAGCCAACAATGTCAACACCCATAGCAGGAGGAACTGACGTCTCTTTCCTGGGCACTGCCCGTGGACTACTGACAGCAGGGGCAAGGGGGGGTTTTAACATGCTTTCTCCCGCTTCCACCAGGTCTGGCCAGCAATACGGTGCAGACGCATACAGCAGCCTGGATGAGGACGCAGCAAACTCTATGGCCCACTTAAGCCTGCCAATGCTCCAGTGCCCGAACCCACGGCAAGGCGGTCAAGACACAATGCTGGTGTACAGACCCTGGCAGATGAGCGAAATGATAGCGGTCACCTCCAACCTGCCTGATCTGATGAAGCCTGGCTGCTTAATTAAAAAAAAAAAAAGGACTGAGAAAGGATCTAGCTGCTGCAACCCAGCAGTCGTGCATATGCTGGGAGACCCAGCGGCTGAAAGAAGAAACGCGATTTGGGTGAGGGCAAGGAAGATTGCGATTCCGCTCCAAAAGGTGTGTCAGTAACAAGGCCCCAACACCAGCAATGAAGTGTTGGGGGAGAAAAAAAAAATCCGGCGGCAGGGGGTGAGTACGCAAGGTTCCTCCTGATCAGACCATGTGAAGCAGACTCTCTACTACTGCTCAAATTTTTAGCTTCACAGGGACACAAAGTTTCTGCTGATAAGGTTCAGCTTGCACAAAGCAAGGTTGTGTATTTGGGTCATGACATTTCAGCTGACGGTAAAACTCTGGGAGATAGCAGAATCCAAGCGATTCTGGATCTACCAAAACCACGGACTAAGAAACAAGTAATGTCCTTTTTTGGGCATGACCGGCTACTGCAGGCAGTGGATTCCAGATTATGTGGAACTGACACAGTTTCTGTTGAACCTGGCCCACGGCCATGCCCTAGCAGCATCAGACAATGTGACTTGGACTGACTGCGCATGCGTAGATATTAGCAAACTCAAAGGTGTATGAGCAAGCGCGCCAATGCTTGGGCTACCTGATATGAATAAATGATTTACTTTGGCAGTAGATGAGAATTATATGTCTGCTGTGTTCATGCAGGAGCACGGTGGCAAAAACAGGCCTGTTTTGCTTGCCCCAGTACTTGTTTCCATATTATGCTAAATTATGGAAAGTTAGGGCTAGAGTTAAAATATTCAAAAGTTAAATTATTCAAAAAAGTCACAAGAGTGAAATAAATAAATAAAAAATCCAAAAACAATTCCATAAAAAAATGTAAAAAATTAAAAACAAACAAAAAATAATAAAATTTAATTATATATTAACATTAAAAAAATCAAAGCAAAAATTTTTTTTTTTAATTCAGAATGAAATTTAGAAAAACATTTAGATAAGAAGTAAAAATAAAATTCAAAAAAATATCTGAAAAAATTCAAAAGTGTTAGAATTAGGGTTGGGGTTAGGGTTTGGGCTAGGGTTAGAGTTAGGCTTAAGGTTTGACTCGTCAGAGTCAAAATATTCAAAAGTTAAATTATTCAAAAAAGTCACAAGAGTGAAATAAATAAATAAAAAATCCAAAAACAATTCCATAAAAAATTTAAAAAATTAAAAACAAACAAAAAATAATAAAATAGAATAAAATATTAACATTAAAAAAAATCTAAGCAAAATTAAATTAAATTAAATTCAGAATGAAATTTAGAAAAACATTTAGATGAGAAATCAAAAAAAAATTCTGAATACAATTTTAAAGTGTTAAAGTTAGGGTTAGGGTTTGACTCTCCAGAATCAAAATATTCAAAAGTTAAATTATTCAAAAAAGTCACAAGAGTGAAATAACTAAATAAAAAATCCAAAAAAGATTCCATAAAAACAATGTAAAATTTAAAAAATTTAAAATAAACAAAAAATAATAAAATGTAATAAAATGTAATAAAATATTAAAATAAACAAATAATAAAAACAAAAATTCAGAATTTTTTTTAATTACATTTTTTTTTTTTTTTATATTCAAAAGTGTTAGGGTTAGGGCTAGAGTTAGGATTAGGGTTTGACTCGCCAGAGTCAAAATATTCAAAAGTTAAATTATTCAAAAAAGTCACAAGAGTGAAATAACTAAATAAAAAATCCCAAAAAAAATTCATTAAAAAATGTTAAAAATGAAAAACAAACAAAGAATAATTCAATTTAAATATACAAGAAATAAATTTAGAAAAACATTTAGATTAGAAATAAATAAAAAATTCTGAATTTTTCTTCTTTTTTTTTATCTGAAAAAATTCTAGTTTTAGAGTTAGGTTTAGGGTTATGGTTAGGTTTTTGAGTTAGATCTTTCCCAAGTCAACCCTTGTGAGGATGCTTTGGGAAGGAAAGTTTGCGCTGGCCATTCAGGGTACTGCAACCTTTAATTTAGGAAGAATTTGGTCCCTTCTTTTGTTTTAAGTTCTATCAGCGTTTATTTAAACCTGCTGGGAATATGGTGTTAAGTTTTCTAATCCAATGTCTTTCTGTTCTACGTCTGTCCTCTCGTGTCCAGTTTATGTTTGCTTGAAGACCCGATATTTCTCAAAATAATTGCATTAAAAAATGTAAAAAATGTAAAACAAAAAATAAAATATTTAAATAATATTAAAATTAATTTAGAAAATTAGAATTTTTAAAAGAGTGTTAGGGTTAGCGTTAGGTGAAAGCTTTCTCATTCTGTTTGTTTCTGCTTGCAAGAGAAATAAGTCTTATTGTGTTTAAATCTGTCTCTGCTGTGGAAACATATTACATTACATTACATTATAGACATTTAGCAGACGTTCTTATCCAGAGCGACGTACATAGTGCATTTCCGAACTAGTAACAAGTGCGTTAAAACAATCCTAAAAAGGCAAACACGAATCTAAGTACTAGGCGCAGTCAGTATGATTGGGGATTTTATTTTATTTTTTTGGGGGGGGGTGGGGACTACACAATTTTGATAACAATAGTCACAAGGAGGTAGGGAGGGGTGGAGAGAGGTGCAGCTTGAAGAGGTGAGTCTTTCTGCTGTTCTGTCCTCCACGGGGAGCTCATTCCACTTACTGTACGTCGCTTTGGATAAAAGCGTCTGCTAAATGACTGTAATGTAATGTAATTCCACCACCGTGGGGCCAGGACAGACAGACATCGAGACCAGGTGCTAGTATGAAGAGGGGGGGGGGGGTACCAGTCGTCCTGAGGAGGCGGAACGCAGAGATCTGGCAGGTGTGTAGGGTCTGATGAGCTTTTGGAGGTATGGAGGGGCAGATCCTCGGACTGCCTGGAAGGCGAGCACCAATGTTTTGAATTTGATGCGAGCCATCACCGGTAGCCAGTGGAGGTCAATGAGCAGGGGGGTGACATGGGACTGTCAGGGGGAGGTTGAAGACCAGGCGCGCTGCTGCGTTCTGGATAAGCTGAAGGGGTCTAATGGCCGATGCTGGCAAGCCAGCCAGGAGAGAGTTGCAATAGTCCAGGCGGGACAGCACCATCGCTTGGACCAGGAGCTGGGTTGAGTGGGTGGTGAGGAAGGGGCGGATTCTCCTGATGTTGTACAGGAAGAACCTGCATGCCCGGGTTACCACTGCGATGTTCTCTGAAAGGGACAGCCTGTTGTCCATCACGACTCCGAGGTTCCTGGCACAGGGCGTTGGGGTCAGTGGAGTGTCTCCTAGGGAAATAAAAAAATTGAGGGGGAGAGGTTAGAGCAGGAATGTAGATGAGCTCAGTCTTGCCTGGATTGAGATTGAGATGGTGGTTGTCCATCCAGCTCTGGATGTCTCTCAGGCAAGCGGAGATATGGGCTGACACCTGAGTGTCAGAGGGTGAGAAGGAGAGAAAGAGTTGAGTATCATCAGCATAGCAGTGGTAAGAAAGACCATGAGCAGTGATAACAGGGCCAAGGGATTTGGTGTAGGTGGAGAAGAGGAGGGGACCAAGGACTGAGCCCTGGGGGACTCCTGTGATAAGGGGATGGGGTGCCGATACTTTACCAGCCCAGGCAACCTGGGAGGAGCGTTCGGAGAGGTAGGACTTAATCCAGGCCAGGGCCGAGCCGCCGATCCCCGCTGCAGACAGGGATGACAGGAGGATGGAGTGATCTACGGTGTTGAAGGCGGCAGAGAGGTCTAGAAGTATTAGCACAGAGGAGAGGGAGGCTGCACGAGCTGCCAGACTGGTGGGGGTCAAGCAGGTTGTTCTGGGTAAGGAAAGACGACAGTTGGTTAGAAACAGCACGTTCAATAGTTTTGGAAAGAAAAGGAAGAAGAGATACCGGTCTGTAGTTTTGGATGTTGGAGGGGTCCAGCATAGGTTTTTTCAGGATCAGGGTGATGTGGGCTCTCTTGAAGGATGAGGGGAAGCAGCCAGAGGTCAGGGAGGAGTTCACCAGGGAGGTCACAAATGGGAGAATATCTGGGGTGATTGCCTGGAGGAGAGATGAAGGGACGGGGTCGAGGGCACAAGTAGTGGGGCGATGGGAGAGTAGGAGATGGGATACGTCGGTCTCAGAAAGGGGAGAAAAGGTGGAGAAACAGGGGGGGACGCAGAAGGGGTAGAGAGAGGAAGAGTGGAAAGCAGTGTCTGTGAGGGGAGGGGGAGTGGGGCTGAAGGAGCTGCAGATGTCTGCAATCTTCTCATCGAAGAAATCTGCGAAGTCGTCTGCAGTGAATGAGGAGCAGGAGGGGGTTTGCTGAGGAGGGAGGAGAAGATCGAGAACAATTGACGGGGGTTAGAACTGTGTTTGCAAATTTTTGTGTGATAGTAAGTTACCTTGGCAGCAGTGACTGCTGTAGAGAACGTCGCTAGGAGACTGGTAGGAGGAGAGGTCTGATGCGTCTCTGGATTTCCTCCACATCCTCTCTGCTGCGCGGAGACCAGCCCTTGAGGTGCGCAGGGCGTCGGACATCCATGGGCAGGGAGGAGATGGGCATGTGGGCCTAGAGACAAGAGGGCAGAGAGAGTCAAGTGATGTGGAGAGAGCTGTGAGAAGGGTGTCAGATGCAGAGTCGATGGGGAGTTGAGAGAAGGGTTTGAGAGGGGGGAGGGAAGCAGTGACACAGGGAGCAAGAGAGGAGGGCGAGAGGGAGCAGAGGTTACGGCGGACAGAGACAGTGGGGGTGTGGGGAGTGGGGGGACGGTGTGGAACAAGAGGAAGAGAGAAAGAAATGAAGTGGTGATCGGAGGCATGCAGAGGGGTAACAGTGAGATCAGAGCATGGGCTGTTCCTCTGGAAGACCAGGTCTAGGAGGTTGCCAGCCTTGTGGGTGGGGGGGAGGGTTGGAGGGAGAGGTCAAAGGAGCGGAGAAGTGGTAGGAAGGCCGCAGACTGGGAGGCATCTAGATGGATGTTGAAGTCTCCCAGGAGGATCAGCGGGATGCCGTCCTCTGGGAAGGAGCCGAGCAGGGTGTCAAGCTCATCGAGGAAGCACCCCAGGGGACCTGGAGGGCGATAAACAACTATAATGTACAGGTTAATAGGGTGGTTGATAAACACAGAGTGGTATTCAAAGCTAGTAATGGATAGATCAGAGAGGGGGAGAACAGAGAATGACCATGAGGGGGAGAGTAGCAAACCAGTACCACCTCCACGACCAGACGGCCGGGGGGTGTGAGAGAAGGAGAAGGAGGAGGAGAGGGCAGCGGGAGTTGCAGTGTTGTCCAGTGTGATCCAGGTTTCAGTGAGGGCGAGAAACTGGAGGGACAGGAAGGAGGCATAGTCGGAGATGAAGTCTGCTTTCCGTGCGGCAGACTGGCAGTTCCAGAGCCCCCCTGTGACGGTGAAGTTCTTGCAGGGAGTCAGCGAGGGGTAGCGGAGGTTGGAAGGGTTGCGTCGTCGTGGAGGGCCATGTCGTTGGAAGCGGGTTCTGAATGGAAGGGAGCAGACAGGGATAGGGAGAACACACATAAACTGGGACGGAGCGACACTCTGCCACTCGTCTTTTGAAGTGCACACGGCTGATTGCAATCGGCTAACAGCCGTGTGAGACACTTCCTAAGCACGGATAAATAATTATTACCACTTAAAAGGCACAAAAACCTGAAACTAACAGCCTATCCAATCAAACAATCTAGCAAACAGCCAAACGCAGAACAAACAAACTAGTAAAGCAATTGGTAAGATGAGCGTTCAACAAGGTCTAATTAAAGTCTAAAATAAAATCATCATACAAGCAGCGGCTAGTACGCTTAAAAACGTCACTACCTCTCACGGGACTGTTAAAACGGCTCTTGCAACGCAGGAAGGAGGATGCACACTGGTATGCACACTTCAGCCCTGGTCATAAGAAGGTAAAATAGAATTTCCATCACAATTGTTTTACGAAACAGCTCAAAACTAATTTTTATGATTTTGCTTTCAATGAATTCCACCTTTTTATTTTAACACCATTGTTATTATTTTATATTTTGTTTATATTTCTTATACTTGTTTTATGCTTTTTATCTTAGGATTGTTTTTATCATTATTATTAAATTTTTATTTATTTCATTTCTACTATTAGAATTTTCTATTTATTTATTATCTTATTTTTATCTTAATACCTGTGTTATTGACTTCCATTGTTTTTCTTGTAAAGTACTTTGAGCAGCATTTTATATTATGAAAGGTGCTATATAAATACAGTTTATTATTATTATTAACGTGAAACCACACAGTTTTACCTTCAACCTTAAGTGCAGTAGGAGTTGTCAGAACCACCTTGTGTGGCCCCTCACGTTCATCCTCTGAGATGTTGCTTGTCCTTCCTTCAGTGGCTCCTTTTACCTGTTTGCATTCCATGTGGGGTTAGATGCGTGCTTCAGGTTAGTTTGCATTCTCAAGCTCATTAATGCCAATGGTAGTGCCTCTACCCAGTTGATTCTTCCATCTGCGCATATTTTGGCATTTCGAATGCGCTTAAGCACTTCCCCCCCTTGCACAATGGTCCTGACCATGGGCATCCTTAATCAAGGACTACCAGTCAGCCAGCTTGATATTTGTGTGGTGTTATCTGTTTTTAGTTGCTCGAGGTTGTGTGCTTCCCCATCTTCTTGGGCCCGATGGCCACCACGGCCCCTCTGTTATCCCTCAAAATGTGTTATTTGTATAGACGTCAATTTTACTTCAGCATTCTCTTTCATTTGCTCTTGACAATTCATACAATGTTCAGCATATTGTATCAGTTTTTCTGCATTTTCAGATTGCTATGCAATACAAATGAGCTTAACATGTTGACTAATTTCTGGCAATAAGCCTTTCACAAAAGCAACTCCTATAGCCCCCTGGGCATTTACTTCGAAATCTTTTTTAAATTTTTAAATTTTGTTTTTCAGATTTTTTCCCCTTTTTTCTCCCAATTTAGTAGCCAATTAAACACCTATTCTAATTCAATTCCTCCATGTAGCAACCGCTTGAGAACCACCGCTATACAGCCCTGTCAGCCGGTAGTAGGAAGGAGGGCGCCACGTCCTCTACAGGGCGTGACTCCTCGAACTTCTGACCGTGATTCCAACTCGCCCAGGGCCATTTTTGTGCGCAGCGATTCTCTCCGAGCCCCTCCCCCCACCCGGAAGCAGCCGCCAATTGCCGCTTCCACAGGGCACCGGCCACGCTCGGATCTGGCAGGACCGGGGCGCGAACCCCGATCCTCGGAGTACAACTGCGAGTTGTACCACTTACCGTTGTACCACCGCGGTGCCCCCTACTTCGAAATCTTTAATACTGGTACGCAGTTCTTTCATCTGTTGCTCAGTCTCATTTTTACTGGGGAATTTTGATTATTTTATGACTTGCTTTCTCAATTCTTTTGGCAAACATGCACGTAATAATTGATTCATATTTGGATTGTAACATTCATATATCAGGGAATGTTTTGGCCAAATTTTTTAAATCTCCTGGAGTCCAGGTTGTGTGAATTATTTTCTCTTCTCCGTTCTGCGCTATCACTCTCAACAGAGCCTACACAATTGTTTTAGTATCTTCCAAATTTTAATCCTTATTAGTGTTAGTAATCTTTTTTATTAACAGCATAGGTTTTGTTTTTGAGCTCTGTTTAGGTTTTATGCAGTATAATTCACTTTCCATGTCAGCTCTATTTTTCTAATTTTTTTTATTTTTTATTTTTTGCAAACCTTGTTTTTTAGTTTATTTTGGGTGTCAACGTGTCTTCTCTGTTTTAACTCACCTACCCTTTTCAGGGCCTCATCATACCACAAACATATTGTTCCCATTATACCTGAGGGATGGGCTTCCTTTTATTTTCTAAGGCCCTGGTATTAAAATCACGTTCCTCGAGGTTCGAAAATTGCTGGTTTTTCACCCTCCCTTTACCTGGGAGTCAGTTGTGAAGACAGTCTGGCCAATCGCAAGCACAAATTGTTCAGTTAATTACCTGAGAGAAAGAAAACCAGGGACAGATTTGGATTTGAGGTCCAGATTTGAATATCCATGCTCTAAGGTATTTTATGATCCTGTCCATGTCAAAAGTACCCACATTAGGGAACTGTCATTTTGGATCATTCTTAGTATACTCAATCCATTTGTCCAAAAATGTACAAGTCATTTGTACGTACATTTGCACATAGGCTATGCTGGCGAACCCTTAGTATGTGAGGGTTTATGCAGAATAACGATTAGCCAAACACGACAAAGAAAAAAAGGGATATAAAATTCCTGGCTATAGCCAAACAATAACACACCCCTATAAAACATTTTCTTGGTCAAAGTAGTAATGGGTGCGGCGAGTGCACTGATATTCCGAATACATCACCGATAAAAATAGGTGAAAACAAGAAAACGCTGAACTTGTTTGACAGAATGAGAAGTGGGCCAGTTTAGTACAGCAGAGACTTTAACAGGATCCATATGGACCTTGCCCTCCGAAACGATGAACCCTAAAAATGAAACAGTGCCGGCATGAAAAGTGCCTGCTTTGGTAGGTGAACTAGGAGAGGACGACCACCGAATCTCAGAATCAGAAAATGGATCAGATGAAATCTCCTCCCTGATGGAAAATCCATCAGCCTGAGAATCCCACTCCACATTCTCGTCTCCAACCTTCGAACCAAAAACAGACTCCGCCCGATCAGACAGGCGGGTACCCTCCTCAGTCTCTGAGTCTGAGCTGAAATTGGACCCCTCTTGGTGTCTCTCTGACGCCCCGGTCGGAAACACATGACCCTGGACCGTACACTGGGAGCCCCACTGAAGGATACTGGATTCCCCCCCCCCCCCCCCCAATTTAATATGAGGGTTATGTTGGACCAGCCACGTGTGACCCAGTACTATGGGGTAAGAATCAACTAGAAAGAATTGAATGCTCTCAGTATGATCCTTGTGAGGAATGCAGTAACCTCTTTGATGATCCCCGTACCTAATCATCGACCGTCGAGTGTAGTGATTTTACGGGAGTGAGTGAGGCACTGGACGAGTAACCGATGTTTCCTGGGCCACCGGGCATCAACAAAGCACTCGTCCGTCTCTGAGTCAATAAAGGCATCAACCAGGAGGGAGCGCTGTTGCCATATTATCTTAATCGGATTTGGAGTCTGAGGTGTAACTTTGTTCTGTCTCGCTAGAGGCCCCGCTTTCTCTAAAAAGACGACCCTTTTCCCTTAAGTCTGGGGCACTGATTAAGAGTGTGCCCCTGGTGCTTGCAATAACGGCATCAACCCTTGGTAAGAGTAGTGTCTCCAGAGGGGCAATTTTTGGAACGCTAAATCACTTAAAACTTTCCAGACACGCAAGCGCGGTTAAAATTATATTACTTATATTTTATTACACCAACTTAATGACTCACCACTCAGGTTCACATAACACATTCTCCCTTTATACTATTGCCAGCACATTCACCACTCAGATTCACACGTTTCTGGCCAGTATCGCCGTCCCGTGGGCCCCTGAGCAATTATTTTGTTTACCATCCCGCAGGCCCCTTAGTAAACTTTATTTACACAATCACGCACTATGACCAGTGTCGACATCCCGTGGGCCCCTTAGCGACCACTTCGATTTGCTGTCCCTTAGGCCCCTTAGCAAACCTCAGTCTGGTCTGTAACCTGTTAGGCTCCCAGACAAACAGAGACAGGCCCAAAGCCAGTGAGCCAACGCCAAACAGATGAGCACATGTAGTACACAACTGAGTGGCTTGGGCGCCTACCTCAGACGGCTGCCACACCTATGAGTGCCCTAGGGCATTGTCAATTCTGCCCGTTCAGACCTCGCCCTGATACACCACTTCCTCAACACAGGCAGAGTGGTATCCACAGAACTTTCACTGTCTGCATTGCATCAACACTAAATAAATCAAACCTCTGACAAATGCAGCACAGACCGCGAGCCAACACCCTATCAGTATATTAAGCATGCACTCTGAGATTTCTTCTTACACTCACAATTCAATCTTTCCACTCATACACACGAGGCTCCACTCATACACATAACATTTACATCAGGCATAACATCACATCAGACTCTTTTCTCTTACCATAACTTTTTTCATAATTTTAGATTCTTTGGAGGAGAGGCTTCGCATTTGCCTTGGCCCGGGCGGACGCAAACACAATCTTCAGAGTCTGATGCAATTGGGCTTATTGTATATGATTCAATAATGACATACAAAAAAACCAGGGCTGGTCTGCAGACAAATTCACACATTCAGTT
This sequence comes from Ilyophis sp. 1 JC-2022, assembly GCA_022702515.1. Lineage (NCBI taxonomy): Eukaryota > Metazoa > Chordata > Actinopteri > Anguilliformes > Synaphobranchidae > Ilyophis > Ilyophis sp. 1 JC-2022. The sequence goes on along the minus strand of CM040394.1, from coordinate 53,898,129 downwards.
TCCAAGCAATCTCAGCATTCACAGCAGCACCCCCCATTCTGTATTACTAGGCCTTTTATCCAGTTTTTAACTCCACCTATTGGGGGCTTAACCTTGCCTCCTCCCAAAGGGGCTGGTCCTTTCCTCTGATACTTTACACCAGGGGTCCCTGTGCCCTTTTTCCTTTTCATGGATAACGTCGGCCTCTGCTGGTTTTCATTAAGCATTACATATGGCATTCATTTATCCTGTAGTTTGATGAAATGCTATGATTCAATTATACAGGAAATGGCCTGGCCATGGTTTGACCATAATAGTTCAAGAAGTGATAATACAATGATCTAATAAGTTAAAATAATACTAATTGTAAGCTTTTATAATCTTATTTCCACAGACTACTGTGTACGTGTGAGTACTTTGTGAACTAAAGAATAACATTTTCTCAATAATATGCAAGATTCTTTTGTAATAATTATAATCCTTAATACTGATGTATATAAAGAAAAAGGAAATGTATTCTTGGATATAATAAGCTCTATATACAATCCGTGAATGTTCACACACACACATTTTAAGGCTTTTCTTCTCCACTTCTTGAACACATCTGATAAGGACCAAGCTGGGCCTCTTGGAAGGTGAGAGAGGTCAGCGGCCAGAAGAGTTAGAATTTAAGAAGTGTGTGTGTGCCATGCATTTGTTTGCCTGTGTGTGTGTCTGTGTGCCTTTGTAAGAAAATTAGCGCATATGTGTGAATATATCTTATCTTGACACTTTAGATAAGAATACCTAGGCGGACCTCTCTGGAAAGCTCAAGGAGTTTTCCTCTTGCTCAGATCCTTCCAAAAAGGCCAGCAATTAAAAAGTGTGAATGGGTCTCTTTTTCCGGTGTGTTTGTGTGTCTGCCCGTGTCTTTGTACGGGCGTGTATATGTCAGTATATAGGTGTGTGCGCTGGTTCTGGTTTGAGAGGAACATTAGAACTGTTTTGCAAGCCAGACCAGTCTCTTCCTTGTATAGAATAACATCTTTATGTAAGTTTTTCAAAAGCCGATCAAGACATTGCTTGGCACAGAACACCATCCTTATATAAAGTCAGGACAGGTCCTTGATTTCTGCACCCTGGCCATACAGTGGTCTGTAGTGATATATACACTGCTCAAAAAAATTAAGGGAACACTTAATCAACACAGTATAACACCAAGTCAATCAAACTTCTGGAATATCGATCTGTCCAGTGAGAAAGCATAAACGATTGTGAATCAATTTCACCTGCTTTGGTGCAAATGAAAGTGACAACAGATGGACAGGAGAGGCAACAGCAAGACAACCCCCAAAAAGTAAATGGTTTTGCAGGTGGTGGCCACAGACCATTTCTCTCTTTTTTTACTTCCTGACTGATTTCTTTCTAGTTTTGCATTTTACTAGTGCCCGTGTCACTACTGGTAGCATGAGGCGGTACCTGCAGCCCATTCAGGTTGCACAGGTAGTCCAGCTTCCATCGCAAGAAGGTTTGCTGTGTCTCCCAGCACAGTCTCAAGAGCGTGGCGGAGATACCGGGAAATGGGCCATTACACGAGAAGAGCTGGACAGGGCCGTAGAAGGGCAACAACCCAGCGGCAGAACCGGTATCTGCTCCTTTGTGCAAGGAGGAACAGGAGGAGCACTGCCAGAGCCCTACAAAATGACCTCCAGCGGGCTACTCATGTGCATGTTTCTGACCAAACTGTCAGACACAGACTCCATGAGGATGGTAAATGGTAAATGGTAAATGGACTGCACTTATATAGCGCTTTTATCCAAAGCGCTTTACAATGGCCTCTCACTCACCCGTTCATACACACATTCACACACCAATGGCGGCAGCCACCATGCAAGGCGCTAGCCTGCTCATTGGGAGCAATTTGGGGTTCAGTGTCTTGCCCAAGGACACTTCGACACATGGACAGGAGGAGCCGGGGATCGAACCGCCAACCCTGCGATCAGCGGACGACCCGCTCTACCTCCTGAGCCACAGCCGCCCCGTGGCTGGCATGAGGGCCCGATGTCCTGTAGTGGGACCTGTGCTCACAGCCCAGCACCATGCAGCTCGATTAGCATTTGCCAGAGAACACCAGAATTGGCAGGTTCGCCATTGGTGCCCTGTTCTCTTCACAGATGAGAGCAGGTTCACACTGAGCACATGTGACAGACGTGAAAGAGTCTGGAGACGCCGTGGCGAATGTTATGCTGCCTGCAACATCATCCAGCATAATTGGTTTAATTGACTTGGTGTTATACTGTGATGATTAAGTGTTCCCTTCATTTTTTGAGCAGTGTGTATATATATATATATACATATATACAGGTGCAGCTCAAAAAATTAGAATATCGTGAAAAAGTTCAATATTTTTTGTCACTCATGTCAGAAAGTGAAACTCATATATTATATAGATTCATTACACATAGAGTGAAATATTTCAAGCCTTTATTTCTTGTAATTTTGATGATTATGGCTTACAGCTAATGAAAACCCAAATTCAGTGTCTCAGAAAATTTGAATATTACATAAGATCCATAAAAAAGGATATTTTAAACAGAAATGTCAGCCTTCTGAAAAGTATGTTCATTTCTATGCACTCAATACTTGGTTGGGGATCCTTTTGCATGAATTACTGCATCAATGCGGCGTGGCATGGAGGCGATCAGCCTGTGGCACTGCTGCGGTGTAATGGAAGCCCAGGTTGCTTTGATAGCGGCCTTCAGGTCGTCTGCATTGTTTGGTCTGGTGTCTCATCTTCCTCTTGACAATAGCCCATAGATTCTCTATGGGGTTCAGATCAGGCGAGTTGGCTGGCCAATCAAGCACAGTAATACCATGGTCATTGAACAAGCTTTAGGTACTTTTGGCAGTGTGGGCAGGTGCCAAGTCCTGCTGGAAAATGAAATCAGCATCTCCATAAAGCTTGTCAGCAGAAGGAAGCATGAAGTGCTCTAAAATTTCCTGGTAGATGGCTGCGTTGACTGTGGACTTCAGAAAACACAGTGGACATGGCACCCCAAATCATCACTGACTGTGGAAACTTCACACTGGACTTCAAGCAATGTGGATTCTGTGCCTCTCCACTCTTCCTCCAGACTCTGGGACCTTGATTTACAAATGAAATGCAAAATTTACTTTCTTCTGAAAAGAGGACTTTGGACCACTGAGCAACAGTCCAGTTATTTTTCTCCTTCGCCCAGGTAAGACGCTTCTGACATTGTCTCTGGTTCAGGAGTGGCTTGACACGAGGAATGCAACATTTGTAGCCCATGTCCTGGATTCGTCTGTGCGTGGTGGCTCTTGATGCATTGACTCCAGCCTCAGTCCACACCTTGTGAAGCTCCCCCAAATTCATGAATGGATTTTGCTTGACAATCCTCTCAAGGCTGTGGTTATCCCTGTTGCTTGTGCACCTTTGCCTACCACACTTTTTCCTTCCACTCAACTTTCTATGAATATGCTTGGATACAGCACTCTGTGAACAACCAGCCTCTTTAGCAATGACCCTTTGTGGCTTACCCTCCTTGTGGAGGGTGTCAATGACTGTCTTCTGGACATCTGTCAAGTCAGCAGTCTTCCCCATGATTGTGTAGCCTACTGAACCAGACTGAGAGACCATTTAAAGGCTCAGGAAACCTTTGCAGGTGTTTTGAGTTAATTAGCTGATTAGAGTGTGACACCATGAGTTTCCAATATTTTACTTTTAATATTCAAATTTTCCGAGATAGTCCATGAGCCAGGACCCCAAAAATGACCAAAGTGGCTCAACTGGTTTGGCAATTTCTAGTTGTGTTTTTTGACTTACTATACATCTCTACTTCATAGTTTGGAATGATAACCATTGCAGACTGGCAGCTTAGTGGTAGTTATCATGCGTTGAATATGTGGACCCCTAAATTGTCACATGCAAATTGTGGCGACAGATGAAGATCAAATATATTAACAACTTTTGAACCTTATATAGTACAGAGACCAATAAACCCACTTTTCTGCATAAGTGAAGTATGTGGAATTGATTGGAATGGTTATTTTAATGATTTAAAACTTCCATATATGCTTAAATGGCATTTGATTGCAAGATTTTGCACACAAAAAAAGGCAAAAAAAAGGACAATAAAAAAGTCTACAAAATGATCCCCAATTTGTAAGTATGCGCTGAAAAACACCACGCTTCTAATGGCTATAGAAAACTTCCCAATACTCTAAGCTTTAATTTGAGTGGTAATATATGGTTGTAGCTCTAACGATAAAGTCAGTAACATCATTAAGGCTACCTCTATGACAGAATGAGGTGCGACTTGGATAGAATTGTTGCGACAGATTAAAATCAAATATATCAACAACTTTAGAACCTTAGATTGTACAGAGACCCATGAACCCACTTTTCTGCATAATTGAAGTATGGGGAATTGATTGGAATGGTTATTTTAATGATTAAAAACTTCCATATATGCTTAAATGGCCTTTTATTGCAAAAAAATGCCAAAAAATGCAAAGAAAATGAAAACGTCTAATAAATATCCTCAATTTGTAAGTATGTGCTGAAAAACAACATGCTTCAAATGGCTATAGAAATCTTTCCAACCTTCTAAGCTTTAATTTGAGTGGTAATATATGGTTGTAGCTCAAAAGATAAAGTCAGTAACATAATTAAGGCTATGCCTATGACAGAATGAGGTGTGACTTGGTGGATACTAGTACCAGTCAGACAGACTGAGGTGGTGGTGTGTATTGATGGAGACCACACCAGGAACTTAAAGGGATAACAAATATATATTTAATGAAATTATGAACAAATACAGCTTAAGCAAACAAAATACATGTGCTTAGGGAGAGGGATCTTCCAGAACAATGAAGATTGGAGTCTTTATTAGCGAGGGTCACATAACTGAGCGGTCCCTTCTTAAGATCAGTCCTCTGTTTCAGAGTCAGTCAGTTCTGCCTCCATGGTCAGGTCCTCCTCTTCGGGTTGATTGTCACATGTTTGCAACTTGCACAGGTTTGTACATTTTAAGCCGTTGCTCATGCACTGGCATTCTGGGAGTTTGCATCTACGGCTGCGGTTGCAGGACAGCAGCTGCAGCACTGCCTCAGGGGCTGGAGATCCCTGCATCCATTCCACAGTGAGCTGGCCACTCTCATTTCTGGCCCATCCATGCTCGACTGGGCTTGGGACTTGCGGATGCTGCTGAAGACTGGCTCTCCAGATGCCAGCCTGGTAGTTGGCACGCATAGCATGCATGTAGAGGCAGTCCTCGCATGGTGGCAGCTGGCTAGACTCGAGCTCCCCACGCTGTGTGCAGAAAAGCTGGTGGCGGGCTGTGTTGATATCCTCTGTTGTTGTAGATGCTGTGTACAGTTTGCATGTGAATGCTTGCAGCTTCTTGAATAGGTCCATGGACAGTTCCCAGGACTGTCCCAGCTTGCGAAACACTTCTTGGAAATGCTCTGATCTCATGATGAGCTTCAAGGCTCTGAGCTTCCCACGACCTGCGAAGGCACTCAACGTGTCACATCCAGTGTCTGCATGCATGCCAATCAGAGCATTACAGACACCGTCTCCCACGGCCTGCCGTAGCTTGGTGATGTCAAGATACCTTACCCGGTTCTTTGTTCCACATTTCTGGAACAAGGGACAGGAGATATCAGCAGAGAAAGCCAGGCAGAGCAACAAGACATCGGTGTCATCAGCTGTCACTACAACAGCACTGTAGCCTTGATCTGCGGCATGAGCTGCATGCAGAATGATTCTAGTGTCAGCCTCTTCTTGGTTCGACTGGAGGCCTGCAACCTCAGCCCACTGATCCTTAGTGATGTGCAAGCAGCTTTCCTCACTGGCGATGTAGAGCTGCTTGTCGTTCAGTCTGCCCCTCAGCTTGGGTGTTTTCCACTCGGCCACCAGGAATCTTATGAGGTTGGCCTTGTTAGCTGAGCTGCTGAGAAACTTTCTCCATTGCTGGATGCGGTGACCTGGTGCAATGTTTCGGAACTGTATTCCTGTGGTGCATGCCCTGTTTGCTCTCTCTGCATTCTTGATCGAGTCCTCCCAATACACATCGAAGACCACATCGATTCTCTGGCTCCTGCCTCCTTCATGTAGGATTTGAGTCAGTGCTGAGTCTGCAAGTTGAGAGAAGGTCTGGTCATTGCCCTTCATCTTCTGAACCAGACTCATCCCATCAATGATGGTAGCAGATGGCCCAGGGATGGTCTCTGCTGGTAAAACCTGCTTCTCCAGCTCCCTGGCCAGAACAGCTTTGTTCGTCTTTCTCAGTGTCCCGTCTCCATTGGCGAGTGCCCATGGCAAAGGCCCTAGTGGGTGAGAAAGGACATCACTCATCTGGAGATGGCGGCTCTCTGCCACCAGGACCATGTGCGCGAAGAGCTTCCTGTCAGCCTGCAGAATGACCTTGTGTGGGTTGCTTACAGAAGGTTTCTTTCGCATATCTGAAAACGTCTTCAGCTTCTTCTTCGTCATCTTATCATGGAACTGGGTCTTTGGTTTTTTGTCTTCAAGCCGGTCCTGTTTGAATGCATCGTATGCTTCCATGCCAATTTTGTGGGCATCAAGAAGGTCCCTTGCTACATCTGGAGGGGGCAAGGTACCTGTCGAAATGCTGACAAACTCACTTTCATTTGGGTTGAAAGGGTTTGTCCAGTCATCTTCAAGAAGCATCACAATGGACTGTACATCTGCTTCATCTTTGGTGATTCTAGGCATCTGAAGGTCTGGATGGCTGAGGTGGGACATTCTGTGTCCCACCATCCCTCTGAGCTGCTTGAGGTAGGTGCTGCGGTACTCAGAAGTCAGGTAGTACCTCTCCACAGCAGCCCGTTTCAGGCTGAATCCCTTTGTACCTCCTGCTGTCTGGGTATCTCGGTTGACTGTTTCCTCAATGGTTTGATCTACTGGGATCCAGCCAAAGGGATTCTGGCTACCAAGCTGGACACTGAAGCCACCCTGCATGAACTGCTGGTGCACCTGTGGGTGATCAATGGGCAGGCGTGACATTGTGGCATAGTAGTGTGGCAGGAAGCGTGCATAATTCAGCTTGTCATAAGCAAAGCACCATGGGATCATGGCGCGGATTGATGTGAGGTGGAGCAGCCAATCCCCCTCTCTTGCTGCACGAAGCAAACCCAGCATGATCTCAGCTATATCGAGGTAAGACATCCAGAAAGCTGCCAGTGGGTGGCCATTCCTGAGGGAGGCAAGGTAGTCTTGGAACAGCTGGAGGATGCAAGCACAGGATGCATCATCCATGAGTGCTATGAAGGAAGCCTGGGACACCTCATTGTGGAAATTGGAGATGCTCTTGAGGGCTTCTTCCAGATGGTGAACCTCTGCTCTGTGGTTTACTTGGATCCAAGGCAGAAACCCCTTCCAGGCTAGCCTCATCAGCGCCTCATACACAATCTTGTGAAGCCTGACAGCACGGTTGTACTTGCGCCCTTCCATCACAGCAGTGATGGATCCTTCTGCAATCACGCCAGACTCCACACACAATTCACGCAGGCCAGCATCTTGAAACCCTTCCCGATGGTTGATAGGACGTTGCAGATGGTATGGAATGCCCCCATTCTCAATATTATGTTCCTGAACTTCTCATGCTTCCAAATGATTTCTGAAGCCTTGGCGTAGAGGGCTTAGTCGAAGACAGACAGACAATCTCCTTCAGTTCTAGGCTTTCCATGATGTTGAGAGTTTGGTTCAGGACTTCATAGACAGTCGACATCTGGGTCGCTGGGGCATTGATTGTGGGCAGGTAGCTCACAGTGTCCTGCATCACATTCATGTCATTGCGGATGAGGATGTTGAATCCAGTCCAACTGCTGATAGTTTGGTCTTCTTCTGGGGTTGACATCCGAGTAAGCAGCCAGACCATGTTTTTGAATCTGGCATTCTGGACCTGTTTGTCTGCGTCAACATCTACGCTGACAGTGGCTGAGGGCCCCACTCTCCGACCAGCGTTGTACATGGGGAGTGATGCTGGTGCTGGGGAGATGCTCCTCTTCTTTGACTTTTCAAGTGTCTTAGTATGAAATTGTGGCATTGGTCCGATGATTCTGGGCTGCACAGCAATGCCGTTTACCCGATGCGATGTGCCCTCTCCACTGGTTGTCTCCTCCAAACGGTCTATGTTGTCCCAGGCTAGAGTGGTGAAGACTCCTTGGTAGATGTTGCTTGGCAGTACCACGCCCATCTGCGTTCGTATTAAAATAATTAAATCAGATCCACTTTCACTCTCTCCCTCCGACTCACTCCTAAAAATCTCCTCCACTACATCCGACAGGGACATATATTTTTTCACCATCATATATATATATACAAGTTTGAATTAAAAAAATCAAAATTTACTCGAATCTCAATGTAATAACGATGACCCACTGTGCGCGCATAAAGCAGGCTGAATTGCGAGCTAAAATGGCTTCCGGATGTGTGCAACCAAGCCTGTGTTACTGATAGGATATTAAGTACTGATTATGATGATATGCGGGTTATGGTGATAAAATCCATATTTTCGGAGAACTAGCAACGTATTTTTGATGTGTTTAATTTGAAGACGCCCGGGTCTCTACCACTAGGGGCAGGCACAAACAAGTTAATGGGGACTCTTGGAAGATTAGCCAATGGGCTAAAAGAGTCAATAAAAATCAAATCAAATCATGCCATGATTAAACTAGCCAGCTAGCCATGACACATGGTAGCAATAACAACAGTAATCTGGTGCTAGCTACCTGTAGCTATGAGCATAAGGTAATTCAAACAGTTGACCTTCACCATCATGCCATGACCTTGTGTGGTGTTCATGTTTTTGTTACTCAGCCAATGTTTGAGGGTCTGGTGGACCCGACGCATTATTGGGTTTTTAAATCAATACAGCCATAACAATTTATGTAAAGATACTTACCAGAGAATCTTTTCGTCATCTTGATCAGCTACACACAGGCAAAGCTATTTATAGGCGAACCCCCATCCCCCAAGCAGGTGCGAGGTCTCCGTGCTTGAAATGTTACAATGTTGCAACTTTGTGCGTGAATAACTCACATTCCCACACAGAGACACACGCACACACACACACACGTACGCACACACACACACACACACGCACGCACACACACAAACGCGCACACATACACACAAACAGCAGAAATTATGTAAATGAGTGCATATTTACCTCATTTGCATATTTAAACATGACATTTCAGAAAACTTGTAATAAAATAAATTATTGTCTTAATGTAAGTAATCAACTGGGGAAGTTTCATTGTGATAGCTATTAGTTAATTTTTTTACCCCATACCCCCTATAGTGGCTTGCGCCCATGAGGTGAAAATAACAAAATGTTAAAGAAAATATGAAAAGCTGCTCATGTGGAAAGGTTATCATATATTAATTTACTTATATTGACCCTATAAACAATTTAGCATAGGTAAAGTTTTGCCGACTCAGTTGAGCCTGACAACTTGTCTGGCTCATGGACTAAGACACTGAATTTGGGTTTTCATTAGCTGTAAGCCATAATCATCAAAATTACAAGAAATAAAGGCTTGAAATATTTCACTCTATGTGTACTGAATCTATATAATATACGAGTTTCACTTTCTGAAATGAGTGACAAAAAATATTGAACTTTTTCACGATATTCAAATTTTTTGAGCTGCGCCTGTATATATATATATATAGTATATCGTGTATAATCCAATATAGTGGTCATATTATTTTAGGCCTCATCATTCCCCCTCATGCATTTACCTGTACGAATACCTGGGTGGAAGGTGAGGGGCACTCCCTCAATCTCGCTGCCCTTACACCCTGAACAGTGCCTACCAGGATTATGTAAATACTGATTATACCAATAATGTTCAGACACATTTTGGATGATAAATTTTCTTCCACAGTGGCCTTTTGCTGAATTCATTCGGTTACTAAGCAATTATAATAACGTGGAAATCCGCGCATAGCCTACGGATTGAAAAAGCAAGAGTAACGTTAGCCGACGGCATGTTGAGATTTTTTTCTCAACCTAATGTTAAGTCATGAATAAAATGATTAAAATAGCCTAATTGCATTGTCATCATTTAAAGTAACGTTAGGCTATAAAAGCAGCTAGGCTACAGGTGAGCATGATAAAACTACATATCATGTGATGTAAACCACCTTGAAAATTAATTAGGCCTCAAGCTAAAGCATTTTAATTTTAGGCATTTGGCTGACTGGAATCCTTCAAGTTTCAGTCTCGCTCTTGCTGGGTCCATATTTTTATTTTTGGGGGGGGGGGGGGGCAGTTGCTTTAACTCACCAGATCAGATGCATTTGCTAGCTAGCTCTGTTCATTTGTATAACTTAAGTTAATGTTACACAACCTCTTCATGTAGGATTGCTAACTGACTGTTAGCTACTACCTTGCTTAGACAGACAAATGATCTGTTAAACTAGCTGCTCTTCAGACCTAGCTAGTTGTAGCAGCTGGCTAGTAACATTAGCTAGGCAATCACGGTAGCTAGCTAATTTATGGCCAGCCAGCTAGGACATTGGACAGCTAGTTAGGACTTCAATGAAGTTGAATAATGTTGGGAATTCCATTGGTTAATCTCCTATAAACTGATATGTATTACTTATATTGAAATATGCATTGGAATATATCATGTGACAATATATATTGATTGTATCTGAATATGTATCTATGAAATGTATCATGTGCACCAAAACACAATAAAGTATATAAGGTATAATGTTAGATCAATTAGAAGCACATAATACACTTTCACAGCAAGTATAATGTGAGCACAAAAGCACATAATGTTAGATCAAATGGAAGCACACTTTACATTACATTACATTACATTATAGACATTTAGCAGACGCTCTTATCCAGAGCGACGTACATAGTGCATTTTCAAACTAGGAACAAGAGCGTTTAAAAACAACCCTAAAAAGGCAAATATGAATCTAAGTACTAGGCGCAGTCAGTATGATTGGGGTTTTTTTTTTTTTTGGGGGGGGGGTAATTACACAACATTAATAACAATAGTCACAGGGAGGTAGGGAGGGGTGGAGAGAGGTGCAGCTTGAAGAGGTGAGTCTTCAATCTGCGCTTGAAGGCGGTCAGACTTTCACTGCAGCACATAGAGTTAAGAATTAGAAGGGCCTGTTGGGAGGTTTGGGGGCACCTGGTACTTTCCAAAGGGTCTGTTGGGAGGTGTGAGAGTGCCTGGTATTTTCCAAAGGGTCTGGTGGGAGGTTTGGGAGAGCCTGGTGCTGAACCACTAAGGAGCACGAAAAGGCACATAAGTAAAGGAGAATTAATTAAAGTACACTCACTCAGTCACACAGAAACGCATAAAGTTAATAAAGAAAGTTAATAAAAGTAGAACGATCATAGTGACATGAAGATATTTTTCATTTTCTAAAACATATAAACATATGTGCTGTGCCACAGTTGTTTTTGGTGCTTTCCAGAGTCCAAGGTTTCCATCCGCTATGGTTTCTCGGATTCAGCAGCAAAAGATCAGAAGAGATCAGACAGAGACTGGACATGCGCACTGAGGAAACCATCGTGGCGTGAGAAGAGACACCTTATGGGCAAAAGACGGGGGGGGGGGGGGGAATGGGATGGACATTCTGATAAGAAACTGTATAAAAATGGACAGTACCTAATGAATTGTTGAGCGTCTCTGCAGAGGGGCTACGAATTTTATTGTGCGGTGTATGGAATAAAGTCTAGCATTCTCTGAGATGTCTGCCTCCTCCTCTTTATTTGAACACTTAGAGGAAATTTGAAAGCGAAAGCTGAGAACTCTAAATTTTCTTAAGAAATCTGAAATTCTTGTCGCTTGGAAACCACGACAATAACTGTTAAATTAAAACTGCTTGCTTGCTAAATGTTAAAACGGCTTGCCATGAGCTATCGTTAGCTTGCTAGCTATCTAGCTAACCCAGCATTGCTAAGCAATGGTAATGTTCGATGGCAGGGGAGTAGGGCGACTTTGGATGGGAGAGGGTGGAATATATATTGGAATAGAATATCTTTTTTTTTTTTTAAACCAACTCCAAAAACAGTACACTCTCTGAAATAAAGGTACAGTGGAGGTACATTCTTCTTCAAAGCTAAGGTACACATTTCCCAAATGTACCCTGAAAGTACAATAATGTTCTATTTGGGTACTAGCTAAGTAGGCTACCTTTTCGAGCAAAAAAGGTACAAAATAGTTAGGTATTGCTGCCAAAAGGTAAGATTTTATGTAGTCTATTTATAGGCTACCACTCCAGTGACAAGCGTTTGTGCCTTTTAGGTAGGCTACTTTTCGTACCTTTATTTATGAGAGTGTAGACGTTACAACTGCTAGTCTACCTAACTAAAACAAAATGACACCACCGGTAATGTTAAACCTGTTTACAGACTGCTGTTTTAAAACTACGTTTTCTAAGTTAGCTAACGTATAGCAGAACATTGGGCTACCATTAGCTGCTGCAATATGATATGTTGGGTCTTTACATTAGCCGGAGTGGTTAACGTTAGGTTTACTGCACAAATTGAATTGGTTTTTTATCGTTTTTGCTCATTTAGGATGACAGTGGGCCTAACATACCGTATCAGTTTAATCTTTATATACGAAGTTGAATAATTTATAATTAATTACACTGGTCACAGTAAATGAGTAGCTTGAAACAGCCCTGTGTGCGATGTTGAAATTGTGCGACGTACAAGTCAGGGGTCATTACAAGTGTGCTAACCACTAGCAATTTGCTTTTTTAAATTACACCGAATTGTTTTAGATTATAAAAAATGGCTGAAAAACATATTTTTTTCATATACAAACAAACGTCCAAATGTCATATATTATTTTGAAGAAATTAGGGAAACCCCATTAATTTCTCCCATAGGCCGTCTATTTTTTGATCTGGAAGTCTCGAAAATGCTAACAAATCTGGAGGAAATGACGACACGATTTCTGAGTCCTATACTATCCCAGATGATTTGACATTACCTTTTTGTGCTTTCATCACAATTAATTACTTCTTTGTATCACTTCCAGGTTCTTTAGACTACTTACCACAAAATACATCACCCTTTCCCCTTCTTTAGATCCCTTTATACCACATTACCGCTTCATACCATTTCCACCTTTTATTTACCACCTCTCGCTATACCATATTATAAAAAAAATGAGCAAGGACTCCTCCCACCCAGCACATCATCTGTTTGACCTGATGCCCTCGGGCAGGCGCTACAGGTCAATGAAAGCCCGTACCTTCAGACTCAGCAACAGCTACTTTCCCTGGGCCATAAGAACTCTTAATAAACAATAATCTCCTGTAATATTAACACTGCTAAATTCCTGACTGCTGTTTTTTATTTATTTTACATTTATTTTATTTTTATTCATCTTGTGCAATATCCACATTTTTATGCGATATTTCCGACTGCTGCTATTTTATGCAATATCGATACTGTGCAATATTTGACTGCTGTTTTTATTTATTCTATGCTGTTTCTATTTATTATGCTGTTTTTATCTATTTTTATCTATTCTATCTTGCTTTGTTTTTATTAGATAGCTGTGTGTGCCATGTCCTGTTGTCGTGTCTTACCTGGTTGTCATGTCAAATGCACAAATGGAGTGGTTCCTGTAATCTCATTATATCATAATATAATGACAATAAAGCTTTCTGATTCTGATTCTGATTCTGATATTACCCAACTTTCTATAGCATTTCCAGCAATTGATACCACTGCAAAGCAACCACACCTACAATTTCTTTAGGAATTGTTAATCTAGTTTAAATTAATGTTGTAAACAGCTGAGAAAAAAACTATACTCCATAAACTTAAAGGATATGTTTAGGTTTTAGAAAGAAATCTTACCCCTTATGAGGGCCCCTTGGGAAAGAAAAGTTTGCACTAGCCATTCAGTGTACTGCAGCCTTTAAGTAGGAATTTGGTCCCTCTTGTGTTGAAGTTTTACCAGCATTTGTTTAATCCTCCTGAGAATATGGTGTTGAGTTTTCTAATCCAATGTCTTTCTGTCCTACATCTGTCCAGTGTCCAGTTAATGTTTGAATGGAGGCATGATATTTCATACTGCTTCAAGTCCATGGTGTAGGTGTAACAAGTATGGAAAGAGAGAAGCTTACTCAGAAGCTCTAAGTGAGATGAACTGATTAGATTTTGGTGGTTAAAGGTCAAAGGTCAAGGTCACTGTGACCTCACAAAATATGTTTTTGGCCATTAACTCAAGAATTCCTATGCTAATTATGACAAAATTTCACACAAATGTCTAATAGGATAAAATGAAGTGATGACATTTTATATTCAAAAGTTCAAAGGTCAACTTCACAGTGACATCAGTAACAACCTTTACTAAGTTTACTTATGTTTACTTCACTACATATATTTCTGGACAGACATGGATGTGAACTGCCACTTCACTTGTTGGCGAAGGCATACAACCGCAAGGCGGTTATTTCTAGTTTATTTTGTTTATGAAATCATATGTGTCTTTGATGTAGCTTTTGTGTTTTGTGGACAGTGGATTGAGAAAATAATCTAAATATTCAGCTAGCCTATACGATTCGCTGTTGCAGTCTGAAATTATAGACCTCCCGGCCGGGACCTCATTTGCTTTGCTCCAGGATTCTGGTGGCTTGTGTATTTTAGGGAGGAGGTAAAAAATTCTAGGTCTCGGGTTGTCCTCTCCCCTTAGGTAAAAACGAGTGTCTGTATGATGACATGTATTTCCTGGGCCGTGTCTGGGTATATGGGTCCATCTAATTTTCTGTAATGTGTTAGGTTGTGAAGTTGTCTATATGCTTCCTGTGTGTATTGTGTTCTGTTCATAATCACTATGGCACTTCCCTTATCTGCTGGTTTGATAATTATCTGTTTGTTTTTTCCCAGCTGTAGTAGCGCTTGGCTCTCCCCTGTGCTGAGGTTGTTTAGCTCTTTGTGGGTTTGGGGGTTCAGTGCCTTAATCAGTGTGTTGTCCTCTTTAATAATCTGTGCGATCTCTTTCGGGATTTCTTCCGGTCCGGGTTCCCAGTTGGATTTTGGTGTGAAAAGTGTCTGTTCCCTGGTTTCCGCTCCCTCAAAGAAAGCTGCCAGTTTCAGTCTTCTGTGGAACCCCTGGACTTGTCCTTTGAGGGTTTATTTTAGTTTTCTGTGGATATCTACTGTGGGTATGAATGACAGACCCCTGTCCAGCAGATTAAATTGGTCTTCTGTGGGTGTAAAGTTGTTACTCAATAGTATAATGTTTTTGTTCCCCTCCCTGTTTGTGCTTGGGCTTGTTTATTTACTATATTATTCCCATGGAGACATTTTTCTCGCAGCATATAATATTCACATTTACAAACAGAAATTTATAGGGGGGATGCATAAAAATTACAAATATTTAGGCCTACAAAATACATATTGAAACATATCTAGACATATGTTTGCCCCATTAATGTACTGTATATTTGTCGGTCAGATGAGGGCAGTCATTAATAATAATAATTATAATAATAATAATTAATATTTTCCCTGATGTGCTTTTCACACACCCAAAGCACTGGATGCACACAATTGTTCAAACACATAGATCAGTCCTTTTTTATTTGAGTATTTTACAATTTTAATGTAACAGCTGAATTGCACATTATTTCCACTATAAATTATTGCCATTTTACACTTTCACATGAAACATAGTTTGAATGACCACATTCTCTTCAGATGGCAAGATGAAAAAACACAGGGCCAAGTTACATTAAATAATTTAGGAAACACATTGGGTGGCATTGCTTTGGAATATAGCTTGTTTAATCTGTGTGAGCTAAAATAGCCAGTATTTTGTAACTTGGCCTCATTTTGACATCAATACTTGTAATAATGGCAGAGCTAGACTTTGTTTTATTACAGTGCTTTGTATTCGCGAGTAACTTGGTATTTTTGTACGTTGAAACGTTTGAGATATCATCTACTGTTGGTAGCCTACTTATCAAACAATGTCTTAATTGCAGTAGCCTGTGTTAACAGTAACAAATAACATGAACCCATAAAAGCAACGATTGCATTTGACCAATGTTCTTCATAGTTGGAAGCCTACATGCTTTTCTTTCTGAAGGGGCGCTTCCGCACCGCTCGTCACGTCCCTTGTGTTTGGGGTCTTTCTGTCTGGGAACAGCCATCATAAGAGCTGCCGCGTCTAAACCATGGACTGTAAAAATCTAAACAGGCAGTGGTCTGACTAATCAGGTAACGGTACATAGTATCGCTCGTTGGGGATCATCTCTGTTAAAGCATAGTTAAGTTAGCTTGCTGGCTAACTTAAATCAGTAGCTAGTTCAACCTTTGTGAGTAGCGTTAAACCGGCATGGATGCCAGCCAAGACAACAAGATAAGAGCGGAGAGGAGACGGCAGCACCATGCTGGTAGGTTATGCGCCTTTTTAGCGGGCCTTCAGCTAGCTATTTTCTGTCGTGTTTAAAACGTGATAGAGACCTCCTAGTAGCGAACTTGCTAATTTAGCCAAGCAGTTCGCCTGATTTAAAGTGATAGACTATACATTTAGATTCCGTGGCGTAACGTTACGCTACTTAGGTTGCTTCTAGCTAACAGTTACCCTCCAAATAACAAGCATTGTCTGTCCAACTTAAGAGTAACGTTAAGTTAGAAGTGATCTAACGTTAGCTAATGCTAACAATAATGTTCGTTAGACTAGCCAACGTTACGTGTTTTAGCTATCAAACGATACATTAACATTCAAATTTGCTGTTCAGTATAATGAAAAGTAAACTTATGACTTGTATTAGAAAAAATAACTTGGCATTTAAAAAAAATTGCACCTATTGTTCAGTTGTCTAACTTAGCTAGTTAGCTAACTTGCGAAGTTATTCGTTTTTGGGCACCATGATTGGTTTATACTCCTGGACTGGGTTTGTTCTTGAAATTATCGCAGTTCACGAATTGGGGTGGGGTGTTTCCGCCGCCGCCGCCGTACGGCTACATGCATATGACGGGTGTGTCTGTCTCTGTTAGCTGCTGGCAGCTAACGTTAGTTCGGATCACAGAACTATAGAGTTCAGTGATTCGGGCTGTGTCCGTATACGACCCATGTTCCCTGTCCATTGTCCCCTGTCCACCCAGACCCCTGTCTACTACCTGCCCTGTGGCCTCACTTTGCAAGCAGTGTGAGAAAGAAATACCGCAAAACTCTTTCCAAACTAGTAAGGCAGTAGTTGGTATTATTTTATTTATTTATTTATTTTTATTGAGAATATAAATCAGTTTACATATGACGATTATTACAAAGTGTAGATTATGAATGAAGATATAATTAACACAAATAATAAGAGTAGTTTGTAATATGACCCACCATAGATATCAGGGGCGTTTCTAGACTGCTTTTATTGGAGGGGTATGAAGAGATGTTGGTGGGGCACACGGAGGGGACGAAATAGCGGGGGTCTGGGGGTCCTCTCCCAGAAAAATTGGAGCCTTTTAAAACTAATTTCCTGCATTTCTTTGCAACCTCACACAGGGCATTTTTTAAAATAAAATGTTTTTTTTCCAAATCCCTTGATGATATTTAAGATGCTTTCATATTAATCTAAAGCATAGGCTAATCAGTATATTAGTGGATATTATAATTTTATTACATTTTAAACCCATCTCCACCGCCCCCCCCCTCCCCCCTAATGTTATTTGTGCATTTTTTGATGACCAATGACAAAATTACAGAAAACTATGAATGCTCAAAAAAATAGCTATAACGTAGATTTTTGTTGTTGTTGAGTTTTCATTGAATCTACAGACTATTTCTCTGGGTGGGCAAGGCCCACCCCAGCCCACCCGTAGACACGCCCCTGATATGTGTATACCCTCTTTTACGGTTTTACTTCCTGAAATTGTCGCATGAGTAAACAGTTCAGCAGATGAGTGTGCTCCAGAATAACTCATTGTCATTGTATCCTTTCAAACTCAAAGTGCTAGAGTACAGAACCAAAATGACAAAAAATGTGTCACTGTCCAATGAATTATGGTGCTCACTGTATGCCGTTTTTCTGGACCCGCTTCGAGTATATTTGACATTTTAGTATTTTTTTGTTAATATACCAGCGCTGGCACTGTTTTAAAAACTCGCCGTCCCATAATTCCCTTTGGACGCAGTGTAGCGTTGTCTCCAAATGTTTTCATATAAAGTTAGCCAGCAGTGGCACACTGCCGTTTTTAAACACTTTTTTCTAACGTTAGCTAGCTAGCTTGAAGGACTAAAAGCTGGAATTGCTTTATGTGGTTAACTGTAGCATAGTTTCTGACCTCTTCTCAACTTAGCAAGCTAACGTTAGCTCGTCTTCAGCGGCAGCACTGGCAAAAATGTCCAGACGAGATGACGATATCTGATTGGTCGAGAACTACCTGTGCGTTGCAGTAATGGATATGTAGTTCATTAAAGTGGACTACAAGCTGAACTACAATCATTAATCCATTACTTTAAAAAAAATACTAATTGGAACATGCAATGTATCTTCTATATCCTTACAGGCTAATCCAGGAACGTTTCGGCTCATTCTATAAATCAGATTTCAAGAAATAGTCGATAGTCTCCGAAGCCCATTCTATCGACTATCTGTCATAGGGAATTTACTTTTGAAACCAGACTCCGCCCACGTCTGACGTACTCACTTGAGTACTCTATAGACCTCCGTAGTCCCGCCCACTTTAGTGACGAACGGCTGGTGCCACTATATATTCTATATTCAGGCAGCTACAGGTTCAAAACACCCAAGAGAGTAGTTGTCACACTTTTAAATAATTTATAAAATTGGTCATTTGAAATTATGTCCAACAAACACGTTTTCAAAACAAGACTTGGTCAACCTAGTGCATGCCGGGCGCTGGAGGTCTTGCTTATTTGCTTATTTGCTTGTTTATTTGGCCTACAAAACCAGTCAAATGTGCACGATATGAAAAGAACTTGTGAGCGGCAGTCAATCAGAAATATTGATACTTTGACTGTACTGAGAAACCGGTCAATTTAGGCTACCCAACGGATCAGCTGTGCGCAATATGAATTATTATTTATTCTTACTTTAAAGATCAATATTAAGTTTGTTTTAATTAAATGATCTGGTAAGTGAACAACACAGGATGGGCATCACTTGCATGCACAACTAGAATGCCTGAGTAAAACTGTAGGCCTACTCCTCCCTTGTCATCCACCCTACCAAGGCCAATAAAGTTCAGCTATGGAATATGGATAGAAAAGAGCAGTAGCTCTGAGCTATCCCATTAGTCCATAGTTTGTAACGAACCACACAGTGCAGTTGTTGGTTGGTAGTTACCAGTTAGTGAGGTCAGTCAGTCAGTTACTTAACTATAGTCGTTTAGTTAGTTTCGGTTTTAGCTGTTTCACAGTGATTTAGGATGGTGAACTTTTGTGTTTGTGCAGGCTGCACAAACTCTAGCCTGACATGGAACAGAGTTCACGTTTTTCCCCTCAGGAAAGCTAGCAATTTTTGTGCGTGGGTGCGACTTGTGCAGATGAGTCCAAAAACACACAAATATGCGGTGCACATTTTAGGGAGGAGGATTATGTCCCCGGGGATATAATGGAGTTCAGGATGGGATTTTGAAAACAGGACCGTGTGAAACGGATGCTGTCCTATCCGTTCACTCGACTCGACTTCAGATTCAGCGTGAAACCTAAAATTGTATGGTTAGTGATTGCTACTAGCTAACTATCAATTAATTAAATAACATTGCTTGCTTTGAGGCTAGGTAGCTAGTTAGCTAAACCGCGACTGATTGATCAGCCGTCATGCCTAGCTACTGTTAGCATCAAGCAATACTTCCTCATACGTTTGGAGCAACGTGGTCGTTCATCTATCGTGACAGTGCGTCTCAAAACAAGCCTCTGCTTCCGTGGTGGTGCAGACTTTCTGTGCGGTTGCGCCCCGAGGATCGGGGGTTCGATCCCCGGTCCTGCCAGATGGCCGGTGCCTTGAGGGAGTGGCAATTGGCGGCTGCTCCTGGTGTGGGGGGAGGGACTCGGAGGGAATCGTTGCACATAAGACAGCCCTGGTTAAGCTAGAATCACGGTTAGGAGCTTGAGGAGTCGCGCCCTGAAGAGGACATGGTGTCCTATTTCCTGTTATATTTATTTTGTCAGGGGTTAACCTACTTTATTTTGTTGCTTGACCATTTTGCGAACCAGTGGTTGTGCTAGAGTAAATCATAATCTGTCAACGTGAAGGATGGAATTGAAAAAATATCTGTCACCATAATTTTTACCGGTAATTAAGCTTGTTAATGTTTACCGATTTTATATGGTTTGCGTTGCATTTTTGGATGTATGGCTGTATTACAACATTTTAATTCCAACAAGTATATGTATTCTTTATAAAAAATGTTAGGTTGAGTTATGACATGGTACGCTACATCCACAATATTACTCAAAGCCTATGCAATACAAAGTGCAGAACATGTTTATTCCAAAAACAACAAAAAAAATCGATCACTGTCCTTGTGCTTTTATTTATTTTATTGGTGTGCTTTTATTATGTATTTGTTTTATTATGTCGTTTTGAACATTTCCTTTCTAAATTTTTCAATGGAAAAACGGAGAGACTAATAAGAGGGGGGTGGGGGAAAGGCGTGAATTTCAGTCAACAACTTTCTATGGAAGCCCAAAAGTGACGAAATTAAATGAATAAATAAGCAATTCAATAAATAGATATTTTTTATGGTGTGGCCTGTTTATTTCAAGTCGTACAATTTATTTATCTGCCTAGACCTAGCCTATATATTTCAACTCTTATTTATTTCAAGGCATATTTATTTAAAAACGACTCGGCCTGTCCATCAACATGAAAGGGGCAGCGTCTATGGAGCTATGATCATTGGTTGCTCTGTCCATAGGCCTAGGTATAAAAACCTCTTTACCGCTAAGATTTCTGCATGGCTGCCATATTAGGCGGTCAAGATGAGCGTATTTTGGTATTGTATTGACAGATGTAGACTTCCTATGATAAAATATGCTATAACTCAACACTATAACTTAATTCTCAAAAAAAGTTGACTTGTTATAAACGTGATAAATATCTGCATAACACAGGTTACCTTATTTCCAAATTTTCCAGAACAGCTAGCCTATTTGCCCGTTTAACTATTATATCCTACAGGAGTTGTCAAAATGTATTTTGTTGATAAAGTTGTAAATTAATCTATAATTTCAGAGAAATATGAATAGGCTACTATAATTGAAACGTAAACCACTACCACTAGGGGGCCACCGTGGATAGGGTAAATGTAATTGACATGGGGTAATAATGGACTCCGTTGCAAACTAGGGATGCAAATTTTAAGGAATTTCCTTAATCGATAGTTGTTAACCTTAACAAACAATAGTCGATTAATTGATAACATAATATACTAAATATAGCTTATGATATACAGAATACAAAATGCATGTTATATTCCTCAATCAAAGATTTATTGTAACATTTGAGAAACAGGCATTATTGCAGCGTAACAAAAATAGAATATGAAGGCGTGTATAGGCTACTTCAACAGAAAATAAATTGCGCTCCGTCTCATCAGTTGCAAGCGAAACCGTTGCTGCGCTAGCCGCTAGCAGCATTAACATAATCTCGCTTGAAATGGCATCATGTCCTTTTCAACCATCAACCTCAGTGAGTCCTACGGAACTGACTAGCCATATGAACTGCTGACTACCGCACCGCAGTAGCCTACATAATTGTCAACCGAATCAGTTACTCTCTGCATAGGCTACGGGCTACTCAATAGCCTAATAAATTAGTTAGCAACAAATGGCGGGGGTATTAGTAAAATAATATAGCCCGGTCAACTGTTTTTTGGTACAGTTTCACATTTAAAAAATATAGCCTGCAATCTTGATCGGAACCTGTAGGTCTACTCTACTGGCATCTGACGTCCACCCAACGTAACCGAAAGCAAAACGGTTCAAGCATTTCTAATCAAAATCGCATAGGCTACTGTAGGCTATATTGTACATTTTCCATGTAGGCCTATTCTGTATCTATCAAACTAAGAGTTAAGTCTGCCCGTTATTAAACCATTTCAAATCTGTAATAATGATATTGATTAAATGAAGCACATTCGTGTTTTCTTTTGTATCGAAATAGCACAATAAATGTAGGCTAATTTTAAGTAGGCCTAATATGCTATAACCATGTCTTATATAGGCTAATATAACCAATATGTGGCTATACGTTTGTTTCTTCTATACACTTGAAATTCAGTAAGAAGTTTAGCTAAAGCCATTTTCTTTATTTGTTGTCAAGTAATTTGAGTCTAGATCATGCACTGCGTGAATGATTGCTATTTTAATCAAGTAGCCTACTGACGAACTGGGTGATTAATAGCACTATGCTACATCAGTGCACCTAGCTCAACCCTTTGTATAAGGGCTCCCCCCATAGATGACTGAACATCGACATTCAATTTGGGAGAAAAGAATCATCTGCTTTAAAAAAAAGTATGGCCCTTGTCACCCTTTTGACAACTTTACCATTTGAAAACGCAATGTTTTACAATAGGTTACTTACCACGAAATGGTCAGAATTTGAGAACACACAAATTGTCATATATTTACGTAGTTTGTAAGCCATATTTAAAACGCTCACCTGGAGCGGCCATATAAACCTAATCCATAAAACTATATAACTACAAGGAAAAAATACAAAAAGTTCATACGAGGTTTATAGGAAAAGTTCGCTTTTCAGGTGGTAGGCTACATTAACTTCGTGTGTAGGCTCAACTTCACGGCTTACACTAGGCTGAATTTGGCGCCCTCGCGTGGAGACCTTAAACCATGATTACGTTTCACACAAAAACTGCCGTTGAAACAAGACCGCAGTTCAGTTAATTGTTTCATTTGAAATCTTATCGATTAAATTCTTATTAGCAATTAATCGATAGTCGATTAACTGTTAACATCCCTATTGCAAACCCAGTTTGCTTATTCCAGGACATCGAATTCTGCAGGAATATACCCCAGCTATAATTACAAAATTCTTATAGCACGTATTGCAAGTATTCCACATGGCTTTTTTCATGTTGAGATACCTTTGAGACTCTTTCACGTCTGTCACGTGCTCAGTGTGAACCTGCTCTCATCTGTAAAGAGAACAGGGCGCCAATGGCGAACCTGCCAATTCTGGTGTTCTCTGGCAAATGTCAATCGAGCTGCACGGTGC
Source organism: Ilyophis sp. 1 JC-2022 (assembly GCA_022702515.1). Classification (NCBI taxonomy): domain Eukaryota; kingdom Metazoa; phylum Chordata; class Actinopteri; order Anguilliformes; family Synaphobranchidae; genus Ilyophis; species Ilyophis sp. 1 JC-2022. The sequence goes on along the minus strand of CM040394.1, from coordinate 53,874,908 downwards.
TGGGCTGTGAGCACAGGTCCCACTACAGGACGTCGGGCCCTCATGCCACCCTTATAGAGTCTGTTTCTGACAGTTTGGTCAGAAACATGCATACGAGTAGCCCGCTGGAGGTCATTTTGTAGGTCTCTGGCAGTATTTCTCCTGTTCCTCCTCGCACAAAGGAGCAGATACCGGTCCTGCCGCTGGGTTGTTGCCCTTCTATGGCCCTGTCCAGCACTTCTCATAGACCGTATATAGGCCGAAACAACCAAATAACATAAGGATATTGTTCATAATTCCCGCGCAAACCTGTCCTGTTATTAAAAAATTTGAATACCCACCAGTTAGTCTATGGCTATCTGCCGTCTGTTCTAGTTAAACTAACATTAGCTGCTCTTAGGACCTAGCTAGTTGGAGAAGCTGGCTTGTAACGTTAGCTAGGCAATCACGGTAGCTATCCTTAGCTTGCTAGCTAAATGTTAAAATGACTTGCTGTGAGCTATCGTTAGTTTGCTAGCTAGCTAACCCAGCATTGCTAAGCAATGGTAACGTTCATGGCAGGGGGAGTAGGGCCATTGTGTACGGGAGGCGGTGGAATAGCTAAATTAATATCTAAATTGATAAGGTTTTACAGGTGTGGAGCAATTGACTTCAGATACTTAACCCACAGTTTGTTTGGCTGCTTGCTCCGAGATGCTGGGCTTGTAGTGTAGCTGCAACATCCCCTGCTGTCTCATCTCACGAAACAATTTTTTTTCATAGTAGACGCATCATAGCTCACTCCAAAATTCATATGTGATGACAAACATGTTGAAGATGTGCCGCAAGACAGTCAATTTATTATGTTATGAACTGCGGCCACAAAACAACAGCTTGTTCACGGTAGGCTACTAAGGGTTGTTCTCCCATTGGCTTCCACTCAAAAATACAGCGTGTCTCCCTGTACCAAGCGTAGACTGTATAAAAATAGGTCCCAAGACGCCATGGCACGTTTTAGACCAATGATTGTTGTCTCCCCCCTTCTGGTCCCGCCCCTCCGAGTCAGTGATAACTCTATAGAATCTTTGACAGTGACCCCAGGAGTCCAGGACTCAACCTGTCCCTCTGATTGGTCCTGACCAAATGTTAATACCCTGTCCGAACGACACAATGATTTAAAAAATTGGCACATGGAGAGGCGTTAGACGAAGAAAAAGCACTTATTGCGACGACATTTTATTGTGGAAAAAATGAATTGACTTAGTATTTTGACAACATTGCTGCCATTGACTTACATGGTGAAAGACCTATACTGGAGCCAAGCGCAGTGGCGCAAGTGAGCAACGGCTTTATGGCCGCTTCCATTTGAACCAGGAAGTGAGCTTCAAAACGAAAGCCCGGTTTTGGCCCCTTGGTTATCTGTCGCTGTGCACTGACTCCACCCCTCCCGCTGTTTGTCGCTGTTATCCATAGACTTTGAATGAAATCTTGTCGATTTGTGTCTGTCACGAGTAGATGGTGTGAACTGGGTGTTACGCCGGACATTGGTGATCACGCTGTCCATTGGACAGCATGATCAGGTGCGCAGCAGTTCAAGGCCTCTCAAAACACGGCGCCGAAAGCTTAACACCACGGTGCATGCAACTGTTAATTTCTCTGTAGATGGCCAACGTTTTTGTATTTAGTAATACAACTGATTTTTTTTCTGTTGATTAGCGAAGGAACCAAACAATTTATCAACATAATAATAGGCTAACATTTGTCATTCCGTTAATAGAAGTTCTGGTTTGCCATGGAAAGGCTACCGTTAACGGTATGCAGCATATCTGCATATTTTTCTGATATTTATTCGTTAACTTTAAGAATGAGTTCAGTTGTTTCTGTCATAATTGGTATATGCCATTTATTTGTGTGTAGGCTAATATTTAGTCTTTTTGTTTTTAACTTCATACACGATAACGTGTTTAATTAGCGCAAGTCAGATTTGTTGGTAATTCCCAAGTCTTGTCTTGAAACCATGACCCCAAGCAACATGCATGTTGTCAACATGCAGAGCAGTGTAGCGCCTGTCTTTTTTTTTGTTTTTGTTTTAATTATGTACTTTCTTCCTGCTTTTAACACCACTGTAGACTCACCCAGATACCCCCAAGGGCAGTATGACCCAGGTAGGAAGGTTTATCTGCGATGCATGTGCATGAAATGTTAAATGTTGGAGTTTGGAATAGGAAATGCATGGTTGGTCTTCATATGATCTGGTGACACTAATTTAATACACGTTGGTCTGTTTGTTAGAATGGATTGCACGGTAGGCTTTTTTTCCAGTAGCCTGAGACTTGCATTCAGACTGGCATTTGGAATGCAGTTTAATGTGTGTCAACCTGGTAATGGGTTAATAACAAGGGCACTTTTGCTTGTAGGACTTATTTTTGTAGCTTGTAGCTGATGTTTGCTGTGGCAACTGATCATGTTAGGGGGTTGTCGGGGAGCTCTAGTGTTTTCCTGAAGCATGTCAAAACTATAGTTAGAGTCCCCAACTATAATTATCAAATGCAATAGGCCTATTTCTGTATGTTCTGGCCTCATGTAACCACATTGAACTTACCACATCCACACAATAGGCCTATTTCACAAGATGGCGACCTAGGGGGGATAACTTTCTTTCGGTGCTGGGACACCTGTTTCTCCCCATTGGAAAACATGGATCTAGACGAGCTGTGTGTTTTTCCCATTCCCTAATATCGCAAATGTAATGTGAGGCTTGAAAAGGGTTATGTGTTCTTTCTTTTTGGAGCAATTTATTTTTAATTATGAATATAGTCAGACAGGCAGAGGAAAGGCTAGAATGTGTAGATTAGCTAGCTAATTTGGCTAACTAGCTAACAACACAATCTTCTCATTCTGTTTATGCAACAAAACATTAAGCTGTGCATCAGGAGATACAAAAGGCCACATAAAACAAATATTTTACCAAGCTATCTTAATGACAAGCAAAATGAAGAAAGCCTTGTAATGAAGGCGTCCACGGGCTATGTGGTAGCTGCAGTGGCTTGGACTGGTTTCAAGTTCAGTTAGCCATCGAAAGCAAGAAGCCGGTGAGAGCCCAGCCCAGCTCACCAGTTTTAATCTTTTATTTTCATGTGCGACACAAGCACTCATAAACATTTTAATGTTATGTCATTAACCTAGCTAAGATGCTGAAATGTCATAAAAATGTGTTTTCATACTTTATCAATAGGTAGTTTAATTGACGTTTGCAGACCTGCCAACCTCTACGGATTTTGAGACCAAAATATGGGACTAAGAGTTGCTACTCTAAAATACGCAAAAAAGCAATCTTAATTTTTTTTTTTTAAAAGTGCTATTATTGAACTGATAATAATTTTAGACGAGCCAATCAAGACATGAACCTGGAATGATTGAAAATTGCGTATTAAACACTAACAGTTCTGAACTCTTCACTTCTTCAGGATGATTCCTCCTCCCCCCCTCCCCCTCCAGTCTTACGTTCGCTCGCTCATATTCATACATTTTCATATTAATTCATAAACATGTGAAATAAAACATAAAGAAGTTTGATACATTTAAGAACTAGCTAGCTATAACATTTATTCAGAGTAGTCGACTCTAGTCTAGCTATTACAGCAGCCGTATCTTGAAGGCTAGCTAACGTCTTTGCTAGCAAACGTTACCTAACAACCCATTAGCAATATTGTATGCCGATATAAACCCAAACTGCTAAATTAACTTAACTACGAGTTCCCAGTTCCTGTCCATAATTAATAAGCTAGCTAACGATTCAGTCCACTCACTGCGCTGCATTAATGTTTGACGTAAATCTTTTTGTCTGTAAAATTGTCTCTGGGCTAGTCGATTTTTGGAAACGGTTGAAGTTAAAGATATATAGCTAGCGTTAGCTTGTGTGTGGCATTGCAGTGGTTTGTAGGAGTCGGACTCTGGATATTCCCGTTAAACTGATGCACGGTGATGGCTGTTTATTCTTGCAGTAGTAGTCAGAGAGTAGAGAGAGCAGCTGATCATGTCGGACACTGATAGCAGTGACAAAGAGACTGCACCTCCAGACAAAAAGAAAGTGTTTGCGCCCCAGAACTTCCTCGCCACATACCATGAGAAATGGCCTTGTCTTCAACCTTCTAAAATACCAAACCATGCATTTTGCACAGTCTGCAATACAAACATGAACATAAGTCACCAAGGAGCTGCAGGTAAGTTAATAGGGACTTTAAGCGGCGATGGCTATGGTGACCGGAAATAACTTTGTTCTGTTTTACAATAGATAATTGAACTTATACTTTCAACAATTTTAGAGCATTTTTTCAAAGACACCTGCTAATTTTATCATTTTTTTCCGAAGTCATGTCATCAAGACTGAAACGCGAATACTGGTCGTAAGGTAAATCTAAGTTGTCAAACATGTTCACGTCATATAACAATAAAAACCCCTCTTCTGAAATTAATTAATTGTCGAAAGCATAACTTTACACTCAGTAACTCCTCTCTGGGCCTTTTTAAACTACATGTTTCGTAGCTAACGTTTATAATTTACAATTGAACACTGCTGTCGTTGATTCGGAAGAGTTGTTGTTTCATGACTTTGATTTCTGTGGCTACGGCGTAAAACACAAATTTATTTCCGGTCACCGCAGCCGTCGCCGCAACCGTCGCTGCTTAAAGTCCCTAATAATTGAATATTGAATAACTATTTATAATTACAGGAGCTAACGTTATTATGAAAAGTGGTGTGTGTTAAGGGGGATATAATTATGAACTATGTTATGTTATTATTATTATTAGTGGTAATGTGAATTATACTGTTGAGGTATAACAATGTGGGCCAATCAATTCTGTGTACCATACCTAATTCCAGTGATATTATGAACAGCTACAGTAAATGCCCTTACAAAACTTAATACAAATTAATGAATTTGAGAGATGGGCCTAAAATGAGGAAAAGGTATATTTATTTAACTCATAGATTGACAATGCCTCTTCTACTCACATGACATGAATGGTATGAGAGTAAAGAATATATAATGTTCAAGTAGAAGTAGTTATAATAAATATATTTGAATAATTTAAATAAGATTTACCCGATGCAAGCCTACTAACATGGTGAACAGTTATGAATCCCGATGACTGGCGGTTTTGTGTTTTGGTTTCAGCGATCAATAAATAAGTGTTTTTTCACTGTGTGATGTATTTCTTTCAGCGTGTGCTTTCGGCACGCATGCAAACACAAAAAACATTTGTATGCGCGCACGCGCATAAAGGACTACTAATTTTTATTTTTTAGGGTTGGCAGGTCTGCATTAGCTAGCATCCTCCGGTAGCGTATCACTAGCATGTTTGCTAGCGAGTGAATCCTGTTACGATTTTAAGCTTTTGTTTCACAATATGTAATTATTTGCAGTCAAAAGTAACAACAGCTTTTCTTCTATGGTACTTGGTGTTGCGCCCGCCCCTTATTCCCTGTTCCCCAGGGTGTTTGTCTGTGTTTCTTTCTCTCCTGCTTGTCTCTCTATGATGTAGAGGGGGTGAGGGTGACCCCTGCTGGAGGGGTGGCGTCGGTTCTCTGTCAGGTGAGTGTACAATCACTCACCTTGATTGGGAAACCGACGCCACCTGTGAAGCCTGGATAAAGAGGCTGCTCCTACACACTAAGAGGTCGGCTGCTGCTTCCCTCTCACACATCCAGCAAGGCCCCTCTCGCAAGGCGTTGCGAGACGGGGAGCTTATACCGAACCTTTTTCTATTAATAAATTATTGTTAAAACGTATGTCCTGTGTGGTCTCCGTTTGTTTATGTCCTGTTTTCCGGCGGGGCATAACAAATGGTGGCAGCGGAGGGATTGTCTGGTGAAAATAGCTGGTTTATCGGACAAAACCTATTTGTCGGAATTCGTTGAGTATATTTTGCGTGGAGACATGCAGGAGATAAGATTCGGATGTGTGGAGAGAGGAAGCAAAGACGTCACCCGGATTCTGTTTGTTATCGGGGCGACGTGTGCCGTACCTGTTTTCACGGTAGGTAAGTGAACCATCCTGCACGAGCATCGGTCAATTTTTGAGTATTGCACTATTCCCTGGTAGGCAAGCGACGGGTTCAGCAGAAGCCCGTTTGGCATTTTGTTAATTTTCGTGGTATTAGCGGCTGAAGCTACGTGCTTGGGTACCTGTCGTGGCGGTGTTGACGGATTATTAAATGGTCTGCTCATACGCCAGCGAGTTTCAGGTTTAAAGTAACCCACCGCAAACCCACGGGGGGGCCTGATAGGTTAGCAGTGCGGGGAAAGGGAATTTACTCTTAACATTGGAAGTTGACCGGGTGTTTGTCCATGATCGTATCGCTTCCTACTTGTGTTGTGGTATTCTAAAACGGGGTGCACAAATACCAGTAGTGCAATAAGTGTACTCCTTAGATTGGGCTAGTCTTGACGCAGGAGAAATAAGTTCTGTGTTTTTCTGACGTCTGCTATAAATATTTTATTCGGTAACTAAGAGGTTTCCGATAAAATTGTTCCGTGGTGGCGTTGACCAATAGGAGGTGGCGCCTGTTTAATAGCTGATGTTGTCAGGGCTTGTTAAGCTTTGGGGGTGTGGCCTGAAGAAAGGCGCACCGGTTGTATTTTGTAGGACATAGTTGGAAAAACTGTAGGCTTCATGGTTACATTGTTGTGAAGTAGTATTGATACATTGTTGCACGTTCTTACGCTGTGAGGTGTTCATGCAGAGTAGACGCGCTGGGTTAGTTAGCTTGCATGCCGACCCAAAAGTAAATGAATTCTTGTTGCGTCCCTCCCCTACCAGTTTCCACCTGCTAAATCGGAGTGAGCTGTGCTTGCTTGCGGCTTATTGGGAGGTGTCATTAATAGAATATTTACCTATATCGGCACTTAAAGACTTGTTGTTTGCGCTTGCCGTAACCAGAGGTTTAATAATTAAAAAGATGTCTGATATAGAAGATAGCGTGTCTCTGCAAGTCCGGTTGGCGGAGATAGAGCTGGAGAAAGAGAAATTAAAACTGCATAATGACAGTATGAAACAACAACATGAATTGGAGCTTGCTAAATTGCAGTTAGAGGAAAACCGGTTGCAGTTGGAGGAAAATAAATTGTCCCTTGAACGAGATAAACAGCGAGAGTCCGTAAGGTTTCGTGAGTGGCAAGAGACATTGCCCGCTGAGGAACGCACAATGAATGAAAGTTTTTCTGCTGTGTCTAGATCAGAACGAAAGGGTGGCCTATCTTCTAACCTTCGTTTAGTTCCAAAATTCAACGAACGTGATCCTGAAACCTTTTTCATTTTGTTTGAACGTTTGGCGAGGAATAGAGAGTGGCCAGATTGTGATCAAATATTAATGTTACAATGTGTGTTAAGCGGAAAGGCTCAGGAAGCGTTTTCCGCCCTGGATACTGAGGTGTCGTCTTATGCGCAAGTGAAAGAGGCTGTGCTGAGGGCTTATGAACGTGTTCCCGAGAGTTATAGACAACGCTTTAGGAAATGGAAGAGAGGTGATAAACAGACACACGTGGATTTTGTGAGGGAGTTGGAATCTCACTTTACTCGGTGGTGTAAAGCGTCCCAGGTGGAGACGTTCGATGGGTTATGCGAGTTGGTAATTCTTGAGCAGTTAAGGAATTCGGTCACTGATTCGGTCGCAACCTACCTCAGTGAACGGGCTCCTAAAACTGCTGCTATTGCAGCTGTTTTGGCTGATGACTTCGTATTAACCCATAAAAACAGTTTAACTGGCTCCCGCTTTCGGGGTCAAGAGCAGCGGGATGCTCCTAGATTTAATCGGCGTCCGGGTGTAACTGATAGCGCGCCCCAAATAAGATCTGTTCCCGGTACAAATGGCAAGTATGAAGCTTCCCGTATTTGTCATTCGTGTAAAAACCGAGGTCATTGGAAGGGAGAGTGTCCCGTGCACAAAGATGCGAAGTCTGTTCCTGGTGTAACTCCAGTTACTAAATTTGCTGCTTTTGTAGCACATGCGATTAATACACCCAACCCGGCTGTTGTCCATGTGAAGTCGTCCGGTCAACCCTCTTTTGAGAATAACGTTTTGGTAAAAGAGTACACTCCGTTTGTCACTGATGGCTTTGTCTCTTTGATAGGTAACTCCACTAAATGCCCTGTGCATATTCTCCGGGACACAGGAGCTGCCCAGAGTTTTGTGGTGGGAACTGTTCTGCCCTTTTCTTCGCAGTCGGCTACTGGGGACAGCGTGTTGGTCCGCGGTATCGGGTCGATGCAGCTAAATGTTCCGTTGCACTGCGTTAAATTAGAGTCTGATCTCGTCCGGGGCGAGGTAGTGGTTGGAGTTTTGCCTGAGCTGCCCGTGGAAGGTGTTGATGTGATACTGGGAAATGACTTGGCCGGTGCGTTGGTGTGGGGAGAGACCCCTGTGGTGGTTACCCCGAAGCCCACGTCGTCTGGAGAGCTAGACGACCTGGCTAAACGGTACCCTTCGGTGTTTCCGGCGTGTGCAATCACGCGAGCGATGGCCAAAAAGCACCGAGAATGTGGCTCAGATCACAGTAAAGATTTTAGCTTGCCTCCACAAACCTGTGCCCCTGAACCACCACAGGTAAAAGACGAATATTTTCCATTAATTGAGCCATTGCTCTCAATCTCTCGCGAGGAAGTGATCGCTGCTCAACAGAGTGATTCTACGCTCCAACCATTATTGACAATGGTTAGCCCTAAGGCTGGTCGAATGGATGCCCCTTCGGGGTATTATTTGAACGATGGTTTATTGGTCCGTAAATGGGGATTTAGAGTGGGTTCCTACCAAGGAGATGACGTTACACAAATTGTAGTACCCTTGAACTTCAGAGATCTCGTGTTACGCGCCTCGCATGAGAACATAGCTGGTCATTTGGGTGTAAGAAAGACCTATAATCGAATTCTGCGTCAATTCTTTTGGCCACGTTTAAAGCGGGATGTAGCTGCTTTTTGTAAAGCGTGTCATGCTTGTCAGATCTCGGGTAAGGGTAGTAAGAAGATTCGTGCTGCTCCGTTGTATCCCATTCCAGTTGTGGAGAAACCTTTTTCCCATTTGCTTATTGACTGTGTTGGACCATTGCCGCCTTCACGAGCGGGCCATAAATATTTATTAACCATAATGTGTCAAAGCACCCGTTATCCAGCAGCTTTCCCTCTCCGGTCGATCAAGACGAAGCCAGTTTTAAAAGCTCTGACTAGCTTTATGTCGACCTTTGGCATTCCCGCAGTGATACAGAGCGACCAGGGCTCCAATTTTATGTCCCGAGTGTTTGCGAGGGTGTTAGCCATTTTAAAAACGACACACAATGTGTCATCCGCGTACCACCCCGAAAGTCAGGGTGCATTGGAACGTTTCCATCGGACTTTAAAGTCAATGTTAAGAACATACTGTGTGGAATTGTCACGCGATTGGGAGGAGGGTTTGCCGTGGTTGCTGCTGGCCATTAGAGAAGTGGCACAAGAAAGTACCGGTTTCTCTCCAAATGAGCTGGTATTTGCGCACTCGGTGCGTGGTCCGTTATCCGTGATCGCTGACAATTGGAAAACTAGTGATCCTCCTCCGCCTAATGTAATTGACTATGTAAATGATTTTCGGTTGCGACTGTACCGAGCCTGTAAAATCGCTAGAGACAATATGGTTGTCTCCCAAGACAAAATGAAACGTCTGTTTGATCGCCGCGCTGAAAGCCGTCACTTTCAGAATGGGGATCAAGTCCTTGCTCTGTTGCCGGTGATTGGCTCTCCATTTCAAGCCCGGTTCAGTGGACCCTATACCGTAGAGAAGTGTGTTTCTGAACGAAACTATTTGATTCGGACTCCGGACAGGAGAAAACGTTTGCAATTATGTCATATTAATTTATTGAAGCCATATGTTTCGGCTACCTGCTCGGCAGTGCCTTGTAAATCGGACACATTTGACCCGTCTGTATATTCTGATTCGGCGGACGTGAAGTCTGTACTCTTGGCTGACGTGGTGCGGTTAACGGTGTGTGAGTCGCCTCCCCCTGTAAAACAGGAGGATTTTCCGGTCCCGTCTGATTGTGTATTTCAGGGAAGGCTGAATAATTCTGAAATTCTGCAAGAGCTTGAAGCTCAATTTAGCCACCTGCCTTCTGAATATTCTAAAGATATGGTTCATTTAATTGATAATCACAGAAGTTTATTTCCAGACACACCGTCTCACACCACGCTTATTGAGCATGACATCGACGTCGGGGAAAACCCTCCTATCTCCCAACGTTTTTATCGGGTCTCGAATGAAAAGAGAAAGCATATTACTGCCGAGATCGATTACATGCTTGAGAATGGTATAGCTGAATCAACATCGTCCCCATGGTCCAGCCCATGTTTGCTTGTCGCCAAGCCCGATGGAACTTTTAGATTTTGTACGGATTTTCGAAAGGTAAATTCGGTAACGAAGCCTGATCGATATCCACTTCCTCGTATGGAAGATTGTATAGACCAACTTGGAGGTGCGCTGTATGTGACAAAATTGGATTTATTAAAAGGCTATTGGCAAGTGCCGCTTACAGCTAGGGCACGAGAGATCTCTGCTTTTATTACACCCGACGGTCTGTTCTCCTATACCATGATGGCTTTCGGTCTGAGGAACGCGCCTGCGACCTTCCAGCGCCTGATGAACATCGTAGTGAAAGGTCTGGAGGGCTGCGCGGTGTATTTAGATGACGTGGTCATTTACAGTCAAACTTGGCAGCAGCATGTATTACGCCTCGAAGCTCTCCTCGATCGACTGGTTTCTGCTGGTTTGACTGTCAACCTGGCAAAATGTGAATTTGCCAGGGCGACAGTCACTTACCTAGGAAAGATAGTTGGTCGGGGAGAAGTGCGTCCGGTTCAGGCTAAGGTGGAAGCCATTCTGAACTACCCCATTCCAGCCGACAAAAAAGAACTTATGCGGTTCTTAGGAATGGGGGGATATTATCGTGCTTTTTGTCGAAATTTTTCCACCGTCGTTGCGCCCCTTACAAATCTGTTAGGGAAGAAAGCCCAGTTTATTTGGTCTCCAGAGTGTGGTCGCGCATTTGAGGCTGTTAAACTTTTATTGAGTAATGCTCCTGTTCTCTCTGCTCCGTGTTTTGATCGTCCCTTTAAGATACAGGTTGATGCCAGTGGTGTGGGGGCTGGCGCTGTATTGCTTCAGGAGGGGGAAGGTGCTATTGAGCGTCCAGTGTCTTTCTTTTCGAGAAAGTTTAATTCATACCAACTTAATTATTCGGTCATAGAGAAAGAGGCATTGGCGTTGATCTGGGCACTTCAACATTTTGAGGTCTATGTCGGTGTTGGGACGGAGCCAATTGTAATTTATACAGACCATAATCCGCTAACGTTTTTGCATAATATGCAGAACGCGAATCAGAGGTTAATGCGCTGGAGTTTATTTTTGCAGGGTTACTCGCTCCAGATTCGGCATATTCGGGGCCGGGAAAACGTGGTGGCTGACGCGCTCTCCCGGGCGCCTATGCCTTTCATGCCTGATATTTAGTAGGTCAGGTTATTGCTCTTTAGAGTATCAATTAGTATACTGTTTTGTATTCCTTAAGCTATGGTGCTGGGTAAATTAATGTCCTATAGTGTATATTATTGTGTCCTGCTAGCAGTGTTGTTATAGATAAGTTTATTGTATAGGGTAAGAATGTGAAGCATGGTGGTTCCTTGCCTAATTATATGGTGCTGCTTTTTGTTACCAAGTTGTGTTCTAGGTGGTGTTGAAGCCGGTCCGGACCGGGTCTCCTTTTTGTTGCTGACTTCTTCTCAGGGCCCGAGATGAGTTGGTGTCGAACAGGGAGCCCGGGACGGGCCGGTGGAGCAATGTGATACCATAGTGGTAACTAATATCTAACATTGTAATGGCTGGGAGCGTGCTTCTTGTACTTGGGTGTAAATGTATTCGTGTATGGGTGACTAATATGCCCGCCGGGGGTCGGAGCTCTTGAAGCCGTGGAGGCTTCGCTTTAAGGGGGGAGGTGTTGCGCCCGCCCCTTATTCCCTGTTCCCCAGGGTGTTTGTCTGTGTTTCTTTCTCTCCTGCTTGTCTCTCTATGATGTAGAGGGGGTGAGGGTGACCCCTGCTGGAGGGGTGGCGTCGGTTCTCTGTCAGGTGAGTGTACAATCACTCACCTTGATTGGGAAACCGACGCCACCTGTGAAGCCTGGATAAAGAGGCTGCTCCTACACACTAAGAGGTCGGCTGCTGCTTCCCTCTCACACATCCAGCAAGGCCCCTCTCGCAAGGCGTTGCGAGACGGGGAGCTTATACCGAACCTTTTTCTATTAATAAATTATTGTTAAAACGTATGTCCTGTGTGGTCTCCGTTTGTTTATGTCCTGTTTTCCGGCGGGGCATAACACTTGGGCATATGATCATATACACAGTATATTTATATGTATGGATGAACGATGGCTTTATATTTTGTTTCAGCCTGGTTAATTTAATGCTAGATAGCTGACTAGTCACAGGTTGAGTGTTCACTGAACCACACTAGCTAATTAAAACAAAAAATTGAGCATTAGATACTGTTGACTTGTTAGCTAGTTTAAGAGCAGCTCTGATTTAAAAATCTACTGCTTGCTTGCTTGCTAGCTATCGGGGATAATGCCCCTAGACGGCTGTCTCTTGGAACACTGATGGAAGCTAGTTTTAAATAGCAACAGAAGCTAGGAAGCTAGTTTTTTACTAGCGACTAGGTTAGCAAACAAAAGCGTTTCTATTTCGATCCAGCACTCAAATTTTAGATAACGTTTGCTTGTTGCTAGTTTAAGAGCAGCTCTGCATAAAAAACATACTGCTTGCTTGCTAGCTAGCTAGTGGGGATAATGCCCCTACCCAAGACATGGCTGTCTGCTGGAACACTGACAGAAGCTAGTTTTAACCACTAAAGACAGAAGCTAGGAAGCTAGTTTTTACTAATGTCTAAGTTAGAAAATAAAAGCTGTATTTTGATACAGTAGTCAAATGTTAGATAACGTTAGCTTGTTGACTAGTTTAAGGGCAGCTCTGGTTAAAAACATATTGATTGCTTGTTAGCTAGCGGAGATAATGCCCCTACTGCATGGCTGTTTCCTGGAACACTGACAGGAGCTAGCTTAAAACTAGCGACAGAAGCTAGGAAGCTAGTTTCCTAGCTTCTGTCTGGCTTGTTTTCTCTTGGAGATGGAGCCGAGAGGAACACTGGAAGCTTTTTTTGCTTCTGAACCATTTTCAATGAAGATAAAAGGAGAACTAAGCTACCAGAAGAAAGTATTCTCCCCTTCCAGTTTGCCGACCTGAAAATGTGAGATGGGCCTATAACGATCATCCCCACAATGTTGCCAATAGAGTACTCAGTCAAGTGACCAGGTCACACTGGTTTCGGAAGTAAATTCCCCATTAATTTAGAATAGAATAGAAGACAATAACTTTTATTTCCCGCTAGGGAACTTCAGTTGTAGCCCCAGCAACAATAAAAAAGACAGACAGTGGGGCAGACCCACACCACACAAACAAACATATCAAACAAAGACATCCAACAGAATCATTACATCGAATAAATTAATGTGCAATACAGCCATGATTAAAAATAGCCCCTGCTGTCCCGAGATGTCCAGTGTCACCAAGCAGTCCAACACACAAACTCCGCCTCCACGACTCTCCTCCATACACGCAGCGCCGTGATCTCTGTACACCGCCTAAACGGTGCATCTTCCCAGTCGTCTCCTCACACCTCCCCCGCATTATGTTCTCCTTCCCTGGTTGCCTTTTGAAGATTGCCTGCACTCTCGGATCAGTCCCGGCATCTTCAACTCTGGTGAAGAGCGATGGTAACTTTGTTGCTGCAGTCTGCAGATCCAACGGACATTCCCGAGCATATGTTGCGAATGCGTCTCCATGGTGACGACCACAAACAAAATTATATCGACTAGACAATTCGTCAATATTATCAAAACAAGCAGCAGGAGCACCCTGAAAAATCTCCAGCCGCTTCCCTGTCCCACTACAGACACACAGCGCATGAAAAAAAACGAAGACAAAAGCCCGACGTAACAAACACGAACACGAGAGACAGCTGGACTACATGTCGCCATTACAGCGCCACGTGATGTCAAACATTATACGTTAGAGCGTAGACATTAACTAAAACTTTTAAACCATTTCTAGTGATTGTCTTACCGTCAATTTCCTGGATTGTTCAATATAACGCCCGTTTACGTTTCCGTAGTTTTTTCTGAATATACGAACGTTGCCACTGTTTAAAAACTCGACGTCCCATAATTCCATCCGGACAAGTGTAGTGTTGTCTCCAAATGTTGGAGGAAATAAAGGAGCCAATAAAGAGTTAGAATTGCTTTATGTGGTTAACCGTAGCATAGTTTTTTACATTTTTGTATTTAACCTTTAAAAAAGGGTCCCATTGAGATTAATAATCAATTTTTCAATGGAGACCTGGCCAAGACAGGCAGCAGCATAAAATTAAAAAAAAACACATAGTTGGATAGAAAACACAAAAGGAAACTAAATTACAAGAAATAAAAACAAGCATAGGGAACTCACATTTCAAAATAGCAATTTCTAGGAGTCAGTTTTGTAACCAGGTAAATTAAAAACATTGACAACGTAAGGAATCTGCCTCTAATTCTTTCATTTTTGATTTGAAAGCATTTAACAAAATTAATTGATTAAGTTTCAAAACATTCTGCAACATATTCCATGCCGAGGGTGCATAATCCACAAATGCCTTTTTTTTTTATTTCCGTACGTGCTTTTGGGACATAAAGCATAAAGAAGCCCTGAGAACGCAGAGAGTACTGTCCGGAACTTTTCTGCATGATAAAAACACATAGGTAATGTGGGAGCAGACCAAGAATTGCCTTATATATAAAGGTGTACCAATGACAGAGTCTACGGGTGGCCAAAGCAGGCCATCCTACCCAAGAGTAACTCACAGTGGTGAGTCAAAGCTTTAGAATTTGTAGTGATCCTCAAGGAAGCATGGTAAGCTGTATCAAACCTATGAAGACACTGAGCTGAGGCATGCATATATAGAAGATCACTGTAGTCAAACACAGATTTAAAAAAAGTGGCGGCAACAATTATTATAATTTTTTTATTTATTTAAAAAAGCTACTTATTTCGAAAATAAAAACCCAGTTTTAGCCTCAGCTTTTTCATCAGGTACAGCACATGTGGCTTAAAAGTGAGGGAGTCATCAATCAAAATACCCAGGTATTTTATAAGAGTTAACAACCTCTATTTCACTTCCCTCACCACCGAAGGGATATTTTTTGGCCTATTCCTAGAGTTTGTAAACAACATAAGTTTGGTCTTATCTGCATTAAGAATGAGTTTCCGCTGAAATAGGGTATTCTGGACAACAATAAAAGCATTTGCAAGTATTCAATGGCCTGTACAAGAGTTGACGCACAGCAGTATATAAGTGTCATCAGCATAAAAATTTAAATTAGCATCTGACACGTTTTGACCCAGATTATTTATATAAATAGTGAATAAAAGTGGACCTAATACAGAGCCCTGTGGTACACCCTTATAGACAGATACAATATCAGAACATAGACGATCATATCTAATTAGGGATGGGAATCGTTTGATTTTATTGATACCGGTGCCATTATCGATTCTGCTTATCGATCAGATTCTTTATCGATTCCTTAAATATTATTTGCTCCCAGGCTATTAAAGGACCAACTATCACTATTACTATCGGGTGGTCATCTAAAATCGATCCAATGACATAATATTTATAAAGTATAAAGCATTTGTTTTTCATTCATATTTCTTAGTCATATCATGGAAAATATTTATTTGCTATATTTATGCCTGCACAAGTGGCAGAGCATCCAATAAACAGTCAGAATTGTATAATTCTGTAAATTATAAATGTAATTGGCTTCATCAATACGAGTGCTTAAAAATATCATACATAAAAGAAAATAAGACACCAGAAAATAATGAAAAAGTACTCGAAGAGAGGATAAATTATCAGTTTAACATTAGGTCAAAAAATGTTTCTGACGTGAAATACCGCTGCTCTGTGATTGGGATATTTAGGAGTTTCATTCTGTAACGAAGATCGCAAACTTTACTTATGAGTTAGTTACGCTCCTAGGCTTGATTCATAAAGCTGCACCGTAACGTTTGCATTACTTTCTGTATTATCAGAACAGTTTCAACTGTCACAATTCTCCCCCGATCTCATTTAGCCTATACATTTACATAGAAGAAAGACGAGATCTTTAACGTTACCTGATAATTTTTTAGGCGGCAAGCAGGCTCCTCTTATTAGCTGAAGATGACAAAGATTGAAGATTATCATTTAGCTAATTTACATTAGTTATTCGCTTTCCAAATCTAGGATACATATGTGAGTGACCAAGCAGGCAATCGTTTTCAGATTAGTCTACCGCCAATCAAAACACTGTAGTTTTACACTTGCAGTTGGTTATAGCCATAGGCTCCCGAGGGAAGTCCACATACTCCACTAATCTGTTGAATAGTTGATCATCTCCGAAGACGGATAACAAAATGGAGCTTACACGAAAAAACATTTTCTATTGATTTTTAAATGATAGTAGCTTAAATTAGTTTTAAAAAAAAATAACTTTTATATTTTTAGACTCTGCCTGCCAGCATGCATTGACTCATTATTTCCACCCTTAATGGGACATTGGTTGAGAGAGTATCCAGCTATAAGTACCTTGGTTTTTGGTTGGATGACAAACTATGCTTCAAAATACACATTACTGAATTGTCGAAATCTTTAAAAGCAAAACTAGCATTCTTTTATAGAAATAAGTCATGTTTTACTCAATACTGCAAAAAACTAATTATACAGTCAACATTTTTATCTGTGATAGACTATGGTGATGTAATTTATATGAACTCTCCCACCTCCACTCTTAAACCTCTCGATGCAGTCTATCATTCCGCCCTCAGATTTATAACCGGGGATGTTTTTAGAACACATCATTGTATACTGTATGAGAAAGTTGGGTGGCAGTCCTTGGCAGTTAGGAGAAAACAACACTGTATTTTATTTATTTACAAAGCACTTCTTGGTGAACTGCCTGCATACCTCACATGTCTTTTTAATGTGAAATCATCGTCACACTGCACTAGGTCCCAAGATTTTTTGACTCTAGAAAATTGTCGTGTCCGCACGGAGATCGGGAAATTGGCTTTTATGTACTATGCTCCAAACAAATGGAATAATATACAAAAACACACAAAATTAGACAAGCTAATCCCTTTTAATCAATTTAAATCTCTATTGATTGACATAGAGCAGTGTGAATGTGTGTGTTTTCGCTAAACCATTGTTGCGCCTAAATAGTGCTTTTATGTTATTTATTAATATTTTAGTTTTTTATACTGTAATATTATATGCTGCTGTTCTGTTTTAATATTTTTTATACTGTTGTTATTTTTGTATTGTAAACAGGGCGTCCTTGTAAAAGAGAGCTTGCTCTCAATGGCCCTTCCCTGTTTAAATAAAGGTATGATGATGAATGAAAAAAGACAGCGGGCATTTTTTTTGTTGTTGCTATGCGTAGCTGTCGGGAATACATGCTGGAATCGATAAGAGAATTGATAAGCTCGAAGGCGAACGATTCCGAGGAATCGGACAAGTTGGAACCGGTTCTTAACGGGAACAGGTTCTCGATTCCCGCCCCTATATCTAATACACTATTAGTAAGGTAGTTTGAGAACCAAGCGACTGCTTGCTTCGAGAGTCCTGAGTTAAGAAGTCTAAGTTTTAAAACATCATGATCAACTTTGTCAAAAGCTTTGGACAGATCAATAAAGAGTTATGCACAATGTTGCTTCTTGTCAAGTGCAACAGAAATGCCATTTACCACCTTCAGTGCAGCTGTGATGGTACTATGTTTTTTTCTAAAGCCTGATTGATATGTTGATAAAATGCCATTGGTGTATAAAAACTCCTTTAGTTGATCACTCATAAGAGCTTCAAGAAGTTTAGCCAGTACTGCTAAATTAGATATTGGCCTTTAGTTATTTTAAAAAGCTGGGTCAACCCCTTTTAATAAAGGGAGAACAAAAGCAGATTTTCATATCCTAGGAATTTTCTTCTTTTTTTCCCACTGTAAGGTGAAAAAGATATGCAAGAGGCCCTGCTACAAAATCAGCTGCCAATTTCAAAAAGTAAGGATAAATAAGATCAGGTCCTGGGGGTTTTCTAGGATCTAAAGTTTTTTAGGGCTTTGT
The DNA here is from genome assembly GCA_022702515.1 of Ilyophis sp. 1 JC-2022. Lineage (NCBI taxonomy): Eukaryota > Metazoa > Chordata > Actinopteri > Anguilliformes > Synaphobranchidae > Ilyophis > Ilyophis sp. 1 JC-2022. The sequence continues at coordinate 53,856,687 of CM040394.1, read as the reverse complement.
GAACTTTCTGCACAGAGAAAGGTACAAAATTAAAAGACTGACCAGTATACACTGGAGCGTCAGTACAGGGTTTCACAGACGCAGAACATGCAGAGTCAAACCGAGAGCCAGAAGATGCAGTCAAGCCGGAAAGTCTGAATACCCCTTTCACCTTCTCCACGTTTTAGACATTTTTAGACATATTCTACAATAGATTGAGTTCATTTTTTGTCTCAAAATTCTACACAAAATAGCCCATAATGACGAAGTGAAAACATGTTTTTAGAAATTTTTGCAAATCAAAAATTATTTTTCTTGGTATTAAAAATCAAAAACATTTACATAAGTATTCATACCCTTTGCTTTAACATATTTTTAAAGTGGCTGTAAATCATTTCTCATTTACATAAGTATTCATACCATTTGCTTTAACATATTTTTAAATGGCTGTAAGTCATCAAGGGTCTGAGCTAGGGATGTTAACAATGAATCGACTATCGATTAATTGCTAATAAGAATTTAATCGATAAGATTTCAAATGAAACAATTAACTGAACAATCTGCGGTCTTTTTTCAACAGGAGTTTTTGTGTGAAATGTAATCATGGTTTAAGGTCTCCACGCGAGGGCGCCAAATTCAGCCTAGTGTAAGCCGTGAAGTTGAGCCTACACAAGAAGACACAAAAATGAAGCGGGCAAAACTATGATGCCCATTGCAATACCTGTGGTGCTGTTTTGAAGTATAACTACTTCGTTAATGTAGCCTACCACCTGAAAAGCGTACATCCAACCGTGCTGTCAGGGCAAAGTGGATCGCAACCTACCATCACCTCAGTGTTGGCAAAGAGGGTATGTGACGATAGACGAGCGGAGGGTATTACTCAGAGGTTGATGGTTGAAAAGGACATGATGCCAATAAGCACCATTGACGGTGAGGGATTTCGAGAGCTAATAAACGGGCTGCGCACACGACTCGCTCCCGACCACGTAGCTTAAATGTTCTTGAATAAAAATACGTAGGTCTATCTAGTATGCATATGAGGAGCCTATTCAAAACATAATAGCCTATGATTTAAGTTGACTGTTCTAGGCTAGGTCTACTAGTTTAACTGTCGCCTTTCCATTTCAAGAGAGATTATGTTAATGCTGCTAGCGGCTAGCGGAGCAACGGTTTCACTTTCAACAGATGAGACTGAGCGCAATTTCTTTTCTGTTGAAGTAGCTTATACACGCCTTCATATTCTATTTTTGTTACGCTACAATAATGCCTGTTTCTCAAATGTTACAATAAATCTTTGATTGAGGAATATAACATGCATTTTGTATTCTGTATATCATAAGCTATATTTAGCTTTTATGTTATCAATTAAACGACTATTGTTTGTTAAGGTTAACAACTATCGATTAAGGAAATTCCTTTAAATTTGCATCCCTAGTCTGAGCTATCGAAGGAGCCCAAAAGCATCACTCTGCTGCCAGATATGGTGTAGATGTGGATGGATCACTGCAAGGGTTATTTCTCCTGACTCATTTTCCTATAGAACTCTATGGGGGGAAAAAAGTCAGGAGAAACAATCCTTAAAGGGATCCATCCACATCTGCTCCATATCTGACCGCAGAGTGATGGTTTGGGGCTCGTTTGATACCTTAGACCCTTGATGACATACAGCCATTTCACCAGTCATGTGTTCAATACTGTACCAGTGTAATTTACAGCTGAATCTAGTCTCACCCCACAAGTTCAAATGCAGAGAGGTTATAGTATCGCTTGTAACAGTACCTGAAAATAAGATATCGAGAGTCTTTTGATGTTGATTGGTCACAGACTTCAGGAAGTAACAGCATGCAAAGGATATGCGACCAAATATTAAATATGATGCTTTAAAAATATGTTAAAGCAAAGGGTATGAATACTTATGTAAATGAGAGATTTCAGTTTTCGATTTTTAATACATTTGCAAAAAATTCTAAAAACATGTTTTCACTGTCATTATGGGCTATTTTGTGTAGAATTTTTTGACAAAAAATGAACTCAATCTATTGTAGAACATGTCTGTAATGTAATAAAACGTGGAGAAGGTGAAAGGGGTATTCAGACTTTCCGGCTTGACTGTATAAAATGCTTGTTAAAACAATTCAATATCTCCATTTTGTCTTGAACAGCAACAGAATTTTTAATAACAGAGGTAGGTACAGCTTAATTTGCGTAAAACCATCATTAAAGAATGTCCAGGCTATTCAGGGATCAGCTCTATTCTCTCCAATTAAAATGAAACAAATGATAAAACCCCTGTTCATTAAAATGTTTAAGATTCCTCTTACAAATGACGCGTGGATTTAATTTAGGGACCTTAGTGTTTCTGATAACGGCAACAACACAATGGTCACTTAGGTCATTGCAAAAAATACCAACAGCTGAAAATCTATGAGGAACATTTGTCAAAATCAAGTCAATTAAGGTGGACTTCTCAGGGCATTTTATATTTGGACAAGTGGGTGAATTAACTCCCACCGGCTTGACCTTTTTGCTCAACTGAGACATTTGTTGCTCCTACAGCCAGACTATTAGTGAAATCACAAATTCTGTGTTTTAACTTTATTGGTAGACGATTCGTGAAGATTTCTGCCCAATGCGTAGTTTCTAAGTGTCACTATTTTTCCGTAGCAAGTCCATTTAACAAGCACCCCCCCACCCAGTCTATACCTACCCATGCGTGACATCCGTCATAGCAACAAGATCATGCCACACAAAACCTCCCCGCTACTTGACCTCTCCATCACCGTTGACGGGACCGTGGTGGCTGCCTCCCGCTCTGCAAAGAACCTGGGGGTGGTCCTGGACGACCAGCTGAACTTCAAAGACCATATCAGGGCGACGGCACGGTCCTGCAGGTTCCTCCTGTACAACATCAGGAGGATTCGACCGTACCTGACCACCTATTCCACCCAGCTTTTGGTCCAGACCATGGTCACCTCACGCCTGGACTACTGTAACTCCCTGCTCGCAAGCCTACCGGCCTGCGCCATTCTGCCTCTTCAACTGATCCAGAACGCAGCTGCCCGGCTTGTGTTCAACCTCCCGAAATTTTCACATGTCACCCCCCTGTTGAGGTCACTCCACTGGCTGCCAGTTGCAGCCAGGATCAGGTTCAAAGTTCTGACCCTGGCCTACACTGCAGCCAATAGGACAGGCCCTATCTACCTGCAGGACTTGATCCAGAACTATGTTCCTGCTCGACCTCTTCGCTCATCTACTGCAGGGCGACTTGCACTTCCCCCCCTCCGTGTAAATGGTACTCGCTCGTCCCGGCTGCGGAGCTTTTCCACCCTAGCTCCCCAGTGGTGGAACGAACTTCCCATTCCCCTACGTTCCATGCCAACCCTGCCTACTTTCCGTCGTGGCCTGAAAACGCACCTTTTCAGACTCCACCTGGACTAATACTTATCTAGGACCTCATGGTTTGTGTTCTTGTTGAACTGTGTACTCAAGGTAGTCAAGTTTATAATATTTAGAATAGAATTGTATTAGAGCTAATTTACCCAGTTCACTGTGAACTGCATTGTGTTCATTACTAGGGATAGCTGCTACTGTATGGGAAGAATGTTCTTTCTTATCTGTTCTGTAGTTACTTCGATGACCTTTCTGTATGCACTTACTGTACGTCGCTTTGGATAAAAGCGTCTGCTAAATGAATGTAATGTAATGTAATGTAATAAACCCAACTATCGCCTGATCGTATGCCAGAAAAGCAGTGAAAAGCCCTGCTCACTCAAATGCTAAATAAACACGTGAAAGTATTCTCTCATTCTACCATGTATTCTACTACCAATATATATTAATAAATATGAAATTAATATACAATCCTACCATTGGTTTTACACATTGAGATGTTCCTTTCAAAATTCAGTGGTCATTTATTGTCTGGTACAATCGGTTTGAGAAATATACAACAACCGTAGATAAGTCCTTACTGCGAACAGTTTGACCTTTGTAAAGACCATGTTCCTTACTCTCACTATGTACCTGCTTGCTGCTGCACCCATATTTTTATTGTTTTATCTCCTTCTCCCGCTTTTATCATTCTATGTTTTATGTATTTCCCTGTTGTAAAGCACTTTGAGCTGCATTCGTTGTATGAAAGGTGCTATATAAATAAAATACTTACTTACTTACTTTATACCGCTATTACACCATCTGAAACGTCGACTCATAATACCCCTCATGCCCTGCAAGCCCGTCTCATTCATTACAGTTCATTCTGGTTTAATTGTTGGCTCTTTTATCCAATAGAGTACATTATAACCTTAGCAGCGGGATATATACAATGTCTTATTTTGTGCTTTGAAAAATTTATTGCAGCCCGGTGTAACGGCGGTTTTCGTTTTCATATTACGCAAGCTCTATAGAAAACGCATTGGGGAGGGGAGTATTCCCTTTCTCGATATGTAAAAATGTTTTCGTCTAAAATGTTGTTGGTCTCGTTGGCTACGTATGTACATTTGTTTTTTCACTCGCGCACTATCTTTCCAATATGATTGATAGGCCTATTGTTATTTTAGCATTTTGAGTGCATTTCACATACTGTAGCGCAATCGTTAATTTTATTTTTGATGTAGGCTAGGCTACCGATTTTCATTGAAGATAGAACATTTGGCAGCATTTTGCAGATGGTGGAATACTATTTTATTTTCATGTTATCGTACATAATATAGGCTATGCAGGGCTCCAGACTGCCACCAATTTGGTGGCATTTGCCACCGTAAATCTGTCCAGTGCCACTAAAAAAAATAATTGGTGGCTCTGCTGGCACAACTTTCGTTGGTGTTTTTTTTTTGTTATTATTATTAATGTTATTATTTAAATTATTTAAGTCATATTTTGGTCAAACAGTTGGCCAATTTTGTTTGATTATTTATTATCCTCTTTTGAACTACCCACTTGCGGCAAATTTCTTGTGTGACCAAATTATGTGCTACTGCTGCTAACTGAAAAACTTCAGTGTTCAGTGTAACTTCAGTGCCACCAGTGTAAAATGTTAGTCTGGAGCCCTGCTATGGCGTATATACACTGCTCAAAAAATGAAGGGAAAACTTAATCATCATAGTATAACACCAAGTCAATTAAACCAAACCGGTCATGCTGGATGATGTTGTAGGCAGCATAACATTCACCACGGTGACTCCAGACTCTTTCACGTCTGTCACATGTGCTCAGTGTGAACCTGCTCTCACCTGTGAAGAGAACGGGGCGCCAATGGCGAACCTGCCAATTCTGGTGTTCTCTGGCAAATGCCAATCGAGTTGCATGGTGCTGGGCTGTGAGCACAGATCCCACTACAGGACATCAGGCCCTCATGCCACCCTCATGGAGTCTGTTTCTGAGGGTTTGGTCAGAAACATGCACACGAGTAGCCTGCTTGGAGGTCATTTTGTAGGGCTCTGGCAGTGCTCCTCCTCTTCCTCCTCACACAAAGCAGCAGATGCCAGTCTTGCCGCTGGGTTGTTGCCCTATCCAGCTCTTCTTGTGTAATGGCCCGTCACCCCGTATTTTCTTCACACTCTTGAGACTGTGCTGGGAGACACAGCAAACCTTCTTGCGACGGCACGTATGGATGTGCCATCCTGGAGGAGCTGGACTACCTGTGCAACCTGAATGGGCTGCAGGTACCACCTCATGCTACCAGTAGTGACAAGGGCACTAGCAAAATGCTAAACTAGAGAAAAATCAGTCAGGAAGGATAAGGAGAGAGAAATGGTCTATGGCCACCAACTGCAAAACCATTTACTTTTTGGGGATTGTCTTGCTGTTGCCTCTCCTGTCCATCTGTTGTCGCTTTCATTTGCACCAAAGCAGGTGAAATTGATTCACAATCGTTTACGCTTTATAACTGGACAGATCGATATTCCAGAAGTTTAATTGCCTTGGTGTTATACTGTGTTGATTAAGTGTTCCCTTAATTTCTTTGAGCTGTGTACTTGTCACTTATGGCATGGCAAATGCTCATTCCAATTTTCTGTGCGCTGAAATGTGGTGGATTAAGGTAAGGATTTTCCTTTGAGTCAAAATGAATAGGATTATAAAAATTAAAAAAAACTACAGAAAACTGCAATCCCGGGGCAAAAGTATACATACTGTAGAGTACAGGGAAAAGTGATGTTTTATTGAGGTACAAGAGTGAATGATTAGGCTACATATTTAGGTGTATGTAACACTGTGATAACAATATTTTTTATTTGAATCCATCAGAAGAAGCAAATGTATATTTTTTATAATGGACAAAACCAATTTTATTCATTTTATAACATGTTTTGCATAGGGGCTTTGGACCCATAGATATCGACCCCTCTATACTGATGAAAATATAGTCATTCCCACTTGAAAAAGATGCAGAGTTTTATGAGCCAAAACTGTTGATTTGTAGTTAAATATATATATGTATTTTTTATTTATTTAGAGCAGTGCACAATTTAGCCATTTGGATATATTTGGAGACACTAATGGACAACAGGGTACACTGCCTATATTTTGCATCCTTTAGTAGTAGTTTATGATCCAGGAAATGTATATATTTACCTGTTTCAATTATGTAGCTCTCAGTATTTTGTTGCAAACTAAAGAAAAACTATTGTTTTTTTGCATTTTTTCAAAGTTTCTTTGCATTTGTGGCACTTTATTTTGACTTAAATTATGAAAATAAACAAATCTAAGTTCATATTGTAAATAGTACACCTGTCTTGTTTCATTTAAGCCATTTACCAAGTTTGTGATGCTCACACCTTGGGCCATATGTATAAAACTGAGTAAAAGAATGCGTAAAAGAACGCTCAGGGTGAAAGTCGGAAATCTGCTTAAAAAAAGTTTAGCATTTTCTACCTCTGCCTTTGTCACAGTGTCGCCATATCACACGGACTCCAAACATTGCATACGTATGGTGTCCATCGCAGATTCTCACAGCACGTGTTATATTATACATCTGAATTTCTGTGTGAAAACTCGCTTATGCGGCTTTCTGAGGGAATTTTTCTGCTCATCACTGTTTATACATGTGGCCCCTGGAATTATAAAGCCTTAAACAGAGCACCCCCTAAACGAAGGGTTTAATCAACAGATTGATTCAGACAGAACTACCCTGACGTGAAATTTAGATTTCACATAAATAGCAACACCGCCACCTTTCTTTGGTCTGTCAGCACGATTAACATTGAACCCATCCATGTTAATATCTTTATCAATAACTGATTTTGTCAGCCAAGTTTCGGATATTACAACAATGTCCGCATCTGTTGATTTAACCCATATTCTAATCATATCCATTTTGGATAACAAGCTGCGCACATTGAGATTAACAATATTTAGACCAGACAGAGATTTAAAATCGGATGGCGTCTGAGTACATTGCAACTCAGAGCCAGGGTTAGGTTGCATGTTACCAGATATAAGTAATAGTAAAACAATCAACCATCTCTGTTTAGCAAGTAGCAACATTACATGACAAATCTTTTGACATTTCATACGTTAAATCCGAACGAGATCTCTCATTGAACGCAAAGTAGTTATTTAGAGCCAGAAGGCTTTGCAGGCGGGGTAGGTTCCATGCTAAGTTCATGTCCTGTGCAAACTTCTTCGGGGTTTGCACGGAATGTACAACAGCCATAGAGCAAGTGCATCCATAAGCAATATTCAGCGGGCAATCCACATTGTTCGATGTACTCACCCAGGAACGATCGCTTGCTCGTAAGTCCCACACAGACAACGCGCAAAGTAAAGTCATGAGAAACGCCATTTTCTCTGTCCAGAGAATGTGTGTGTATGTGAGTGCGCTGCAGGCAGAGGCGAGGAGGCGATGCAGTGGTGTGGTCAGGTGGAGAGGCCAGGCAGGTAGTGACTGAGAGGCGCAGGTAGTCGTCAAGACCCAGGAGAGTTGGAGAGATAGATTGAGAGGATCGGAGCAATTTATATCCAAATTAGATGGTCCAGGACAGAGATATCCTCATACTCTTCATAAAATAAAGTTTGCAATTGCACTATGTAAATACTTTGCTTTACTTCAGTATGTATGTTAAAAGAATAAAATACTTGTTCGTAAAAATAGACGACACTTAACACTGACGTGGACATGCTGCCATCTTGGAACTACATAGTTCCTGACCTTGTTGGGCGGGCTTCTCAATTTTGCAATCTAACGGTAGCTCGTCTTCAGTGGCAGCACAGCCAAAAATGTCCAGACGAGATGATGATATCTGATTGGTCGAGAACCACCCGTGCATTGCAGTATTGGCTATGTAGTTCGTTAAAGTGGACTACAAGACGAACTACAACCATTAATCCATTACTTGGAATAAAAATTGGAACATGCGATATATGGTCTATATCCTTATACCTCACAGGCTAATCCAGGAATGTTTCGTTCTATCTGCCATAGGGAATTTACTTCCGAAACCAGACTCCGCCCATGTCTGACGTACTCACTTGAGTACTCTATTGCCTTTCTTTTGTCTTGTTTTTTTTAATTACTCCTGATGTGGTAGTAAACATTCAAATTTCAGAGGCCGCGTGAAATGTTTCTGGGAAAATGTTGTCTATTGTTGATAAAAGAGCCAATCAGCAAGCCAGCAAGGTCGTACGGCTTCTAGATGTGATCATGGGATGTGTTTTTGGTTACATGGAAGCTGCAAGGCCTAATTATCGATGCGGTATATCGCCCAGCCCTAAAACCCGCCTTTCAACAATCAGGATAAATTAGGAGAATCCTTAATCCCGCCACATTTATGGCAACGCGCACAGAGCTTGATTAAGAAAGCCTGTGTTCACTTAGCAAGTTGATAACCACCTTCTTAGTATGGAAGCATATCCACGCCAAAATTCTAATGTAAATGCAAATCGGCGATTGCATTTAATTTTCATTCGATGTGTGCAAAAACCATGACATAATTCAAATGAAAATGCAAGGTCAGTGTTGCCCGATGTCCCAGTCCTGACGTTCTTGTCCTTTTTGTGTTTTGCAGCTCTGGAAAACCCCGACAGCGACATCGGTCTGTGCGGGTGGTTTCTGGTGATCTTCTCCATCCTGCTGGTCCTCGTCACTCTGCCCCTCTCCGTCTGGATGTGCATAAAGGTACCGCCGCTGGAAGACCAGGGGCATGCACCCACAAAGACCCTAGGGCCTTTGGAGTTCCTCTCACTCGGTCTGAACCCTGAATTTAGCAACCACGATTGATATTTTTTAGGGCTGGGTGATATGGCAAAAACGTGTATTGCGATAATATTTTTTTATTGCTCGATATCGATAATTATCACGATATACACTTAATGCTCCATTTAAACTTTGAAGAGTATTACGCTTATGACTGAACCCTGAATAAACCAGAAGGTTCATTATTGTTTAAAATAGAATTTTAATTTTTTTTTGTTGAAAAAAGTGATTGACTTAAGCATTCAGAACCAAAATGTCTTTACATCCAGTAATAAAATGCCTCAACAAGGCAAAACATTGAAAAATATTTGATTGAAAGATTGAAAAAGCACACATTTTCTTATATATAGGCCATAAGCACTTTATCTGCTTTAATTTTCTCTTCTGATTATTTCACTTATGAAATAAGCATTAGGACGCAGCAGACACCTGCTCGTGAGTAAGTCAACTTATACAATGTCGTGAAGGTTTGATTACATCTTAAGCTTTATCGCATTCACAACTGCCCGTCCACGTTTCATTGTTATTTACTATGAACAGTAAGCATACATGAACAGTAAGAAAAGTTACGGCAGGTGTAGGCAGCTATGATGGTTGGCGAAGTTAACTTTATTTCCGTCATGGTTCTGTTACCAATAAGAGCACAAGCTAGAAGAAATATAACTTTCAGCCGTACTGTAGGTGCCCCTGATGTTGATGCTTTATTTGTTATTGGACATCTAACGTTGATCCAGTATATAAATTATTTCTGTATAACGTTGAACATGTTAACGTCAACCAACGCCTACTAACTATCATTTTCGGTTGATTTCACCAGTGACTCATTTCTATGTCAGCTAAACACACACGATCACCCTGAGTAGCGTTGTTTTGAGTGGGCGCATCATCATCGTGCAAGTCTAGTTCCGATTGGCTGTTTGTGTTGTATTTGGGTAAGTAGAAGAAACGGATACAAATTATAGTTTTATCGAAAATAAACCTCATACGTTTATCATCGTTTTCATGGCAAAACTTTGGTCTCCTCCCTCAACAAGGGCGTCATTTGTCACAGCCTGCCCTCAGACCTTTGCAGTCTGACCTCCACGTGTGTTGCTGTAAGCAAGCTACAGGTGAAGGAGTAGCTTTGTGATCCTGTTTCAATTGGTCGAACAACAACAACATGCGCTCCAGCAAGTGGGTGGATTGGGCCAGTCACGTGGTCTTCGAGCTCCTTTTCACTCAAGCACGCTAGCAGCCAAATGTGCGGTCTGGTTTTTTGGAGGGTTGTGGTGGCTGAAGTGAAGCATGTTTGCGAAAATGGCTGTTTTCTAGATAGCATAGACTATTTACATTACCGTTAAATTAAAGGAGAAATTTTTGGATTCCGGGTTGGACAGTTCACAGAGACCGCAGGAAGGTTGTGGAGGGTTGTTTGTTTCGGTTGCTGTGTCTGGGCTAGTCCGCCATCACTGTGCATAGAGAACTACCAGGAAAATAAAACCAAGGGCGGTGGAGGTTCGTTCGCGGACATAGCATTAACTCCAAACTGGAGTTGTCTAGCTGGAGACAGCATGGAGTTGAGTGAGGAAGATGAGAGGAGGGAGAGTGAATGGGAAGAAGTGGTGAGAGGGAGTAGAACCATGAAGGAAAGTAGCTATAAGAGAAAGGAAAAGAATGGAGCTAGCTCAGGTGATGAGGGGAAGGACCCGAAGGCAGGATTGCAAAACGTAGTGGTTTGAGGGAGTTAGAGATTTGAGGGAGTTAGAGATTTGAGGGAGAGGGGGGAGTAAAGAAAGTCGATCCGCTGAAGCTAACAAAGTCATTAGAGGACAAGTTGGAGAAGTGAAGTATGCCAGGGTTTTGGGAGATGGAAACTTGCTTATAGGATGCAACACTGAAGTACAGATGGAGAAGGCAAAGAAAATGAGCAGTGTTGGAAAAGTCAAAGTATCCAAAGTAGTAAGAATGGGGGAGCAGAGGGTCGGTGGGTGCAAGAGGGTAATTTCTGGATTACCTCTTCCAGTTAGTATGAAGGATCTGGTAGAGAACTTGAGGTTGCGGAATAATTTAGTCAAAAGTGCTAAAAGAATGACAAAGGGAGCAGAGAAAAAAGAGACTGAGACCATTTCGATAGAGTTTGAATCAAAGGTTCTCCCAAAGGAGTTATACTTTGGATTCATGAAATACAGAGTTAGGGAGTTCATACCAAAGCCAATGAGGAATTTGGGCATGTGGCTAAGGTGTGCAAAGGGAAGAAAAGATGTGCTAGATGTGGTGGGGAACATGAATATGGGAAGTATGGAGAGGGAGTGAGACCAAAGTGTTGTAATTGTGGCTGTGAAGTGTTGAGAAGAGGTGGAGGTGCAACGTATAAGGAGGAAGGAAAAAGTTTCATATGCTGAGCCAGTTAAGATGGCAGGACAGGAAAAACAGAATAAGGAGGGAGGATGTAACAAAGATCAAGCGGCAGAAAAAGAACAGCAAGATAAGAAGAAGGTAGAGAAGAAGAAATTGGTGACTTTCATAGCAGGAGTGATAAATGCAACATCTGAGATCAAATCTAAAACAGAAAAGATTCAGGTTATTGTGATAGCTGTAGTGCACCACTTTGGTATGGTAGGTTTAAAATGGGAAGAAGTAAGGGATGAACAGTCAAGTCAAGAGACAGCATGTGAGGGTTGATATTACTAATAATTTAAATTCTCCAGTGGAATACAAGAAGCCTGATTGCTAATGGACAAGATTTTAAACAGTATATAGTTATTAGGAAAGAAAAACCAGACATTGTGTGTATTCGAGTCTTGGTTAAAGCCTAACATGGATTTTGTTTTATATGGTTATGTGGCAGTGAGGCGAGATAGGAGATAGAAGAGAGGGGGGAAGAGGAGGAGGAGGAGGAGGAGGATGATGTGTCACCTTTGTAAAGCAAGGCATTCTTAACAGAGTACTAGGTATAGGAAATGAACAAGAGTATGTGGTAGTGAAAGTGTGGGCAGAAAGGAAAGAGTTAGTGATTGTGAATTATTATAATCCGTACAAAAGACTAGAGGTAAGTAAGCTTGAGGAGATGGAAGGGCAGAATGGCAGTAACATGGTTTGGTGTGGTGATTTTAATGGACACAGCACATTATGGGGGAGTGACAGAACAGACACTAATGGTCAGTGTAATAGAAGAGTTGCTAGATGAAAATAATGTAATATACTTAAATGATGGCAGTAACACAAGAATAGATGTTAAGACAGGAAAACATGTAATTATACTTCTATCAAACAACATGGCAGCAGTATGTGATTGGACAGTGTACCAAGAAGGAACTATAGGTAGTGATCATTACCCAGTGTGGTGCAAGATAAATATTGCTACTTCACTGACCATAGAGAACACGGGTGGGAAATGGATCCTTGACAAAGCTAATTGGGAGAAATGTATGGAAGGAAGTAATAGATATTTAAGACAGGTTAATGATGGAATGAACATGACAGCAAATTAAAGCAAGGCATAATATCAGCTGCATTAGAATCCATTCCTAAAAGTAAAGGCAGTACAAGGAAGAAAGTAGTACCATGGTGGGATGATAAGTGTAAGGAAGCGGTGAGAAAGAGAAATAAGGTGTTTAAACTGGTCAAAAGAACTCGTAATTTTGAACATTTGATTTAGTACAAGCTGGCCCAGGCAGTAGTAATTTCAATTTCAGATTGCATGTGTAGATTGGACTTCCGGAGCATGGCGGAGTAAGACGCGGGCTGCTCACATATCCCAGAATCAAACAATTCTAATTTAGCGGATAAGCAAATAACAAACTGGCATTCATATCATCATCGGATTTGGAAGACTTTATTGACGATCTGGAAAACTATACCGACGGGCCAGACATGTCTGAGAAACCAACACCGAAGAGAGACAGAAAACAGCTCGGCTCGAGCGACCGTGATGAATCGCCGTCAACACTCTCCAAATCTGACAGTCAAAGACTTTTTAACATCGAGAAACAACTTTTCAAGTTGGACAAACTGGATGCGATCGCTGCTCTTGTAAAGGAAATAGAAGCCCTGAAACACACTGTAGAATACAACAATAAACTTATCATGGACTTGCAAAAGGACAATGGAGCACTCCGAAAAGAGATGGACAATCTCTCAATTACTTCAACAAAAATACAGGTCGACAACAAGCAAATGAGGGAAACCATACTCGATTTAAAATGCAGGAGTATGCGCAACAATATCGTCATCACGGGAATTGAGGAAGAAGAGGGGGAAAACTACGAGAAAACAGAACGTAAAGTCAAATCTTTCCTAGTAGATAACCTCAAAATGTCCGAAGAACAGGCTCAGGTAATAGACTTCCAAATAGCACACCGATTTGGCAAGAAAACAACACAAAGACCAAGGCCGATTGTAGCACGTCTAACGCACTTCAAAATGAAGGGGGCGATTTTGGAAAGAGGCCGGGAACTGAGAGCAACATCATTCTCAGTTAACGAACAATTTCCTCCCGAAATCATGGAGAGACGTCGAGCTCTATACCCGATACTGAAACAACGCCGGGCAGAGGGTCTGAAAGTGCGACTGGTTGTTGACCGGCTCTACATTAATGGCCAACTATTCCGCGACTCCTCAACTGTCACCTGGTAGCCGTGAGTAAAGCAGATCCCACTGCAAAACATGGACTAACTATCTGAACGAATCTCTTCTTTCTCTCGACTCCCCACTCTCTCTCTCGCCTTCTCTATCTCTTTCCCCTGGTCACACTCTCTATCCCTCGCCCCTCACATCCAACACGCACGCACGCTATACATGCGCGTCCACACACGCACACACACACTAGAACACATGAACTTGAGACTGAACTCTAAATGTGTATATAGCCTACTTGGAACATTACACACAGTATAGACTATGTCTATTATGTTAGCAATGTGATCTCTCAACCATTAACTTTGAACAAAATGCTACATATGACTATTATGTTGAACAATAATGCTCTGTGTAATGTATCATACTTGTCCTGATATCTGGGCCAACACTGAGGACAATAACTTTGAACAATATGGTACATATGACTATTATTTTGCACAATAACATACTGTGAAATATATTGGACTACATATCCGGGCAAACATTGAGGACACACATACATGCGCGCTCGCGCACACACACACACACACACACACACACACATACACTCGCATTGAACTTGAAGTTGGAGCACCGAACAGGACATCATGCTCTCAGGGTTGATCTTGTGTGTTGGGTAGAGGGGCGCTGTTTGAGAGGGGAAGTATTTTGTATTCTGAAGTGGAATGGTGAAACTAGATGGCTGTTTTCTCCTGGCTGATCATGCTTGTATGCGCGCGTGCACGGGCGCGCGCGCACATACGCGCGCGCATACACACGCACACACACACGTAGATGTACACATACAAGCACATACATGAATACACGTGTTATTGTTAGTCTTGTTATTTCTTTCCTTTTTTAAAAATTATTCTTATTGTTATAATTTTTATTTATTTTTTCTTTATATTATTTTATTATGCTTCCTTACCGCAACCTAAAAATATTGATTACATGGGATAATGTCGAACAACGAAGTGCAAAGAAAGGTGGAATTGCTCCTTGATCCCCTGTTACCCGTACTGTTTCTGTTGTATGTTGTCTTATATGTGTGTACCTCATGTTCCTGTCTTCCCTTAAGGTTCTGTCCTCCATCTCCAGGTCCAATACGCGAAAGGGCGGTGCTAGGTTTTATATCCTCATTTTATTATTACCACGACCAGTAATATCAGGAATCTGGCACTAAATATAACTTCATGGAATATAAGAGGAATAGGCTCAACTGCAAAAAGGACCAAAGTATTGAACCATCTACACAATCTGAAATCGGATATCTGTTTAATACAAGAAACCCATCTCACAGAGGCAGAATCTCGGAAAATCAAGGCCAGATGGATTGCCCAGTCTTTCCACTCAACCTATAACTCCAAACAACGTGGTACTTCGATTCTGATCAATAAAAACACACAATATTCCCATAAAGCGACTATAGCTGACCCTGAAGGACGGTTCATTATTATCAACGGCAAAATTGATAAAGACAGTATAACAATAGCTAGTATCTATGGACCCAACACTGACTCACCAACTTTCTTCCACTCTCTCTTTTCAGAATTGTCAAATTTCCCCAGTTCTCATATTATTCTAGGAGGTGACTTTAACACAGTATTGAACCCAGATCTTGACCGCTCTTCTATTTCATCCCCCTATAAACCCTTCCTCTCCTCATCTACAATTAAGCAATATATGTCGGAATGTGGACTGACGGACATCTGGAGACTGCACAACCCAGACAATAGAGAATACTCCTTCTACTCCTCATATCACAGAACATACTCTCGCATTGATTATTTTCTGATTAATAATTCACTCACACACAGAGCAATAGAATCCAACATCCACAGTATTATGATATCAGATCATGCACCAATCACCTTTAAATTACTAACAAAAACCCACCCACACCCTCCCCCTAGATGGCGCTTTAACACCTTACTACTCCAAGACCCAGAGTTTATCCAATATTTCAAACAAGAATGGGCATCCTTCCTAGAAATTAATAGCACTTCAGATATAACCGCAACCACTCTTTGGGAAACAGCAAAGGCAGTCATAAGAGGTAAAATAATATCATACTCCTCATATAAAAAAAAAGAAGAATCCAAAAAAGAACTCTTTTTACAGCAGGAGGTGAAGAGAATGGACATCCTAGCCTCTCAAACGCCAACAAATACAATCAACAAAGAACTATTCAAAGTCAAACATGAACTTAATACTCTTCTTAACAAAAAAACAGAATATGATCTACTTAGACTCCGTCAACAACATTTCGAATTTGGCGATAAAACTGGTAAACTATTGGCTAACCAACTAAAACAACAAACTGAAAAACGTACTATCACATCAATAGAAGACACCTCTGGAAACGTCACACAGGATCACAATACAATAAATGAAACATTTAGAGATTACTACAGCAAATTATACACACCAGACCACAACCCCACACCTACAGAAGTCGATGCGTTTCTGAGGAACGTCTCCCTCCCCAAACTTTCCACAACCCAAGCAGAGACGCTGGATAAACCACTAACCACAGATGAACTGATGAAAGCAGTACTTCTCATGCCAAATAACAAATCTCCAGGTCTAGACGGCTACCCAGCAGAATTCTATAAGCATTTCTGGTCCCTTTTATCACCCTTATTTCTCAAAATGATCTCCGAAACCCTCCTTAGTTCTAAAATCCCCCACCACATGAATACGGCCCTGATAACACTCATACTCAAACCGAACAAAGACCCTACCCAATGCTCCAACTATCGCCCCCTATCCTTAATAAATACTGATGTTAAAATTATAAGCAAGGTATTGGCCCTAAGACTCGAATCTGTAATCACATCACTTATTCACCCCGATCAGACTGGCTTCATCAAGGGGAGACATTCCTCAGAAAACATGCGAAGATTATTCAACATAATACATCTATATAAAATTAGAACCAACACAGAGATCAAACATCCGGCCATAACACTAACTTTGGATGCGGAAAAGGCGTTTGACAGGGTAGGGTGGCCATTTCTCTTCTCCACCTTAAACCATTTTGGCTTCGGCTCTTACTTCACTAACTGGATTAGGATCCTATACAACACCCCCTCAGCATCAGTAATCACCAATGGACAAATATCAAAATCCTTCACACTAAATAGAGGTACTAGACAAGGATGCCCATTATCCCCACTACTGTTCGCACTGTTCATAGAACCACTCGCTTCAGCTATAAGACAGAATGACAGTATCACAGGCATTAAAACCAATTCATACCATCACAAGATAAGTCTTTACGCCGATGACATCCTGTTATATCTAACCACTCCCTCAACCTCCCTTCCGTCAGTCCACAAGTTGATTAACAATTTTGGTGAGGTCTCGGGCTACTCCATCAACTGGTCTAAGTCCGAGATTCTGCCTCTAACCCACCTAGATTGGGCTGCCGAGGTTGGGGATCTACCTTACAGACAGTCAAATCATCCCATTAAATATCTCGGAATCCACATATCAACAAACTCAAATGAGATATTTAAACTTAACTTTACTCCGTTACTAAACAACATCAAAGATTACCTGGACAGATGGAATAAACTCCCACTTTCACTAATTGGCCGCATTTCCACTGTCAAAATGAATATTCTCCCGAAAATAAACTATCTATTCTCCATGACACCTGTCAATCCACCCCCGGACTGGTTTTCCTTTTTAAACTCGGCAGTCAACACTTTCTACTGGAAGGGTAAAAAACCCAGAATCAAACTAACCACACTCCAAAAACTAAAACAGTTCGGTGGCTTAAATGCACCAAACTTTTACAATTATTTCATATCCCACCAGCTCTTGTACATCCGACATTGGTCTAACAACACAAATTCAGCATGGTTAGATATAGAACAGAACATCTGCAATGATTTATATATAGAGAATATTGCTTTCATAGATAAATCAATCAAAACCCATAGCTGCTTCAAAGCCAGCACCATAAATACCACACTCATTGCCTGGTGGAAAGCAAATGACATACTTAAATTTAAATTCTCTCCCTCCATCCTCACCCCTATCTGGCATAACCCTATGTTCAAAATCAATAAGAAACCCATCAACTTTTCTGCGTGGAAACAGAGAGGAATAACCAGCCTGGGTAACCTTTTCAGTGATGGCTCTCTCATGACCTTTGATCTTCTCAAACAAACATACAACCTACCCCACCAGTGTCACTTCCAGTACCTACAGCTGAAACAGACCATAAAAAAGAAAATCGATATTCATAACTTCAACACCCACACCCATCCCCTGATAACAAAATTAATCTCATTTAGATCAAAAAAATTGCTATCACAGACATACAAACTCCTCTCACACCAGGACACCACTATCTCGATACCAGCAGACAAATGGTCCTCAGACTTGGACATACACCGATCAGACATCAACTGGCAAACTATATGCAACAACACATTTTTTATGTCAGCTAACACAAAAATACAGTTAATTCAATATAAGGTACTACATAGAGCACATATCACTACCCACAAAATGTTCCAGATGGGCTTCACAGAGACTAATACATGCTCACTATGCCCAACTGCTATAGACAATTACTATCACGCATTTTGGCTCTGCACTCCAGTTAACATATTCTGGGCGAGGGTCATGGGAGAGCTAACCAAGATCCTCAACATCGGCATCCCTCTCTCCCCCTCCCTTGCCCTGCTAGGTGATCTCTCCTCACTCACAATCCCACTACATCTCCGAATATTTATCTTAATTGCACTAACTGTGGCCAAGAAAACCATATTACTCAATTGGAAGGACAGAACAAAAATATCAATCAACCACTGGTTCAATCTCTTAACAGACCATTCAAACTTAGAAAAACTCACCTCAAACCTAAAAGACAATACGACTCAATTTCACAATACCTGGTCGCACTTTCTGCAGTATATCCAGAACTGACTCATCCCCACACAATTCCTCTCTATACTACCTCACTTAGATCTTCGTCAATTATAACCATATAATGTAAAATAACCCATAATGCACATACCTAGCACCACCAATAATGACAGACCCCCCCCTCCCCTCCCTCCCCCCCACAGGTTAGGTATGTTAAGTACCTATCAGTTTGTTTGTCACTTGTTGCTTAATCTGTCCCCGTTTTTTTTTTTTGTATGTCCTTAAATGTTAGTGTGTCCTTAAATGTTGATCACGTGTCCCCCCCTGTTAACGATATTACGATTATTTTTGTTATTGTTATTATTTCTCTCTTGTTTTTTACTTTTTATTTTACTAAATAAAAATAAAGTTGTCCCCCGTAGAGGGGGGGTGGTGGTGGGCTAAAAAAAAAAAAAAAAAAAAAAAAGAACTCGTAATTTTGAACATTTGATTTAGTACAAGCTGGCCCAGGCAGTAGTAAGGAGGACAATAAGACAGACAAAAAGGACACATTGGAGAAAGTACTGTGATAAAATCGGAAATACAACTCAGGTAGGCGAGGTATGGGGGATGATAAAAAAGATGGGAGGGGACAGGAGGGAGTGGAGTTACCCAGTTCTGACCGGTGGAAGTGAGACTGCTACTTTTGTTATGGTGCATAGCTCCAATAATTTGTCTGAAGAAGGAAGAAGAGGTAGAGAGAAAACAAAATCTGAAAACATGGATGCTTTATGTAGAAAAGATAGTTGTGATAGTGATAAAAAAGGGCACTAGATAAAACCGGAAAGACTGCATCTGGTAAAGATGAAATGCATTATTGCATGTTAAAATATCTAAGTGTAGGAAGTCTGGAGAAATTATTGTTACTGTATAACAAAGTGTGGGAAGAGGGAAGAATGCCAGGGAGCTGGAAGGAGGTGAAAATGATTCCAATAAGGAAACCTGGAAAAGATGTCTGGAAACTATAGACCAATTGCCTTGACATCACACATGTAAATTAATGGTATATATGATAAATGAGAGCTTAATGTACTTCTTGGGGGGTAAAAATAGGTATGGTGGCTACATACCAAAGTGGATTCAGGAAAGGAAGGAATACTATGGATCCAATGTGTCTAGAGGATGAAGAACAATTTTATTCTCATCAGTCCACAGAATGTTACGCCATTCTCTTTAGGCCAATCGATGTGTTCCTTGGCAAATTTTAACCGATTCTGCACATGCCGTTTTTTCAACAATGGTGCTTTACAGGGGCTTCTTGCTGATAGCTTAGCTTCGATCAAACGTCTTCTGACTAACACTTACAGGTAATTTTTAACTTTCTGGAGGTGATGATTGGCTGAATCTTTGCCATTCTGACTATTCTTTGATCCGTTTTAACAGTAGTTGCTCGTTTTCTTCCGCGTGTTTCAGGTTTTTGTTGCCATTTTAAAGCATTTGAGATCTTTTTAGCAGAGCATCCTATAATTTGCTGCACTTCTTTATATGTTTTCCCCTCCCCAATCAACTTTTTAATGAAATTACGTTGTTCCTCTGAACAATGTTTGGAATGGCCCATTTTACTTAGCAATTCAGAAGGAAATATATTTCATAACAATGTGTGAAACATTTGCTTCCCTTCTTCCTTAATAAAGGACAATTAATGGCACCTGTTTTTTCACAGAATGAATGAATTCTCTAATTAAACCCAACACTGCTATTATTTTGAACACGCCCGTTTCAATGAATGAGTCAATTACTCAGAACAAGCAGCCTGCATGTCATGACAGTTGGGTCTGTTGTTTTTCTATTACACTACCACATCTAAGTAAATTATTTGCCATGCAGAAATATCACTGCTACTAATAACAGTGGTTCTTCAGGTTTTACTGCTATTTTTTTAACACGACTGTAGTTGCATCTCAGAAATATATGTATGTAGCCTTAATAAGATCAAGATTAGACTATGGAAGTATTGTATATGGATCAGCAGTCAAATTTGTGCGAGCAGACTTGGATATTATACAAACTCGGGCTCTATGAGTGTGTTTAGGAGCAGTTAGAACTTCCCCAGTGTGTGCACTTCAAGTTGAAGCAGGTGAAATGCCATTGCGTTGGAAACAACTGGTGGCCAATTACTGGGTCAATCTAAGGGGGCATGGAGATAGCCATCCAACTAAAAGGGTGCTGCAGGGCCGCCGCGGTGGTACAACGGTAAGAGTTGTACTTGTTGTACTCCGAGGATCGGGGTTCGCGCCCCGGTCCTGCCATATCCGAGCGTGGCCGGTGCCCTGTGGAAGCGGCAATTGGCGGCCGCTTCCGGGTGGGGGGAGGGGCTCGGAGAGAATCGCTGCGCACGGACGACCCAGGGTGAGTTGGGGTCACGGTCAGGAGCTCGAGGAGTCGCGCCCTGTAGAGGACGTGGCGCCCTCCTTCCTACTACTACTACCGGTTGACGGGGTTGTGTAGCGGTGGTTCTCAAGCGGTTGCTACATGGGGGGAATTGAATTAGAATAGGGGTTCAATTGGCTACTAAATTGGGAGAAAAAGGGAAAAATCTGAAACAAATTTAAAAAAAAAAAAGGGTGCTGCAGACAAGCTGGGAGAAGGTGAGGACTCAAAAAACAAGTTTTGGCTGGACAGGAGATCAAAAGAGCAAAAGATATGGGAGTCTACGATAAAGAGTTTGGTGCAACTGCGGCGTGGCCTGTTAGACCTGTTTGGGAATTAGAAAATACGTGTGTAGATCTGCAATTACTTAAAATTAAGCACAGTAATAAGAATGCTGATTTAATTAGTGAATATTCTAGCTATAGGGACCGTAAGTATAAAGATAGTGTTCCGATTTTTACAGATGGATCAAAGGATCCGCAAACAGATGCAACAGGGTCTGCAGTTGCTGTGCCTAGTTACCGAGTGGAAATTAGCAAGCGAACCTCTGATTGTTTGAGTGTGTATGCTGTTGAATTGTTTGCCATGTTCATGGCATTAGAATGGATTGAACAGGTTAGGTGCAGCAAAATATTAATATGTTGTGATTTTGTGTCAGCCCTCGCAAGCATTAAGACAAGTACAGCCAGAAATCATCAGGATCTGCTTTATGAAATCTTGTTTATCAACTCATGAATAGTTAGGCAAGGGAAAAATGTTACATTCATGTGGGTCCCAGCACATTCAGGTATCTCGGGAAATGAGAGAGCCGATAAGTTGGCAAAAGAAGCAGTCAAGAAAGGAAGTGTTGAAATCAATATTAAATGATCAAAATCAGAGGGAAAGGGCATTGTGTGGGAAAATATCAATAGAGAATGGCAACAGCACTAGGATCAGGAGATAATGAGAGACATTTACATTCGATTCAAAATAGAGTAGGTAGTGTAAGAAACAGGAGAGGAAACAGAAAAGAAGAGGTAGTAATAACAAGATTAAGAATAGGACACGGCAATCTACACAGCACACTTCATGTTATAGGTAAACATCCAACCGGTCTTTGTGAACATTGTCAGACACCAGAAACTGTCGAACATGTTATCATCAACTGCAATAAATATAGGTCAGAAAGGAAGGACATGATGGAGGAAATTGGAAGATTGGGGATAACAGGAGCAGGATTAAAGAACGTACTTGAGCGTCGTGCTAGTGGACAGGGCAGAAGATATTTTCATCTAGCAAGTGTAACATTCAGGACACTGTAGGAGTTAATTGACTCCAGGGAATGGGAGTAATGCAACAATGTGGATGCAAACTGCCGTTAAACATCAAAGAAGAAGAGGAGCTTTGTGAAAGTGTGGTATGGTGGGATTTTTTTGCTCTTTCTTGAGAGGAGTTGTGGTTTAACAACAGGGCTGCTGTAGCTTGCATGCCTGCCATTTAGGGTTGTCACATTGTGCAGAATTTCACACCGATTGATATTCTTCTCAGGAAGCCGGAAACACCGACAACACGAGTTTTAATGAATTCCCGCTAAGGCCACTGTCTACTGCTAAGCCTATTAAAACAAAATAATAATAAATATGCTGTGCAGGCGCCCAGCCGTCCGTCCACGGAGAATAATTCTGTAACGATGACATTTTCTTTACAAAATTAAGCATATGATTAGACTCCATGAACATTAGTCTGAGTCAATTGAATAATTGAAGTAAAAAAAGAAGAGTAAAGTATTGATTGCCTCATGATGTTAGATTCAGGATCCCCATTTCGAACGAGAAATGCCATACGTTACACACTCCGAATATGTTTAAAATGAGACGTTGATGTGTATTTTGTTAATATATGTAGGCCTATTGCTAATTATCACCAGGGCATCATTGACTCTAGGCTATATTTAAACACGGACAATATAAACCTTACCACTGCAGCTCAAGCGCATATAAATGCTATAGGCATATAGGCTATAGATATAGTCAAGCCGGAAAGTCTGCACACCCCTTTCACCTTCACGTTTTATTACGTTACAGACTTATACTACAATAGATCGAGTGAAAACAGGTTTTTAGAAAATATGCTATTTTATTTTACTGACAAAAATAGTTTATTTAGGGGTTACATATCTGTACACACCCTTAGCCTAATACTTGGTTGCTGCACCTTTGGCAGCGATTGCAGCTTCAAGGCGTCTTCGGAAAGAAGCTACGAGCTTGGCACACTTGTTTCTGGACATTTTTGCCCATTCCTCTTGGCATATTCTTGCAAGCTCCGTCAGCGTCGGTACACAGCCATTTTCAGCTCTTTCCACAGATGTTCAATTGGATTCTGGTCTGGGCTCTGGCTGGGCCACTCAAGGACATGCACAGACTTTTTCTGAAGCCACTCCTTTGCTCTCTTGGCTGTGTGCTTCGGGTCATTGTCATGTTGGAAGGTAAACCTTCGCCCCAGTCTGAGGTCCAGAGTGCTCTGGAGCAGGTTTTCTTCAAGGATCTCAGTGTACTTAGCTGCATTCATCTTTCCCTCTATCAGGACTAGTCGCCCTGTTCCCACTGCTGAAAAACATCCCCACGTCATGATGCTGCCACCACCATGCTTCACTGTCGGGATGGTATTAGCCAGGTGATGAGCAGTGCCTGGTTTCCTCCAGATGTGACGCTTGGTATTCAGGCCAAAAAGTTTAATTTTGGTTTCATCAGACCAGAGAATCTTGATTCTCATGGTTTGAGAGTCCTCTAGGTGCCTTTTGGCAAACTCCAAGCCGGCTGTGATGTGCCTTTTACTAAGGAGGGGCTTCCGTCTGGCCACTCTACCATAAATGCCTGATTGGTGGAGTACTGCCTGGGTGGTTGATCTTCTGAAAGGTTCTCACATCTTCACAAGGATATGCTGGCGCTTTGTCAGAGTGGCCCTCAGGTTCCTGCTCACCTCCCTGGCTAAGGCCCGTCTTCCCCGATTGCTCAGTTTGGCCGGGCGACCAGGTCTAGGAAGATTCTTGGTGGTTCCAAACTTCTTCCATTTACGGAAGACCTGTGCTCGTTGGGACCTGTAAAGCTGCAGAGATTTTTCCGTACCCTTTTCCAGATCTATGTCTTGACTCAATCCTGTTTCTGAGGTCTGCAGATAATTCCTTTGACCCCATGGCTTGGAGTTTGCTCTGACATGCACTGTCAACTGTGGGACCTTATATAGGCAGGTATTGGCAATCCCCAATCATGTCCAATCAATTGAATTTATCACAGGTGGACTCCAATTAAGTTGTAGAAACATCTCAAGCAGTATCAGTAGAAACAAAATGCACCTCAGCTCACTTTTGGGTGTCATATCAAAGGGTGTGCACACTATGATATTTAACATTTAGATTTTTTATAAATTAGCACAAATGTCTAAAACATGTTTTCACTTTGGCATTATGGGCTATTTTGTGTAGAATGTTGAGACAAAAAATGAACTCAATCTATTGCAGAATATGTCTGTAACGTAATAAAAAGGCTTGACTGTATATCATCATTATGATGATTTAGAGCATTGCACGATTTAGCCTTTCGGATAGATTTGGAGACACTAATGGACACCAGGGTACACTGCCTATATTTTGCATCATAGATCTTTAGAAGTTCTGCATATCATCCTCAGATTTTACACACTTGTGGACACAGAGTCTATGATCCAGTATAGATTTACCTGTTTCGCATATGTAGCTCTCGGTATTTCATTGAAAACTGGGGGGAAAAATGTATTAAAAAAATGATTTTAAGTTGTTTTGCATTAGTGGCACTTTATTTTGACTTAAATTATGAAAATAAACAAATCTATGTTTGTATTGTAAATAGTACAACTGTCACAAATTGTTAAATTTAGCCATTTACCAAGTTTCTGTGATGCTCACACCTGGAGTAAGCCTTAAACAGAGCACCTCCAAAATATGTGAGAATTGACCAAATTTGCCATCTGCGCAAAAGGGGTTAAAGATACAGTTGAATTGGCTGAAATGTAGCCTCTAATCTTTCTCATCGTCATTATCGCCCAATCAATATTGTTTCACCAGCGGGAGGGGGACTTCATTGAGGAAGACATCGCCCATGTTTTAAACTCGATCAATGTCAGAGGAGCAACAACTAACGAACAGTGAATCAAGCTTAAAGCGCATAATTTTTTTTACTAATAGATAAATAAACAGCAATTCAAAGCATTTAGCCTCCTGTTCGTCTAATGGTACGTCGACAAGTTTCTCTACTGCACAAAGGTACAAACGAACATGACTAAATTCTGCACAAAGTCCAAGATAACGTGTTGATATTTGTCTGAATGAACGTTCTATAGCAGACATGGGCAAACTACGGCCCGCGGGCCATATACGGCCCGTTGGGCTTTTTAATCCAGCCCGCCGAACTTGTCCAAATTATATTATTAAATTAAATTATATTATAATTAAACCTCATTCATTTGACCTTTTCCCTGCAATGCCTGCGTTCGCACTACAGAAACATTGACCTTTATTGGAGTGTGGTGTAGGCCTATTACTCTACTTCACTTTTGTGCTTTGCCTTTTGAGCCCTTCTGTAAAAATGAGCGGACCAAAGAAAAGAAAAGTGGACAGTGAGTGCCGAGTGTTTAAAAATGAGTGGACAACAAAATATTTTTTCACCGAAGTCCGATCAACGGCTGTATGCCTGATATGCCAAGAAACTGTTGCGGTTTTCAAAGAATACAATATCAGCCGTCACTTCGCCACGAAGCATGCTAACTACGCTAGCAAGCAGTCAACGCAAGAACGGGCGGCTACGGCTCAGAGGTTGACGGCTAATTTACAGACTCAGCAACAATTTTTTCACCGACAAACCGCAATTCAAGAGTCAAGTACCAAGGCAGGTTTTTTGCTGGCATTCAAATTAGCAAAGGCTAGCAAGCCTTTCTCCGAAGGCGAGTTTTTAAAAGAATGCATGGTAGAGACAGCAGGTCTCCTGTGTCCGGAGAGCAAAGGCAAGTTTGAAAAAATCAGTTTATCACGCAGGACTGTGACTCGCCGTGTGGAACTTATTGACGAAGATATAGCCAGCCAATTAAACAAAAAGGCAGAGTCCTTTACGTTATATTCACTAGCGCTGGATGAAAGTACATTACATTACATTATAGACATTTAGCAGACGCTCTTATCCAGAGCGACGTACATAGTGCATTTTCAAACTAGGAACAAGAACGTTTAAAAACAACCCTAAAAAGGCGAATATGAATCTAAGTACTAGGCGCAGTCAGTATGATTGGGGGTTTTTTTTTTTTTTTTTTTTTTTTTTTTTTTTTTTTGGGGGGGGGAATTACACAACATTAATAACAATAGTCACAGGGAGGTAGGGAGGGGTGGAGAGAGGTGCAGCTTGAAGAGGTGAGTCTTCAATCTGCGCTTGAAGGCAGTCAGACTTTCTGCTGTTCTGACCTCCACGGGGAGCTCATTCCACCACCGTGGGGCCAGGACAGACAGACGTCGAGACCGGGTGCTAGCATGAAGAGGGGGGGGTACCAGTCGTCCTGAGGAGGCGGAGCGCAGGGATCTGGCAGGTGTGTAGGGTCTGATTAGTTTTTGGAGGTATGGGGGGGCAGAACCTCGGACTGCCTGGAAGGCGAGCACCAATGTTTTGAATTTGATGCGAGCCATCACCGGTAGCCAGTGGAGGTCAATGAGCAGGGGGGTGACATGGGAGTGTCGGGGGAGGTTAAAGACCAGGCGCGCTGCTGCGTTCTGGATAAGCTGAAGGGGTCTAATGGCCGATGCTGGCAGGCCAGCCAGGAGAGAGTTGCAATAGTCCAGGCGAGACAGCACCATTGCTTGGACCAGGAGCTGGGTTGAGTGGGTGGTGAGGAAGGGGCGAATTCTCCTGATGTTGTACAGGAAGAACCTGCATGCTCGGGTTACCGCTGCGATGTTCTCGGAGAGGGACAGCCTGTTGTCCATCACGACTCCGAGGTTCCTGGCACAGGGCGTTGGGGTCAGTGGAGTGTCCCCTAGGGAAATAGAGAGATTGAGAGGAGGAGAGGTTAAAGCAGGAATGTAGATGAGCTCAGTCTTGCCAGGATTGAGCTTGAGATGGCGGTTGTCCATCCAGCTCTGGATGTCGCTCAGGCAAGCGGAGACGCGGGCTGATACCTGAGTGTCAGAGGGTGAGAAGGAGAGAAAGAGTTGAGTATCGTCAGCATAGCAGTGGTAAGAAAGACCATGAGCAGTGATAACAGGGCCAAGGGATTTGGTGTAGATGGAGAAAAGGAGGGGACCAAGGACTGAGCCCTGGGGGACTCCTGTGGTAAGGGGACGGGGTGCCGATACTTTACCAGCCCAGGCAACCTGGGAGGAGCGTTCCGAGAGGTAGGACTCAATCCAGGCCAGGGCCGAGCCGCGGATCCCCGCTGCAGACAGGGACGACAGGAGGATGGAGTGATCTACGGTGTCGAAGGCGGCAGAGAGGTCGAGAAGTATTAGCACAGAGGAGAGGGAGGCTGCCCGAGCTGCATGAAGCATCTCGCTGATGGAGAGGAGTGCGGTCTCCGTTGAGTGGCCGGGTTTGAAGCCGGACTGGAGGGGGTCTAGCAGGTTATTCTGGGTAGGGATGGCACGATACCACTTTTTCATGAACGATACCGATACCGATATCACAGCCTTGAGTATCTGCCGATACAGATACCTATCCGATACCGTTTCCCCCCGCTCTTAAAAACAAAAACCTTTGTTTAACCTAGCCATCTATAAAACATCATGCTAAAACTGTGAAACAAATATCCTACTCCCCTAAAGGAAGAAATACATAGCATACATGACTCATTTATGCAATAGTGTTGCTGCTTTTTATTTTGTTCAAATCTTTTAGTTAATAAGTTGCAATGTAGACCATAACTTAAATAATAACTTGACATAAAAAATAATAGCATCCAGTATGAAATGTACAGTGGAACACATCTTAAGACATTCACAACTCTAGGCTCTTCCACCTGATATCAAGTTAGCTGCATTGGAAAAAAAAATTAAGGTAGAAAAACAGTGCAAGTTCTAAAGTTTCTTTCACATGTAACCTCTAGGAGTGAACTGTATGTAAAACACCTGAATAAAAGTAACTAAACATTAGAGTACAATTCCAGTATGAAAAAATCATTGCAATGTAAACTAAAATGGTTGGCTCAAGTTTTTCTTTAAGGTGCTAAGGCATAGCAGTAGTAGCTGCATGGCCTTTAAAAACAGTCCAAAAATAAAACACTGGCTCATCTTTTTTTACAATTCCAGTATGAAATGATAATTAAAATGTAAACTAAAATATCTGGTTCAAGTTTTCCCTTAAGATGCTAAGGCATAGCAGTAGCTGCATGGCCTTTAAAAACAGTCACAAAAACCACTGGCATCTTTTTTACGGTCCTGTGACTTAGGATTGTTCACTTTAACATGAAGGGCAGATTCTTCTTTAGAAAGATTAGCATTTCAGCCTTCTCAGCTGTCAGCCTGCTCCTCCTTTCATCAATAATAATGGAGGCTGAGCTGAAGAGCCTCTCGCTCTCCACACTTGTTGAAGGTGCACAGAGAAATTTAGTTGCCGTGATCGCCAGGGAGGGCAGTCTAGGTTGGTTGACTTTCCAGTACAGCAGTGGATTGTCCGAACGCTGAATAGTTGGCTCGCTGAGGTATGTCTGCACTTGAATGTAGGCACTTGTTGTGGTTGTCTCAGGATCAGGTTCTAGTGTGCTTTCCTCCAGGATCTCATCAAAAACGCTTCCAAGTTTGCTTTTGCTTGCAGCCTCCAGCCGTGGAGTCTTCTTTGCTGGCTCTGAGGCTGCTGATTCAGACGAGGTCCCCTCTGCTGGGTCTGATGCTGATGTGGTCCTCAACCGTTCTTCCATCTTCCTTACCTCTGCCATTAATGCATCTTTTGCACATCTGGAGGTTTCTGCATTTGAGAAGAACCTGGAATGATAAACACATGTATAGCTTTAATATCAAGTGATTCTGAAGAATGATGCTCAATATGAAATGCTGTCATGTGCAAAAATAAAAATTCCACCCAGTCTCTCACTCACACACTCACTCTCTCTCGCTCACACACACACGAATTTCTTTATTTGGATTTTCGATTAGGGACATAAATCGTATCAAAATCCAAATATATCTCTAAAATCCAAATATATCTCAAATATATCTCAGAATGCAATATTAGACCACGATCACAACATTGTACACTATACTGCAGATTTTAAACATCTACAAAAGAATTATGGATAGAGATGACAGCGTCTTTTCCATATGTTGTAGCTGCCTATGATGGCAGACACAGAGCAGTATTTAGCTGTAGTATTTAACTGTTTTGCATTTTTCTTTGCCAGTCCAGCTATTTGAAGTCCATGCACACACATCTTATCACATCTTTTTATAAGTCACACACACACACACACACACATTAAATAAAGTTAACAGAAACCCCACATACCTGTCTTTATATCTTGGATCCAGTAGCGTTGCAACCGAGTATAATGGCTGAGATTCCACGTCTGTGAAACGTCTCTTCACAGCTTCAAGGAGGGTGCCTTTCATGGTCTTTACTCCCTCGTCGGCCTCGCTTTCTCGGCTGAGAACGCGTTTCAGGACACTGATGATGGGGATAACATCGGATGCAGATGCAGATGAGGAGCTCACCTCCCTTGTCAACTCCTCAAAGGGGGCAAGAGCTGCGACGGTCTTTTCCAGTAACCCCCACTGGTTTGCAGTCAATGTGGCTGGCAAGTCGTACTCCGCTGAATAGGCACACAGGACCCGTTTCTGTGCAATGAGGCTCTCGATCATGTAATATGAACTATTCCACCTCGTTCGTACATCCTGTTGGAGACGCTTGGCCGGCATATTCAGCTCCACTTGCATGTCCTCCAAGCGTGAATACGCAAGTGGCGAGTGCTTGAAATGACCCACAATTTTTCTGGAGATTGCCAGTGCATCACTTACACTACGCTGAGATAACAGTCCCTCGTTCACAATAAGTTGCAAAGTATGGGCGAAGCATCCCAAACTGGCGACTCCAAGGCGATCCATTGCTTTTATTACGTTAGCGGCATTGTCTCTTAAAATGACATGGACTTGGCTCTTCTCTATTTTCCACGCATTTAACATCTCCTCCGTTGCTGTAGCGATGGACTCTCCCGTGTGTGAGCCACGGAACTGCTTAGCATGCAGCACCGCCTTTTGCAAAGTAAAACTCGAGTCAATCCACTGAGCTGTCAGACTTAATAAGGACAGCGGGCACACGTCTGAACTCCAGATGTCAGTCGTGAAACTCAAGGTGGCAACGTTTTCCAAGCATTTAGAAATAAACTCGCACACTTGCTTGTACTTATTTGGGACAGCCGTGTCGGAGATAAAATGCCGGTTTGGCAACATGTAGCGAGGCTCCAAATGTTCAACTAAGCGTCGGAAACCGACATTTTCAACAACAGCAAGGGGCTGGTCGTCCAGCACAATAAATTCGGTTATTTTCTCAGTTATCAGCTTTGCTTTGTTACCGTCTGCAGGAAGTTTCTCGCGCTTTTGAATGGTTTCCAGCAATGTTAGCTGTTGCGGCAAACTTTTCCTCTTGGCGTTCGTTGCACGTATAAACTCGGCATGCTCCTTTCCATGATGAATCTGCAAGTGTTTAATTAAGTTCGTGGTGTTGAAGTTTCCAGTGTTGCTGCCACCCCTAGAAATACTTGCGTTGCAGATATTACACTCCGCTGTTTTGCTTTTTTCTTCCTTGAGCTTAAAATAACTCCACACAGCTGACATGATCGCGGCGCGCTGCTAACAAGTTCACTCACAATCAGCTAACGTTGTTGTCGCTGCTATTGTTCACGTGACACCGCTGGCTTTACGGCACGTAGTATCGGATCGGAAAATACTTCCTTGTTTTTCCGATATCCGATCCTGTGAATTTTGCCAGTATCTGACCGATAACGATACTGAATATCGGATCGGTGCCATCCCTAATTCTGGGTGAGGAAAGACGACAGTTGGTTAGAAACGGCGCGTTCGATAGTTTTGGAAAGAAAAGAAAGAAGGGATACCGGTCTGTAGTTTTGGATGTTGGAGGGGTCCAGCGTAGGTTTTTTCAGGATCGGGGTGATGTGGGCTCTTTTGAAGGATGAGGGGAAACAGCCAGAGGTCAGGGAGGAGTTCACCAGGGAGGTCACAAACGGGAGGATATCTGGGGTGATTGCCTGGAGGAGAGATGAAGGGATAGGGTCGAGGGCACAAGTAGTGGGGCGATGGGAGAGTAGGAGATGGGACACATCAGTCTGAGAAAGGGGAGAAAAGGTGGAGAAGCAGGGGGGGGACACAGAAGGGGTAGAGAGAGAAAGAGAGTGGGAAACAGTGTCTGTGAGGGGAGGGGGAGTGGGGCTGAAGGAGCTGCGGATGTCTGCGATCTTCTCATCGAAGGAATCTGCAAAGTCGTCTGCAGTGAACGAGGAGTGAGGAGCAGGAGGGGGTTTGCTGAGGAGGGAGGAGAAGATAGAGAACAGTTGACGGGGGTTAGAACTGTGTTTGCAAATTTTTGTGTGATAGTAGGATACCTTGGCGGCGGTGACTGCTGTAGAGAACGCCGCTAGGAGAGTCTGGTAGGAAGAGAGGTCTGATGCGTCTCTGGATTTTCTCCACATCCTCTCAGCTGCGCGGAGACCGGCCCTTGAGGTGCGCAGGGCATCGGACATCCATGGGCAGGGAGGAGATGGGCGTGTGGGCCTAGAGACAAGAGGGCAGAGAGTGTTAAGTGATGTGGAGAGAGCTGTGAGCAGGGTGTCAGATGCAGAGTCGATAGAGAGTTGAGAGAAGGGTTTGAGAGGGGGGAGGGAAGAAGTGACACAGGGAGCAAGAGAGGAGGGCGAGAGGGAGCAGAGGTTACGGCGGACAGAGACAGTGGGGGTGTGGGGAGGAGAGGGACGGTGTGGAACAAGTGGAAGAGAGAAGGAAATGAAGTGATGATCAGAGGTATGCAGAGGGGTAACAGTGAGATCAGAGCAGGGGCTGTTCCTCTGGAAGACCAGGTCTAGGAGGTTGCCAGCCTTGTGGGTGGGGGGGGAGGGTTGGAGGGTGAGGTCAAAGGAGCGGAGAAGTGGTAGGAAGGCTGCAGACTGGGAGGCATCTAGATGGATGTTGAAGTCTCCCAGGAGGATCAGCGGGATGCCGTCCTCTGGGAAAAAACCGATCAGGGTGGCAAGCTCGTCGAGGAAGCACCCCAGGGGTAACGACATAAAAGACACTGCTCAGCTCCCTGAAAGGAAAAACGCGGGGAGAAGACTTGTATAACCAGGTGTCTGCTGCCATCGAGAGACTGAAGCTACCTTGGAGTAAACTTACCAATGTCACCACGGATGGATCGCCAAATTTAACTGGTAAAAATGTTGGGCTGCTGAAAAGGATCCAGGATAAAGTGAAAGAGGAAAACCCTGACCAGGATGTTATTTTTCTTCACTGCATCATTCATCAGGAATCTCTGTGTAAGTCTATATTACAGCTTAATCATGTCGTGAATCCAGTTGTAAAACTGGTTAACTTTATACGAGCAAGGGGACTTCAGCATCGTCAGTTTATTACGTTCCTGGAGGAAACCGATGCGGATCACCAGGACTTACTTTATCACTCTCGTGTCCGCTGGTTTGGGCAAAGTGTTTCAACGAGTGTGGGAGCTCAACGAGGAGATTAGGGCATTTTTGGAGTTAATGGGGAAATCCGCCGAATTTCCTGAGCTAAGCGACAAGAACTGGCTTTGCGACTTTGCGTTTGCTGTGGACATATTTTCACACATTAATGAGCTGAACGTGAAGCTACAGGGTAAAGATCAGTTTGTGCATGATATGTACACAAATGTTCGAGCCTTCAAATCCAAGCTGACTTTATTCTCCAGACAAATTTCAAACACATCTTTCGCTCATTTTCCCCACACTAGCCATGCAGAAAGAAGCGACCCAAAACGCGAAGAAATACAGCAAATCACTGGACGACCTGCACGGAGAATTCTGCCGTCGGTTCTCCGACTTTGAAAAAATTGAAAAGTCACTTCAGCTGGTGTCCTGTCCCCTGTCACAAGACCCTGAAACAGCACCACAGGAGCTGCAATTGGAACTGATAGATCTTCAGTCTGACTCCGTCTTAAAGGAGAAGTTCAATTCTCTTAAACTGAATGACTTTTATGCTTCACTTAACGAAGCCACGTTTCCAAACCTCTTGAGGACGGCACAGAAGATGCTGACGTTTGGCTCGACCTACGTATGTGAGCAGACATTCAGCGTCATGAACATCAACAAAGATCGTCACAGATCCAAGTTAACTGACCAACACCTCGGATCTATCCTGAGAATTGCCACAACAAAAATAACTCCAGACTTTGATGCACTGGCAAAAAAGGGAGATCAACAACACTGTTCCCACTGAAACTGAACGTGAGTTTCTCTACTGTGTTATGAAATTAATGCATTTGGAAAACAATTTGTACAATGAGCCTTGCATATTCATGCTTTGCTACCTGTTAAAGGCCAAATCATTTCATGTAATGGCTTTTACATGTAATTTATATTAGTTCACACAAACACTCCATCCATCTGTTCCTGGCCCGGCCCCTCTGTCAAATTTTAGAACCCATTGTGGCCCGCGAGTCAAAAAGTTTGCCCACCCCTGTTCTATAGCCTTTAATGAACTCTTTAATGATCGCTACACTTCTAATTTATTTGAAGAAATCAACAACACAGTTTGGTGACAGTTGAGATTTAAATGAGCATATCTCGCATAATATTTGGAGTAGAAAGATAATATATAATAATATTGGTATCGCCAGAAAGCTGAGACTTCTAATTATAGCAATTTCTAAAACTCAAAACGGCATAACATCCGCCTGCCCCGTCCTCTTTTTAAAAAAATAAAATAAAAAAATAATATTAATATTTATTATTATTAATAATAATTTCTAATATATGGTCACCCTAAATGGTGCAAAAGAAACTAGATGACTTGCCCACTCTGATGATTTGAACAATTTGAATTTCAGTATAACAATAAAGGACTGGTAGGCACCGCATTGGAGTCATGTTTGCACTTTAGAAGGCAGTGACCCTTGCGACAGCATTCTCAACCTAACGTTCTAATGATACGTTCTAATCACATATTTGTGATGGTACGCTTTTGGGCCAGTTCTGCAACGATCACGTATTTCTGATGGTTGGCACGAAAAGGTTCATAAACGTGGGTGCTGAGGCTCTGAAAGGCACTAGGTTCTTACAAAAAAATTACAATAATGGAAAAATGACGGTGGGGACGATGTGCAGTTAATGCGCTCGGTGTGCACCCGACCACAGGTGTTAGACCTGTAACACTGGCAACCATGACAGGCCTACTGCCATTAAAATCATCCTGTAATAGGGGAGGGCCCTCTCAGGTTTGTGGGCTTGTTTCATTATCCTCTCCTCTTTCTAGTCACATGCTGTCTGCTGGGTTTCTTGAATTGGAGCCACTTTGTTGTGGTGTAGAACCCACAATTACTAGACCAATGAGGGAATAGCTCGAAGCGAAGGTTTAAGCGTGATGTATTCCGCTATTGCTGTGGGAAAAGGTCAAAGTTATTTTGAAATATTATTATTTTATTTACTCGTGTATCTGACTCCATTTAAAATGATCAATTTAGAATTTGGGTTAAACATGCGTGGAGCTCGGAGTGGTTACACTCGACTTGTCCTTAAATACCACCATTACTCAACATATGCTTGCCGGAATCAGCATTATTGCTGAAGCTCAGTTCGTTGGCGAACGCAGAGGTTGGGGGTCTAGCCAACACAATACATGCATTATATTTATCATAGATAGTTGCGAGCCCAGGTCAGAGTGCATTTAAAGGGCTCCTTAAGGCGAATTTGACAAGAACCGGCATAGAACGCCCATGGGTTCTCTTCACATCAAATCACCAGAACCATACACTACCAACCCTGTTTTGCAGGCAGAACTTGACTGCCTTTCCCAACTTGAGAACGCCACTTGCTGTACCAGGCCGCTGATCAGTCGGTCCTTGGTCAGAATTGTCCCCCTGAGTCTTCAGTCGTAATTTAGGCTGAAAAGGGTATAAGATGGATGAGAGTCATGGAGACCACGCAAGTTAAATATAAAAATAATTGAATAAGAGGCAGGGAGGTCATTAGCTTAGAATTAGCCCTGAGTGAGACGCAGGAGTTCTGACTCTGAGACTCAAGCATACATACCACAGTGCTTGGAACACTGCAGCTCAGATCATGCAGGCAATTGAAGCTGGAAAAATGTTTAAAAGAAAGATGCAGTTGATGGTAATTTATTAATGACAATAATCACTGGTTAAGACTGTGAGATCAAACACGAACACATTCAATACTTATAGCTAAACACAGGATAACATGCTGCTAAGACAACTAAACATGAACAAGTTCACTAACAAAGTATATAACCAAGTGATTCCGTATGGTGTGACTATGGTACCAGGAGAACTGTTAAGCAGTTTCTCCTATACGGAAATAACTATGGTGCCACTACAGCACTAGGAGACCTGTTAAGCAGATTTACCTCGAATATCCCTTTGGGCTTCCCTTAAATGCAGTCTTGCGCAGGCTTTCCACACTCCACAAGTCTCTTTGTTTGTCCAAATAAGGTCTGGCAGGAAGAGATGTTTCACCACCCAGGGACCCCCCTCCAGGGAGAGAAACAGAGTCTACCCCTCTCAATCTAGTGATATTAATAAGACTCTTTGAACGACGGCGCGTGATCTTATGATCTTCCCTATCATTTATCTAGATATCAGGTGAGGTCCCGGTGATGGCCACTCTATGTTCCAGATACTTATATGGACAAGCGCATCCCTGATAACTTACAAAATCATCCTTTCTTTCACATTCCTCCCCCTCCTATACTTTCACATACCCCACACCTCAATATCCAATTCACCACATTTATCATATTATCCACAATTACTTTATACTAATTTACATGCACATACATATGATACAAGATACATATACAGCTTTGTTTCAGTCAATAGTCCAAAAAGCCATTCAGTTCAAGAGCCTGTGATCCTGTGAAAAACCTGGGTTACTCATTATGAGGATCAAACCTCCTACAGAATGCCTTCTAAAGTCCAGTTGTAGGGTCAATTCCAGCTGTAGTTTACGAGGCCGTGAGAGGTCAGAGGAAAAAGGTTCTCAGGCCACCTGGTAAATTGTTTTATTGCACCCTCAAGGAAGTCGCCACAAGCTCCAAGGGTTTATGACTGATAATCCCTTTTTCAGTCTTACAGTGGAGCTACAGACTAACTGTAAATCTCAGTTGGAAAGGCATGAAATCACACGTTATCAGGTGTTATTTGATAGTTGTTTGGTTTTGCCTTTTCACACATGGTGTCCTGGCAAAGCTGACCCGGAGTTGAGTGTGTGAGTCGTGTGTCCTGTAATAGAAACCTGGTCAGTGGTTTCTATTACAGAGCCTGTTGAGCAGTCTGTGTAATAGGATGGTGGACTGTTTGAACTGAAACCAGCTTAGCAAATTAACTTATCCAGCAACTTAACTCGTATGTCAGCGAGAATTGTCTAAATGAGGACCTGAAAGTAACTTAAGTTCATAAGTAGTTATATGGGGGGGGGGGGGGGTCCAAATGAATGATGCACACTTAGGCGTCGATTTACTAAAGGTTTGCGTGTACAAAAACCTGTTACCACCTGAAAAAAATTGTCCGAGGTGATCGTGTAAAGAGGATTACGTTTGCTAAACTTGAAAGATGAGATAAGATTTTTGCGGGTTAGCCTGAATGAATATTCAAAATTGGGCTACCCTACGTTATTTCCCGAAATAGTGGGAGGTAGTCATGCATATAGATTACTTTACATTTACATTACAGTTATTTAGCACAGGGGTTCCCAAACTTTTCCATGCCAAGGACCCCCAAATAGCCGTAGCCTCTGGCTGGGGCCTCCCTATTGTGAAATGGCTTTAAAAAAATTACACTTTTAAATTACACTGGCAAATCCAAAATATCCAACATGCAGCTTCTTAATACACAACAAAATACTTTTGACCCTATTTTGATTCCATAATCGGGCCGTTGGCAGCTCAACGTAACGCTTTGACTGACAGGCAGACGGTTAGTTATTGGCTGCGATTGAAAGAAGGGCATGGCAAATACCTCATTTTGATATGAAAGGATTTATAACAATTTATATTTTATTTTAAACCGGCACAATAATCTTATGAATTGAAATTTTTTTTTTTTAATTAATTTAATTTAATTATTATTATCATTTTATTTTTTGGGGGGGATTTTCCATTTTCCTCTCCCTTCCAATTGGCCCCCCTGGCGCCCCCACTGGTGGCCCCCACTTTGAAAACCCCTGATTTAGCAGATGCTTTTATCCAAAAGTCCATACAGAAACGTCATCGAATAGATAAGACAAAGCACATTTAAATGAACATTGAATGTAGTTCACAGTAAGCTGTGGGTAAATCAGCTATGCTACAATTCTATTCTAAATACTATTATAAACTATAACAAACAGTTAGACAAGAAACAAGTACCATGAGAGGTCCTAGATTAGTATATCAGTCAAGGTGGAGTCTGAAGAGGTGTGTCTTCAGGCCACGACGGAATGCAGGCAGGGTTGGAGTAGAATGTAGGGGAATGGGGAGTTCGTTCCACCACTGAGGGTCACAGACATCAGGATTCAGGAAGTCATGGCATGCAAAGGATATGCGACCAAATATAAAAAATTTAAAGGCACAGTCAATTTAGCGTATGTAAACTTCTGACCCACTGGAATTGTGATATAGTGAATTAAAAGTGAAATAATCTGTCTGTAAACAATTGTTAGAAAAATGACTTCTGTCATGCACAAAGTAGATGTCCTAACTGACTTTCCAACACTATAGTTTGCTAACATGAAGTCTGTGGAGTGATTAGCTTACTAACCTAAGTGTTAGTAAGCTTAGTGCTAGTAAGCATAGTTATGATCATTTCAGTCCTGACTAACATAGTTTCTGCCGGGAGTTACATAAGAGACATCCAGTGAAGCAGCTCATAATAAAACGCCAGCTCATTCAGTGTAACGGTAGCCTATACTCTACACAAAAAAATACCCTAAAAACGGCAACATTTCTGCCTGTCTTTTCACCGTTTTCTTACAGTATAACCATTCTAAACATGCAAAATCTCATTTAAATTTGGCTATTTGCGGCGGGAGTAATTTACATAATGACTCTTAGTTGGTCACCCTCAAAGTGTGAAATGATTGCGTGTGAAAATAATTTGGCTGCGCCCGCAAAATAACACCCCTTATTTGGGATCTTAGTAAATTGACCCCTTATTGTTTATTTGAAAATGTATCAGGGTGTCCATGGGTGCTTCATATCCTTGATGTTACTTGAATTAAGAAATGCCATTTTCAAGTTTTGGGAAAGTGCTTGAATTTTGCTGCGGTCATTTGTGTTGTAGTAATAAATTGGCAATGAATTCACCATTTCAACAATTCAAGATGAGGTGCTGGAAAATCTTTGACAATGGTTTTTGAAAGCACTTCAATTGCTTGAATTTTACTTCTAAAAAGGTGTGGGAACCCTGAATTCACAAAGATAGTAGGCCCATGGTGTAGAAATAGTTATTTGTCTTTCAGTTCCTGTAGACACAGTAGAAGAAGAGCGTTGCAGATGTAGATGGAGAGAGGTGCTGGTAAATGTTAGCAACAGGAGGATGTGGTTATGTGTGGTTTTTTAATGTAATGTATCAGTTCAAAAGCTATCTTATCCTGGCTTAGGTTTGATTGCATTATATTAGGTTTTTTGTTTGTTTGAGTATAGGCTAGTCTTTTCACCTCTCTGAGTGAGGTGATTGCAATAAAGAGAGCCAAGTGCATAATCCATAAAGCAGATGTGAGATATAATCTCAGTAATTAAGGTAGTGTTAGCAAACAATAGTTAACTTGCAAAAGCAAAAACCTCAGTAATAACTGGCTGGAATAAAATAACTAAAGCGCACATCGACAGCACGCCACCAGTGTGTTATGTGTCTTGTGACATGTGAGTATAGTGTTTCACATCCATGAATGGCAAGGTATTTATGAATATTCCTCTTGTGTGTGTTGAAGAGTAATTATAATGGCCCAAGCAGAAATATTTTGAGCATCGCTGTGCTACACCATGATGTAAGGTGATCCATTTCCTGTCTCTTCTGACAACATTCAGACTACAGCTTTAGTGAGTTAGCAAATTAGTAAAGTATGGTGTTGCATAAACCAAAAAGTTTAAGGACTGCGTACGTTACAGATGTGCATGAATAACATTTTATTATTGTGTGTTGGTCAGGAATATGTGCAGTGTACTGCTTGTGTCTCTCTTCCTAGTCGTAGAGCTAACCCATCGTATGTTTGTTTTATGCAGATTGTGAAGGAGTACGAGAGGGCCATTATATTTCGGCTCGGACGCATTCTGAAGGGAGGAGCTAAGGGACCAGGTACGACTTGCACATGCACATGCACATGCACACACACACACAAACACACACACACAGGCAGACACAGGCAGACACAGGCAGACACAGGCAGACACTAGGTTTTTGGGTGTTTTAGTGTGCTGAAGCTTCCATTGCAGAAAAGTGTATGAATACTATGGAGTGACCAGGCAAAAACTGCCAGCCAACAGGTGTTCTGGATCAAACCACTGCCACCCACAGAGTGAGGGGGTGCTGAAATCAAAATGCTGGCTGGAGAAAAATATTGTAGACTCCGCTCTTGTGAAGCCCTGCTTTGATGACGGAATAAGGGAGGGGCTTTGTGACATCACCAGATGGCTTCAGGCTCTTATTTGGCTGGAGGTGTGATTGACAGCTGGACTGCCGCTGCCTGCATGTCTTCCATTTGCTTGGTGGGTTTCCAACCCTATGAAATCCCTCGATTAATTTTTTTTGGCTTTCGTGTTGGGATCCTTTTCTATTTTTCACAATTGTGTAGACATGCTCTTGGCCAGTTTGTTTGAGTCCACATAATACAATTGAAAGTAGAATGCGTTA
Organism: Ilyophis sp. 1 JC-2022; assembly: GCA_022702515.1. Classification (NCBI taxonomy): domain Eukaryota; kingdom Metazoa; phylum Chordata; class Actinopteri; order Anguilliformes; family Synaphobranchidae; genus Ilyophis; species Ilyophis sp. 1 JC-2022. The sequence continues at coordinate 53,816,541 of CM040394.1, read as the reverse complement.
AGTCAGGTTAGGTCTGCTCACATCAAAATGAATATCAGTAATAAGACTCAGTTTCAAATGTTTAAATTAATAACAAAAATCACATTCTGCACAAGTGTTGCAGTTTTAAAAAAATTCAGTATGGTTCACAGTAAATGTAGCCATGGAGCTTTGAATAGGGCAGCGTATATCTACCATGTCGTCATTGTCAGGCTGGTTGCAATTGGCGAGATTAAATTATCATGGACTGCCTTCCTGAAAGTAGATTAGAGTGCCCTCGCTAATCATTTTAACTCAAGTTAGATTCTTTAAGTTGACCAGGAATGGGGCTGTCTCCCTGTTCGCTCCCATGAGGCCACGCCTCTTTAATGTCTTCTGTTGGAAATTTGAATTGATTGATTGTCTGGCCCTGAAGGAATGCTGGTGAATCGGTCGCCATGACGTTCCCCTCTGCAGTGCACTCTCTTTGATTGCGAGAGGACACTGTGGCACACACTGAGATTGTGCCACAACTTTTTTGTTGGAACGTATCCTTGATCCAAAAGAGCAAAATATTCTTCCTAGCGGCGAAAGTCAATAAATTGAATAGCCTCTTGTGTTTGACATTTATAATATGACCATCTGGGAGACCAAGTAGGAGGCACATGGGGTCTAATTCTATTAGAACACCAAAAATAACACAGTTCATCCACAATACCAGACCAATAGCTTTGTAACTTCACACATGACCAGAAACAGTGAATGTAATCGCCGGTCTCAGAGTCACACTTACAGCAGAGCGGAGACTCATTAGCATCTATTTTGTTCTTGAGAGCAGGTGTTATATGTGTGCGATGTACAATTCTAAACTGAGTAGATTTGGTTTGATTACAGGTAGATATTTCCGTGGCATGGATCCAAACTTCCTGCCAGTCTAGGTCATCAATAGTGATGCCCAAATCTCTTTCCCAGGCTTTCTTAGTAGCTTGGGAAGTTAGAGATGAATTGGAACTTAGGGCTCTATAAAATACACGAATGCATTTCTTGGATACCTGACAAGGCCTTTTCTACATGTGAGGTGGCACTATTGGTTGTTAATGTGGTATCTTTAGTGATTAAGTGTCGGATTTGTAAATATCTAAAAAAACTCACATTTCTGTAAGCCAAAATGCTGCTGTAGCTGCTGAAAGGATAGTAAAGTCTGGCTCTCGAATAGATCTTAGCTTTGTTATTCCCTGTCTGTGCCATGCCTTATAGCCGGTCTTGACAGCCTGGCAGAAAGACTGGGCCATCCAGGAGAAGTAAGGAGTAAGAGGTGACTGAGCACGGCCCTCTATAGTATGGATGGACCTCCAGGCTTTAACTGCGCTTAAAGTGATAGGGTTAGTACAGAGGTCCTTGACAGACTTAAAGTTGTTCACAAACAACAGATTCCACAAGGGGCCTTTGGACTGAAAGGATTCAATGTCGAGCCAAATTGAGGCTGGGTCATATTTCAGCCAAGCCGCTATCACCTGGAGAGGAGTGCTGCCAGCTGATAGTCTCACATTTCGTACATCTAAGCCCCCATCAGAGCCAGCCATTTGGAGGTTTGCCATCTTCAGTCAGGGCTTCCTTTTGCTCCAGATAAAGTAACTTAGCCAGCCCTCAAGCACCTTGATAACACGATAGGGATCATTTGCGGTGGGTAGAGTAGTCTAGGCAGGATGTTCATCTTCATGAGAACAATCCTACCCAGCCAGGAAAGAGGCAGGGGGCCCATCGATCTAAATCTGCCTTTATAGCATCCAGAAGAGGAGGGAAATTGGTCTTAAACATCTGACCATATGTAGGTGTTATATGTACTCCCAAGTAAACAAAACCAAAAGGTGACCAACGGAAAGGAAAAGGCTCTGACAGGCTTCGGACAGATAGTCAGGTTCATTATGTTTTGATTTAAACTTTCGTTGGCTTTTTTGGGGGATTTGGAAATCTATACATTTTTGGAAAGGGTATTGCATGAGGAATCAGAAAATCTATGTTTCCATTTGCACAGATGTCTATAAGGCGGCCATCTTGGCATTTACAAAATGGCCGCCGTAATACACAAGTTTTGTAATATCTCGGCTTCTAAATAAGCTAGAACATTGATTTTAACTGCTAAACCTACATTTTCAGGGTCAACAAATCCAATAGTAGTTAAAGCTATTTGTAACTACACATTAACCCGTACATGCATGAGTGGGTCTAAAATGACCCGCTGAGGTTGTTTTTTTGCAATATCTTTGGAATAAGTTATTATAATTTCATATGCCAGCTATTCTTCAAAAGCATTTTTATATCATCCCATAAAAATGTGTAACTTACTTACCTTTTATACTTTTTAAGAAAATGTAGTTTTATGTAGCAAGCGAACAGCACCCTCCTGGAAGCCTTGACCACTGCTGAGGTCATGACAGCATTCCAAGAATGGGAGGAACAGAAATCCCGGAATGCCATGTTCAAGTCCATGATGAGCTACTTACATCGGGTGGAAACAATCCTGTTTTTTGTAGCAGCAACTCACAATGCTGACCTGGAACTCCATCTGCAAGCTGAAGAAGCATTGAGCAAGCTGTTGTTTGCCATGGACCGCATCAAGTACAAGCGACTGGCCCAGATACATCGCAGACATGCATGACTTGAGGACCAATCACCCTCCGACCTCAGTCACAAAGAGTGTCATTCCCTTTGTGTCTGTTGGGGCAGACCATGCTTGCGAACATCTGAACAAGCAGATGAAGATGCGCTCTGGGATCATTGGCATCTCCAACAATGCCAATGCCAGACAGAGATTTTTCTTGGTCAAACCAGAACTTTCACGTCTGTCGAAAGAATTCAAGAGTCAGTTTGACATGGAAGCTGACAGAAGCACAGAGCACCATGAACTTGGGCCAAGTGCAATCAAGAGGGCACATGGTACTAGTGGTGTAACGGATCGTAGTTGATCCGTGATCCGTACGGATCGCCCCCCACGGTTCGGCACGCATGTGAACCGCGGATTAATTGCAAAATTTAACCATCATAGTGAATTACAGTTTTACTGCCGCTCGTACTTTTTAAAGTAATAATTCCCTAAATCGCGATGCAGAGTTGCAGTGAAAAGACAGATGCGTGCTGTGTTTTACTCTGAAGCGCATTGGACCTATCGCTAAGCCCCGCCCCTCTTCGCAGGGGGAGACAGTTTGAGAGCCAGCTCACCCACTGTAATGTACTAATTTTCACGGATTTAACACATTAAATACTCGTTCATTTTTGGAACCAGAGCTACGAAATCTCTTCCAAATCCGTCAACAAGGCCTGCCGTATGCACTGTAAAAATGTGTGCATGACTATTTTAAAAAAAACGGAGTTTTATGATTACAATTTAGCTCTGGTCCATAGCGTTAGAAGGAGCGTCTCCTTAACGCTATGTTACTTTCCAGTCTGTGCTTCGCCTCGTCAAACAATATGTAATGGAGCCCGGGGTATTTAATTTTGTTATTCATATGGATAAGGCAAGGCTAGTGATGTTAACACCACTGTTCTAATTATTAATTATAACGTTATATATATGGCTAACTAGCCTTGTTGGTACAAGCCTGACCGTCTTGATCCAAGGCTATGGCTAATGTTAACCAAGCCAGACTCACCTAAAGTATAATATTAACGTCAACGTTTACACAGGCTATTTTTTCATTCACTACCATGTTTAAAGGAAGAAGGTATCATGCCTCATATTGCACTTTGATTTAACAATTGAGTATTGAATATTTTATATATTTTAAGATTTTACTTAAACATTGGACATCTTGAATGTTGTTTTCATTTAAGACCATGGGCAAAAGTTCCTTGCTTTAAGTGTTTTACAGAATAAATGGAAAGCAAAGATATACTTGTCTCCCTTTTTTTTTTTTGCTGATCCGAAAAATGATCCGATCCGTGACTCAAAACCGTGATACGATCCGAACCGTGAGTTTTGTGATCCGTTGCACCCCTACATGGTACAATCAACAAGATCAAAGCAGTCATACTCAGTCATGGAAACCCCTTTACCACTGAAGGTGACACGCTGCACAATGTGATCACACATGCCTACATCCCAGATGAGTATGTACTACAGATCTTGGATGCTGATGTCACTGGCCAGAAGTTGTATGAAGACTACGTGTCAGAGCGGATCAATGGAGATGTCAGCCTCTGGGCCCCTGTGAAGAAAGTGAACAACAAGATGTTCCTGTCTGGGAACAAGAAGATTACAGTGAAACTCAGAGACAATACTGTGGATCTGAAGGAGACCAAGGACCTGTTTGCGAGGCTGATGGTACTTGCCAGGTCAAACCGAGACATCAATCTGAAAGAAGCCATAGGAAACTATGAATTCACTCTGAAACTAAGGGCACTGTTCGCTCCTGATGGAACAATCCTGCCATGCCATGACAAGTCCAAGTTAATCCATCTTCTCGAGAAGCTGACAAGAGCATACATGCTCTATGAAGACCATCAGCCACCTCAAGCTGGAAGTGCTACCCACTAAAAAGCAATAGATACAGGATTCACAGACCCCAAATCTACTGATCAGCCAAGTCGGAAGATAGTACTGGTGGATGGCATGGTGCTTGTGCAGAAGCTGATCAAAGAACCAGCCACTGTAGTGACAGTCAAGGATCTGAGTGGCTGCTTCAATGACAGACTGATGTCACTAACACGAGATTATGATGAAATCATCCTTGTGTTCGACACATACAGGGCAGATTCTCTGATCATCACGTCTGCTTCTGGGCACACTAGGAGCAACAAAGACCTGGTCTTTGAGCACAACAACCACGAAGAAGCAGACACACTGCTGATCCACCAGGCTGTGCTAGCATCACAGCGAAACCCACCTGATGCACAGTTGGTGTTCATCTCGCCAGACACAGACGTTCTAGTGCTAGTCATAGCAAACTATGATCTCTTGCTGATTAACACGTCCATTTCTATGGCCTCTGGTGTTGTGCAGATTGAACCACTGTGGCGAGCTCTAGGTACAGAAAGAGCAAAGGCTTTGCCAGCATTCCATGCATTTACTGGGGCCGACAACTCAGGGAGGTTCTCCCGTATAGGCAAGGCAACCTGGCTGCAGGTCTACCTCAAAGCAGATGAAGATGTTATCAATGCTCTGCAGATGCTTTTGGGTGAAGCAGAGGGAATGCTGTCAACACTGGCTTCCTTTGTGTGTGCAGCTTACTCACCCAAGGGTATCAACATCAGAACAATCCCTCAACTGCGATGGCACCTCTTCTGCAACCATAGGGCAGAAAGTGACAAGCTCCCTCCAACACTTGGAGCTCTGAAGAAGCACATCTTGAGGGCCCATGTCCAAACAAAGGTATGGGCACAGGCTGCCATTGCTCTGCAGGATCCACAACTGGATCCCCTGCAAAACGGGTACTCCAAACACTCAGATGGCATGCTGAAACCAACGACCACAGAGGTCCTCCCAGCCCCAAAGTCCATCATTGAGATGGTGCAATGCAAATGCAAATCTGACTGTTCTTCTGGCAGATGTTCCTGCAGGGCTAAGAACTTAGCCTGTACCGACATGTGTCAGTGCAGCAGCCAGTGCCAGAACGATGATGATTCCCAAGCCGTTATGCACAAAAGTGATGATGATGAACTACTCTAACTTCTCCTCCTCTCGACTTCCCTCTCGGATCATAGACAAACGGACACCTTAGCCCACACGCACATTGACTCGCATTGAACTCGCCATTCACATATCACATCACACATATCACATCACACATAGCATAAACGCTTATACATAGTCAAGAGACACAACCCGCCTGTCATTACACATAGAGTAAATACACATCCCACAAACAGAACAACCAGCACACCATACACTCCCCGCATTCCTCCCATTTATTTCTTTCGTTTTATTTCCTTGTTTATTTTTATAATTAAATACACCATTAGGCTAAAGATTTACCTGCCTCTGTACTGCCTTACTGGTTCCACTCTGGCCGTTGCCATAACATCGAGACTGTCTAATGCAGAAGGTTGTCATGATCATACTGTGGTCTAAACGTGCATGTCGTGATGCTGAAGATGGTTAGAGAAGTTCACACTTGCTAAATTGCTAAAACTCGTAACTCAATCTGTTAACTTCAATAAAAATGGAAAAAAGTATTTTAAATTGCATTTTAGTTGGTTCTACCTCATTTCTTTTGGCACCATTGGATTTGTTGACCCTGAAAATGTTAGCAGTTAAAATCAATGTTCTAGCTTATTTAGAAGCCGAGATATTACAAAACTTGTGTATTACGGCGGCCATTTTGTAAATGCCAAGATGGCCGCCTTATAAACATCTGTGCAAATGGAAACATATATTTTGGGATTTCTCATGCAATACCCTTTCCAAAAATGTATAGATTAGCAAATCCCCCAAAAAAGCCAACAAAATTATATAGCAAACCTGACTAAGATGTTAGAGACCCAAGCGGCTTGGCCTCAGACTTTGCTAAATTAATTTTGTACCCTGAAAACATGCCAAATGTTGAAATGGTTTGGGTCAGGCAGGGAATAGAGGTTTGTGGTCTTGATAAAAATAACATGTCATCTGCGTAAAGAGGAATTTTATGCTCCCTCTCTCCAGTACGAATACCAGATATTAGAGCATTCTGCCTTATTGCTTGGGCCAGTGGCTCAATAGCAACATCGAAGAGCAACGGGCTAAGAGGGTCAACCTGCCTGTTCCCACGGTGAAGGGTAAACTTGCTAGATCTCAGCCCATTAGTCAGTACTGCTGCCGTTGGAGTATTGTAAAGAACCCTGACCCATTTGACAAAGTTATCGCCCAGGCCAAATTCCTCCAGTACATAAAATAAATAAGACCACTAAACCCGGTCGAATGCCTTCTCGGCATCGAGAGAAAGAACAAGGGCAGGGTTCTTGGTGTCCCTGGGATAGCTGAATAATATTAAGGAGCCTTCTCATATTATCACATTAACACCCTTAACCCCTTTGCGCAATTTGGTAAATTCTTATCTATTTAGGGGGTTCTCTGTTTAAGGCTTTATAGTGTTATTGTAAGTTTAAAATTTTCATAATTTAAGTCAAAATAAAGTGCCAAAAATTTGTAAAAATGCAAAAAAATATTTTTTCTTTAGTTTGCAACAAAATACTGGGAGCTACATAAGTGAAACCGGTAAATATATACATTTCCTGGATCATAAATGTCAAGTGTGCAAAATCTGAGGATGATATGTTTTCCATTAGTGTCTCCAAATCTATCCAAATGGCTAAATTGTGTACTGCTCTAAAAAAAAAAATAAAAAAAAAAAAAGAGATATAGTTAACTACAAATCAACAGTCTTGGCTCATAAAACTGCATTTTCAAGTGGGAATGACTATATTTTCATCAGTATAGGGGGGTAGATAACTATGGGTCCAAAACCCCTATGCAAAACATGTCATAAAATGAATAAAATTTGTTTTGTCCATTATAAAGAATATAAATTTGCTTCTTCTGATGGATTAAGATAAAATATTGATATTAGTGTTACATACACCTAAATATGTAGCCTAATCATTCACTCTTGTACCTCAATAAAACATCACTTTTTTCTATACTCTATGTATACTTTTGCCCAGGGATTGCATTTTTTAAAATATTCCTAGTCATTTTGATTAAGGGAAATCTTTACCTGTATCTACCACATATCAGCGCACAGAAAATTGGAATGAGCAGTTGCCATGCTGCCAAATGTTCTATTTTCAATGGAAATCGGTAGGCTACATCAAAAATACAATTTACGATTGCACTACAGGATGTGAAATGCGCTCAAAATGCGAAAATAACAATGGGTCTATCAATCATATTGGAGAAACAGTGCTCGAGTGGAAAAATGTACTTACCTAACTTATTATCTGTAGCCAGCGAGACCAACTGCATTTCAGACGCAATATTTTTTAAATATCGGCATGGGGAATTTCCCCTCCCCGAAGCGTTATATTTACAGCTTGCGTAATATGAGACCGTGAAAATGAAAACTGGCCTTACGCAGGACAGTAGTAAATAGTATACAGCACCCCGGAAGACATAGGATATACCGTTGCTAAGATTATAATGCACTCTGTGTAAAATAGCCGACAATTAAACCAGAATAAACTGTAATGAACGAGGCAGGCTTGCAGAGCACGGGGGGGAATTACGAGTCAGATAGTGTAATTGCGGTATAAAGTGTTGTATATTTCTCAAAATTATTGTACCAGACAATAAATGACCACTGAATTCTGAATCTCGATGTGTAAAACCAATGGTAGGATTGTATATTCATTTCATATTTAGTAGCATATATTGCTAGTAGAATACATGGTAGAATACTTTCACATGTTTATTTTGCATTTGAGTTAGCAGGGCTTTTCACGACTTTTCTGACATACGATCAGGCGATTGTTTGGTTTATCTTGACGGAATTCAAAACGGAATTCAAATTTTATATAATGAATAAATATATTTTTTATGAACTAAAACATAGACTGTATTGTCCACTATGTCACACATGGGTAGAGACTGGGTGGGGGGGGCGCATTGGCCAGAAATCGTCGCAAATCGTCTACCAATTACGTTAAAACACAGAGTTTGTGTTTTCCACTAATAGTTTGGCTGCAGGAGTAAAGAATGTCTCAGTTGAGCAAAAAAAGTCCCGCCGGCGAGACATTACATTACATTACATTCATTTAGCAGACGCTTTTATCCAAAGCAACATACAGTAAGTGCATATAGAAAGGTCATCGAAGTAACTACAGAACAGATGAGAAATCACATTCTTTCCATACAGTAGCAGCTATCCCTAGTAACGAACACAATGCAGTTCACAGTGAACTAGGTAAATCAGCTCTACTACAATTCTATTCTAAATAGTATAGACTTGAATACGCAGTTCAACAAGAAGACATACCATGAGGTCCTAGATAAGTATTAGTCCAGGTGGAGCCTGAAAAGGTGTGTTTTCAGGCCGCGACGGAAAGCAGGCAGGGTTGGTATTGAGCGTAGGGGAATGGGAAGTTCGTTCCACCACTGGGGAGCTAGGGTGGAAAAGCTCCGCAGTCGGGAGGAGCGAGTGCCATTAACACGGAGGGGGGGAAGTGCGAGGCGCCCTGCTGGAGATGAGCGAAGTGGTCGAGCAGGAACATAGGTCTGAATCAGGTCCTGCAGGTAGACGGGGCCTGTCTCATTAGCTGCAGTGTGGGCCAGGGTCAGAACTTTGAACCTGATCCTAGCTGCAACTGGCAGCCAGTGGAGTGACCTCAACAGGGGGGTGACGTGAAAATTTTGGGAGGTTAAACACAAGCCGGGCAGCTGCGTTCTGAATCAGTTGAAGAGGCAGTATGGCGCAGGCTGGTAAGCTTGCGAGCAGGGAGTTGCAGTAGTCCAGGCGTGAGGTGACCGTAGTCTGGACCAGAAGCTGGGTGGAGTAGGTGGTCAGGTACGGTCGAATCCTCCTGATGTTGTACAGGAGGAACCTGCAGGATCGTGCCGTCGCCCTGATGTGGTCTTTGAAGTCCAGCTGGTCGTCTAGGACCACCCCCAGGTTCTTTGCAGAGCGGGAGGCAGCCACCACGGTCCCGTCAACGGTGATGGAGAGGTCGAGTAGTGGGGAGGTTTTGTATGGCATGAAGAGGAGCTCTGTCTTGTCGAGGTTGAGCTTCAGGTGATGGGTAGTCATCCACTCAGAGATGTCGGCCAGACAAGCAGATATCCTCTCCTTCACCTGTTGGGTAGAGGGAGGGAAAGAAAGGAAGAGTTGAGTATCGTCAGCATAACTATGGTATAAGAAGCCATGTGAATTGATTACTGAACCAAGAGACTTTGTATAAATGGAGAACAGCAGAGGACCAAGTACAGATCCCTGCGGGACTCCTGTAGACATTACATTACATTACATTCATTTAGCAGACGCTTTTATCCAAAGCGACGTACAGTAAGTGCATACAGAAAGGTCATCGAAGTAACTACAGAACAGATAAGAAAGCACGTTCTTCACATACAGTAGCAGCTATCCCTAGTAATGAACACAATGCAGTTCACAGTGAACTGGGTAAATCAGCTCTAATACAATTCTATTCTAACCATTATAAACTTGACTATCTTGAGTACATAGTTCAACAAGAACACAAACCATGAGGTCCTAGAGAAGTATTAGTCCAGGTGGAGTCTGAAAAGGTGCGTTTTCAGGCCACGACGGAAAGTAGGCAGGGTTGGCATGGAACGTAGGGGAATGGGAAGTTCGTTCCACCACTGGGGAGCTAGGGTGGAAAAGCTCCGCAGTCGGGAGGAGCGAGTACCATTTACACGGAGGGGGGGAAGTGCAAGTCGCCCTGCAGTAGATGAGCGAAGCGGTCGAGCAGGAAAATAGCTCTGGATCAAGTCCTGCAGGTAGATAGGGCCTGTCCTATTGGCTGCAGTGTAGGCCAGGGTCAGAACTTTGAACCTGATCCTGGCTGCAACTGGCAGCCAGTGGAGTGACCTCAACAGGGGGTGAATTGATTCAGCCATGTGAATTGATTACTGAACCAAGAGATTTTGTATAGATGGAGAACAGCAGAGGACCCAGTACAGATCCCTGCGGGACTCCTGTAGACAGGGGATGGGGTGCAGACACAGAACCCTTCCAAGAGACTTGGTAGGATCGATCAGTGAGGTACGATACAAACCAGGAGAGGGCAGTCCCAGAAATGCCCATCTCAGAAAGTGTGGAAATCAGGAGTTTGTGGTTGACCGTGTCGAACGCTGCAGACAGGTCAAGTAGAATCAGGACAGAGGAGAGGGATGAGGCTCTGGCAGTGGAGAGCGCCTCAGTCACGGCCAGGAGAGCAGTTTCTGTGGAATGTCCGGTTCTGAAGCCGGACTGATGGGGGTCAAGCAGGTTGTTCTGGTGGAGAAAAACAGACAGTTGGTTATGGACAGCTCGTTCCAGAGTTTTGGACAGGAAGGGCAAAAGAGATACAGGACGGTAGTTCCTGACATCAGAGGGGTCTAAGCTAGGTTTTTTTAGGAGTGGGGATACACGGGCAGTCTTAAAAACAGCAGGGACATGGCCACAGGTTAGGGAGGTGTTGATAATAGTGGACAGATATGGAACGAGCTCAGCAGATATTGACTGGAGGACTGCTGACGGGATGGGGTCCAGCGGACAGGTGGTCGGGCGATGGTGCGTCACAAGTTGGAGCACATCTGCGTCCTCCAGAGTCTTGAAGGACGACAGCGTGGCGATAGGTTCGGTACGGGGGATGTGGGGTGTCACCTGAGGTGTGAAGGAGTTGCGAATCATGGCCACCTTCCCCTCAAAGTGGGTCAGGAAGTCATCTGCAGAGAGGGAGGAGGGTGAAGGGGGTGGAGGGGGGGTAAGCAGGGAGGAGAAGGTGGAAAAGAGTTTCCGTGGATTAGACACACATGCATTAATTTTAGTCTGAAAAAAAGAAGTCTTAGCCGATGTAGTTGCAGCTGTGAAGGCTGCCAGCAGTGTGTGATAGGAGGCCAGGTCATCTGGGGATCTGGATTTCCTCCACTTTCTCTCAGCGCCTCGCAGTATGGTTCTGTTGGATCTGAGAGAATCTGTCAGCCACGGGGAAGGGGGTGATGGTCGAGCTGGTTTGGAGACAAGCGAACAAAGTGAGTTGAGAGACTGAGAGAGGCAGGAGTTAAACATAGAGGTGGCAACATCAACATGCATATTAGCAAAAGACGCAGGAGGAGGAAGTATAGAGAGAGCGGAAGTAGTGAGAGAGGAGTACGAGAGGGTGCGGAGATTTCTCCTGAACATAACAGTGGGCGGGTCGTTAGTAGGGTTGAGGGAGAGCGGGAGGGAAAGAGAGAATGAAATAAAGAAATGGTCCGATACGTGGAGCGGGGTCACCGTGAGTTCAGATGTGGCGCAGCTCCTGGTGAGTACAAGGTCAAGTTGGTTACCAGCCTTGTGGGTGGCAGGCGATGGGGATTGAGTGAGAGCGAAGGACTGGAAGAGTGAGGCGACACTGGATAGCTGGGAACTCTCTGGATGGAGGTTGAAGTCTCCCAGTAGGATTACAGGGGTGCCATCCTCAGGGAAGGAGCTCAGGAGAGTGTCCAGTTCATCCAGGAAAGCGCCGAGCGGACCTGGGGGGCGATAGATAACAACAATGTTAAGTGTAGACGGGTGGGTTACAGTGACTGCATGAAACTCAAAAGAGGAGAAATTCAGGCAGTGTGCAGTGGGAATAGAGAATTTCCAGGATGTGGAAATCAGCAGACCAGTACCCCCGCCTCGGCCAGAGGCCCTGGGGGTGTGGGAGAAGGAATAGCCAGCAGACAGAGCAGCGGGAGTGGCTGTGTTATCTGGAGTGATCCAGGTCTCAGTGAGAGCCAGGAAGTGGAGGGACTTCACCTTAGCGTAGGCAGTGATGAAGTCAGTTTTCTGGACAGCTGAGCGGCAGTTCCATAGTCCACCCACCACTGAGAGTTCCTTATGAAGGGACAGGGGTGGGCAGACCAGGTTAGCCGGGCAGCGCCTGCGGTGGTTGGACCTCCAGGCTCGAGGTATATAGCACAGAGGAATGGGGGTTAAACACATGGTAGGTGGTGAAGAGATAAGAACAAAGTCGTACAAATTGCTGATGAGGCTGCCGTACTTACGGCAGCCTCGGCTTTAATTTATGCACTATTTGCTAATTGCCAATTGCATTCAGCTGCTTGCAGGGCCAATTCGCTCCGGTGAAACCAGTTAACATTAGCAACACAAAAGCGCAGATTGTAGGCTTAATGATAGCTACAATCAACTTTAAACAAATCGCTAACTATTGCTATTTACTTCAACTACACAGATCACTACAAGGTGGTTCAATTTACCAAATGCACGGCTGAAACCGAAAGTTCAAAAGATACTTTACCAGTCCGTCGGCAGAAAAAATCAACAACGCTACCTAGATGCACACTGAAGGAGAGGTGGTTTACACGCTATATATTCGCTCCGGTGAAACCAGTTAACATTAGCAACACAAAAGCGCAGATTGTAGGCTTAATGATAGCTACAATCAACTTTAAACAAATCGCTAACTATTGCTATTTACTTCAACTACACAGATCACTACAAGGTGGTTCAATTTACCAAATGCACGGCTGAAACCGAAAGTTCAAAAGATACTTTACCAGTCCGTCGGCAGAAAAAATCAACAACGCTACCTAGATGCACACAAATGCACGGCTGAAACCGAAAGTTCAAAAGATACTTTACCAGTCCGTCGGCAGAAAAAATCAACAACGCTACCTAGATGCACACAGGGGATGGGGTGCAGAAACAGAACCCTTCCAAGAGACTTGGTAGGATCTATCAGTGAGGTACGATACAAACCAGGAGAGGGCAGTCCCAGAAATGCCCATCTCAGAAAGTGTGGAAATCAGGAGTTTGTGGTTGACCGTGTCGAACGCTGCAGACAGGTCAAGTAGAATCAGGACAGAGGAGAGGGATGAGGCTCTGGCAGTGGAGAGCGCCTCAGTCACGGCCAGGAGAGCAGTTTCTGTGGAATGTCCGGTTCTGAAGCCGGACTGATGGGGGTCAAGCAGGTTGTTCTGGTGGAGAAAAACAGACAGTTGGTTATGGACAGCTCGTTCCAGAGTTTTGGACAGGAAGGGCAAAAGAGATACAGGACGGTAGTTCCTGACATCAGAGGGGTCTAAGCTAGGTTTTTTTAGGAGTGGGGATACACGGGCAGTCTTAAAAACAGCAGGGACATGGCCACAGGTTAGGGAGGTGTTGATAATAGTGGACAGATATGGAACGAGCTCAGCAGATATTGACTGGAGGACTGCTGACGGGATGGGGTCCAGCGGACAGGTGGTCGGGCGATGGTGCGTCACAAGTTGGAGCACATCTGCGTCCTCCAGAGTCTTGAAGGACGACAGCGTGGCGATAGGTTCGGTACGGGGGATGTGGGGTGTCACCTGAGGTGTGAAGGAGTTGCGAATCATGGCCACCTTCCCCTCAAAGTGGGTCAGGAAGTCATCTGCAGAGAGGGAGGAGGGTGAAGGGGGTGGAGGGGGGGTAAGCAGGGAGGAGAAGGTGGAAAAGAGTTTCCGTGGATTAGACACACATGCATTAATTTTAGTCTGAAAAAAAGAAGTCTTAGCCGATGTAGTTGCAGCTGTGAAGGCTGCCAGCAGTGTGTGATAGGAGGCCAGGTCATCTGGGGATCTGGATTTCCTCCACTTTCTCTCAGCGCCTCGCAGTATGGTTCTGTTGGATCTGAGAGAATCTGTCAGCCACGGGGAAGGGGGTGATGGTCGAGCTGGTTTGGAGACAAGCGAACAAAGTGAGTTGAGAGACTGAGAGAGGCAGGAGTTAAACATAGAGGTGGCAACATCAACATGCATATTAGCAAAAGACGCAGGAGGAGGAAGTATAGAGAGAGCGGAAGTAGTGAGAGAGGAGTACGAGAGGGTGCGGAGATTTCTCCTGAACATAACAGTGGGCGGGTCGTTAGTAGGGTTGAGGGAGAGCGGGAGGGAAAGAGAGAATGAAATAAAGAAATGGTCCGATACGTGGAGCGGGGTCACCGTGAGTTCAGATGTGGCGCAGCTCCTGGTGAGTACAAGGTCAAGTTGGTTACCAGCCTTGTGGGTGGCAGGCGATGGGGATTGAGTGAGAGCGAAGGACTGGAAGAGTGAGGCGACACTGGATAGCTGGGAACTCTCTGGATGGAGGTTGAAGTCTCCCAGTAGGATTACAGGGGTGCCATCCTCAGGGAAGGAGCTCAGGAGAGTGTCCAGTTCATCCAGGAAAGCGCCGAGCGGACCTGGGGGGCGATAGATAACAACAATGTTAAGTGTAGACGGGTGGGTTACAGTGACTGCATGAAACTCAAAAGAGGAGAAATTCAGGCAGTGTGCAGTGGGAATAGAGAATTTCCAGGATGTGGAAATCAGCAGACCAGTACCCCCGCCTCGGCCAGAGGCCCTGGGGGTGTGGGAGAAGGAATAGCCAGCAGACAGAGCAGCGGGAGTGGCTGTGTTATCTGGAGTGATCCAGGTCTCAGTGAGAGCCAGGAAGTGGAGGGACTTCACCTTAGCGTAGGCAGTGATGAAGTCAGTTTTCTGGACAGCTGAGCGGCAGTTCCATAGTCCACCCACCACTGAGAGTTCCTTATGAAGGGACAGGGGTGGGCAGACCAGGTTAGCCGGGCAGCGCCTGCGGTGGTTGGACCTCCAGGCTCGAGGTATATAGCACAGAGGAATGGGGGTTAAACACATGGTAGGTGGTGAAGAGATAAGAACAAAGTCGTACAAATTGCTGATGAGGCTGCCGTACTTACGGCAGCCTCGGCTTTAATTTATGCACTATTTGCTAATTGCCAATTGCATTCAGCTGCTTGCAGGGCCAATTCGCTCCGGTGAAACCAGTTAACATTAGCAACACAAAAGCGCAGATTGTAGGCTTAATGATAGCTACAATCAACTTTAAACAAATCGCTAACTATTGCTATTTACTTCAACTACACAGATCACTACAAGGTGGTTCAATTTACCAAATGCACGGCTGAAACCGAAAGTTCAAAAGATACTTTACCAGTCCGTCGGCAGAAAAAATCAACAACGCTACCTAGATGCACATGAAACCAGTTAACATTAGCAACACAAAAGCGCAGATTGTAGGCTTAATGATAGCTACAATCAACTTTAAACAAATCGCTAACTATTGCTATTTACTTCAACTACACAGATCACTACAAGGTGGTTCAATTTACCAAATGCACGGCTGAAACCGAAAGTTCAAAAGATACTTTACCAGTCCGTCGGCAGAAAAAATCAACAACGCTACCTAGATGCACACAAATGCACGGCTGAAACCGAAAGTTCAAAAGATACTTTACCAGTCCGTCGGCAGAAAAAATCAACAACGCTACCTAGATGCACACAGGGGATGGGGTGCAGAAACAGAACCCTTCCAAGAGACTTGGTAGGATCTATCAGTGAGGTACGATACAAACCAGGAGAGGGCAGTCCCAGAAATGCCCATCTCAGAAAAGTGTAGAGATCAGGAGTTTGTGGTTGACCGTGTCGAATGCTGCAGACAGGTCAAGTAGAATCAGGACAGAGGAGAGGGATGAGGCTCTAGCATTGGAGAGTGCCTCGGTCACGGCCAGGAGAGCAGTTTCCGTGGAATGTCCGGTTCTGAAGCCGGACTGATGGGGGTCAAGCAGGTTATTCTGGTGGAGAAAAACAGACAGTTGGTTATGGACAGCTCGTTCAAGGGTTTTGGACAGGAAGGGCAAGAGAGATACAGGACGGTAGTTCCTGACATCAGAGGGGTCCAAGCTAGTTTCTTTAAGGAGTGGGGTTACACGGGCAGTCTTAAAAACAGCAGGAACATGGCCACAGGTTAGGGAGGTGTTGATAATAGAGGACAGATATGGAACGAGCTCAGCGGATATTGACTGGAGGACTGCCGACGGGATGGGGTCCAGTGCACAGGTGGTTGCGCGCTGGTGCGTCATGAGTCGGAGCACATCTGCGTCCTCCAGAGTCTTGAAGGACGACAGCGTGGCGGTGGGTTCGGTATGGGGGATGTGGGGTGTCACCTGAGGTGTGAAGGAGTTGCGGATCATGGCCACCTTCCCCTCGAAGTGGGTCAGGAAGTCATCTGCAGAGAGGGAGGTGGGTGAAGGGGGTGAAGGGGGGATAAGCAGGGAGGAGAAGGTGGAAAAGAGTTTCCTTGGATTAGACACACATGCATTAATTCTAGACTGAAAAAAAGAAGCCTTAGCCGATGTAGTTGTAGCTGTGAAGGCTGCCAGCAGTGTGTGATAGGAGGCCAGGTCATCTGGGGATCTGGATTTTCTCCACTTTCTCTCAGCGGCTCGCAGCAGGGTTCTGCTGGATCTGAGAGAATCTGTCAGCCACGGGGAGGGGGGTGATGGTCGAGCTGTTTTGGAGACAAGAGGACAAAGTGAGTTGAGAGACTGAGAGAGGCAGGAGTTAAACATAGAGGTGGCAACATCAACATGCATATTAGCAAAGGAAGCAGGAGGAGGAAGTATAGAGAGAGCGGAAGTAGTGAGTGCGAGAGGGTGCGGAGATTTCTCCTGAACATAACAGTGGGTTAGTCGTTAGTAGGGTTGAGGGAGAGTGGGAGGGAAAGAGAGAATGAAATAAAGAAATGGTCCGATACGTGGAGCGGGGTCACCGTGAGTTCAGACGTGGCGCAGCTCCTGGTGAGTACAAAGTCTAGTTGGTTACCAGCCTTGTGGGTGGCAGGCGATGGGGATTGAGTGAGAGCGAAGGACTGGAAGAGTGAGGTGACACTGGGTAGCTGGGAACTCTCTGGATGGAGGTTGAAGTCTCCCAGTAGGATTACAGGGGTGCCATCCTCAGGGAAGGAGCTCAGGAGAGTGTCCAATTCATCCAGGAAAGCGCCGAGCGGACCTGGAGGGCGATAGAGAACTACAATGTTAAGTGTAGACGGGTGGGTTACAGTGACTGCATGAAACTCAAAAGAGGAGAAATTCAGGCAGTGTGCAGTGGGAATAGAGAATTTCCAGGATGAGGAAATGAGCAACCCAGTACCCCCACCTCGGCCAGAGGCCCTGGGGGTGTGGGAGAAGGAATAGCCAGCAGACAGAGCAGCGGGAGTGGCTGTGTTATCTGGAGTGATCCAGGTCTCAGTGAGAGCCAGGAAGTGGAGGGACTTCACCTTAGCATAGGCAGTGATGAAGTCAGTTTTCTGGACAGCTGAGCGGCAGTTCCATAGTCCACCCACCACTGAGAGTTCCTTATGAAGGGACAGGGGTGGGCAGACCAGGTTAGCCGGGCAGCGCCTGCGGTGGTTGGACCTCCAGGCTCGAGGTATATAGCACAGAGGAATGGGGGTTAAACACATGGTAGGTGGTGAAAAGATAAGAACAAAGTCTTACGAATTGCTTACTTACGGCAGCCTCGGCTTTAATTTATGCCCTATTTGCTAATTACCGATTGCATTCAGCTGCTTGCAGGGTTAATACACTCAGGTGAAGGTACTTGACATTAGCAGCACAAAAGACCGGTTGTAGGCTTAAAACTAGATACAAGTCAGTTTAAACAGATCGCTAACTGCTGCGATTTACCTCAGCTACACAATGGCTACAAAGCGGTTCAATTATCTAACGCACAGCTAAAACCAAATGTAAAAAAGATACTTAACGATCCGACGGCAGAAAATCGACAAATGCAGTCCAGATGCACTCTGTAGTACGAGTGGTAGACACGCTATAAATACACTCAGGTGAAGGTACTTGACATTAGCAGCACAATGGTTCAACATAGCCAACAAGGGGCCTAAGAGAATATTGTTAAACTCCTTATAAAACTCACACTCAAATCCCTGATGGCATAGATTTTAAAGCAAGCAATGCTTCCTCTCTTGTGATTGGGGCAGTTAACTGTAGTTTTTGAGCTTTTGACTCCCTCCATACTTCTGAATACCCAATGTGATGACATATGGAAGTGAGCACCCTGGCTTGCTTTGAAGGAGGAGAGATGCCTGTTGGAAGTTTATCTAGAGAGGGACTAAAATGGCAGTTAGTCTCCTCCCACAAAGGGATTCTCAGAAGCCAGTTTTGCAAACTCAGCAAAGGCCTTAGAAAGAAAATCAGGGGAATAGCCAGGAGCGCAATTGCAATTCATAAGTGTTACCGGAGAGTACTCCCTGAACAATCACATAGCGGCCATGATTATCTTTAACACAGTTAAGGGACCTAAATGCAAGATTTTTACTGACCCAAATGGCCACGCCCCTACTAAAAGTAGAATATGCTGTTGCAAATACCTGGGTGGGGCCCAGTTCTTTTGCAGTTTGGTATTGTCCTTGTTTTCTATGCGAGTCTCCTGGAGGAAAGCAATGGAAACCCCTTTTTTCAGAAAGGTTTTTGGAGACCCCGGATTTTCCAAGAACAGAGCTTAATGGTATTTAAATTAGCCCTGGCCATGAGACATTGTATTAGCTATATTGACAGAATGATCAGCCCACACCCGTGGCTAGGGGTGTGACGAAATATCATGACGCAATATTTTGCGATACAAAAACGTGACTATATGCATCGTGGAGCTTAAAAATGTATCACAAAACAGGCATGACTACCGGTAATTCACAAATTCACATGACCACATATTTTAATCTTCTATCACACCTTTTGTGCACAAGAGGGCGCCATCAACAATTTATATTAGTAAAGTTACTTTGATGCACAACACGCACGCACGCACACCGAAAGCGCAAGACTGTTTATGCCCAGCTAGCTGAGAAAGCTGCAGTGTGCACACTTGCAACAGAATCAGGTCGGCTTATTTATTTTGAATGGAGTGTGTGAATTTGTAAATGTATAATTCTAAAATTACTCAAGTAACGTTACATTATTTGTGACCTGTTTTATCAAATTCAGTCGTACTGACCCCCAAACACATTTTGGGCTTTATACTACCTGAAGGAGGAAATTGTAAGCTTTCTATAATGATACCAAAATTATTTCTCTAATCCAAATATCAAGCGAGTTATGTCGCGTTACATTTGGAATGCCATCAAACCATGTTTTTGAGAAAAACGACTTCAATGTTCATCCGCGAAAGTTGGTAGCTATGTGTTAACGTTTCTGGATAAAGCTTGGTCTCATAACCTAATGAACTCCGGTGTTAACTTGTCATGGTACGTTTAAATGCTTCAAAACTATTTTCACAATGCATTTGACATTAAGACACGCATATCATGAAAGCCAAGTAAAATCAGATGAAACCCAATGCATTAGTTTGTAGCTGTGAAAGCAGGATAGCCAAGCTACCTCGGTGCCTAGTGAGCGAGTGTTCTCCACTGCGGGGGACATTGTAAATGCTCAAAGATCTGTGCTACTGCCTGAAAATGTTGATATGTTCATTTTCCTGAAGAAGAACATGTCAATATCCTAGACTCGAAACGGGTAATCAGTCTGAATGTCTAGCTTTATGTTGGTAGTTTTGAAAGTGCAATTTTCAAAACTAGTAGCTTATATTTTCTTATTAGTCTTAAAATAATATGTTTTAAGAGGACGTTCTTTTCTTTAAAAAGTACTAAAGTATTTAAAATTTAATTTCATAGTGCACTGTTATTTTAACAAGACTATCTTCCATGATGGGATGATGAGCAAGTAAACTTTTAGTCTTGTTCAGCCATACTTTGTGCTAAAAATTGTACTCCCAGTACATTTTTTGTCTTGGGAAAAACAAGTAATCTTGTTCAATTAAACATTGTCTTCATCTGAACTTAATTTTTAATATCTGGCCATATTGTATCGTGAAACCAATATCGTGTATCGTTTCGTGATTTGAGTGTATCGTCCCACCCCTACCCATGGCACAATCCCAACTTCTTTGGTACGTGCATAATGTGACCCAGATTCCCTGGCCGGATAAATTCAAGGGGGCTGGGAAATGCCTCACTAATATGCAATTCAAACCTTAGACATGTGTGTCCTGAGCTAGACAAAAAAGCTAGCTCTTTTTAGAGCTTCCATGGGACACCTGTAGAATAGCCGGGAAGAGCATGGCATACGGTAACCCACGCTCCTGCAGCCGCTGTTTCACCGCATCATATGTCTTGCGTTTCTTCATCACCGTCGAAGCGAAGTCGCTGTAAAATGATAGCCTGGATCCGTTGTACATTATGGCACCATCTTGACTGGTGCGGTGTGCCGCTTCTATCACCCTCTGCTTGTCTCTGAATGTGTGAAGTCGCAGCAGCAGCGACCTGGGGTTTTTATTCGTGTCTGGTTTCGGTTCTAGCGAGCGGTGCGTTCTTTCTAGTTTTGCGCCCGGCTTTGGTAGTCATCTTAAGGATGCGGGGCAGCCATGATTCAAAGAAATCCACTGGCTGCCCTGTCTCTATGCCTTCTGCCAAGACAACGACCCGAATATTCAGGCGCCTGCTGTAGTTCTCTGCCATATCCAATCTCTCCGTTAGAGCACTGACCTGTTTTTCCAGTTCAAGAATCCTTGGCTCTTGTGCTGTAGCAGAGTTTTCAACATCCAGAATTCTAACCTCTGCTTCATCTAGCCACTTGCTAGCAGTCTGGAGCTCTGCAGAATGCTTATGAAAGTCTCGGCCAGGGGACTGAGTTTCTTGTCAATTACTTTTATGATAGTAGCAGTCATCAAATTAAAGGCTGTAGCGAGGGCTGTAGCGAGGGCTCAAGTACGACAGAGGTATCAGATTCTGTCTGGTTGCCATCTTGTGTGCACTCGCCGGGCTCAGAAAGTCTTTTTTGTCTTTATTCCTTTCGTTTCTTACCATCATGTCTAAAGCCTGGCCAAAAGTTTTCTAAGGACATAGCACAAAATATTCATGCCAAAAGTGGCTTCCAATGTATGGTTGTTGTCAGGATAAACAAATAATTCGAACCGAGTGGCACGGAGCTCTAGCCAAAACGTTGTGCTCACCTCGCTGCCGTCACGTGACCCCCCTACAATATGTTTTTAATGAAATTAAATAAATGTGTGTGCGATTGCTTCACCGTCGGAAGGACAGCTGTTGTGTTTGTCTCCGGCTGATGACACCGGATTTATAGCGGTTTATAAACTAGCAGTGCTGAGAAGCGCCTGTTCTTTGTGGTAGAGACACATGGGCCACAAAGTTTGCTGTACATCTGCTCTGAGAAAAATTGTAACTGAAATTCCATCCAGTTTAATTACTGTAGCACTTTAGTGGATGCAGAGGGATTGGAAGACTAACTTAATTTGAAAGTTGGAAAGTATTGTTGTGTTCCTTCCAAGGGGCCAAGACTGGGCTTTCATTTTGAAGCGCACTTCCTGATTGGGCTGGGAGCCACCATTGTGCAGTTGCTCACTAGCGCCACTGCAGTTGGCTCCAGTATAGGTCTTTCACCATGTAAGTCAATGGCAGCAATCAAAATACTCAGTCAAAAATTTTTCCCCATGAAAAAAAGTAATTGCAATAGGCGCTTTTTCTTCATCTAATGCCTGTGCATGTGCTGATTTTTTTAAATATTGTGTCGTTTGGACAGGGTATTAACATTTGTTCAGGACCAATCAGAGGGACAGGTTTAGTCCTCTTCAGCTCCACGGAGCAGACGCCGTTTGTACAAACGGGCGGCGAAAAAAAACTTCCGGAGACTCGTTTTTTACGAGTCCGTGGAAAGGCAATGGGTGACGTCACAGTGGCTTTGTCCATATTTTTATACAGTCTATGGTTCCTTCCCACACTCTGTAATATTGTATGCATATTTAAACTTGGCCAACAGGGGTCGTTTGAGCAATGAACACTGCGATCTCAGCCGACTGAGTCCCTCCCATACATCCTTTGGGCGATGTGAAGCCAATTGTGCGCCTCCCTGCAGGGTTGCCGGCCACTAGCCGGATTCGAACCATGGTGCTCACTCAAAAAGAATGAGCTACCCAGCAGTCCCCGCAATTTTTTTTAAAGATAAAAAATGAAGAAAGATTACAGATTTCCTGATTACTTTTTTTCTAAACATTTAAAAATAGCTGGACTTTTGATTACTCCAAATCACAATTTTTTTGTTTAATGAAGGCATTTCTGAACAGGCTTTGGATGAAACCACGTACTCTGTCTTGCCCTGTTCCTGCCAGCCTCCATTACTCACAATGCATAGCGAAGTCTTGCTGCAGCACTGCTGTCTGTTAGCATGTGACCAGCACACTACGAAAATGGAAACAAACTGAAAAGTGAAGCACAAGCCAGCTTTACTCTACAAAGAGTGGCTTAATATAGTGCAACTTTATATTGCTGTTATAATACCAACAAAGTGTAAAACAATCCTGTGTAGCTGTTGTGTCGGGAGTCCACGTTCCTGTGCTGCTTTGGAGGTATTCATGAAACCAGCTGTGGAATTATTTTTTCTAAATGAATCCCTGCATAGTCTATTTTATTTGTTCTCGGACTGGGATAGTCAACGATAGGGTAGTAAAGATGGACGGGACTGAGAACTCAAAATAAGCCTGCTGCAAACATTTCACAACCGTTGTTTTTCATACATCCTCTATATCAGTGGTACTCCTGGAGTACCCCTGTGTATGCTGGTTTTCGTTCCAACCACAATTGCAATCCCAATATTTTAACAAGCTGTTAATTTATTATGTTTAGATGGATTCTTTACCCTCTAAAGACACATTATGAAAGACATGGCTATGCATGCCATCACATTATGCTTATTGTGTTATATTGCAAACAATTACAAAAAAGAAGTAAAGACTGAGGTGAATAGGCTCCTAATTAAGTAATTGAAGTGTTCCTTCATAATTTTTTTCTTAAACTTAACACAATGCAGGTTTGGCGTGTTATCATTTGCTTTGTCTTGGAATTTTTCATTATTTACCAAATGGTTTGAGTGGCCATGTGTCCACAATTTAACCAATTAGGAGTCTATTGATTCATCTCAGTCTTTAATTTGATCAGTTAAAAAAAATGTTTACCTCTTTTTAATTGTGTGCAATACAGCACAATGTGAATATTGGACTTTAATTCTTCATGGCATGCATAGCTTTTGCTAACATAATGTGTCTTAAGAGGGAAAGTAATCCCTCTAAACATTAAAATTAAGAAAAAGTAACAGCTTGTTAAAATTCTGGTATTGCAATTGTGGTTGGAATGAAAAACAAGAATACAAAGGGGTACTCCAGGACCAGGGTTGAGAATCACTGCTCTATATGGATCTTGTTTTTTTTATAGTATTGGTTGAAACAATAGGAAGCCATTTAGTTATTTCTGTGGTTGAGAATATGTGGAATTTTGCCTGCGTGGTTCACCAGGGGATCATCTTGGCCACTGTCCAATTCTGGGTAAATTGGTCCCAGATTATTATATTATAAACATCAAACAAAAAGTTTGGAAATTTGTGTTTGGTAGATTATTTCTCTGTTGTAACAATGCTTCTTGGCAATAAATTTTATATCGTTGGAAAGCCTGTTTATTTCCCTTTTAAATGGTGCCCCATTTGTAAGGAACATGCATTTGTGGGATGAGCAGCACAGCTGAGTATGTGGGTTGCGCCCATGTAAAATTTGCCAAATCTTCTCTGCCAATGCCAAACGGCTTATTCTGCTGTTGCTAGTGACTCTTGTTTGGTGTTGTTTGGTGGATTGGAATCCATTGGATGATTGAAGTCTATCAGTAACAAGGAAGAAACAAGACATATTGGCAATTTTACAATTTATTAATTTAGCAAACAGTCAGGAACGTATCACCATTTAAAAGGGAAATAAACAGGCTTTCCAACGGTATAAAATTTATTGCCAAGAAGCATTGTTACAACAGAGAAATAATCTACCAAACACAAATTTCCGAACTTTTTGTTCGATGTTTATTATAAGCGTAGAAATGCCTTTTTTTTTTTTGTTAAAAAACATGTCCAGTTTTTAAAAATCTGTCTTGATTTGTTTTGATTAAAAAGCAGTGTGTTTTGTCTGCCCTTTTTTCACTGTGAAATTTGAAGCTGTTTGGATTAGTTGAGGTCTCTCACACTTCTACCAAATTTCACTCTCATGGGACTACTTACTGTATGTACATTACTTGGGTGAGGCCTCACTTGGTTGATTTGTGAAGCTGTCATACATTGACAGGCCCATGGTGGATATCCATATTACATCTGTTTGATATGTTTTATTATTAAATTTGTTATTTATGTTGTTTATTGTGAGTTTGCTGTATGTTTGTTGTAAATTTTATTGGTTATTCTTGTTTTGTTTTTCTTACATTTTTATACATGTTTTATTTTTTATTTTTTACATGTTTGAAATAAAAAATCTAATTAAAAAAAATCTAATGTCAAATCTAAGCATTTTGAATAATTCACAAAATCCAAGATGGCTGCTGTATTCTATGACTTCATTGCATTTCTTTGACACATCGCTGCAATTGTCTGAAGTTCCTTATTCTAGCTCAGTTTTGATTTGATGAGAGTTTATTAAACCAGTGGGGTCGTAAAAATTGTGTGTGTGTGTCTCTTACAGGTCTGTTCTTCGTCCTTCCCTGCACTGACAGCTTCATCAATGTGGACATGCGCATCATCACCTTCGACATCCCTCCACAGGAAGTAAGGGCTCATGAATCTTGCAATCATTTCCCAGCAGCCTCTTGGTCTCCATTGTGCAGCAAGTTCCAGCCATTGCTCTGGCAATGAAAGGGATATAAAACACCACCCTTTACAACTGTCCCTTTTTATCGCCAATTTTCATTAAACATGAAATCAGTTAAATGTTAAATAATTTGTTTTATTATTGAAAAAGCAGTTACTTTTTTTTAACCATTATAACCTCAGAAGCAAAAAATGGTTTTTGTTATATCATCATTTGGTTTGACTCGTAATTAAGGGGACAAGCCATATTTGATGGTGATGTTTGTTTGTACCTCTGACACTAAAAGCTGTGACACGTGTAAACGTGGGATGACTTATCGAAAATTCAGCAGGCAATAATGTCAAGTGTTTGTACGTGACACACTAATGCTGTGTCTATAATGCCTTTCTGTGCCGAAGATTCTGAGTGGTCCGTTTTCTCTGTATGGAGAGCTGTGCAGTCATGCTAACGCTGCCCGCCCTTGCCCCCTCCCAAAGGTGCTGACCAAGGACTCCGTGACGGTGTGCGTGGACGGCGTGGTATACTACCGCGTGCAGAACGCCACCCTGGCAGTTGCCAACATCACCAACGCTGACGCTGCCACACGCCTGCTCGCACAGACCACCCTGCGCAATGTGCTGGGGACAAAAAGCCTGTCCGAGATCCTGTCGGACCGCGAAGAGATCGCACACAGCATGCAGGTAAAGCACAAGGGTGACGCCCGCCCCACTGTTAAATTTTTCTGCTGTGATCCTGTGCATCGCCTTACAATTTAGGGATTTAGCAGTAGCACTTATCCAGAGTGACTTACACAGCTCACATTCTTTTACACACAATCCATTTATACAGCTGGATATTTACTGAAGAAATTCAGGTTCAGTAACCTAGCTCATCGGTACAAGGGCTATAGCCTATCTACTACACTGGAGTTACAAGCCCAGTTCTTCGCTGTGCTACACTGGCGTTCACCGATGGGCACACGAAAACCTGGCGCATCTCCGCTCCTGCTCACCAGCTCTGCATCGCACCCTATCAAGTGCCTTTGGAACAACACGAGGGATTATAGCTATGGCTTTTTCATTGCACTGACATTACTGTTCTTATACTGCCCTGATCAACTGGAGACGACCAGACGCAACTGCTATTTATTTAATTCAGCATAAATATTTTCCCCGTAAAAGACGCATCGTTGCACACTAGCCAACAGTGGTCTGACCCAGTCATCTTACCCAATTTCTCTCTCTTTCTCTCATTTTCTGTCAATTTATTGTGCACAATCTTCCACACTGTTTCTATTTTCTGTTCTCTTTCTGTCCCTCCTCTCAGTCTTCTTTCTCTCTCTCTCTCTCTCTCTCCCTTGATTGTGGGAAGAGGTCCCGCCCACTTTCATCCCCCTTCCCTCCCTTTCTCCACAGTCTACCTTAGATGATGCCACTGATGACTGGGGCATTAAGGTGGAGAGGGTGGAGATCAAGGATGTGAAGCTTCCTGTGCAGCTTCAGAGAGCCATGGCAGCCGAAGCAGAGGCTACTCGTGAGGCTCGAGCTAAGGTACGTTCCCACTCAAACTTTATGCTTCTGCTAACAGGACGTCTCTGTTACCTGAGATAGTGTATTAAGCATCTCTGTTTACTCAGGGATAATGTATCAAGCGTCTGTTACCAGAGATAATGTATCGAGCGTCTCTGTTACCAGAGATAATGTATCAAGTGTCTCTGTCACTCAGGGATAATGGATTGAGCGTCTCTGTTACCAGAGATAATGTATCAAGTGTCTCTGTCACTCAGGGATAATGTATCGAGCGTCTCTGTTACCAGAGATAACGTATTAGCCTCTCTGTTACTGAGGGATAATGTATCTAGCATCTCTGTTACTCAAGGATAATGTATCGAGCATCTCTGTTACTCAGGGATAATGTATCAAGTGTCTCTGTCACTCAGGGATAATGTATCGAGCGTCTCTGTTACCAGAGATAACGTATCAGCCTCTCTGTTACTGAGGGATAATGTATCTAGCATCTCTGTTACTCTGGGATAATGTATCGAGCATCTCTGTTACTCAGGGATAATGTATCGAGCGTCTCTGTTACCAGACATAATGTATCGAGCATCTCTGTTGTATCGAGTAGGCATGTGCCTATATAAAATAGTACGATTATCTTGGGCAACATTTTCACAATATACATTATTATCCAGATAATTATTTAAATAAGTTGAAAGTCTTAAAACAGTATTAATACGTACTTTAATGATTTAAAAAATATTAATTTATACCAATCAGAAAACATCTGTTTCTAAAACATGTTTTATTGTTAAACATATGTAAAAATGTTAATATTTTTGCCATGTCAATAACGAGTTTAAAAACATAAAGTAAATATAAACATAATAAAATAAAGTATGACTACAGGCATAATCCTGGTCCCTTCAGTAAGGTTAACCCTTGGTAGTTTGTTTTCCAAGAGTCGGAATTAGTCGCCTGTTGATTTCCATTGAACACAATGTATGGCGTTGCACTTTTGCTAAAGCCTGTTTTGTGTCATGTTACAAAATAAGGAACTGTTGTTGCTATAACATTGGGATCGTAAAATAGTTTATAGAGATGGAATAGTGAGTTTTAACAAATGGTAGCTATATTGTGTGACGAGATTATTTTAAAATGCCACTGTAAAAAAAAATTATAATAATAAAATAAAATAAACGCAATGAATACAAACCACGGGCCAGTGCTAGTTAAGGTGTTAAACAACACTAACTTCAGCTTATTCTGAAATAAATGTAAACATTTTGGCCCGTTTTTAAAGAAAGAAATAAGTACTTATTTCAACAAAAAACATGTACTGCTACTTTTTTGAAACATGTTCTGTATGCAGGGAGTTTGTCCTCCTTCAGTTTACCGTCAGCATCCTTCTCAAAGCCGAAGTATTTCCAAACTTTGCACCTAACCCTTTTCAACGTGGGAAGAGCTCAGTTGTTTCTGGTAATGTTATCTCGAGTCCTTATGCCGCAATATATTACCTCCGCCCTCCTCCATGGTACAATGAAAACTTCCTTTGTCGCTGTCCCTACTTGGTGTCAGAGGATAAGAAGTGCACCCCCTATAACCGTAGCCGGTTATTAGTTTTGCTTCTTAATTTTTATAGGCAGTTGACCGATGCTAAGGTGTAACAGCTGGTTATTTTGGTAATGACTGACATAAGCCAGTGCCACTCCCGCAAGGCACCGGCCATACTCGGATCTGGCAGGATCGGGGATCGAACTCCCGATCCTTGGGGCACAACCGCACAGACTGAAAGTCTGCCTTCTTTTTTTATTTTTTATTGTGTGAAATACAGAAAATACATCAGCTATGTCCAAAAATGGCCTGCAGGCATTTTCGTGCACCCTTTTCAAGCTACTGAAGCTAATCAGGTGTAGGCTTGGTCAGCACTCGGATGGGAGACCTCCTGGGAAATATTGCTGCTGGAAGAAGTTTAGGAGTTATTGTGGCCATTAACGCTCCCTTGCCTCCCTACTAGGGATGTTAACCCTGGTGTCTTTTGTCAAATTCCCATCAACTAGCTAATTGGTCATCCAGCAGACCTGCTTGAGTACACAATCCCACAATCCTCTGCATTTCGACCCATTCTGATTACCCAGGTCATCACTGCAAAAGAGAAATTAGTCCTTCTTTGACCTGCCCCCTTTTCCCTCCTATCTCTTTCCTAAGCCCCTCCAACCAAATAATAGAGGGGTTTATTCAATGGGGAGGATCTTTTGCTTGTAGATAGTTGCCCTGATTGGTAGCTACATAGCTAGCCTTGATTGGTTGTTTTTTGTAAGCCTAACACAGAGCCCCGGGCTGCATTCGGATCCAATTGAACACACTCCCTTCCCTTGCTCGCTTCCCTCGAGGGAGTTATCGTGTGACGCAATATGCTACGTGCAGCAAGCAAACTTAAAAGGTGCTCTGCAAGGGAGGCTTGACGAGAAACAAACAAAAACGGAACTGAACCACCCTCGCAACATTTCGGAAGTGCAACACCATGTTGAAATGTGACCGCCACATAGTTCTGTGGTGACTGTACACTTTTTTTCACGTGAAGCATTGCATAGTGGGATTCCCTTCTTGCTGGAAGCTTGCATTTTATACCCTTGGTGGAAAGGAGGATAAACGAGGGAGCGAGGGAATATAATTACTCCCTACCCTTTATTAAATTGGATCCGAATCACACTTGGTGTGGCTGCCATATTTCATCCTAGCATTTTGGGGATTCCCTCCTTGAAGCAAGGGAAGGGAACAACAGGAAGAAAGGATAAATTTTGTATCCGAACCATAGACTGTATAAAAATATGGATAAAGTCACTGTGACGTCACCCATTGCCTTTCCAAGGCCTCGTAAAAATCGTTTTTGAGTCTCCGGAACTTTTTCGCCGCCATGTTTGTACAAACTGCGTCTGCTCCGTGGAGCCGAAGTGACGTTGTCTGGAGCAGGGTCAAACATCTTCACAAAGTTAATTTCACAGTTGAACATTTGTGTTTATTTTCTGATTATTATATTATTTTATCTTTTATTATGACTGCCGATTGTGGTTCAATTTGGAAGGAGGAGGAGACTCATTTACACCACTCGATCGCGGCAAATGATCCATGTTGTTTATTTTGTCAATATGGATACCAAGGAACGCAAAATATCAAATCGGTTTTCAAGGAATGTGTACTTTGTGTACTGCAGGTCAAGGTAGTGAAAACCTCAAAACTAAAATGTTTCAGAAACATTTCGAATCTAAAACCCCAGTGTGTACGAGGCCCAAGAGAGAATGTCTGTTGTAGGGACGTACTTTGCAAAGGTAAACGTGTAGCATGCGTAGGCTATAGGCTACTACAACTCCTGGCTCAACTATTTGACCGAAATCCCCCCTTTTTGCAGGAAATATCACATATAGCAATAATATACCCTAAAACATAAATTCAGAAATATTTTTTTCAAGTGACTCCAGTAACCAACAAAATATAAATAACTGCTCTCGTCCACAGTGAGCACTGCAGCTCACACTGAACGGTGTCGTACAGTGCGAGTAATAATTTGTTTACAAAAAATATTTGACATAAACAGGCAAGCAAGGGCACAGTGTGAACAAAGTAAACAATTGATACTTTACTTACCTTGTCGGAACATAAAATTTTGTTTTGTTTTAACATAAAAATACAGGAAATATCCACACCTTGCATGCAACGCAGAGAGTAGCTCTCCACGTCCCTGTCAGATACACAGTTTTCATATGCTTTATACCGTATATTTATTTTTAATAAAGTAGCCTATATATTTATTATTTTTTAAATGAACTAGCGAGCTACTTGCTTAACTAGACTGAAAAAAGAACTATCAAAAAACAAGTGAGCTAACTATAAAAATATATGCCAAAAATAAATAGACTATAAGTAGAATATTCAAATAGCTCAACTGTAAGCTAGTTATATCGCTCGCTCTCTCTATCTCCTGATTCTCCTCTCCACGCAGATCAACCGCTGCGCTGAGATTCACTTTTATAGCTGGGGCGTAGCCCGCCCTTGCTCCAAAACTTCAGGGCGTAGCCACTGAACTATCGGTGGGCGTGGCTGTACAAGTTTCAATTTCGTCACCAGGAGGAATATGTCAGCTGGATGAAATTTCTGGCCAATGACAGATTGAACGGGCAGTACCTAACGTTTTACCACTACAGATTCTTAAAGTTTACGCTTTATTACGCTGACTGCAGTAATTTGTCAAGATTTGGACCAGGATCAATCCGTAACACTTAGAAAAAACCAAATGTATCAGTTCTCATATAAAATAAGTTGTTTTAGTGCTTTGTTACCCTTTAATACCCTGTCTAAATGACACAATAATTAAAAAATTGGCACATGGAGAGGCATTAAACTAAGGAAAAGCACCTATTGCAACTACATTTTCTTGTGGGAAAAATGTATTGACTTAGTATTTTGACATTACAACCAGGAAGTGAGCTGCCCAGACACTCACAGAAAGCAGATTTTTTCTAATCAGTTATTTTTATTTATTAGGCTGGCAGACCTATATTGTACATCTTTTTGTACACATTCTTCAACCACCCATATGAATAAAAATGTTTTAGGTCCTGAATTTCAAGTGGTTTATGAGAATAAGTGGTCAGTTATGGTACAGAATGGTCACTTTTTACTGAGGCAATATTTTCAAAGTTTTTTTTTGTTTTTTTTGTTGTTGAAATAATACAGTTCTGAACTGTTTATGGTTGCTGATGTAACTACTAAGAACATAGTAGTGAAAAATTAAGCCATCAGGCATTGACAACGCTTTATGTTCAGTTTACCTGACGATACGGACCAATCAATTTACGAGCTGCTAGCGTGCTAGGAGCGAGACGGGCATCATAATAGATGAGTTAATTTAGCAAGCTAGCCATCAATAACTAATGAAGATACTAGCTGTGTTAAACAAGACTAGGTCAACATGCCAGGTGCTGGAGGTCTTGCCCCGGAGATGCCTAGCGCAATAAGTATGTTAGAAAATTACATTGACATGTTGTTTCCTAAAGATATTTTGGCAAAATAAACCAAACAGTAGGCTACTCCAGTGCTGTCCAGGGTTTTTCCTACATAGTAAATTATTTGCAGCAGTGTGGCCAGTGACTTGCTGTATGTCTGTTTCACTGTAGGAATATTGTAATATGTTTACAGTATGAAAAACATTACTGTACAGACAATTACAATACTGTAATTTATACAGCATTAACACTATTACAATAGCTAGGCTACTGTACAAGCAATTGTGATAGTTTACTGTATTTACTACAGTATTAATAAACAATATTTACTGGATAATACATTGCAATACTGTACTGTAATGGATAGTCCTACTGTAATATTTACAGTTTTTTTCTACCTTTGACTGAACGCAATGTCTCAACACAGCACCCTGGTATGGGGTTCAATAGGCACTGCTGTATTCTCACTTTTTTTCCCATCAAGAAAATGGACAGGTACAAGTAAATAATATGGATAACAATAGTCACAAGGAGGTAGGGAGGGGTGAAGAGAGGTGCAGCTTGAAGAGGTGAGTCTTCAATCTGCGCTTGAAGGCAGTCAGACTTTCTGCTGTTCTGACCTCCACGGGGAGCTCATTCCACCACCGGGGGGCCAGGACAGACAGACATCGAGACCGGGTGCTAGTATGAAGAGCGGGGGGGGTACCAGTCATCCTGAGGAGGCGGAACGCAGGGATCTGGCAAGTGTGTAGGGTCTGATGAGCTTTTGGAGGTATGGAGGGGCATATCCTCGGACTGCCTGGAAGGCGAGCACCAATGTTTTGAATTTGATGCGAGCCATCACTGGTAGCCAGTGGAGGTCAATGAGCAGGGGGGTGACATGGGAGTGTCGGGGGAGGTTGAAGACCAGGCGCGCTGCTGCAGCTGAAGGGGTCTAATGGCCGATGCTGGCAGGCCAGCCAGGAGAGAGTTGCAATAGTCCAGACGGGACAGCACCATCACTTGGACCAGGAGCTGGGTTGAGTGGGTGGTGAGGAAGGGGCGGATTCTCCTGATGTTGTACAGGAAGTACCTGCATGCCCGGGTTACCACTGCGATGTTCTTGGAGACGGACAGCCTGTTGTCCATCACGACTCCGAGGTTCCTGGCACAGGGCGTTGGGGACAGTGGGGTGTCTCCTAGGGAAATAGAGAGATTGAGAGGGGGAGAGGTTAGAGCAGGAATGTAGATGAACTCAGTCTTGCCTGGATTGAGCTTGAGATGGTGGTTGTCCATCCAGCTCTGGATGTCTCTCAGGCAAGCAGAGATGCGGGCTGACACCTGAGTGTCAGAGGGTGAGAAAGAGAGAAAGAGTTGAGTATCGTCAGCATAGCAGTGGTAAGAAAGACCATGAGCAGTGATAACAGGGCCAAGGGATTTGGTGTAGGTGGAGAAAAGGAGGGGACCAAGGACTGAGCCCTGGGGGACTCCTGTGGTAAGGGGACGGGGTGCCGATACTTTACCAGCCCAGGCAACCTGGGAGGAGCGTTCTGAGATGTAGGACTCAATCCAGGCCAGGGCCGAGCCGCTGATCCCCGATGCAGACAGGGACGACAGGAGGATAGAGTGAGCTACGGTGTCGAAGGCGGCAGAGAGGTATAGAAGTAGTAGCACAGAGGAGAGGGAGGCTGCCCGAGCTGCATGAAGCATCTCGCAGACGGAGAGGAGTGCGGTCTCCGTTGAGTGGCCAGGTTTGAAGCCGGACTGGTGGGAATCTAGCAGGTTGTTCTGGGTAAGGAAAGACGACAGTTAGTTAGAAACAGCACGTTCAATAGTTATGGAAAGAAAAGGAAGAAGAGATACCGGTCTGTAGTTTTGGATGTTGGAGTGGTCCAGCGTAGGTTTTTTCAGGATCGGGGTGATGTGGGCTCTCTTGAAGGATGAGGGGAAGCAGCCAGAGGTCAGGGAGGAGTTCACCAGGGAGGTCACAAATGGGAGGATATCTGGGGTGATTGCCTGGAGGAGAGATAAAGGGATAGGGTCGAGGGCACAAGTAGTGGGGCGATGGGAGAGTAGGAGGTGGGATACATCGGTCTCAGAAAGGGGAGAAAAGGTGGAGAAACAGGGGGGGGGGACACAGAAGGGGTAGAGAGAGGAAGAGAGTGGAAAACGGTGTCTGTGAGGGGAGGGGGAGTGGGGCTGAAGGAGCTGCGGATGTCTGCGATCTTCTCATCGAAAAATCTGCAGTGAACGAGGAATGAGGATGTGGAGTCAAGTGATGTGGAGAGAGCTGTGAGCAGGGTGTCAGATGCAGAGTCGATGGGAAGTTGAGAGAAGGGTTTGAGAGGGGGGAGGGAAGCAGTGACACAGGGAGCAAGAGAGGAGGGCGAGAGGGAGCAGAGGTTATGGCGGACAGAAACAGTGGGGGTGTGGGGAGGGGAGGGACGGTGTGGAACAAGTGGAAGAGAGAAAGAAATGAAGTGGTGATCGGAGGCATGCAGAGGGGTAACAGTGAGATCAGAGCAGGGGCTGTTCCTCTGGAAGACCAGGTCTAGGAGGTTGCCAGCCTTGTGGGTGGGGGGTGAGGTCAAAGGAGCGGAGAAGTGGTAGGAAGGCTGCAGACTGGGAGGCATCTAGATGGATGTTGAAGTCTCCCAGGAGGATCAGCGGGATGCCGTCCTCTGGGAAGCAGCCGAGCAGGGTGTCAAGCTCATCGAGGAAGCACCCCAGGGGACCTGGAGGGCGATAAACAACTATAATGTACAGGTTAATAGGGTGGTTGATAAACACAGAGTGGTATTCAAAGCTAGTAATCGATAGATCATAAAGGGGGAGAACAGAGAATGACCATGAGGGGAAGAGTAGCAAACCAGTACCACCTCCGCGACCAGACGGTTGGGGGGTGTGAGAGAAGGAGAAGGAGGAGGAGAGGGCCGCGGGAGTTGCAGTGTTGTCCGGTGTGATCCAGGTTTCAGTGAGGGCGAGAAACTGGAGGGACAGGAAGGAGGCATAGCCGGAGATGAAGTCTGCTTTCCGTGTGGCAGACTGGCAGTTCCAGAGCCCCCCTGCGACGGTGAAGTTCTCGCAGGGAGTCAGCGATGGGTAGCGGAGGTTGGAAGGGTTGCGTCGTCGTGGAGGGCCACGTCGTTGGAAGCGGGTTCTGAATGGAAGAGAGCAGACAGGGATAGGGAGGGAGGGAGGGAGAACACACATAAACTGGGTAGTGTCGCTCTGCCACAAGTCTTTTGAAATGCACACAGCTGATTGCAATATGCTAACAGCTGTGTGAGACACTTCGCAAGCACGGATAAATAAATGTTATCAATCAAAAAGCACAATACTCCAAAACTAACAGCCTATCCAATCTACCAATTTAACAAACAGCTAATTCGCAGAACAAGCACAGTAATGCAATTGGTATGATCCGCGTTCAACAAGGTCTAATTAAGGTCTCATTACAATCACACAAGCAGCGGCTAGTACGTTTAAAAACAACACTACCTTTCGCGGGACGGTTAAAACTGCTCTTGCTACACAGGATTAATCAGTGTGTAACTTCAGTCTATATCGCAGTCCCTCTGCCAGGAAGGAGGATGCACACATGGACTCCACTAGCCCCTCTACAAAGAGGGACTGGAGGAACGCTAAAAAGACTGAACTGTCACCCAAAACTGGGTAAACCCGTTATTGTGGCACCAGCGGCTGACCTCTGCCCACTTCCCGGTGTAGAGCGCCCTCGTGGAGGGGGCTTCAATCCCTGAAGTGTTACCAGTGTTACCTTGCGGCCAGTCCATCTTGGGGCCAAGCAGGTCGTAAAGCTGTGGATTTTGTTGCCATAGCAGGCCCTGGCCTGTGGCAGCATATCCGCTCGGGTTGGGAGGCGCGACGGGCTGCCCACTAGCAACTCCCTAAATTCGCCATCCATGTCTGCTGGGGCCAATTAGAGGCATCCGGCAGAACTCGTACCCTTGAGTCCCTGATCCTCGCCAGAACCATAGGCAGGAGAGGGAAGGGCGGGGGGGGGATATCCCCCTCTGATATATCCCCCTCTGATATATCCCCCTCTGGGCCCACTATGGGATATCATAGAGGAAAAAGCATCCTCCCTGGATGCAAAAGGTCCACCTGCACCCCTCCCTAAGAGGGGCTAAATGGACTGCACACTGTCTGGGTGCAGGCGCCATTCCCCCGCTCTCGGGCAACCCCTGGACAGCATATCAGCTGCCACCTTAGTTGTGCCCGGCACATGCATTGCCCCTGGGGACATGCCCTAGGCCTGTGCCCACAGCAGGAGTTGACATACTTGCATGTAGAGATTGACCTACATGCACCACCTGGCCGCTAAAGCCATCAGGCTGAGCACCCTTCGGCTAATGTTTACTGTCACCTGCCGCGCTGCAGCAAAGTCGGACAGACTCCATCAAAAACATGCTGCCTTTCTGGTTCAGAGAGGCCTCTTCCCTTGTTCAGTGTCAGGCCCAAGCTGGCTAAGTGGGCCAGTACTGACTTTGTATCCCTTCTGGCTTGCTCCTCTAAAGGAACGCAGATTAGCCAGTCGCCAGGTAGTTCGCAGTGCGAATCCCTTAGTGACAGAGTGGGATCAGCATGGCCTCCCTGCACTTCATAAAAAGTGTCTGGGGCCAGGGCTAGGCTAAAGGGGAGGACCGAGTGATCGTACCCTTTGCCTTGGAAGGAAAAGCGGAGGTACTTCCGGTGCATAGGGATATGGAAGTATACGCATAGTATATAAAGGCAGAGCATGCGGAAGGGCAAGCACTTTAGGAAGTGGTTGAGACCCTTTCGAGCCTAGGATGGGGCGGAAGCCTCCATCCATCTCAGGTGCCAGGAAATACGTAATGTAAAACCCAGTGCCAAGGCAGGGGTGCTATTACTCCCTTTTCAGAAACACCATAATCTCATCTGGGAGAGTTCGCGCAGTAGCCCCGTTTCTCCTGAGTTGGGATAACCCCGCAAAAGTTGGGGGGGGAAGGGCTCGGTGTTGAACTGGAGCTTGTCCCCCGACTCCAAGGTGCTGAGCACTAAAGGACATCGGTTACGTAGGCATCACCGGGGTAGCAGAGGACCTTTCCTGCGGCAATCCCTTCAACACACTAATGCTGCACGTTAGTGTCGGCTAGCAAAGCCAACAAGGCGCAGGTGGTTAGCAGTAGACCGCGGCATCAAAAGCTGGGAATCCCATTGGCAACCCTGTCGGCAACCTATCAGGGTGACGCCGCGGTGTCTAGCCACAGGCTCCCATGAGTTATGGGGCCTACGTGGCTACCGCTGAAGTGTGCACAGCACCAAGCCAAGGGCCCAAATCAATCCAATTGAGGGGCCACAAGGGGGTGAAGAGCCTCAGTTAGTGTATGCTTTCACAGACGGAGGCTGCCTGCCGCATCATCTGAAGTGCTACGGTAACGCTGATATGCGTAGTAGCTTCAACACAATGAGCGCTGAAATATAATTACCCCTATACCATGGACCCGAACAGCACCACTGCAGGGTGGCTAGGGCCCTGGATTCTGCACACCTTCTGACATGTTAGATGTTGAAGTGCACCCGATCACCAGCCGAGGGCCCAAATCAGTAGCACTGAAGGGCCACAAGGGGGTGGAGACCATAGCTGAACAAAAAGGGAAGCATGAGCCCAACGGGGGAAAGAGCGCATGTTTAGCCCCCCCTGAGAATCATCGCCCATCGGAGAGATCCAGGGGCGGGGGGCTCAGATGAACAGTATTCCTGGTCAGCTAATGACACCCCTCTCAGTCTTTGACTGCTGGGGGTCAGGCCGACGGAACAGGCTGTCTGCGACATGCTTAGCTCGGAAGTGTGTCCTTCCGGCTTTTGTTTTTTTAGTTTTTTCTGCTGGAATGGCAGCGCACTGCCCAAACTCTCAGGAATGGAGTCTGTCTGACACCAAGCCAAGGGCCCAAATCAGTGGTACTGAAGGACCACGAGGGGGTGTGGAAGCCTCAGGCAGCGTCTGCTCACACAAGCAGAGAGGCCCCTTCCGGCTTGCTTACTTCTGCTGGAATGGCAGCGTACTGCCCAAACCCACAGGAATGGAGTATGTTCGACACCAAGCCAAGGGCCCAAATCAGTGGTACTGAAGGACCACGAGGGGGTGTGGAAGCCTCAGGCAGCGTCTGCTCTCACGAGCAGAGAGGCCCCTTCCGGCTTACTTCTTCTGCTGGAACGGCAGCGCGCTGCCCATAACCAACAGGAATGGAGTCTGTCCGACACTAAGTCAAGGGCTCGAGTCAGTGGTACTGAAGGGCCGCAAGGGGGTGTTCGGGTTTTTTTTTTTTCCGCTGTCGTAACTCCACCGACAGAAGACACCCTAACACAGGTTAACACACGTAGAAAGGTATCGGTTTACACTGATATCGTTTCTGCAAGAACAGCAGTGAGCTTCCCACAAACAACAGTAATGGAGTGTGTCTGACACCAAGCCAAGGGCCCGAATCAGTGGTACTGAAGGGCCGCGAGGAGGTGTGGAAGCCTCGTTTCTTTTTGCTGTTCTTTTTGTTGTTGCAGCGCAACTAACAAGAGAAACAACCCAAGCCTAGCGCGGCTAGTATAAAACAGAAGGGTATCAGTTTAAATGAGTATAACTTCTGTAAGGCACGGCAGCAATGTACATCGATTATAAGGTGTGCATAACACTAAGCCAAGGGCCCAATATTTGTTGCTGTGCAACAACAAAGGAACAACCCAGTGCCTACGCGGTTAGTATGAACAGAAAAGTATCAGTTACAATATAACTTCTGTATAAAAATGGCAGTGACCTGCCTACAACCACATTAACAAATGAGTCCAACACTAACCCAAGGGCCAGAATCAGTGGTACTGAAGGACCACGAGGAGTGTGGGGACCAACACAATGCCTAATACGGCTAGTATAAACAGAAAGGTATTAGTACAAACTAATCTGATTTCTGTATAGAAACGGCAGCAGTCTGCCTATAACAATAATTACAAGTGTGTCCAGCGCCAAGTCAAGAGCCCAAAACAGTGTTATTGAAGGGCCGCGAGAGGGCGCGGAAGCCCTGGTAGCATGTGTGTACTGACACAGAGGCTACTTCCGGCTTACTTATTTCTTACTCATTTCATATGTTGTTGTTACTGTTAGTTATTGTTGCTGTGCAACGAACAAGGGAACCAACGCAGTAGTGTCAACAGAAAGGTATTAGTATTTACTAATATAACTTCTGTATAAAAACGGCAGTCATCTGCCTACTACACAGTACCAGCCCGAATCAGTAGCACTGAAGGGCCGCCAGAGGGCGCTGAAACCTCAGGTAGCGTGTGTCTACCGACACAGAGACTACTCCAGCTTCCCTTTCTTTCTCTTAGTAACAACGAGTAGAAAGACAATTCAATGCCTCAACATGGCTAAATACGACAAACAACCAGTAGCAAACCGCGATTCCGTGTTGCTAGAGAGGGAAAGCCCAGGAAGCATACTCCGTTAGGACGTAGCTCCGATCAATCGGGAGAGGCAAGAAAAGTCGCGATTCCGCGGGTTCCAAAGGGAACCATAAAAAAAACAGTCTCAGCTCAACTCATGAGGAGGCAAAAAGAGGTCGGGCGGCGTACAAGCACCATATTTATGGCGTGACGTGGGTCCGCCCGTAGTGGTGGTTAATTTGCTATTCAGTCTCCTAACAGCTCCTCATCCTGACGAGGATGACCCATATGGTGGCGTGTTGACCGTTATGAAATAGAACTACAATAGGTAAATGGAAAGCTGTGGTTTTTTCAATGTAGTCTGTAATGCTTGCTAAATCGACCTGACCTACTTTGGCGATTACAGACAATTAATAGAATAAAATAACTTTAAATACTGTATAATTCTTCCTGCTAAGGATAATTTTCCCCATAGGCTAATGCATTTTAATGTACAGTATATTACTGCAAAAAGAAGTACAGTTTGCTACTGTAGGTTAAAACAGTTGGTTACTGCCGAAATACAAGAATCACAAGTGTGTTT
The DNA here is from genome assembly GCA_022702515.1 of Ilyophis sp. 1 JC-2022. Classification (NCBI taxonomy): domain Eukaryota; kingdom Metazoa; phylum Chordata; class Actinopteri; order Anguilliformes; family Synaphobranchidae; genus Ilyophis; species Ilyophis sp. 1 JC-2022. The sequence continues at coordinate 53,776,998 of CM040394.1, read as the reverse complement.
GTTACAGTGTAGCATCTCTCGTCTGTGCAACTCCACATTGAGATTTAGGGAATTATTACTTTAAAAAGTAACAGCGGCAGTAAAATTTGTATTTCACTGATGGTTACATTTTGCAAAGTAATCCGTGGTTCACATGTTTTCCGAACCGTGAGGGGTGATCCATATGTTCCGTAACACCCCTATCTGCAACGTTAGCCTGAAGTCAAGATTGTAAACTAGTTAGCTAGCTATGGTGAGACTTTATAATTATGAACGTTATCCTATATCGTTTCCTATCAGTGGGCAAACAACAAACATTAACAATATAGGGCTAAATTGTATTCAGTTTGTCTGTAGTTTAGCCTACTACTTTGGAAATGGAACCATAACGCCCAGAACCCACCAGACGCGCAAGCGCACGCACACACGCACTGCTGCGCTTCACTTCCGCTCCCATGTTAACGAATTGCTGCGGTTCTCACTGGCCGCGCGCGCACAGCTGGCGGGCGGACGACTCGCGGATGTGGAGCGGATTTTTCCGCGCTGGGCAGAATTTTCTGGGCGTCCGCATGCAAAATCTCATAGAAATACATTGTATATGCACAATACCTGCATCATATCACCACATATGAATGTTTTTCAACATACTAATAGTTTTACTATTGTTATTATTTTAATACATATTATATTTTAATATAGGCCCTAATGAAAAAGGAAACAGAGACGATCACCATTGTGGGATGAATGAAGTTAAATCAAGTCATACATTTAGCATATAACCAGTTATTCCCGTTTTTATAATGCTTTTTATTTATTATAGTATACATATTTGTTCAATTAATTAAGACTATGCTTAAAGGGAAATAAACGTTATTCTATTATATTCTATATTCTATTCTGTTTTTATTGTACTGACATCACTGTATCGATTTAAGGTACTACAGAATAGCTGCTAATTCTGCTATAATTAAATGTTTAGAACATGTTGATTACTGTCCCAAATAAATAAAAGTGAACTTTATAAAGGAGGCATTTTCTTGTTTGCTAAATTGCTAAATTTAGCTTTTAAGCAGTAAGACATATGTAATAGCAGTATTTACGGAATGTAGATTGTTTGTTTCTATAGCGCGTCTCCGTCTTAATTAGGTGTTTTTAATGTTTAGATTTGTCTAAGTCCAGAGCTGTGAATAATAAACCAACGTCAGCCCGTTTTAATTTGTTTTTGAGCATGAAACATGTACTGGGCCAGGCACAAATCATCTTTTTTTATTATTATTCTTTTTTTATTTTTTATTTTATTTTTTTATACGAATTACATGTATATTTGCATTGATGTAGTGCATGTAATGTGCGGCCCAAGACGATTTAAGCCTTTAAAAACTGTTCGGCATCAGCCTGTGAAATTGCAAACAAGCAGCCGCAAATAAGAAACCATTTTTTTAAAATTTAAGGTGGACCATGAATTACGAATTAGAAGATGCGAATAAGGAACCATCTTCAGTCTTGTTGTACGGGACTATTCTGACATAACCTACATTTATTCTGTTGTAAAGGCTATATCTGGGTAAAACCTGAGCGAACGTTAACCTAGTCAGTCTGTGTCAAAACGGCTTTCAAGATTTCCACCCCTCTATACATCTAGATTCCAGCTTTTTCTCACAGGGTGGGACTTTATTACCCACTTGCCCACCAAGATTTTCTTCCTGTGTATGCACGGAAAACTCCATGTTTTCTAGACACGTCTTTTTAGATTCCACAAATCCCTGATCGCAGTAATCACATAACCACACCCGCGTTCACCCTCTGTGTAATTTATTTTTTACAAAACATTTATAGGCTATTTTTGGCCTTTTTGATAATATTTGGCAAATTCCATGACTGACTGCAGACTGCAGCTAACCTTAACAGAGTGTATAATGTGGCGAATGCTGACGTTTAACATGTTTGCTCGTGGGATGGAGCACAGCTCCACTTAGACGGCAAACTTTTTACCGTAATTACTCAAACATTTACACAATCTTTTAAAATTTTTAAATTTGAATATTTACAACCATTCTGGCCAGTGGGTGAAAAAGTTAGTCATGCCCTGCTACCATGCATCACCCTAAAAGCTTATGTGATCCTACAAGTGCACTACATTATTTTTACTTCTGCATTCTCACGGTCCCCTCTATCCTCTTCTGGCTATTTTTACCCTCTGCATCTGTTCCCCCTCACACATCCACCCACCTCCCTCCCTGTGCTTGCGCCCCCTACAGGTGATTGCAGCGGAGGGTGAGATGAACGCCTCACGGGCACTGAAGGAGGCGTCTATGGTGATTGCGGAGTCACCCTCCGGCCTGCAGCTGCGCTACCTGCAGACCCTCAGCACCATCGCCGCAGAGAAGAACTCCACCATCATCTTCCCACTGCCCATTGACATGATCCAGGCCTTCATGAAGCACTGACCTGGGATCAGCCCAAACGCCTGCTTTTGCCCCCTGACTGGAGCACTGATGGAAAGAGCCTCCTTTGTTTGGGTAGTTATTGAACAGTTTGTTTTGGTTTGAGGTGTCTTGTTTAGTTTATTTGGAGGCTTTGAAAGAGATATTTGTTCTGTCATGAATCGAGTGAGTGGTGGTTTGTGAAATTCAAACAGAGATGAGCAGACTGTGTTGAATAGCAACCGAACAATCAGAATGACTCGACAAAGCCTTAAGCCATTACCATTCAGTTAACATTTGTTACATTTAATTGACATTTATATACTTAATCAGAAATTGATATGCTGTGCTTTTAAAGATTTTCTTTTTTGAGAACACATTTTTTATGGTAAGAATGGAATTTTAGACTCATGAATCTAATTAATAATAATAATAATAATAATAATAACTTGCATTGTTATAGCGCCTTTCTCACACTCAAAGTGCTTTACAATGATGAGGGGAAACCACCACCAATGAGGGTCAACCACCACCAATGTGTAGCGCCCCAGACGCTTATTAATAACTTTTTATATTAACAAAATTGTATTACTGGCAGGTATGAGCCCCATTATCAAAATCAAAACAAAAATGTAAGGCTAATATGCATTTTACCCATGAGCCTGACCTATCGCCATCATCAGTCTGTCATGGGTGCCATACCAAAGATTTCCGTTTTTTAAAAATGGATAAAGTAATGTTATGGTTGACTTGTTTTTACTCATGAAATGTTAACCTACTGAACTACTGCAGTTATGAAACGGCTATTAAAGCTGTTGTAAGCCATTATATACATAATGCATATCTTTAATTTTTACCTTTTTTTCCAAGATGTTGAGTATTATCAGATATGTTTGTCATTCTGTATATTGTGCAGTTCATAACTGAAAACTAAGTAATGTGTTGCTTTCATCCCACTGTTTTTTTTCAGCTTCAGCTGATGTTCAATTAAAAATATGTATGACACATTTCTGTGGTCAAGACCATGCTTTGCTTTGCTTGCAAACGTGAAAGTGAGTTTAATTTTTATTTGTTTATCACTTGATGAATTAAATCACTGTGCATTATCAACTGGGTGGTTGACACATATGGAATAAACCTGCAGCTGCCAACATTTTTCTTTCAATGTTTAGAAGATTTGAAAGGAAAATATACCAGAGAACTGTGGTGTTCAAACTTTTTGTATTGGTTTATGAAGGAAGCGGTGAGTCACATGATTAGTAAGCAAAAGGATACAGTCCCAATAAATACACAACGGTATTACACAGCTACACAAGCGCAGTGGATCAACAGTAGCCTAGCAGTGAGGTGGAGAAGAGTGCCTGTATTAACCTTTATCTGGTTTCTAAACAATGTGGCCAAAAGCAAATACGGCAACTTAGTAGGCTAACTCAGAACTATGGGACGATTAAAAAATAAAAATAATAATAAAAAATATATAATTTATTCCGTCATTTATTCATTATATTTGCGATCAAATGCTCTGCTGTATCACAAACAGCTGGTTTTGTGGTGACCGATTTGAGCCTCTCCCAATGAAATCCAGTCTCGCATCATGGCTGTGCTTCTGTTAGAATGTCAGAGCAAATTCTACTGAAAATGACAACCTGACTGATTGAATTATTTCGACCAACCTATAATTGTATAAATCACTTTAATTCTTCACTTGGACTGTGTCCGAATCAGAGCCCTATCTACTGTGTACTAGCAGACTGTGTTGTGTTTACTGCATTACCTACTGTTTAGTAAACGAAATGCAGTATGCAAAAAATATCCTTCGTACCATTTTCCAACCTGTGGAAACTACTGTTTAAGTGTGTAAGACGTCCCGCCCTTGCGCAGCCATGCCATAGTGTAGTTGTTGAAGGAACACGTCAGCCTGGGAGTACACTACATTTAAGCTGTGTCCAATTCAACGCCCTTTTATACTATTAAATATGCTCGTTGTGTACAGTGGATGAGATTAATTAAGTAGGCATAATTTTCCCTGGATGATATACTTATTTCTGGGTTTTTGCTGATAATGGTATTGAGGATATTTTTTGCATTCTGCATCATGTCACTAAACAGTATGCAGTAAATAGTACACAGTATTCTAGTACAGAGTACACAGCACGCAGTAGATAGGGCTCTGATTCGAACACAGCCTTTGAAAATGTTGCCTACTTAACTTTATCGTCCAGTGTAATCAACAAGCATACTATGGAAGGGCGCTGATTCGGACACAGCCTGCATTCTCAGCCACGCCAGACCTTGGGTAGAAACGGAAACGCTACAACTCGGTCCCTAAAATATTCCAATGAATAAAGAATTGCTTGACATTGGACAACGATTCTAATTGAGTGGAGAAAATGCATTTTTTATTAATACACTTATGATTGTTACTTCATTATTAAATATTGATCACTTTTAAAACAATTTTTTTGTATATAAAAGGTTAAATCCTGCTTAGCTAATGCACACATGCAGGATATATTGATTAGGATAAGCTTTCCAAATGAACAGTGTATTTGCCATAAGCAGCAAAACCCTCATAATGGTGTTGGGTTTACTTGCAAACATTAGATTTTGACCACAATTGTCCGAATTGTCCTAAAACTCAGGTGTCAAAATCCAGTCCTGGAGGGCTGTAGTGTGTGTTGGTTTTCCATGTGTAATTCATATAAGATGTTGATTGGCTAAAAAGCAGATTAAAGCACTTTATAATAAATGTAAAGGAACGGTAAATTGGATTTGTGTAGGGGTGTATGCGCGACGTGGCAGATCTGGTGAGCTGGATCATTTATACATGTCACACGTTCTGAGAAAAGGCTTCCGCAAAGGCTACACGTTTCCTCACTGAAGCATCCCACGAGAGCCTCTTCATTCCTTGCTCCTCCAAGGAGCATTTAGCAGTTTGGAATGTCCTTAAAGATGGGAGAACCTCGATCAATTTCCTGGCCAGGTGAGGACCGAGGAGACGAGGACAGATAAAATAAGAGATTGGAATGAACCCCATGGCTGTGTCCGAATCGGATCCCTATCTACTGCGTCCTGTCTCCTGTGTACTGAGTGGCTGTGTACGGTTTAGTACGCAATATGCATTATGCCAATAAATATCCTCCATACTATTTTCCAACTGTACTGTGGAGTAAGACGTCCCACCTTTGCGTAGCCATGTCACATTGTTTTTGTTGTTATTGAAGGAAAACATCAGCAAATCGATTATGCACACTTGTGGTTTTGTCTAAAGTGAACGTTCATGCAGCACTAGTAAGTGTGCAAGACTGTGCCATGTCAGAAAAATGCCAACGTGCAGTACACTTAACCCACACTTACCACTAATGCACCCTTACCCTAATACCATTTTGGAGCGCTATTAGAGCTTAGAGTCACATCCTTCATTCACAAAATGATTTTCCCGGGCAAACCAGACACAAATTCTTTCCATAAAAATCAACCCGTAGGCTCTTGTACGCAACAGAGAAAGTCAGGGAAGGTCAAATTTTTTAAATTACGTTACAATCTGTTCATACGTTGGCAATTGAAAGTGATTCATGCATGTAAAACTCAAATATAGCCCCTTCGAGTCGGTAAGAGTGTCCGAATTCGCAGTGAAAATCCTCCACACACTGCAGTCCTCACACCTACTTGTACACTGGGCAGTTACCGGAAATACGTAACATTTTCAATATATTGCACTTGCTTACTTCACTAATTTCTCGTCCTGTCTACTCAACAAGCATACTCAATAGTATGGAAGGGTGCTGATTCGGACACAGCCCAGGACTACAGTTTGACACCACTGTCCTAAACCATGCCTAATCTACAAAGCCTCTTGGGCTGAATAATATAATCAAAAGTAAACAAACTGCTTAAAAAATAACAAAAAAGCCGTTTAAGCCCTTTGATATTGGAGAAGTGCAGGAGGGGGAGGGAGAAATGCGAAACCCTATCCCCTTTGAGTCTGTGCTACAGAAGGCCAGGGGGTGGGCCAGGATTGGGGGGGGTGGGCCAGGATTGGGGGGGGGGGGCAGGGCAGAGATCAGGTTATTGGAGTTCACATCTCTAGCTCAGCCATGGCGCGTTCCAATGGATCGCTGGTCCAGTATTCATTGTCCCAACCCAGGAACCAGCCGGTGAAGGTGGGCAGCTCGAACCCTTGCTTGATCTTCACAATGGGAGTCCTATGGTCCCGGTTGGCAGGGTCAGTCTCGATATAACGGACAGCTGACAGGAGGAGAGGAAAAAATTCATGATCAGTCTGCTGTCTCCTACGGTGTACCTTACGGTGGGTTATGAATTTAGAGGTACACAGCACCACCTACTGTGCTGGAGTGAAAACTACAAGATAAGATTAGTTTTTTCTTATTAACCAACTCTGCAATGTAGAAATCAACCTGTTTGTAGAATTTATTTGTAGAAATTATTTGTTTTCTTGTTACTTTGTTGAAATGACTCAATATCCATCCCAGTATCTATCCCTGTCTTCTGTTGCAAGCTGAATATTTCCATGTACCAGAGATAATGATCTCTGATGGTGTAATTATTTTCCCTTCACATATCTGTCCCCTGACCCAGTCAGAAAATAATCGACCGCAAATTTATGATTGACACTGCAGTCCACCAATCCCTGCTTGGAAACGTTTTTTTATGTACAACTTCCTCCGACATCTAGCTCCAACACTAACTGAAACATTTTTGAGAGCAGAAAAAACTTTAGCTGCAAGTTACAATGATTCTTCTGGAGATTGTTAAAAGGTAACGCTGTGCTGGTAAATTATGGAATTTTAGTAACCTAATTAAATGCAATCACTTTAGCGACACATTGTGAAATGTAATACATATCTGCGTTTGCTTTTACATAAGGATTTATCATGCCATAATTCAAAACAAAATGCATATTGCATTGCATTTCATTGTGTGTTCTCTAAAAACACTCATACTGAAATATAATACGGGGGGTGTTACTTTTCAACGCCAGCTACGCGATTTTCGTGCCAAAATCGAAATGTAAACGAGCCCATTGCATTTAGCTTCGTCGGCATAGCGAAACAGTGCGGAGAAGTCCATCGTCTTCGGTTTAGTGTGCGGGTAGCCAAAGCTATCTCGCAAGTGAATCGATTACCTTGTGATTCATGCTGTAGGCCTATAAGGTTTTTTTAAATTTATTTTATTTTTATTTTATGATGTATCCTATTAAAACTAATGTAAATTAGAGGCCGGCGGTGGTGAATGAGGAGCCCACTTGAATCGCCGAGGCTGGTAATTGTGCCTGGTTTAGCATCCCACTGGATTTGCAACTAACTTGGCTGGTCACTGTAGCATTCGGCTGGTCACTCACGTAGCCTGCCTTGCCTGGCAACCCACTGTATTGCTGATTTTTAAAAATGTTTTACTGTATTAACTTATCATCTTTCATTTGCAGTTTGAGTCTGCAGTATCCACAAGGCAACATTCATTCAATTCAAGCGAATGACTTACTTTTAGACAGCAATCAAAAATAAATCTGAAACCTCATCTCGGCCAATGACACGATGTCTAATACTGGTAGCCCATGTGGGATTCAGACCGAGATCTGGATTTGTAAACAGGAAGTTTACTACTGGGCTACCGAGAAAGATGCCTCGGCCATTCATAAGTTGTAATGCTCGATCGGTTTTGCTCATTCAAATTTTTCAACAGATTTTCAACGTGGAAATGAAACCAGTGGACTGTAATTAATTAGAAACTACGGTTTTTAGTTTTAATGGGGTAAAATGACAAAAGATTTGACAAGCCAGTTATGAATATTTTAGCCACGGTGGCCCCCTAGTGGTAGTTTTCCACGTCCCAATTACATGTTTCTCTGAAATTATTTACAGCTTAAACACCCAAAATTCCACCGCAACCTTCATCTTACCACCGTCACAGACAATAAATGCATAAAACGCAGTTTGTACATGCTAAAAAAATCATGTTCTGATGTAGGAACACTAATTGCCTAAATGTAAATAGCCTACAAATTCGGTTTAGTAGACAGCAATTTTTTTTCCTACAAAATCCGCGATATAAACACGTTAGGATCCAACTATCCTGTCTGGCGCTACAATTGTTTTCTTATTGGCTAACCCCCAACATATTAGGCTATTACAATTCGCCGATCTCCAAACGACCACCTATCGCACTTGCGGCTATAAAAGGCTACATTTCTGTTGTTGTAAAATATAGGCCTTTAAATGTAACGTTACGCCTTTTTTAGACTATATACAAACATTAGACTACATATTTTTATGGGTAGCCTGTATTATGCAGCCATATCTACTGTATGTGACAATTCTGACAGCTCTGAATGGTACAGCCTCTTCTTCAATTCGAACTTTAAAACATGGATGTGCACTGAACTAGTAGGGCCTAGATGAAAATTGCTTCTAGTGGGCCAAATTTAATAGAGGTAACTGATTTAGTAAGTTCTTCACTTGAACAACTGTTACCTTGTGGATACTGCAGACTCAAACTGCAAACGAGACGAGTTAATTCAGAAATAGGAAAAAAAAAAATTATAAAAATCGCCAATCCAGTGGGTTGCCAGGCTAGGTAGCCTATGTGAGTGACTAACTAGTGACCAGCCAATTCAGTTGCGAATCCACTGGGTAGCTATGCTAGGCATTTGAGTTACCGGCCTAGGAATGCTAGGGACCAGCCAAGTCAGGAGCAAATCCAGTGGGATGCTAAACTAGGCACAGTTACCAGCCTCTGCAAATCAAGCGGGCTTCTCATTCACCACCGCCGGCCTCTCATTTACATTAGTTTTAATAGGATACATCATAAAATAAAATTAAAATAAATAAATAAAAAACTTATTGAACTACATCATGAATCACAAGGTAATCGATCCACTTGCGAGACAGCTTTGGCTACCCACACACACTAAGCCGAGGACGATGGACTTCTCCGCACTGTTTCGTCCCCACGCCCCGCCCCACCCCACCCCGCTCCACCCCACGGACTATGATTGGACAGTTGATTACATTTAATTTTGTCACTGAAAAGGCGGAGCACTTCGATAAATCAACGCAAATGCAAACACTGGGCAATGCAAACCGCACAGCTGGTGTTGAAATGCAATGACAGACCACTCTGCAGGTCAATAAATACAATCACAAGGATTTCTTTGATTTGTGTCACGTTCCGTGCGCCACGCTATGCTGACGAAGCTAAATGCAATGGGCTCATTTACATTTAAATTTTGGCACGAAAATCGCGCAGCTGGTCTTGAAAAGTAACACACCCCGTATTGTATTTCAGTATGAGTGTTTTTAGAGAACACACAATGAAATGCAATGCAATATGTGTTTTGTTTTTAATTATGGCATGATAAATGTGCATCCTTGCGTAAAAGCAAATGCAGATATGTAGGTACTACATTTCACGATGTGTCGCTAAAGCGATTGCATTTAATTAAGTCACGAAAAATCTTCCATAGTAAATGGGGGGGGGGGAAGAAACGCATTTCCTGCTGTTTTGTAAGGATTCGGTTTTTGGAGTTTCTATGTCTGCTCACCTGACGTCATTGCCTCAGTCTTCTCCTCCTCATGGGCCTCGTTTCCGATCCACACAAAGACCTTAAGGAAACCATCAATTCAGTCTCAATTCACCCCCAAAAAACATAAAATTAACTCCATTAATTACCGTTTAAACCTCATGATTAAAAACATGATATAAAATGCACAATTTCATTTAAATCTGTCCCATGATTATTACATATAAATATACTCTATGGCATCCACTTTCTTGTTATGAAATCTAAATGCAGGGTGATGGTAACCATGGTAATCTACCCTCATTTGTACCCACTAACAAAACTCCACTACAAAGCCAAATATACACTGCTCAAAGAAATGAAGGGAACAATTAATCAACACCGTATAACACCAAGTCAATTAAACTTCTAGGATATCAATCTGTACTCGACAGGTTTTGCAGGTGGTGGCCACAGACCATTTCTCTCTCCTTATCCTTCCTAACTGATTTTTCTCTAGTTTTGCATTTTGCTAGTGCCCTTGTCACTACTGGTAGCACGAGGCGGTACCTGCACCCATTCAGGTTGCACAGGTAGTCCAGCTCCTCCAGGATGTCACATCCATATGTGCCGTCGCAAGGTTTGCTGTGTCTCCCAGCACAGTCTCAAGAGCATGGAGGAGATACCAGGAGACGGGCCATTACACGAGGAGAGCTGGACAGGGCCAGAGAAGGGCAACAACCCAGCGACAGGACCGGTATCTGCTTCTTTGTGTGTGGAGAAACAGGAGGAGCACTGCCAGAGCCCTACAAAATGACCTCCAGCGGGCTACTTGTGTGCATGTTTCTGACCAAACACTCAGAAACAGACTCCATGAGGGTGGCATGAGGGCCCGACGTCCTGTAGTGGGACCTGTGCTCACAGCCCAGCACCGTGCCGCTCGATTGGCATTTGCCAGAGAACACCAGAATTGGCAGGTTCGCCATTGGCGCCCCTTTCTCTTCACAGATGAGAGCAGGTTCACATTGAGCACATGTGACAGACGTGAAAGAGTCTGAAGACGCCGTGGCGAATGTTATGCTGCCTGTAACATCATCCAGCATGACCGGTTTGGTTTAATTGACTTGGTGTTATACTGTGATGATTAAGTGTTCCCTTCATTTTTTTGAGCAGTGTATATTCTACCCTTTATTATCGCTGTTTTTATTCTTTCCTGTATAATTTTCACTTCCTCCTTCATGTTAGCTACCTTCTGTTTTCCCTGCTAGTGCAAATCGTCTACAACTAGTGAACAATACATGAAAAAGAACACAAATGTGTTTCAAGTGTGAAGGGTTCTGGGGTTCAGTAGTAATTTCGGCCACATTGTCCTGGCAAGGTTTGGGCGCAGTCAAACCTTCAGAATGCAAAGTCAATGTCAATAGTTTCTATGATATTTGCGAGTGACACCTGAGACAGAATTTTCCACTTGCATCAACTGAACGTGAGTTGACTGACTTCTCTTGTGGAAGACTGGTGTTGTGATCCTCCTACAGAATTTCAGACACTGGTGGATTCCCTGCCATGCTACACACATAAGTTAGTAACCCAACGCACTATTATGTGACTTGACATTCGTGTCTCTGTTTTTCATTGTTCATTACCTGGATGTCTATTGCAAAATATACAATGTATATAAAGCATTCTCTTTTTATTAATTAAATAAAATTAAGAGGTGACTTGTTATTTAACACAGGTGAAATGTGTCCTGTAATTTACCTGTTCCCAGGTGTCCAAGATCATGACATCATCAGTGGCCAGGTCCTCTTGGGTCATCTCCCCTGGAACCTCTTCAATCTGGGAGAATAAAACACGGCATGAGTTAATGTTTCTGACATTACAATCTGCAACAGGGGTCCTCAAACTGGGGTCTAGACATCCCCCTATATGAAGGAGTCCCAGGGTGTCCCAGAGAGAAACTATTGACTAAGGTTTAATAAATAACAAAACCAACTTTAATGTTGAATACACAGTAGTAACAAGACTAGTTAGTCTAGCTCAGCCCGGACGCCTGTATGCAGCCAGTGGGGAACATTTGACTAGGCACTGCGGATACTGTTCTGGAGCATGCAGGTTGGCCTGCATACTGGGGCGACAGAGTGCATCTGATTCTCAAAGGTGTTTGTGTCAGAGTATTCACAGGAGCGAGCAAGGAGGGGAAGCGGACGTAATTTAATTAAAGTGATGAGCACTATTAGGACGTTACCACTCCACAAGCTCGAGTTTGCTTTGGTTTATATATTGTGATAAAAATGGACATCACATTTTTTTGTTTAGATGCCACATTAGTTTAGTTAATAAAATATACATTTATTAATTGTTTTGTTAACCTATATGGGGAGTTGGAAGTTGTTTTAATGACCTGTTAACATTTTTTGTACACAGAGAATGCACACATTGACAGCATTCACACAAGTTTTTTATTTGCTCAAAAACAAAATCTCCTCTGATCTACTTGGAGTTTGCTTGTCTCCACTCCTCTCCAAAATAGAATGTTTACTGAACCGCAGCGTCCAGACAGAACAAAACAATTCCAACAGTAGCTTATGATACCCGCAAATAGCCTACATACTGTACGTTGTCTTTTATGTGGGTGGTTTAGGTCTGATCGGTTGTTTGTAATGATATGTGATTAGAATGTATCATTAGAACGTTCAGTTGAGAATGTTGTCACTAGGGTCACTGCCTTCTAAAGTGCAAACATGACTCCAATGTGGTGCCTACAAGTCGTTTATTGTTATAATACATTTTGCCGATGATAATATTATCTTTCTACTCCAAATATTAAGCAAGATATACTAATTTAAATCTCGACTGTCACCAAACCATGTTGTTGATTTCTTCAAATAAATCAGAAGTAGGGATCCACCGAGTTAATTAAAGGCCGTTAAATTTTGAACGTTAATTCAGACATACATCAGCATTAACAGTTAGACCACACATCATCTTGGACTTTGTGCAGAATTTAGGCATGTTGTTGTTTGTACCTTTATGCAGAAAACTTGTTGATGTCCCATTCGACGAACAGGAGGCTAAATGCTTTGAATTGCTGTTTATTTATTTATTCCGTCACTCGACAGGTCGCGTATTTGCCGGGACCGCAGTCAAAAAAGAATCTGCTTTGAACTCGGCTTACTTTTCGTTAGTTGTTTCTCCTCTGACATCTGACACTGACATGGGAGATGTCTTCCTCTGGAGAGTGTAGCTATCTGGCCTAACTTCCCTGAACTAAAAAGTTGTGAGTAAAATTTCAATACCAATGAAGTCCCCCTCCCGCTGGTGAAACAATATTGACTGGGCGATAACAACAATGAGAAAGATTATACAGTTCAGCCAATTGATCTGTATCTTAAAACATATCAACAGTTGTTCCTGTGTGATTTTTGGGTGTTACAACTTGTACTAGAACACACAATATTTACACATGCGCTTTTCAACACTCGGAATTTACGCAAGCACTTTTCAACATCGGGGGATCAGTCAGCCAGGACTGAGGGGACTCACAATGAATCGGCCTGTCTTGTTCGAGCAGGCGAACAGCCTGGGTGGGTGGGCGTCCATTTTGTCCTTCAGCCTGGTGGAGGTACGATAAGTAGTCTTCCCTCCAAGAGCCTCCCAGAACTCATCTTCAAACACACAAAGACACAGGTACAATATTCATCACACAGATACAGCACTGGTGTACTGCAAAGTCCTAGTCTGAGTGGCTAAGACATTTTCCATTCATCCAAGCACTTAACTCCCTGCCTCTGCCATCAGGCCTCTGCAGCTCACCCAGAACATTGCTATTTGCCAGACCTATGATCTCCCATGTCACCCCTTTCTCACTGCCCTCCACTGGCTACCAGTAATGACTCACATCAGATTTAAAATCTTGGTGCTAGCCTACCACGCTGGGAAGGGGACTGCCCCTTCACACAGCCCATCCTGGTCATGTCTGGAGGGACGCACATTTGAACGTAGCTTTGCCCAGGCAATGGGAATTTGGCAATTTCAGACCCGTGATGACGTACAGCCATTTTGCCAGTCATGTGTTCCATACTGCACCAGTGTAATTTACCCGTAGCATTACCCAGGCAATGGGAATTTGGCAATTTCAGACCCTTGATGACGTACAGCCATTTTGCCAGTCATGTGTTCCATACTGTACCAGTGTAATTTACAGCTGAATCTAGTCTCACCTCCAAATTCTCATAGAGATCAGTTCAAATGCAGAGAGGTTATAGTATCGCTTGTAACAGTACCTGTAAATAAGATATCGAGAGTCTTTTGATGTTGATTGGTCACAGACTTTAGGAAGTAACAGCATGCAAAGGATATGCGACCAAATATTAAATATGATACTTTAAAAATATGTTAAAGCAAAGGGTATGAATACTTATGTAAATGAGAAATTCAGTTTTAGATTTTTAATACATTTGCAAAAATTTCTAAAAACATGTTTTCACTTTGTCATTATAGGCTATTTTGTGTAGAATTTTGAGACAAAAAATGAACTCAATCTATTGTAGAATAGGTCTGTAATGTAATAAAATGTGGAGAAGGTGAAATGAGTATGGAGACTTTCCGGCTTGACTGCATATACAGTGCCCTCCATTATTATTGGCACCCCTGGTAAAGATGAGTAAAAATGGTTATAGAAAATGTGTGGGTATTAAATTAGTGTACAGGTGCAGCTCAAAAAATTTGAATATCGTGGGAAAAGTTCAATATTTTTTGTCACTCATTTCAGAAAGTGAACCCATATATTATATAGATTCATTACACATAGAGTGAAATATTTCAAGCCTTTATTTCTTGTAATTTTGATGATTATGGCTTACAGCTAATGAAAACCCAAATGCAGTGTCTCAGAAAATTAGAATATTTTGCTTTAACATATTTTTAAAGTATCATATTTAATATTTGGTCGCATATCCTTTGCATGCTGTTACTTCCTGAAGTCTGTGACCAATCAACATCAAAATACTCTCGATATCTTATTTTCAGGTACTGTTACAAGTGATACTATAACCTCTCTGCATTTGAACTGATCTCTATGAGAATTGGGGGGTAAGACTAGATTCAGCTGTAAATTACGCTGGTACAGTATGGAACACATGACTGGCAAAATGGCTGTACGTCATCAAGGGTCTAAGGCAGTGTTTTTCAACCTTTTTTGAGCCAAGGCACATTTTTTACATTAAAAAAATCCTGAGTCACACCACCAACCAAAAGTGTTACTAATTAAGTGAAGTTGGATCATTTCCCACGGCACACCTGACGATCTCACTTGTGATCTTGAAAATCACTGGTCTAAGGCAGGGGTGGCCAATTCCAGGCCTCGCGGGCCGGTGTGTATGCAGGTTTTTGCTGCCGCCAGTTAACAATTATTGAATTAGCCCAATCGTTTACACGATCTGATATTTTAATCTACATATCCGCGATATGAAAAGCAGCTGATGAATGTTCTTGTGCCGGTATGCGTCAATGCGTGTATTGTAGCATTTTATCGTTCTGTAATTTACAAGTGAATCGGTGATTGTGTGTATGACTAATTAGCTGATTGAACCGTGGTAACTGGTGGCAGTAAAAACCTGCATACACACCGGCCCGCGAGGCCTGGAATTGGCCACCCCTGGTCTAAGGTATCAAACGAGCCCCAAACCATCACTCTGCGGCCAGATATGGAGTAGATGTGGATGGATCCCTTTAAGGGTTGTTTCTCCTGACTTTTTTCCCCATAGAGTTCTATAGGAAAATGAGTCAGGAGAAATAACCCTTGCAGTGATCCATCCACATCTACTCCATATCTGGCAACAGAGTGATGGTTTGGGGCTCGTTCGATAGCTCAGACCCTTACAGCCATTTAGCCAGCCACGCGTTCCATACTGTACCAGTGTAATTTACAGCTGAATCTAGTCTCACCCCCAAATTCCCATAGAGATCAGTTCAAATGCAGAGATTAGAAGGAGCGTCAATTATTATAGCCGACATATTGCGCCCGACAATAAGCTAATAGCCTATTATGCAAATGATGTTGGAATATATTCGATTTCATTACCACTTTAGAAGGTTAAATTAGAATTAAATTTCCCTATTGATCCCTAACACCAGTGTCGATATGGTAACCTAGCCTAACAACCTGTTTGTCACTTTTGAAATCTGAAAACTTGAGTATAGTTTACGAATATAATAATTTTATATCGATTGATGATAATTATGGATCACATAGGCCTATATCTAGCTAGCCTATTAACCAAATATACACCTACATCAAAGGAAAGGCTACATTAGCCTACTCTTCCCAGTAAATTCCATCCAGTACTCCAAAATGACAAGCATTTAAAATACATTCTGTCAGAGAAATGAGCAATAGAAGATATGAACTAAATTCACATTTCCACGACAACTATAGGCTATAAGCACGTCAAGGCATTATATAAAGAAGTGTGGACATCTTCAGAGTAACTGCAAGTTTTGTGGTTAATAGGCTAGTAAGTAACATTCCGTTTCAGGTTTTTAGTAACGTTAAGTTTAGCCATCTAGTTAATGAAAACTGGTGGCTTCTATAACATATAAAATGCTTAGCTAAACAAAATTAGTATCTTGCATGATAGCCATGTTCTTAGTCGCAGTATACCGCGATCAAATGGCCAATCACACAAGTCAAGGCCGGTATTTAAAGTGACCAATCAAAGGAGTGGAAACATCAGCCACTGTGTTTCCCAACCCCACACCCAAACTCTCAAAAATCAACTTGGCAAGCGACCAAGAGAAAAACAATTTGGAGCGAGAGCAAACCAAGTTCGGATGGTTCTCTGCTCGCTTCACAGCTCCGCGCTCGCTGATGGGCTTTGTGCTCGTACGGATAGTTCTCTGCTCGCTCGCTTCACAATTCCACGCACACACTATTTATGGAACTAAATAAACGCCATAGAAGTGATAGTAGGCTAGATGAGCATTAAAACATAGACAAAAACCTTGCTAACGTTAATCGGTATGGGTAGGTAACGCGTTTTCTAACGTTAGTGTTGTTGTTGTATTAGTAGTTAGTAGTTGATAACTTGAACTGTGATTGTCCAAGTTGCTTTCTAACACTAGTTTAGTATGAGTAGTGCTAACCTTATGCTAACGTTACAGTTGGTTGATAACTTGAATTGATAGATTGCAGTAACGTTAACAGTTATATATGCATAATATATAATTACAAGGCAGAGACCGAATAAATATTGTTTCAGCACGGTAACGTAGGCTAAGTAGCCTACAGGGAGAGCCCGATCGCTACGGACAACTGATGATCTGTCGATACGGGTATCCAGACTGCCCTGCACCAAGCTGCCTTAATGTAATTCCTAAAGAAATTGTAGGTGTATTTGCTTTGCAGTAGTATCAATTGCTGTGAATGGTAAAGAAAGATGGTACTATGGTAGCCTATAGTGTGAGGTGGAAATAAGGTATAATACAAGTTATACATACAAGGCTTACTAGGCTACAAGTTGGGTAAATTATGGTCGCTACCAGGTGGTTAGCCAGCCTATAAATGATGGTAAGCTAGCTAATAGCCTAGTAGATGCTAGGTAGGCTATTCCTAGCATTAGATAACCCTTTTGCGTGTACGGTCAAACGAGTGTCAAGCACGGTTTACGTTAGCTAGCCAGCTAGCTGTTCATAATGATCAGTGCTGTAATAATATCTGACACTATATAAAACAATACATAGCTTACAAGCTATTGCTAACTACCTTTTACTTCACAAGCTAGCAACTTTACAAGGTGTATCGACACGAGGCTGAATGGGCTGGCTATCCTGTCCATTGAAAGCATCAGAGCCCGGGCTGACCAATGAACATTAAGGACATTGTCAAGGATTTTGCTCAGCAAGGCTCGTCAAATGCCATTCAAATAGGTGCTTTTTCAATAGTGCAGCAGATAATTGCATATTTCATTAGAATCGTTCAAATTGTGATGCAAGCATGAAATTTGGCACAAATACTCTTCAAGGTCCACTCTTTTGAAAAAGTGCGCTGGCCACTCAAAAAATTCAAAATGGCCACCATTTTTCAAGATGGCTTCCAGGAGTTGTACCAATATGTCCTATATGAGCATGTAATTATCAAAATAAATTAATTTTGGTCAAAACTATTTCATGGGTCTCACATTTTATTATTATAAGTGTTGTTTTTTCATAACTGCTATGTGAAATGTTGTAGCAAAGATGGCGTGCAAGATGGCCGCTGTACTAGTTGCAATTATATCTCATGATCTATAAAACATAGAAACACCATTTTTTGGTGTATACATAGGTTTTTTGGGTTGTAGATTCCAATAGACCTATTAGTTTTCTTGTCAGAGCACAATTTAGTAGGTGGAGGAAAACTTAGTTTAATAGAGTGAATGTCATTGCACAACCAGGGCACAATGGTGACATCACTGCTGTGGAACTCAGCATGGGGTTCAGTGTCAGCTGATCTAGTTTAAGTTAGCTTAATAGCTTAATTCAGTGTCCCAAATGCTGTCTAACAGCCCCCAATCAATTAGCTAGTAATAGTTAGTAGATGTAGTTAGATAGCCGCGCCTGAATTGACAGGGTGTGCCAGCGCGGGAGAGCCGAGCCAAGGGTAAGCGGGGCTATACATGACTTGTTCATGTATACTTACCCGGAAGGTGTACAGATCACACGGGACTTAAATGGCACTGGATGAATGATCGGGCTAGGTGTAGGTCACCCGAACCTAGTTGTATCCCATACCTGAATGTGCGGTATTACTTTGATTAAGGTGGTAAAAGGATAGCCCCTCGGCCTTAATCAGAAATCAATCAAAAAAATGGCAAATGCTAATCCAATGTTAGCCAAGAGGCAAACTGATTGGAAGAAATGTTGTCTTTGTCAAAAAGACAAAAGAAATGAAGTCCTAGTATCACCTCCAACCCATCATGTTCCTCAACATGACGGCTATACCATGCTTGCCACCAATGTTCCACTCTTTCATGAGATCAATCAAATGCCAATGATCCTGGACCCGGCAAGGCTAGATGAAGGTGGTGGTATAGAAGATACTTTGAGAAGGAACCAGGCAAAGTATCACATGAGTTGTCGACTAATGTTCAACAAAACCAAATTAGATCGTGCGAGGAAGCGACAATCCAATGCTCAAAGTAATGAAATAGATGAAGGCCACACAAAGCACCGTAGAACCAGTCATGATGGTCAGTCTTGCATATTTTGTGATAAAATATCCCCTGCATCTGACCTAAGACAGGTAATGACAATGAACCTGAACAACAGGCTACATGAATGTGCCCGGACACTAAATGATGGTAAACTATTGGCTAAACTGAGTGGTGGTGATGCCATAGCACAGGAGCTGAAATACCATCGTGTGTGTCTTTCTGATCTCTACAACAGGGAGAGATCCCACCTGAGAGGCCTTGAGAAAGAGTTGTCTCAGAGTGAACCAGAACCAGACATCTTTCCCTTGGTTCTCTCAGAACTACATTGTAGAAACCAGTCTCAGTTCTGATGGTCAATCCGTCTTCCGTCTCGCAGATATGAGTAACCTGTGCCAGCAGCGTCTGGAGCAACTGGGTGTAAACTCACCTACTGTCAACTCTACCAGACTAAAGGAAAAACTGTTGGCAGAGATCCCTGAACTTGAGGCTCACAAAAAGGGCAGAGATGTGCTCCTGGCTTTCCAGGTAGATGTAGGCTTAGCTCTCTCTCAAGCTGCAGAATACGCAGAGGCACTTATCATGGCCAAGGCTGCAAAAATCCTGAGAAGGCACATTCTGGACCATCAGTCCAGATTTGATGGAACATTCCGTGAGGGATGCATCAAAGATGCCATCCCTCCAATTCTCCTCCAGTTCATTGGTATGGTAGAACACGGAGCTGACATCAAATCACAGCTGAGATTTGGCACTTCAAGGACTGACCAGGCTATTGCACAACTGTTGCAGTACAACTGCTACTCCCGATACAAAGAGGGAGCAGCCACCCACAGACATTCCAAAGATAGGGAAACTCCATTCCCAGTATACATAGGTATGTCCGTTTATGCCAAAACCAGGAAGAGAAGCCTGGTTGAAATGTTGCATGAACATGGCATGAGCATTTCCTATGACCGGGTGCTGGAGATATCAGCTCAACTCGGAGATGCAACAGTCAGCAAGTATGTTGAGGATGGTGTGGTCTGTCCACCAGTGCTACGAAAAGGGTTGTTCACCACTGCTGTCATGGACAACATTGACCACAACCCATCTGCAACAACTGCTACTACATCTTTCCATGGCACCAGTATGTCTGTATTTCAACATCCGACTAAGGCAAACAGTGGTGAAGAGCGTCAGCAGCTCAGGTTTGGTCCAGAAAAAGTAAAGTCTGTTCCAGAACTACATGACCTGTACTGCTATATTGGACCAGAAAAGACCAAAGGCATACTGTTCTTTCATGCCTTCACAGGTTGTGATACTGTATCAGCCTTTCGTAATAAAGGCAAAAAGACTGCCTGGCAAACCTGGGACATTTGCTCAGAGGCTTCTCCCATCTTCACCAAACTAAGTCAGTATCCTCCCATACTGAATGATGGTGACCTGGAGATCCTGGAGAAGTTTGTTGTCCTGATGTATGACAGATCAAGCACAGCTGTCAGTGTGGATGAAGCCAGACTTGACATGTTTGCCCGAAAGCAGAGGCCGTACGAAGCCATTCCTCCAACAAGAGCAGCTCTGCTTCAACACACTAAACGTGCTGCATATCAGGCAGGCTGCATATGGGGTCAGTCAACCCAGCGTCAGCCAGAATCAGAGAGTCCTGGTGACTGGGGATGGAAGAAGGTTGGTGAAGAATGGTGGGTCTTCTGGACAGCCAATTCACCACTTGCAGAGAGTTGTCAACAACTCACCAAATGTGGCTGCAAATCAGGGTGCAGTGGAAGGTGCAAATGCTTCAGATTGGGTTTCGTCTGCACAGCACTGTGCAGTTGCAAATGTGAGTGAAGTTAAATAAACCAAACTATCAGCATCCAGTAAACTAACCTGAGCAAACTGGAGTATAGCAATCAATGTTAGGTGCAAGACAAGCTCTGATCCAGTTCTCAAACGTTGTCCCTGGTAGAAATCATACCCCACGGTAGACAACATGGAAACCTTTTTTATATTCTAGGTGGTATTTTGGGCCAAAACAACATGTCTATCCAATTCCTTGACCCTGAAAACCTAGATTTAAACCAAAGAAGCATGTCTCTAGCTTTATTAGTTGCTGAGATATTAATTCAAATATATTTGTTTTGCGGCGGACATCTTGGACGCCATCTTTGATACAGCTATTTTTAAGTAGCTGTTTCAGGCAAAGTAACATTCCTACTATATTCTTTGACCCCAAAAATCTGGGTTTAAACCATAAACAGTTTGATTTATTCGAAATACATACATAGATATAATCAACATTCAATAGAAATGGCGGCCATCTTGAAAAATGGTCGCCATCTTGAATTTTTGAGTGGCCAGCGCCTTTTTCCAAAAGAGTGGCCCTTAGAGAGTATTTGTACCAAATGTTATGCTTGCATCACCATTTGAACGATTCTTACACTATCTGCTCTACTACAAGGGGATTTGGGGTATCTGATGGGCTGCCGTGCCCCTATTTAACAGGTTGTTATCATTTTGGAGTCAGGTCGCCGCCGAGCGCCTGTTTCATAGTGTTGTATGTGTTTTTCAGAATAAAGCCACTGTGTGTCCCGCCGTACCAAACCATGCCTTTCATCAGTGTTTTTAAGAATATTAGCTACACCTTTTTTTGGGACAGGGGCAAAAAAAGACTGGGAAGTTAAAAAAAAAAAAACACCCGTTTGGAACATTACACAGGTTAACAGGTGATGCTATCCTGACTGGGTATAAAAGGAGTCATGATATGCAGTAGATATGGAAGGATCACTTTAAGGGTTGTTTCCCCTGACTTATTTTTCCATAGAGTTCAATAGGAAAATGAAAAATATATTTTCTTTGCAAATCACTGCCATATAAGAGGCAAAACAGTCTCCCTATAATAGAGGCAAAAAAGGCTCCAAATAATAGGGGCAAACACAGGCTCCCTATAAGAGAGGAAAACACAGTCTCCCTATATGAGAGGAAAATACAGTCTCCCTATAAGAGAGGAAAACACAGTCTCCCTATAAGAGAGGAAACACATGCTCCCTATAAGAGAGGAAAACACAGGCTCCCTATAAGAGAAGCAAACACAGGCTCCCTATAAGAGAAGCAAACACAGGCTCCCTATAAGAGAAGCAAACACAGACTCCCTATAAGACAGCCAAACCAGTCGGTTATGGAGCATTAACATGAAATCTGAGCACACACCGCCATGTTAGCACTGAGTTAAGAGCTACGGCCTTACCCGCCTCTCCACCCTCCCCCAGCTGGGAGGTGGACACCCCCAGGATACTGCAGAGCTTCTGGGCACCCCGTTCTTCCGTATCGCTGGCACCCTGTCCCACCCATAGGAAGCAGCCTTCAGGCGTCACCAGGACGAATGCATCGTTGGAGTTCAGGTTTGAGGCGGTAGCGTCAACCTGAGAAGGAAAAGGAAGTAGACTCAAATGAGAAGGCAATTTATGAAAAAAATCTGCAAAAGTAATTCCCAGAATTCCACAATTAGATAAATAAGGAGAAAATGTCAACAATTTTAGGAGAGGGGTACATGGCACCTCTGCTATCCAAGCACTTAACAACAGCAGTTGTCTACTCAAAGACATACAACTTAACATTATTGATGCTCTACTGATGCTGCTAACATTTTATAGACTTGTTCCTGCTGAACCCCCAGGAACCCCTCTCCTCCATCATAACCCCCCCTGACCCCTCACCCATCCCGTCCCATTACTCACCTCCACGGCTCGCGTGCACCCAGCCGAGTTGGAGCGCACCTGGAAAAGACGCGTTTCGGCAGGGGCGGTCTGGCCCCCCTCCCTGGAGGTGCCACCCTTGTACACCACCATGGGCTGCCCCCTGAACAGGCTCATGAGGTCGGCTGGCTCTTTGCCCTGGACCACCCGCACCTGGATCACAGCGACACACACACCTGCTCACACACCGCACAGTATCACCTGCCTATTCTGCTTCCATGCAATCAACACACTGAACAATGTACCCATCCACGTGATTTTCCACAGTCCGCAAAAACACTTTCAAAATCAGTATCATAACATTCTGTTTTTGCTTTAATTGATAGGTAAAATATTGTGAAAATGGAAAACATCCAGAGAACTTGTGATACGGTTATTGGGCCTCATTGATGAAACGTTCCTAAATATGCGCGTGCCTGAAAGACTGATGCACACGTTCCAAGCGCTGGCTCACTTGTAGATTAGAATAAAATATTTTCTATGTAGCTCAATTAGGATATGCTTTCACATCCTAAATTGTCATTCAACAAATTTTGCTAAAATGAGATGGCATCAATGGCTGGGCTAATTATAGCTGAGTAAAAAGTATGAAATCCAGAAACGGATAGACTAGAGACGTCCTTGTCCACCCCTGCCCAACAGTAGGCTATGCGCGCAACATCCATCATGCACTACGCGATCGCAACGCATCCTCTCCATAGAAAATTTATAGAATGCGTCCGATCGATGTACCTCGCCGGATTTGGTAAGAATGCACCTTCACGCTACTGACGTTTTTGTTTACCCTATCATTCAGTATGTTTAGGAAACGCAGCCTTCAATGCTTAACGATAACCCGTGTCCTTTCAAAAATATATATTAATTCCGCGTATGTCGCCTATGCAATATGTCACGTTTAGCCTATTCATACAGTTGAATGCATCCGACAAATAACTCCGGTTCATACAGTTGCAATGCAACCTGGGGGGAAACATTTTTTTAAAATTGTTGGCTCAAGGTGGTGAACCCCCGCCCTCAACGGGGGTCCGGGGGGAAATATTTTGTAAATCTTAACAGTCAAATGCATCAATCAATCTGGCACTTTGACAGGAAAATTAAGATGCTAGATCCGTGAAGAATTGTACCATGCTTTTGTAGCAAAGTCATATTAGAATTGCACCACATCCTCATTTCACATACAGTCAAGCCGTAAGTCTGAATACCCCTTTCACCTTCTCCACATTTTATTACATTACAGACATATTCTACAATAGATTGAGTTCATTTTTTGTCTCAGAATTCTGCACAAAATAGCCCATAATGACAAAGTGAAAACATGTTTTTAGAAATTTTTGCAAATGTATTAAAAATCGAAAACTGAATTTCTCATTTACATAAGTATTCATACCCTTTGCTTTAACATATTTTTAAAGTATCATATTTCATATTTGGTCGCATATCCTTTGCATGCTGTTACTTCCTAAAGTCTGTGACCAATCAACATCAAAAGACTCAATATCTTATTTCCAGGTACTGTTACAAGCGATACTATAAGCTCTCTGCATTTGAACTGATCTCTATGAGAATTTGGTGGTGAGACTAGATTCAGCTGTAAATTACGGAGTAGATGTGATGTGGATGGATCCCTTTAAGGGTTGTTTCTCCTGACTTTTTCCCCCATAGAATTCTATAGGAAAATGAGTCATGAGAAATAACCCTTGCAGTGATCCATCCACTGGATGTGAACCATAGCGGAACGGTTACAGTTCTATTTTGGTGCCAACCATACTGACAAAATGCATGTATGTACAGAATAGAGCGCACACTCCTATAATGAGTTCCTCACGTACAGATAAAAAACGTACGTACACAAATCAGGTTTTACATTTACACTTTAATACATTTTAGTTACAAATTTAGATTTAACATTTTCAAGTTGACTTATATTTGCGAATCACAATTTAGATTTTACATTTGCAATTTGAGTTACATTTGCGAATCTCAATTTACATTTACGAAATGTTTTGGCAGCTATCTAACTCCATACATGAATAGCCTTATATAGAAGTTGTCGCTTCCATTTAAAGGTGCATACGAAATCAAAATGGCCCAGAAAAAGCTAAATAAATAATTATTCCGACACTGAAATCAAAGTTATATTAGCAGATGTTTAATCAAGGAAAAACAAATAGTTTAGTAGCCTATTGTCCATTCCGCTGTCATAAAGTAAATAGTAAAGTAGCCTACATAGTAAAGTAAAAAGACCCGGCAGGATATAACATGCAGGAAATTCAGAATCTCCCGTCACACAAACAAAGTTGTGTATCGGACGAGCGCATTGCATCTGCCAAGCACTACGGAGCCTTTCTCGCAGCCTGGAAATAAAATAATCCTTTTCATCCTTTTTCTGGAGTACTGTACATGTGAGAGGTGGTTTGAAATCCCCTAGTGATGGAAAGAGGTAGGCAGCGTTATACAAACGAGTGCCAACTGAACCACCAGGCAACCAGGTCAAGACGTTGAGCAATACATTTCGCATGACATATGAGCCGCACAGATGTGATAGCCCTTTCTATTCATATATGCAAATGTATCTTCAGATGGAGCCTTGAGGCTACATTTATGCAGTAGTCTACAGTTACGGCACCAAAAACATTGGGCAGTTTGGCAATTTCATAAAAACCTGAAAACGACTAACCAGCCATACAACTCTCAGCTAACAAATAGCCTATGCAGGATCCTAAAGATACATTCTCTCCTAAGAAGCCAACTCCTCCAACAGCACAAGATCAGCCATTGCAACACTGGCTATATAAACCCTGAAGTCATTTTATAGCATATTCCGTTCAATGATGAATTGTGTGTTTTAATTAGCATATTTAACGTCATATAACATTTGAATTTAAATAAATTCTGAAAAAATAGTAGCCTACTGGGAGCATTAATTAAGTTATGTGTCTAATTGACATTCAGAAGCTACATTTAGCGGCATTTTTAATTTACGGATGCAGTACGTGTGGTCCTGAGCAGGTGTAAATTTTGTTCATACGTACAAACAAATCTGAGATGCGAAAACTTTGATGAATGCCAAAATACGAACAAATTTGCTAATACAAATGATTTACGTGCAATTTCGTTCTGCTCACGTTTCATGAATGAGGCCCATTGTGTGGTTGTGATTGTAAATTGTGTTTAAACTTGCACCAAGGCAAAACTGCAATTGCAATTTTTCTCCACTAGGGGGCAGAAGCATGCAGGGCCATGAGATGGAATGCAGCATTGGAGCCAAGCGTTCCATATTCCAGTATCCCAGAATCCTCCCTGGCTGGGACGTCATGTAGCACCTCATCAGCAGTAAGGACAAAAGGGCCCTTTTTCTTTCCTCCCCCTTCCCAAATTCGAGTGGGACAGAACAGCCTTTCTTGCTCTTGGCTTGAATTGTTCTGCTGTCACCATCATTACGGGACCAAGCTGCGTCAGTTTGTTGAGGTGGCGAGAGAAACGGCATACTTTTATCAGGTTAACAGAACTGATATTCCCCAGTTAACATTGGATCATTTTGATTGCTTGTGTCCTTCTCACAACAGCAGGTTTGCAGTGTTCCATATTTTGGACCACAGGTGCTCTAAATCGTAACCAGATTGTTAACACTTTTTGTTGAAGCTCAAATGTAATTTCATTAATTTCTTCTCACATTTTTTTTTAAATTACTCAAAGTATTCTGATTTGCTGGTTCATTATGAGTAATCATGAAGGGGCATTGGCTCAACACAGAACATCTATACATAGCTCTGCAATGCAGACATCACCATATAGCTTCTTACAAACCAAACTTCCAAGTTAACATGCTACTATTAGCTCATCCTTTTTAAGCAGGGGTTTTCTGACACCTTTTCTGATCCCCCACCCAGGCTCATAGGCATCCAGGGGACCCCATCATAAATGAGAAAAGATTATATATATTTTTTTAAAGGTTTATAAAGATCCAAAAGTGTTTGGTTTGAGAATGTGTACAGAGTACGGTCGTAGACAGGGAAGAGGGGATTACAATCGCAGTACCTTCTGTTAAAAACCCAGGTTTTTTTATCCCAGATTTTTTTCACTCTTTTCCCATCCTGAACTCCACCGAACTTGCTGATGTTCCACTAGTAACGCTTCCTGCCAGAGGAGAGCCGTAGGCACGTGACTCCTCTGATTCATGTGATGACTAAATTAGCTTCTTTTCACACTGCAGACCACAGATTACACTCTGCCCATGTCGTTGGAGGATTACGAAGTCAGCATATTCTTAGTTTGGGCATCCGCAGGCGCCCGGCCTGACCAGGAGTGGCTGCTAGAGAGCGATGAGTCTAATGTAGCTAGCTGGCTTACCCCCTATCATTCCCCGGGGAGGCTGGGCCAATTATTTCCTCGCCAATGCAACCTCCGGCCTCCGGGACTCGAACACCCAGTCACAGGGCTCACGCTTTTGCTTTCAGAACGAGCGTTTACCATGTGAGCCTCCCGGAGGCCTAAAAACCCAGGTTTAACGCACTGTTATGTATGGATGAGCCCCATGGTCTGGTATCAATTTTAACTATGCCAGTGCTGACTGTTGCTGGCAGCCTCACAGGGTGACGTCCAATTTTTTAAGGCGTCATCCACAGATGGTAGCATTTCAATCAGCTGGGATTACAATGTCCCATTGTGCACCAGTGACCCCTGCTGGTCAATTTGGCATCTGCAAGTCCACCTGTTAAGCTGTGCATCAAATGTCTGTCTCCGATTCATGTCTGTGCAAGCCTGACTGGTGAACTGCAGTGTGATGAGGAGCAGCGCCTGACATTCTATGCTTCAGGGGACAGCACATGCTTGTCTGGGCTCTTATAGATCGATAGCAGAGGTTGTAGCAATGATAAAAAATACGGCTGAGGATAAGCTTCAGAAATTGGGTAGATAAAGGGTGTAAAAGCAAAAGAATAAACGAATGGGAGTGATGGGAATCGGTTATCCTATTTATATATAGAACATCTATGGCACAGAACAATGCATGATGGGAGTATGTCCACACTTTCAGATGACGATGTGAAGGAAAGATATGAGGGGCAATGTGTGCATTTGAATGGAGCCAAGAGGCCTTTTCCCTGACTGTCACCAATGCACCCTATACAGCCACATATAGAGTGACCCAGTGCTGCTCAAACCACCCACTATTACTGGTGATTAGGGAACATGCGGGTGTAACTATAAGACTGCAGGGTTACTGGTGATTAGGGAACATGCGGGTGTAACTATATAAGACTGCAGGGTTACTGGTGATTAGGGAACATGCGGGTGTAACTATAAGACTGCAAGGTTACTGGTGATTAGGGAACATGCGGGTGTAACTATAAGACTGCAGGGTGGGGCACAGGTGCAGACCCTTGAGTATCATACTTCCTACGGATAGGGTTGTCACGAAATACCATTTTCATATCGTCGATATGCCTTTAACAAATAACGTGATATCTGATATTATTGGATATTGTGACAACCCTAGTCTAAATAGCCTGTATCCAAATAATAATAACAAAATAATAAATACAGAGCAAATAATAATAACCAAATATTTAAAAACCAAAGCATACTGAATTTGTTTTGCGAGGCAGCAGAACTAAAATAGAAAATGGAGCGGGAAAGGCTGAGCTCCACTCAGATTTGTTGGGCAGGCCACGGCATATGCAGTAATGCAAAGACTTAGAGTTATACAGATTTTGAAATATTATACCTATTTATTTACAACTAATATTATTTAAAATCATGTACATTTTACATTCGCCTCCACCCTTCCAGTTCACCCTCCCTTTCATTCTCCTTTTTTTCCCCCTTTTCTCTCGTTCCGTGTCATGCTTTCATGTTTCGTGTTTGTCTTCCGTGTTTGTGTAGGTTGGGCGTGGTTTCCCTGCTCGTTTCCCTCATTATCCTTCAGCCTATCACCCGCATTTCCCGCTTGCATTCCACACGCTGCTAATTACCGTTCAATCACTCTCGCATACATTCTCATGCTGCACTCACTCATTCAATCATTTACCTCACTATATATTCCCTCTTTGTTTGATGTCTCGTCGCCAGTTTGTACTCTCTCACCCATCTAGTTTGTACTTTGTATTCTGGTCTTAGTATTCCGTATCTAGTTTTGTCTCCCTGTTCCCGCCAGCCTGCTTGTCTGTTCCTGCGATCGCCATCATTCCACCCAGCTCCCTCTGCCAGTACTCCCCGGCCTGATCACCACTCTCCAGCCCCTCTCCCGCTCTGCTGCATTCCCCTTTCCCCTGCAAGCCCCAGTCCCACTCCTCTCCTTACCACTCCCTGTGCTACTCTTGGCTAATAAAGTGCTCCTCTGAGTTTTTACTGAGTCTGTCTCCAAGTCCTGCGTTTGGGTCCACCAGTGAAGGAATCGTAATAGAACGAACTAGCTATAAACATGGATCCAGCAGACTCGGAGCAGCTCCAGCACGCCTTCGCCTGCCAGGGAGCCACCATCAGCCAGCATGGCAATGTCCTTGAAGACATCTAGGAGGCCTTGAAGCAGGTCATCGACCAGGTGGATCAGATGGGTACCCTCCTGACTCAGATGTTGGTTCAGCTGCCTCTCCCGAGGCTCCATGCCGGCCAGCCCACACCCGTGGTCGAAGTGCCCGCCGCTGTCACGCCTCCGTCTCTTGTGGACCCGACCTTGGCACCGGCGCCCCCTCCGGGCAGGGAGCCCCATGATCCATACCCAGAGCGCTACTTAGGGGACCTAGAAAAATGTAGAAGCTTCCTGCTGCAGTGCGACATCATTTTCCGGCTGCAGCCAGCCTCCTATTTCACCGACGCAAGCAAGGTCGCGTTCATCATGGCCAGCCTGGGGGGAAATGCCTGGGAGTGGGCCACTGCTATGTGGGACAGCCAGCTCCCCTCCTGCTTCCACTTCGACTCTTTCATCTTGGAGATGTGGTGCGTGTTCGACCACCCGGTTCGTGGGCGCGAAGCTACCCAGCGCCTTCTCCAACTGCATCAGGGGAACCAGAGCGCGGCTGAGATGGCGGTGCTGTTCTGGACCTTGGTGGCGGAGGCCGGCTGGAAAGACGCCGCCCTGCAAGGGGCATTCCTCAACTCACTCTCCGAGCCGTTGGAAGGACGAGCTTGTGATTTGGGAGGAGTCCAATTCACTGGAGAGCCTTATCATCCTTGGCATCCTTGGACAACCACATGCGAGCCCGCGCCTGGGGGAAGACGGGTCACCACGGCTCATCCACTTACACACCCCGCTCATCTGCCTGGAGCCTATCTACCTACCTGGTGCTGGATCCACTGGGCGAGGAGCCCATGCAGCTGGGCGGCACCACTCTGGATGAGGCAGAACGTCGCCGGAGAGTGAACTCCGGGGTCTGCCTCTACTGACTGCGGTACGCCGAGCCACCGCATGGCCTCCTGTCCTGTTCGCCCAAGAGGGCTGGCTCGCTGGTAGATCTGGGCGTTCTGGCAAGCCCTATCTCCACTGCTTCTTCTGCCCAATCCTGGTTCCTACTGGAGGGAACCCTCCTGTGGGATTCTGCTTCTGTCACCCTGGTGGATTCCGGAGCTGACGCCAAATTTATTGATGCGGAGTTTGCTGCCATGTCCGGAGTTCCCACCATTCCACTCACCAACCTGCTCAATGCCCTCGCTCTGGACGGCAAACTCCTGGCCAGGGTCACACACACCACCCTTCCGCTGCAACTCATCTTCCAGTAACCACCACGAGACCATCCAGCTTCTCGTGATTCCGTCCTCCCTGTCTCCATAGTCTTGGGGCAACCTCTGTCTCCACAACCCTCAACTCAACTGGGAGACCTCCCGTATTCAGGGATGGAGCCCCAGACGTCACACCGCTTGCCATGGTTTTGCTCTGCCTCCTTCTGGAGGGGTCAGGATGCCTTCCTGCATCCCCCAGCCTGATCTAACCACTGTCCCTCACCATTATCATGACTTAGCGCAAGTGTTTAACAAGTCTCTTGCCCTGTCCTTGCCTCCTCACAGACTCTACGACTGTTCCATTGACCTGCTGCCTGGAGCTCTGTTGCCGTCAAGCCACCTTTACAACCTGTCTGCTCCAGAATAGGCCTCCATGGAGACCTATATCCATGACTCCCTGGCGGCTGGCATAATCCGACTCTCCTCGTCACCTGTGGGAGCCGGGTTCTTCTTCGTGGGTAAGAAGAACAGTTCCCTCCGTCCCTGTATTGACTACCGTGGCCTCAACGCCATCACCATTCGTAATAAATATCGCCTGCCATTAATCAACTGTGCTTTCGAGCCCCTCCACGGTGCAACCATCTTTATCAAGCTCAACCTCCAGAACGCCTACCACCTGGTCAAGATCCGGAAAAGGGACGAGTGAAAAACCCCATTTAACACCCCCCTGGGACATTTAGAGTACCGGGTGGTCCCGTTCGGGCTTTCTAGCGCCCCAGTGATCTTCCAGGTGTTAATCAACGATGTGCTCCGTGATCTGCTCAACCGGTCAGTATTAGTTTACATTGACAATATACTCATCTTTTCCAAGACCCCCCACGACCATGTGCTGCTGGAGAACAAGTTATACGTCAAAGCAGAGCAGTGCTCCTTCCACGTTCCTACCGTGTCCTTTCTGGGGTTTGTTGTCGAACAGAGGAGAATCAGGCCTGACCCTGCCAAGATCCAGGGTGTAAAGGAGTGGCCCCGTCCCACCACCCGCAGACAGCTCCAGCAGTTTCTGGGGTTCACAAATTTTTACCGCCGCTTCATCCACGGCTACAGTGAAATTGCCACCCCCCTCACTAATCTGACTTCCTAGTCTGTTCCGTTTGTCTGGTCTCCCTCTGCTAACCAAGCCTTCACCTCCCTTAAGTCCAGATTCTCCACCACCCCCATCCTGTGTCACCCCAACCCCGCCCGCCAGTTTATCGTCGAGGCTGACGCATCGAACACCGGCATGGGCGCCATCATGTCCCAGTGCTCCTCCCTGGACCAGAAGGTACACCCCTGTGCCTTCTTCTCCCGCCGTCTAACCCAGGCCCAGCGGAACTACGATGTGGGAGATCGGGAGCTGTTGGCTATCAAGCTCGCCCTAGAGGAGTAGAGGCACTGACTGGAGGGGACGGAGGAACCATTCCTCATCCTGACTGACTACTGCAACCTCCAGTACATTCAGTCCGCTAAAAGGCTGAATTCCCGGCAAGCACGCTGGTCCCCGTTTTTCACCCGTTTTTGTTTCACTATAACCTACAGGCCCGTTCCCGCAATACTAAGCCTGACGCCCTCTCACGGGTCTGGCAGCCAGACCTGTTTCCCCGAACCCCATCATCCCTGCTTCCTGTGTGTTTCTGGTGGCTCACACTGAAGGGGGATACCCATGCATTTGTCCGTGCCGGTCCCGTCTGCGCCAGGAGCATGGCTTCCCATCAACCTCCCGTTAGTCTCCTTCGCTCCCTCCCCGTCCCAGGCCACCCTTGGAGCTACATTGGGGTGGATTTTGTGACCGGCCTCCCCACCTCTGATGGAAACACCGCTATACTGACAGTCATGGACCGGTTTTCCAAGGCGGTTCACTTTGTCCCCCTTGGAAGCTTCCCTCTGCGTCAGAAACCGTGGAGCTCCTGGTGCAGCATGTGGTGAGGCTGCATGGGATCCCCTCCAATAAGTTCTCCTCGTCGCTCTGGAGAGCCTTCTGCCGGTCCCTGGGGACCTCCGCCAGCTTGTCCTCCGGGTATCACCCCCAGACAAAATTGGCAGACCAAGCACACTAACCAGGACCTGGGAGCCGCCCTACGGTGCGTGTACGCCCGCAACCCCTCCTCCTGGAGTAGGTTTCTCCCCTGATTGGAATACGCCCACAACTCCGCCACTCAGATGTCCCCATTTGAGTGCTCCATGGGGTACCAGCCTCCCCTGTTCCCGGTCCAGAAGGAAGAAGTTGCCATTCCTTCGCCGCTGTCACAGGATCTAGCGGGTGACACGCACCGTCCTTCTCCACACGTCTTTCCGCGTCCAATGTTTGGCGGACCTCCACCGGACCGCAGCCCCACGTTACACCTTGGGTCAACAGGTCTGGTAGTCCACCTCCTCTATCCCGCTTCAAGCCACATCCTGCAAACTCCAGCCCCGGTTCATTGGTCCCTACCCCATCCTCACTGTCCTGAATCCCTCCACGGTCAAACTCCACCTCCCTGCAGCCCTCAAAGTTCACCCTGTCTTCCATGTCAGTCAGGTGAAGCCCGTCACCTGCAGCCTGCTCAGCCCTCCTGCCAATCCTCCTCCACCTCCCCGCATTATTCAAAACACCCCCACATACACCGCCGCTTGCTGGACATCCACCGCAAGGGCTGTGGGCATCAGTACCTGATAGACTGGGAGGGCTACGGCTCAGAAGAACGCAACTGGGTATCCCACAAGCTCATTCTGGACTCCTCCCTCATCTGGGACTTCCACGCCAGGCACCCGCAGAAGTTCTGGCCCGCGGGCGCACCTGTAGGCGCTCCTTGAGGGGGGGGGTACTGTTGTGTTCGCCTTCACCCTTCCAG
Source organism: Ilyophis sp. 1 JC-2022 (assembly GCA_022702515.1). Taxonomy (NCBI): domain Eukaryota; kingdom Metazoa; phylum Chordata; class Actinopteri; order Anguilliformes; family Synaphobranchidae; genus Ilyophis; species Ilyophis sp. 1 JC-2022. The sequence continues at coordinate 53,743,635 of CM040394.1, read as the reverse complement.
TTCACCCTCCCTTTCATTCTCCTTGTTTTCCCCCTTTCCTTTCGTTCCATGTCATGCTTTCATCCTCCGTGTTTGTCTTCCGTGTTTGTGCAGGTTGGGCGTGGTTTCCCTCATTATCCTTCAGCCTATCGCTCGCATTTCCCACTTGCATTCCACATTCTGCTAATTACTCTCGCATACATTCTCACGCTGCACTCATTCAATCATTTACCTCCCTATATATTCCCTCTTTGTTTGATGTCTCATCGCCAGTTCATACTCTCTCGTCCATCTAGTTTGTACTTTGTATTCTGGTTTTAGTATTCCATGTCTAGTCCGCTGGTTTATCCAACCGTGTCCAGTTTTGTCTACCTGTTCCCGCCAGCCTGCTAGTCTGTTCCTGCCATTGCTCACCCAGCTACCTCTGCCAGTACTCCCTGGCCTGATCACCACTCTCCAGCCCCTCTCCCGCTCTGCTGCATTCTCCTTTCCCCTGCAAGCCCCCCGCGCCTTACCACTCCCTGTGCTACTCTTGGCTAATAAAGTGCGCCTCTGAGCTTTTACTGAGTCTGTCTCCAAGTCCTGTGTTTGGGTCCACCAGTGAAGGAATCGTAATAGTACGTATGTTTTGTCCTTAGAATATCAATAACAATGATAATAATAATTATTAATTAATAAAATTATATATATTTTTAAATATTGTGACGATAGTCATCTCTGCGATATTTTCGATATCATCTCATATCGTAACAACCCTACCTACGGAACTTATCACAAACTGGGCTTTGGGGTGAGTCCACCTGTTCCCCAATTTGATACTAATGATACTGATTCGCTCATTTGTTTGTATGGATATGGTGTCTCCATAGTTTTGGTGTGTATTTTTAGCAGGTTTAAAGCCTCGGTTAGTGACAACGGACTTGGCTTACCTCATGAATACTGATACTTTTTAATTGTTTGTGGAAATCGCTTTGTGTTGTGTTATTACACTTGTATGTTCTGATCTAGGCTTTGTGTTTCATTGTAGTGAAGTGGAGTATTAGATCTGTGTATTATTTGGGTTTTGAGTTGGGTTTGAAGAACGGGTCAGAAATAATTCGCATAATTCAGCATAATTCGCGATAAACTGTCATTAAAAAAATTATTTTGGGACAACGGTTGTGCTTCACAGGAACAAATTAAGGTAAACAGAGGGAACTCCATAACCAATCAATGTGGAATGTGTTGTTTGTCTAACAACCACTTCCTAGCCATAGACGGATCATGAGTCCAAGGGCCCCTGGGCATGAACGCTTCTAGAGCCCCTTCACCCCCCACCCCCAACCTTTGGGATCCTGGGCAAGGCCCCGACAGGCCTGTTCGGCAATCCATGCTTGCTCCCAGGCAGTCATATCTGAGTATCTTTGATCCTGCGTCTTAATGCTGTCTTGGCGGACACCATCACCGGTCACTTTCTAACACTCAAACATTCCATTGAGCTCACACACTCCTTATCTATCGGGGAGGTGGGTAGATGCCCAAAGCCAACTAGGGTAACCCCTTCGTACAACACACTGCCCCTTGAGAGGTGAAGACTACAGGATGTGTACACATGCCACAGCTGTGTTAAAACACATGCAGATCTGGGACCACAGAGACAAGTACCTGTGTGGTGATGGGAGCACCAACAACCTGGAGGGACAGAGAAGCAGTTGAAGGAGAGATGGGATAGAGCAAAAGATATTAAAACAATGCCGGAGGGACAGACTGCGACACATCCACTCATTGGTACCCCACCAGAAGTCATTTAAACCAGGGATGACCCTTTAATAATTTATCCAACCTCCACTACGGCTGTTTAACCCCACTGGCCCATTTTCGGGCTGGTTTTGTTTATTTCCATTCATTGCGGTTTTTGTAAAATTATTATTAATTTTTTTTACGGTGAAATTGTCAAATAATCTGGTCACACAATATACCATTTGAAAGTGTTAAATTAACGATTCTATCTCTATGAACTATTTTACGAACCCAATGTTATAGCGACAACGGTTCCTTATTTTGTAGCATGACGCAAAGCAGGCTCAATCAAAACGATGACTTTGTCGGTCTTGATATCTTATTTTCTGGTACTCTTACAAGCGATACTATTACGTCTCTACATTTGAATGGATCTCTATGGGAATTGGGGGTGGGACTAGATTTAGCTTTAAATTATGCTGGAACAGTATGGAATACATGGTTGGTAAAATGGCTGTAAGTCATCAAGAGTCTGAGGTATCAAACGAGCCTCAAACCATCACTGCTGCCAGATATGCAGTAGATATGGATGGATCACTTTAAGGGTTGTTTCTCCTGACAAATTTTCCTATTGAACTCTATGGAAAAATAAGTCAGGAGAAGAAACCCTTCAAGTTATCCATCCATATCTACTGTATTTTTGGCAGCAGAATGATGTGATGGTGACTGACAGCCATTTAGCCAACCATGTGTTCCATACTGTTCCAGTGTAATTTACAGCTAAATCTTGTCCCACCCCCAAATTCCCATAGAGATCCATTCAAATGCAGAGACGTTATAGTATCGCTTGTAAGAGTACCAGAAAATAAGATATCAAGAGTCTTTTGATGTTGTTGGGTCACAGACATCAGAAAGTCATGGCATGCTAAGAATATGTAACCAAATATTTAAAATGATTACTATATTCTATATGCAGGGGTGCCAATAATTGTGGCACATGTGGTTTTGTTAAAAATAATTATTTCTTGATGAGAATTTTTTTTCTCATAATAAATTGACTTCAATTAAAGGTTTGATTTTTCTCATTTTTTCAGTGTGAGATTAAGCTATTTCACTAGTTAATTTTTTATACTCATCTTTACCAGGGGTGTCAATAATAGTGGAGGACACTGTATATATTAGGCAAGAAAAAAAACTTACACTGTGTTTGAGCTTCTGTTACTTTGTTCCAGTAATACTTCTGACACTTGGAAAACAAACTCCCAAGGGGTACGTTACAGAAGAGCCCAGGATTATGCCTATCGTCAAAGGGGTTCAAGAACAGTAACCATTTTATTTTCATGCTTGTGTTCAAAAAAAGGTGGTGCTAGAGAAGGAACCCTGCAGTCTTATAGTTACACCCACATGTTCCCTAATCACCAGTAACCCTGCAGTCTTACACTTTAAATCAAATCTAAAACACAAGGCTATTTATTACTGTTATTGCATTAAATCAGGGCTGGGGAATCTCATCTGCAAAGGGCCGGTGTGCATGCGGGTTTTTGTTTTAGACCTCGACTAAACTACCTATCGAGGGCCAATTCCATAGTACTTGCTTCATGTTTTCTATTTAACTTGTGTGTGTTTTTTTTGTTATAGTTCAGAATGTATAGCTGACTGTGTACTATTCTATGTTCATTTCTAGCGATAGCTCCTACATTATGAGAAAGTTGTGCTTTGTCGGATCTGCTTTGTAGTCGCTTCAGTGACCTTCAGTATGCACTTATTGTACATCGCTTTGGATAAAAGCATCTGCCAAATGATTGCAATGTAATGTAAAAAATTAAAGGGACTTTAACAAGAAAACGGTGAAGTGGCGGGTGCATTCGGTGCTACTGGTCAGATTGGTTCATAGCAGTTTTAAGCTAACCGCCTTTACAAAAATATTGGCCTTCCAGCAAATTTGCAGCAAACCTTTGGCATTGTTGCCACAGGTTTGCAGCAAGCTTATATTTTCACATGCAAATTAGCTTTGTAGGAACTGCCATTCACTTCTGGCAAAGTTTTTTGTTCACCACTACTGGCAAACTCTAACAAACCTCTGGCAACATTTTGTGGAAAACTATTTAGTTTGCGCAAATGCGCTACAAATTAGCTGCAAGCAGCAAACTATCCAGTTTTGTAAGGGCAAGCAGATTAAAAAATAAATACATAAAGCTGAAATAAGATACCATTCTTGCATGACAGTGACAACTGCAGAAGCGCCTGTAACATTTATATTCAGCGAACTTTTGTCCTGGCATGAGATCATGCTACAGCGATGGATAAAACTTGCACGTTTAAAAAAGGAATAAAGGAAGAAACAGAAGAGGGAGATGTGGTCCTTTTCTACCCTTTGTTGTCCTCCCCTCCACCCACATTTGAAATATTACCTGCACTGGCCCCCCGCCAAGCTCCTCATCCAGCTGAGCAGCCAGAATAGCGCAAGCCCCGATTTCATCCTGGCTTGAGTCCATTCCTTGCCTGAGAGAGATAAGAAAATTATGTTTTGGCTGAGAATGGGTTTCTTTTCTACTCGGAAGCAGTAGGTGTGTAGAAGACTAAAATGGACATTCCTTCATTCAGGCATTTTTCTTGTGCAAAATAGTGTTCAGACTCGCTTGGGTTTATTCCCTTGAGCATCCATTGACTCCCTCCTTTAACGTAGCCCTTACCACATGTAGATAATGTGTCCCCGGCGGCCCCCGTGGTGGTAGTTATAGAGGATGATGTAACTGTCACCCCCGTAGAACTGTCCGTAGGTGGAGGGGTCTACAGGCACCTTGTCCGCCCCCTCGATGCGCCACACCTGTAGAGATAGGTGTACAGGTGAGTGCTGGCATGATCATAACACGGTTGGTGCAAAACTGAGAGAATTACTCCTTATCCCTTCAGTGTTTGACTGGCGACCCTTTTCTCCTGGGTTTTCCCCACGATCATTGCCTTCGTCTTTCAACCTCTTTCATTCGCATAGTAATTAAATCATTGGGTTTGTAATTGCCTTGGTACAGCATCAAGAAAAAAAGAAAAAGGACCGTATTTATTATGGCGAGATTTAAAGTGCAGCTGTTATATTTACTCCAGAGTTTTATTCATTTTTAGAATGTAGCGCCCCCTAGTGGCCCCTATCACCCGCCTCACCTGTTTCTCGCCATTCCCGTCATCCACCATCCCGTGCTGGGCAGCCATCGCGGGGGAGTCGTGCAGGGTGGCAGCGTCAAACGGCACTTTCTCGATCTTGGCGATGCTGTTGGACACATAGGCCACGCCCAGCCCCACTGTCTGGTCCATGTCACGCCAGTTCTTGAAGAATTGCTTGAAGAGCGGGGTCTCGCCCATCTCGGGCAGGATTTGCACCAGGGTGTGTTTGGGATACCCCATCTTCTTTATGAAGTCCTCACCCGCCTTCAATGCCGCCTTCCTCTCCTCCATGTTGGCCTCCTTGCCTGTGAGGAAACAGGTAGTCATCGGAAGCGATTATGTGGAAAGGCAGAACAACAGAAAGTAATGCCTATAACATGCACATGGGTAGCCTCTGATGGATGGGATGTATATTGCTGTGTTTTTATGCACGGGCTAACAACCTTCAAGTGACAGATTTTATCGAAGATGTTTTACTGATCAAATTTTGAACCCCGTTTTTTTTCTCCTGCTGACCTTTCCAGACAAAAATCTTTCCATCGGAGCCATGGTCCAGGATGAAACAGTCGCTGGACTCCAGTGCACTCTGGGAGAAAGGGTTCTCCGCTGCCACCAGAGCGATGGCCATATCTCCACTGGCGTTGGATACCTGAGGGAGGAGGTGTAGGAGTAAGTGGAGCAAGAGGAGGGAGCAGAGTGCTCTACAGAATGCAGGAAGATCAGGTACATTCAAACAGACGGAACCCACACGCCCTAATGGATATCTAATGAATAAATCTCAGCAGGCACTAGTGCTATCCTGTAGTAATGTTTTGAGTGTTTTTTTCTTCCCACTGGGGAAGATTTTAGCCAGTTTGCGGTTTCCAATTGACCTAATTTCCTTTTTTTCTTGTAAAGGTTTTTGTTACACCCTGCAGTGCACAGTGAGAAATGATGAATGCCTCGGTGGAGAACGCCGGCTTCAGCTGCAGTGCACCTGGTGTGCAGGTGTGGGTGGCACGCGCCTGCTAATCCCAGTGTTGAGAGAAAAATGACGAAATGGACGAAAATCCACTCTGGGCTCTTGGTCCACCTATGTGCTCTGACCTCATACCTTATATAATTTTGCCATCTTCCTGTTGGAGGCATCGGCTTTGATGTCATCGGAAGCGCCCTCGGGCAGATCGGGCTTTGGTCCCAGAACCTGGGGGGGCAGCAGATTTGATATTGATCCAGCTAAGGCACATGGTCCAAAATCAAATGGTGACTGTGCCAGTATTGACTGTAGCCACTGGTCAGCATTCTTATGGAACAACTGGCTGGTAGAATGCGGAGTGAAAAGAACAGCATGTGTCTCGGGGGGTACACACGCTGGTCCGCACCCTCCCGAATTTACAGGGGGTGCTTCATCACCGGATGAGCCTACAAATACAATGGGACATTCCAAATTACGAGCTAAGTAGGGCTGGCCGATATACTCGTTCAAATGGTTTTTTAAGTTCAATAAGATCATCGCCACCATGTGGTGTATTGCCTTTCTTTCCGTCTTTTTTTCTTTAATTATACCTGATGCGGTAGTAAACATCCGAACTTCAGACGCAATGTGAGATGCTTCCGGAAAAGAAAATCACCACTGCTATCTCAGCTGATATCTATTGGATAAGATAAGAGCCAATCAGCAGCAAGGTCGTACAGCTCCCATGCGATCATGTGATGTATTTTCGTCAATCACATGTAAGCTGCAAGGCCTTGCTGCTGATTGGCTGTCTTATCAACATCCCATAGATATCAGTGGGATTTTCCCCCCCAAATCATTTCACGTTGCCTCAAGTTTACTAAGTTTAATCAAGATATAATTTATGAAAAAAAGACAGAAATAAAGGCAACACAACACATGGTGATGATGACCATTTTTAATTGATAATTATCAACTAGTATATCGCCCAGCCCTAGAGCTAACGTAGCCTACTACAGTAGGGGATCAGGAGAAAGACAAACTGAAAACTAGTAGCTTCTCTGAAATTCTTATTTCCATCTGGCAGTCCCTGAAATCATTTAATAAATAAGGTTTACTTGAAAAGGATTTTCATTACATTACTTCTCAACAGCAGTGTTGTAATTTCTCTGTGAAACTATTTGGAGAGGCGTTTTATGTCTCAAAGCTCCTCAAAGAACTGACCTCCAGCATCTTCTCTCTCTCTACCCCCTCATCGCACACGTACACACGGGCTCGTCCGCTACGCTCGTTGTCCCGGATACCCTTGGCAACCTGCGTGGCTTTCAGCTTCTCGAAGCGGTTGCTCTTGGAGCCGCACCACTGGTAGATCTCCTGTCGAGGTAGAGATTTGCAGGGGGAAGGGGTTGAGTTCAGTCAGACAACAGAAAAGTATGTTTGCAATGGTGGGAATTGGTGCTGAAGTCTGCTGATGGATTTCTGAGGTACTACCTAAAATGACTAATAATTATTTTTTATTTGTACACACGTCTGGTTTTCAAAGACAGTTCTGTAATTTGTGAGTCTCTCTTTTTTAGAGGCAATAATAATATGAGGACTTTTATATTTGTATGTAAACCATTGATGTGGAAGTGGTTTGAAACCCGGAGTAGGTGGAGCTGTCATGTGTTATCAGAGACCATATGAACCATACTGTGTTACTGTGGGGAACAAGCCTTTTGGCTCAAAAAAAGCTTGCGATTGACAGCATATGGTAGCTCCACCAATTATGATTGAAGCCTTACAATTCCATAACGTAAGAACGGCAGCATGTATACAACAATTCCATTACCCCTTCACCCAAACCCAAAGCAATGGTTCTGTACCCCCCATCAACCAAATCAGTAACTGACCAAAAAGGAGCCTAACAGCTTTGTCATGTGACTCACATTTCCCAGGTCCAGGATGAAGCAATCTCCCTGATTGAAGCTGTCCCAGTTGACCGGCACCTCTGTTGCCCTGACAACACGACGACCTTTCACCTGCAGCACACGCTGCACAACGACCTCATTGGTGACCACGTGTCTGAATCCTGAAGCCACGCCCCCTTTCTACAATAAATGGTAAGGGGGGAAAAAAGAGAGGAAAAGTGTTTTGTCCCGACTTTACAGGCACATGTGCCCCCCCCTGGCCCCATTACTGCAATATCCCCAGTCAATTCAGGACAATTCTTATTTTTTAAGACAGTCAAAAGTGTGCAGACTGATCACAGTCCAGACTCGGTCACTACCCACCATGTACTTGATCGCAGGTTTGAAGTAGCCCAGGAAGACTTTGGACTCGTGGCCCTGAACCTCACGATACTGGATGGGTTTGCCGCCCAGGTAGTCGTCCATCTGGACAGTAAAGATTGCTGCCGCCCCGCTCTCATCCTGAGTACAAAAATCGCCTGCAGCAAAAATTTTTAAAATATTACTCTGTCTGCCGTCATGTGGTTATCCAGGCGTAAAAAAGTGCTCTTTGTAAACTGAAGTTTTAAAGCTGGAGTACGCAACTTTCTCAACTGTGGCATTTGTCGTCAAAACATTTCAAGGTCATAACACCCCTTGGCCCTGCCCACAGAGCAAGAGACACACCCCCCACTGCTTCCACAGACCTTGTTGTGAACGTGCAAGTTTTATAGATATGATTGCAGGATTATAGACAGGTATAGCTAATGTTACAGTAAAAATGTGAGCTACAAGAGTCCAGGTAGAACAACAGAATCTTTTCTGTTGTTGCAAAGTGGATCACACTGAGTTTGTGTAGCGTTAGTCTGAACCAGGCATTATCTGGCTACTGCTAGAATGCACCTGGTGAAATGTACACACTGGAGTGGACAAAGCATTTCAGACTGGCAGCCAGAGGTAGGCCTGGTGACCCCCCCAGTGGGCTGCCCCCCCCCTCCACCCCAGCACCATTTTCCTTACCCAGCCAGAAGTGCAGATCGTACTGCAGGTTTCCGGAACGCTGTTTGATGGTGTTGAGGATGAGGTAGGCGTCACCCATGTAGAACCCCCCATACAGGTTGGCTGGCACTGCCACCAGGTCCATCTTCTCGATCCTCCACACCTGGAGGCCCGCCTGCTGCCCTGCCTTCTCAAACTCCGGGTGGTACACCATGCTGCCAAGAAACAGGAACACACAGCAGGTCAAACCAGGCCAAACCATGACACTGTCCTGCCCCAGTATACCCGTTCTGTATTATCAATTTAAAACATTTATTTATCTATATTATTAACCTTTATTTATACAGGGAATCACATTGAGACCCTGCAGGTCTCTTTTTCAATGGAGCCCTGATTAGAAAAAAAACAGAGGTGTTCTAACAGTCAAAGGCTAAGGTTACTAGAGATAAAAAAAGGAATATAAAAATTAATAAAAATATTAAATTAAATAATAATAAAATAACAATTCAATTCAGTCAAAACATTTACATTCAAAATCAGGTTCTTAATCAGGGTCCTTAATGTGTGCTGTAACTGTATGGGGAGGACTATATCTAAATGCAGTTTTACTCAATTCAGAGTAGACCCGTGGCACATGGAGAGTCAACCAGCCCTGAGAGCGGGCCTGATAGGTTCCAGTTCTCCAGTCAATGAGAGATGTAATATAAGAAGGTAGCGTCTACATAGGCATGTGCACAACGCGCTTACACCCTCCTGTCTGTTATACACAGGGGCACACACAAGCATGCATACAAGACGCAAGTTGTCTCTGCAATCTCGAGGAAATGGGCTTGTTTTAAAGCATTAACCAGTAAAAACACGTCGATCATATTTCCATAAGCAGGACATTATAAAACAAGGGAAGTATGCGTGAACCTATGGATTCCCAACCGGACAGCTTTAGTGTATTTAGTGTCATCATTAAGCCAAAATAACGCTATTTATGTTATTATGCACGTAATATGAATTTCAGATGAAGCTTGAACTTCTCTAGCTGAAATGCATTGTCTGTGATCTGACTGCTGTGAGAACATGGAATTGATGTTTGACAATGCTTGATTGTATAATCAAACAAAATTTGTTAAACAAGCAGGCTTTTATTGGCATTTTCTAAGGTGAGATGAAAAAACGTCTCACCTTAGAATTCTGTTAGCTTATTCTCAGCGGTTACAGGTACTTTTTAACTAAATTAAACCGCACAGGCTATATTTTCTAAAATAACAGCACTGTAGAGAATTACCGGGAACCCGTACCGGTTAAACCCTAATGTTAAAGATTATTATTGTGTATATCAAAACGCATCATAATGGTTAGTCCGAATAATATTGATCATACTATTGATCCATATAGCCTATTCCTTGCTCGCACGCTTTAACTACACAAGCACAAGCATCTCTGTTTCGCCATCATATAAGCAATCCGCCAAAGTGGAAAAGCAGGCTTTTAAAGGGAATGGGATATGGCATTTTGATTGGTTTATCGCATGTTATGCCAAAGACACACCTATAATTAATGAAGAGACTAAGACCCATTTGCACATTGCGCCGTACTTAGCGCTCAAAAAACACGCCGTCACGCCCTAAATGCACTTGCGCCAGGCATTTAGACCACACGCTAAGATCGTCAAGATCGAGCCCACGGAGTCTAAAGGCTTTAAGGTGGAAACAGCTGTCTGTTTATATATCACATCTCCATATTCAAGGACCGGAAGGAATGTTGCCTCAACAATCCTCCTCCTACTGTCAAATGAGAAACAAGATCTATTTCTGTACAGGAAACCAAGTCTTATTCGTAGTTTATTCATTAATTTATCAATATGGGTCTTAAAAGTCAGGTTACTATCAATCCAAATATCCAGATATTTATAATGTGAGACTCTCTCAATATGGGCACTATTAAGTGTGCACATCTGCAGAGGAGTAGGATTTGTAAGACCTCTTAAGATAACACGATCTATTATGAAAAATTTAATATATACTGCGTGGTGAAATGGTAAAAAACAAAACATTTAGCATTGAAAAGTATCCTGCATCAATTCCTACACTTATTAATTTGTGTTGCTTGTTACTGGTTAAATGAGAGGTCTCCAACCCACAGGAATGTGTGGGCCAGAAACCCTAAAATGTGTGTTATTTACTCTCTCCGTCCAGCCCAGTCTGGGGTTTCCTCCCCTGTGCACGCAAGGACACAGTCCTGACACAGGAACTGGGCAGCAGCTCCCTCAGCTGTGCTAATCCAAGGCCATCTGTCGGACGAAGCAGAAATCCAACGGAACTGTGGCACAGTTGTTTGTCTCTACAAGCTGTTTCTGCCAAGTACACTCACTCACACACACACACACACACACACACACACTCACTCACGCATGCATACACACTCACACACACTCACTGACACACACACACCCACTTCAGCCATATCACAGACCTCAGGGCCCTGTTTCGATGCAGCTGTGTGGTACTTAGATTACCAGCGACTTTAGGAGATTTTTGGAATTTTTAAGATGTGAATAATTGCCTATGTCCATGCACAGCTTGCCTCATGCCACAGACACATAGTCCCTAGCTGTGTGGATGCTCGAAAAAAACAGGAAAAAAATGAGATAATTAATCCCCTCTCTTCAACTGTCTGTCATCCTGGTGTCAGGATGCACCAAGACTGCATCATGCAGACTGTGTGTGTGAAAAGGAAAGTCCCTGAATAAAATATCTGTTCAGGTTTCTTGGTTGCGGTTGAACTGATAAGATGTAACCTGTGCTTAATTTCCCTTCTGCAGGAGGGATTTTTGACACATTCGACTCACATGGCCACTTAGACCTTCCTGTACAAAAAAGACACAACCAGTTGTGAGAGAATCATCTGGTAAGAAAATAATAAATTTTCCCCACTTTTGTCTTTGAAATCCTGTCACAATTACTGTAACAATCCAGCATCCAGACTGCTACACAGATGCATTCCAGGATGCAACTAGTTCCAAGTTCTGAATAGTAAACACCATTCCAAATTGGAGCGAAATGGCATTCCGGAACAGCCTAATGTTCCGCATGCATGTTTCCCTGGGCGGACTGAGGTTAGGATTCCATTTTGTTTCTACAGTGAATCTTTCAGTCAAATCTACAGTGAATCTTTCAATATGTTGTTGTTGTTGTTGTTGTTTTTAATGGGCAACACACACTGAATAGAATCCACTTGTGATTTACACCCTCAGGAGGAAGTGGTTTTATGAAGTAAACAGTCCTAAATTATTTTTTGTTTTGCTCAGCCACTGTCTCCAGTGTTTGCATAGGCTGCTATGCCTTGTAAACCATACATTCCTAACTTTCCAAAGTGGGCCTGCAATAAGTCAAGGATGTTTTATTTTTTGCTTTGTGAAGGCTGTGATTTCTCCAGTGCCAACAAAGAACATTCATATGGGTCGCAAAATAAAGCAAACTAAGATGAGATAAAACACCCCCAGTTAATTAGTAGTTAACAAATGAGTTGTGCCTTAAAGTAAACTTTTTAAAAAATTATATAAGAAATCTAGACTTTTGCACAATACTGTAGATAAGAGTAATAGAAAGAGCACATACACTGCCTGGCCAAACCAAAAGTCGCACACACTAATATTTAGTTGGACCGCCTTTAGCTTTGACTACGGCACACATTCGTTGTGGCATTGTTTCGACAACCTTATGCAACGTCACAACATTTATTTCCGTCCAGATTTGCATTCATTTTTGACCAAGATTTGACCACGGGAGAGTCAAACCACTCCGTAAATTCTTCTCCAGCGCATCCCAAAGACTTTCAATGGGATTAAGGTCAGGACTCTGGTGGCCAATTCATGTGTGAAAATGATTCCTCATGCTCCCTGATGAATCTTGGCATTGTCGTCCTGGAATATGCCCATTGATGGGATAACCCGGTCATTCAGTACATTCAGGTACTCAGCTGACTTCATTTTTTTGCTGCATAATGTTGCTGAGCCTAGACCTGACCAATTGAAGCAACCCCAGATCATAACACTGCCTCCAGAGGCTTGTACAGTGGGCACTATGCATGATGCATGCAACGGCGACTTTCTCTTTGGCCAGGCAGTGTACAAGATGCTAATTATCCCTATTGAGAATGCCAGATTCAGAATTACACAATTTACCAACCAAACTCCAGATGACAATCTCCAAGTAATCTCCACCTGTTAAAACCAAACACACTCCAATTCTGGAAAAGGACATGCCTCAAATTTCCCTCTTTTTAACTGGCAATGTTTCAACTCAACTTCTACACTTTTTTTTTTGCCATTTCTAAGAAAACAACACTGCTTATGTAGAATAATTAAAATATTTAAAAAATGAAACGCATGACTCGTCATTATACTTTCACTTGCACTATGTGTAAATAATGTGTAATATGTGTAATAATAATAAAAATATTAAATATTTTGTGTTTTCTCACACGTGACCTTTATTTATTTATGTACAATAATAATAGCATATACAACAATACTAATGCTTATGGTGGACAAATCTGATCCTACATAACCATTTCTGCTTTCATAACTTGAGTTTGGTTGTGTCACTCCTGCCCACACTGCACCCCCCTCCACTCCCACCCCCTTAATAAAAGTCCTGTACATAAATCCTGGTTGTGCTGCACCATTCAAACAACTGGCTTAAACATTAACCTTCTGAAACAGTAATTCATGTATTATATATGACTGTAAAGTCTAAGGCCCACTCCCCTGTGATGTCACCACAAATTACAACTTAAAGTCCAAATGCAAGTCCATTTGCAGAGTGCATGTAGCTAGTCACTAATCACAGACCTTACTGGTGAGTAAGGTCAATGATACAGTAGTTTTCAGTAATGACATGGCTCTCACCTACACATGGGCACTTCCTGTGGAGATGGTACACCCCCGTACCCAGAGAGAGGAGAGGAACAGCAGCTGTCACTCAAGTCCAGGTGACTTAAAATTTTAAAGTTTAAAATTAAACTTTAGCCTAATTACAAACTGATTTTCTTTTACTGAAATTATTAACAATGACGACTGATGATATACTATACAGTATATATGATATATAATATATAAACTGGATGCAGGCCAGAGGCGCGTTTCTATGAAAACAATATGAACCAGCAGCCTTGATTATGCTTTTTTATTTCAGATTTCCATCTTTAATGTTATTTTATATATTGTGTATTTTTGTACTCGCATACGTTTGCACTGTGCCCCTTTAAACTGACAACCGGGGCTTAAAGCAGGCTGGGCACCCTGTAGGCGGGAGACTGGTGGGGGGCATAAATAGTGTACAGATCACATTACTTCAACACATCGTCTCAGCGGCAGAAAATAAGGGAGCTTTTCAGAATCAGAATGATTGGCCCAGATTACACCCCCCCCCCCCCCCTTGGCCTAAAAGTGACTCTTGCCAGAATCTTCCACAGCAAACCTTTATCACCCCCACATTTAACCCCAGCTGTGCTCACTCAGTCTGGGAAAGGGACTCCTCACTCCCCAGCCCAAGTCATCGGATATGCGGGGGTACAGAACCAATTGATTTGTGGCGAAATGCTTTCCCAGATGTTGCATTACTGTAAACTACACCAACCAGGAATACATTGCAAAACATGCAACCAGTACACACACACACACACACACACATACAGTACATCCGCACACACACAGACACACACATACATCTGCACACACACAGACACACAGAGCCACGTCCCACAGGCAGTCAGGCCAGCCATGCCTCCAAAGTGCCCCTGTTTATTGGAGGAGATGTCAGCTGATATGCATGTTGGGAGTCCAGGGCTGGACTGCTTGCCTGCTCTGGCACAGTCTCTTCAGAGCTTCATTAAGGCTTCAGACCCTGCTGGGATAATCCCAACACAACCAAGAGCACAAATCCAAAAAGCATAGGCACCAGCATGGGATAAAAAGTGTTAAAAAACAACACACTAAATTATTCAGTGTAAATTATACTCCTAACAGAGCATATATTAATCTGAAAGGTAAAAATGTACACTGCCAGGGTGGATTTAACACCTATGCATGAAACAGTGCATTATCCCTCTGCAGCATTATACAAATAAGCCATTTCCAAAAATACAACTGTAGTTGTTTACATAAATGCCCACGCCCCATCCACACCCTTTCTACAGTAACTACTTACAAAAGTAGTCGTCTGAATAATAGTTTTATCATGCAGAACTCATGTCTGTGAACCCGAGAAAGGCTGCTGGACCAGACGGAGTACCCGGAAAAGTACTCATGGGATGTGCAGATCAGCTATCAGAGACCCTTACCAGGATCTTCAACCTCTCCCTGACCCATGCCATCATCCCAGCCTGCCTTAAATCAGCCATCATCATCCCCGTCCCCAAAACACCAGTAAACAGCAGCCTGAATAATTTCAGGCCCATTGCCCTCACATCGGAGGTGATGAAGTGCTTTGAGAGGCTGGTTGCACGACACATCAAGGCCGGCCTCCCCCCAGCATTTGATCCCTATCAGTTTGCCTACAGGGCAAACCGCTCCACTGAGGACGCCATCACCACCACCCTCCACACCACACTGAGCCACCTGGAACACCCAGGGAGCTATGCCAGACTGCTTTTTATTGACTTTAGCTCAGCCTTTAATACCATCATCCCTGATATTCTCATTAATAAACTGCTGGACTTACACTTCCCCCCCTCCACCTGCGCCTGGATCAAGGATTTCCTCACCAACAGATCACAATCAGTGAAACTTGGCTCCCATTTCTCCTCCTCCCTCACACTCAGCACTGGCTCACCTCAAGGCTGTGTGCTGAGCCCACTCCTGTACGCATTGTATACCTATGACTGTACCCCCTCCCATCCATCCAACTCCATCATTAAGTTTGCGGATGACACCACTGTGGTCGGGCTCATCACAGGAGGTGACGAGTCGGCGTATAGGAAGGAGGTCCAGCAACTAACAGCGTGGTGCTCGGCCAACAATCTGCTGATGAACACCACAAAAACCAAGGAGGTCATCATAGACTTCCGAAGGAACAGAGTAGACCACGCCCCTCTCCACATCAATGGGGACCGTGTTGAGAGGGTGTCATCCTTTAAATTCCTGGGAGTCCACATCTCAGAGGAGCTCACCTGGTCTGTGAACACCAAGGCAGTGGTGAAGAAGGCCCAGCAACGACTGCACTTTCTGAGAATTCTCAGGAAAAACAAACTTAATCAGAAGCTGCTGGTGACCTTCTATCGCTCCTCGGTTGAGAGCGTACTCACGCACTGCATCACTGCATGGTACGCTGGGAGCTCGGCTGCTGACAGAAAGGCTCTGCAGAGGGTCATAAACACAGCCCAGAGGATCACTGGCTGTCCTCTGCCCTCCCTGGAAGAGATCTCCAGCTCCCGCTGCCTCAGAAGGACCAGATCTATCCTCAAAGACTCCTTCCACCCAGCACATCATCTGTTTGACCTGATGCCCTCGGGCAGGCGCTACAGGTCAATGAAAGCCCGTACCTTCAGACTCAGCAACAGCTACTTTCCCTGGGCCATAAGAACTCTTAACAAACAATAATCTCCTGTAATATTAACACTGTGCTAAATTCCTGACTGCTGTTTTTATTTATTTTATATTTATTTTATTTTTATTTCATCTTGTGCAATATCCACATTTTTAAGCAATATTTCCGACTGCTGCTGATTTTGTGCAATATCGATACTGTGCAATATTTGACTGCTGTTTTTATTTATCCCATGCTGTTTTTATTTATTCTATGCTGTTTTTATCTATTTTTATCTATTCTATCTTGCTTTGTTTTTATTAGATAGCTGTGTGTGCCATGTCCTGTCGTCATGTCTTATCTGGTTGTCATGTCAAATGCACAAATGGAGTGGTTCCTGTAATCTCATTATATTAAATATAATGACAATAAAGCTTTCTGATTCTGATTCTGATTCAGTGACCTGGGCTTTCACTGTGTTTAACAGGCTAGTCATTTTGCCCAGATGACGAAACGTCGAACAGGGATGACAGAGGCTCAAGGGTACGTGGGGATTGCCCCAACTGGGATCAAGCCTGTAACCTTTGTGATATAGAAGGTATAACTAACAGTTCTTTGCTCCTGGAGCAAAGTTTTTCCCACACCCGTTTTTTTGTCACAATTTGACAAAATTCTATATGTATGATTTGTCTTATCTTCCCGTTTCAGTGCACTGAATGATTAACAACAAATTGTGTTACATCTGGATGCTAAATGTTTGTGAGTGTGCTTTCTTTGTACGGCGTGACATGAAAACCAAAAAAATGTCCCCATGAGTGATGATTAAGGTTTATTTTTTAATTCCCAGACAGGTCTTGCCTTGCTAACCTTCACATCAGACAGTGCAGAGAGACTGCATAGCACAGATGGACATTACAGCACTATGGAACACCTGAGGGGAATGGGTGGTATGACTCATTTTTTACACAGCTAAGCATCCATCCCAAAAAAATAATAATTCCTCGTTTGTCTTTGGAAAAACTCGTTGGCCTCTTTTCCCTATGTAAAAGTTTCACATTGCACCTCAGAGCGGACACCCCCCCCCCCCGGACACCTATGTTCTTCTCCTAATCCTGCTCTGTGCTTCAAACAAAGCAAAGGAACACTTTTAACAGGAAGCATTTGGAAGTTTATTGCATTGTAAAATGTGGAGAGAGCTAAGAGCAAATAGGCTTGTTTGTTTGGCCCATCAGTAAGAGAGAATTAAGGTTCAAAGTCCTTTGATTATTTCTTTGATAAAGACCTGAATGAGTTTTATTTATTTTATTTTATTATCAACAATCCTGACTTTTGACTTCAACACACTTAGTAGACCACTGCACACAAACGAGGGCCACAAATTAAGTTGGGAGCTGTTGTTTTGCTGGTGTCTAAGGTGGGATTAATTTATGGGATATTCTGGAGGGCTTCCTTAGTGAGGGAAGCATTTTCAGCTTCCATGAACTAAGTGTCCATCGATCAAATTTCTCATGGAAGAGCAACGTCGTATTCCTTCTGCAGAATTCCAGACGCTAGTAGACTCGATGACATTTGCCGACTTAACATCAGTGTTTCTATTTTTTATTCACGTCTTGTACTTAAGCCTCACAGGGTTCTCACAGAAGGCTGTTTGTTGAGGTTCACTGTAAACAGAACCTTGGGATGAATCCCATTCCCCCGGACTCATGGACTCAAAGGCGCATTCTTGTCAAGTCGATCAGTGCTTAGGGTGTTTCAGTGCTTTTGCTGACTTTTCGCACCCTCTACCCGCAATTTTTGCAAGTCCGCATCAATGCAGACTTACCTGCCCCAAGTCTGCAAGTCCACAATCCACAGTCCATGAGTCCAGAGGGCTCAGTTTGGGATTCAGCCTTAAGGCCGTGACACACTGCCCGCGATTTACTCGCACGAATAAATCGCACGTTGAAAAATAAAAACGAACTCCTGTATTGTTCATAAAATATTGCACATGAAACGCGAAATGTCCTTTGCGAAAAAGCGGCATTTAATTTATTCGCAGCAAGTTAGTTTTTTGCGAGTTTTCGTTTTTCGAAACTATTTATCTATCCAATCATAACAAGTTTCCATGGCTGACGTCACCGCACTACCACAACAAACTACAACATCCAATATGGCGGACCAACTGATTTTATGTGTGTCACAGTATGTTACAAAGACAACGATTTGAAGGACAATTTGTGGAAAACCATAGCCGAGCAAATAGGCTATGAAGATGGTGGGTTGTCTCCAGCTAACGTTAGCTAACCTTTAGGTCTAACGTTAACGTTGATAGCAGTTCATGTGAAGAAGATAACAAGCCAGTGGCGATTACACACAAACATAGCTACACAATACGTAGGCCTATTTATTTTTTGACTTTAGGCGAGTTCATGTAGGCTACGCTGTGTCGTTTGCCTTGGTGAAAACAAAGGATGAAAGCTAGCTAACCACTATATGTGATATTGTTTCGTGGATATTTGCCGTAGTAATTGTGGGCTATAGGCTAACAGATGGAGAAAGACGACACGTAGTCTAGCTACCGGGTCTGGCCAGGGGCAGCCACTGTGGTGGAGGGAGAGAAAGGGGGAGGAGTAGAAGGGCAGGGTAGAGTAGCGTATATGAAATGTTTTTGCTGTCACACGGTTGTCTGTGTGCGTGGCAAATAAAGTCTATAAAGTTCCCCAAAAATCTTATTCCGACTCCTGTGTGGATTTCCTGATTACTGATAGCCAAGTTATATAAATAACGAGGAAAACAGACGAGGTCTGCCTGTAGCGATCGTTTTGGAGAGAACTCTTCAGACTTCATGAGCTGCTATACTGCATAGACTACGACAAATTTATTTTAAAGATGTTTACTGAAATGACGTAATGTATTGTTATGTTGTGGTTAACCCTTTATATTAGTGGAAGAGATCAAGAGGCTGTTACGGTTCTAACCGTTCCACGCCATGTTTTATGTTTATTATGTCACGCCCTTATTTGTATTCACGTTCTGTCATAGTTTATTAGTTTCCGCGAACTTGCGTTCATGCTTTCTCTCTCCCGCTTTTGATTACGTGTTTTCCATTGTATCTGCCATTCCCCATTCCCATTCGCCACCGCACACTTGCACCCACTTACAAGCCTGGCGACTCTGTGTGGCTTTCCACAAAGGACATTCCCCTTCAATCCACGTCACGCAAGCTCCAACCCCGATTCATTGGCCCCTTCAAGATTGACTCCATCATCAACCCCTCTGCTGTTAGATTGTCACTCCCTGCTTCCCTTAAAATTCATCCCACGTTTCATGTTTCTTGTATTAAGCCTGTGTCCACCCACCCTCTGTGTCCCCCGGATCCCCCTCCCCCTCACCCCCGTATTATTGATAACCACCCTGCTTATACTGTGAAAAAGCTTTTGGACATTCGTAAACGAGGCCGGGGGTTCCAGTATCTGGTCGACTGGGAGGGCTACGGTCCAGAGGAGCGTTCCTGGATCGCTCCCAGCCTTATCTTGGACCGCAGCCTCATTAAGGACTTTCATCGAGACCACCCTGATAAGCACCATGGACCGCCAGGAGTCGGTCGTTAAGAGGGGGGTACTGTTACGGTTCTAACCGTTCCACGCCATGTTTTATGTTTATTGTTATGTCACGCCCTTATTTGTATTCACGTTCTGTCATAGTTTATTAGTTTCATACATTTCTATGTGTTTCCGCGAACTCGCGTTCATGCTTTCTCTCTCTCCCGCTTTTGCTTACGTGTTTTCCATTGTATCTGCCATTCCCTGTCTAACTAACAGATTACTAACAATTAGCTAGATCATTGCTTACTAACCATCTAATCTCTTGTAGTTAATTGTTACCTTACGTTTCTAGTGCATGTCCTTACTAATTAACTAATTTACTAACGCTAGGATGGGATAATTACTAACAGACTAATTGACTAATGATCTTCGTCTCGTTTTCCCAAGCTGTTCCTAATTTCTGTCTGTTCTCAAGCTAAGCGTTTGCACCTGTCTACACACACATATAAGCCCTCAGTTTTCACCGGTTCAGTGCGAAATTGTTGCCTCACTAGCACTCTTAAGCATTTGTCAAGTATACGTATTCTGATTTCCTGTTTTGATCCAAGCCTGTTTTTTTGACCACTGTTTACTGCCAGCCTTTTGTTTTCACTGCCTGTCCTGACCACGATTCCTGCTTGCTGATTTTGTACTTTTGCCACGCGGCGAGGACTCCGGTCTGACCCTGCTTGTTTTTCGACTATTCTTTTGCCTTCTCCCGTTTGTACCTCTGCCACGCTGATTGCCTTCCTGGTTCCAAACTACTGCCTGGCTTACCGACGACGAGACTGCCTTCTCCCTCGGTACTTTTGTTTATTGGCTGGATCTTTTTGTGTATGACCTTTGCTTGTGCTAAGACAACGATTACGGAACTTTCCTTAATAAAGCCCTTGCGGGTATTTATTACATCCATTGTTCTGAGTCGTGCTTCTCGGGTCCAACCCTCCACGCACTTCGTCTCAGAGGCAGTGGAAAAATCTCAGGGACACGTATGTCCGTAAAAGGAGGGAAGAGAAGGAGAGCAAGTTGTAGACAAAACAAACTTTACATAAGTAAAAACGGACACATAATAAGCCCGGTTCAATATTTTGCCAATGTAATTTAAGCATGCTCTGTTTTTAACGTTCTGATAGAGGCAAAAAAAATACACTTTCATTCCGCGATGGACCGAACGGATAACCAGCTCGACGAAGAGTAATCCATTTTTATTCGCAACTGCGAAAAAGAACGCGGGTTTTTCGTTTTTTCGCATCGTTGCAGGTGTGTCAGGTTTTTACGCGAAATATTCGCCGACGAATTTATCGCATTTTCGCCTCGCTTATTCGTTACGTCCTCGATGTGTCACGGCCTTTAGTTGTTAAGCAACCTGAACTCAATACGTCAGAAGGCCGCACTCCCACATGCAGCCGGGTTTAAATTGTTTTGATTGGTTCAGTGCGTAAAATGATGCTTGAGGCTTGACACTGCATTCAGCCCTACACACAGTGCTGGACACACTGAGCAGCTCCTAACACAGTGCTGGACACACTGAGCAGTGCTTGACACAGTGCTGGACACACTGAGCAGTGCTTGACACAGTGCTGGACACACTGAGCAGTGCTTGACACAGTGCTGGACACACTGTGCAGCGCTTGACACAGTGCTGGACACACTGAGCAGCGCTTGACACAGTGCTGGACACACTGAGCAGCGCTTGACACAGTGCTGGACACACTGAGCAGCGCTTGACACAGTGCTGGACACACTGTGCAGCGCTTGACACAGTGCTGGACACACTGAGCAGAGCTTGACACAGTGCTGGACACACTGTGCAGCGCTTGATACAGTGCTGGACACACTGAGCAAATCAAAATCAAATCAAATCAATATTTATTTATATAGCGCATTTCACAACTAGTTGTCACAATGCGCTTCACAGAAAAACCCAGCCTAAACCCACACAAGAGCAAGCCAGAGGCAACAGTGGCAAGGAAAAACTCCCTGGTATAAAACCTTGGGAGGAACCAGACTCAAGAGGGGAACCCATCCTCCCCTGGTCGACACAGTGCTGGATACAGTTCACAGCACTCATCATAGCGCTCAACACAGCACCCAAATGCATTTCTGTGCCAGTATCATTTGCTCTGGCTCTACACTAAACTGTAACTGAATAGATGGATATTTTCTTCAATATTTTGTAAACCTTCCCTAATCACTGCAAAGGTTGAGGTAATGGTTCCTACTCATGCAAGTTATTATTTTTAAAGTGACTGTCAAGGAAAATCCGTAATATGCTTATAACCATGTTATTTATGGCTATTAAGGTATGTATTGAGCACGAATAAAGCACAAGGAATAAATTTTGTTGCAATCTCGTTAAAATTCAGTCTATTTACATGGGTGTGTTCAAGTAGACATCGGTGAGCAGTTGGCTTGACAAACGCCGGAGCAGATCCAACTGGGACAGTTTTGGACGTTTCTGAAACCGGCTGGGAGAAAAACATGGAGGAATTAGCTGTGTTGTTTGTGGTTGCAGAGGACTTGGAGGCGACACAGATGTCCTTTTTACTTCAAAATCTTGAAGAAATGGAGGAGAACGAACAAAGTTTTGTTTTAATACTGACTTACATTATTTCATGACTTGTATTGTTAGGGTAGTCAACTGACTTTGGCTATCACCCTGAATTGTGCCGCAGTGAAACTCCAATTAAAGGTCTTGAATAAATACGTATCATTTCCATTGGAATTAAAGCGCTGGGTACCGTTTCATTGTCGTATAACTAAATTATTTAGCTAAGCTTTCATTTGTTATGGTAACATACCTATAATTACAAATATAGTTGAATAAGGTATTGAATAAAACAACCTACAGTCAAGCCCGAAAGTCTGCACACCCCTTTCACCTTCTCCACATTTTATTACATTACAGACATATTCTACAATACATTAAGTTCATTTTTTGTCTCAAAATTCTACACAAAATAGCCCATAATGACAAAGTGAAAACAGGTTTTTCGACATTTGTGCTAATTTATTAAAAATCTAAATGTAAAATATCATATGTACACAAGTGTGCACACCCTTTGATATGACACCCAAAAGTGAGCTGAGGTGCATTTTGTTTCCACTGATACTGCTTGAGATGTTTCTACAACTTAATTGGAGTCCACCTGTGATAAATTAAATTGATTGGACATGATTGTGGATTGTCAACACCTGCCTATATAAGGTCCCACAGTTGACAGTGCATGTCAGAGCAAACTCTGGGGTCAAAGGAATTATCTGCAGACCTCAGAAACAGGATTAGGGTACGGAAGAATCTCTGCAGCTTTACAGGTCCCAAAGAGCACAGTGGCCACCATCATTCATAAAGGGAAGAAGTTTGGAACCACCAAGAATCTTCCTAGACCTGGCCGCCCGGCCAAACTGAGCAATCGGGGAAGACGGGCCTGGGCCAGAGCAGAAACCAGAGGGTCACTCTGACAGAGCTCCAGCATATCCTTGTGGAGATGGGAGAACCTTTCAGAAGATCAACCATCCAGGCAGCACTCCACCAATCAGGCCTTTATAGTAGAGTGGCCAGACGGAAGCCCCTCCTTAGTAAAAGGCACATCACAGCCCACTTGGAGTTTGCCAAAAGGCACCTAGAGGACTCTCAAACCATGAGAATCAAGATTCTCTGGTCTGATGAAACCAAAATTGAACTTTTTGGCCTGAATACCAAGCGTCACGTCTGGAGGAAACCAGGCACCGCTCATCACCTGGCTAACACCATCCCGACAGTGAAGCATGGTGTGGGGATGTTTTTCAGCAGCGGGAACGGGGCGACTAGTCCTGATAGAGGGAACGATGAATGCAGCTAAGTACACAGAGATCCTTGAAGAAGAGATCAGTCTGAGGTCCAGAGATCTGGACCTCAGACTGGGGTGAAGGTTTACATTCCAACATGACAATGACCCGAAGCACACAGCCAAGAGAACAAAGGAGTGGCTTCGGAGAAAGTCTGTGCATGTCCTTGAGTGGCCCAGCCAGAGCCCAGACCTGAATCCAATTGAACATCTGTGGAAAGAGCTGAAAATGGCTGTGTACCGACGCTCCCCATCCAACCTGACGGAGCTTGCAAGGATATGCCAAGAGGAATGGGCAAAAATGTCCAGAAACAAGTGTGCCAAGCTCGTAGCTTCTTTCCCAAGACGCCTTGAAGCTGTAATCGCTGCCAAAGATGCAGCAACCCAGTATTAGGCTATGGGTATGTACAGATATGTAACCCCTAAATAACCTATTTTTGTCAGTAAAATAAAATTGCATATTTTCTAAAAACCTGTTTTCACTTCGTAATTATTGGCTATTGTGTGTAGATGCAAAAAATTAACTCAATCTATTGTAGTATAAGTCTGTAATGTAATAAAACGTGGAAAAGGTGAAAGGGGTGCGCAGACTTTCCGGCTTGACTGTATATTTGGACAGGCCTTTTTTGTTATAATTTCTTCATACACTTTTTTGGTTCAGTGAACAGATTTATATAGGACTACTGTTAGACTTTAATTTTTCCTAATTTATCTCAAGGCAGATAGATTACAGAAGCAGTCAAGAAAGAATTAGCAACTTTTTGCTACACATTTGATTGTGTAGCATTACCAATATTGTACTTTTCGCATTCATATAGGCTTAACGTTACTTCAAGAAAGTACATGTACGGTACAGTATATAATTACCAGAGTAGCGACCTTATGTTACTCAATCCCACACTCTCAAAACACATTTATTTATTATTTGCATGAATAAAGAACAAATGCAAGTACACAAAGTAATTTACAGAAATATGCTAGAGAGGTTGGAAACCCTACAGGGCTTATACTAAAAGCTCACTTTACGAAACAAAATCACGTTAATTGAAGAACAATAAAGAATTGTATTATATTAAAAAATATTTTTAAATATAGCAATACTAAGAAAAAACGGAATAAATATTCATCGTGAAATTCGAAGAAAAAAACAGATAAGGGGAAGAGGAAAATACTGCTATTAACATTACATTGTAGGATTTAATAAATAACCCTTATACCTGTGTTTGAACACTTAGGGAGGGGTACATTTCATTTAGATTTTTTTTTGAGAGTAGAATCAATACGCCGAGATAGGTGGCGATATTGTGAAATTATCCGTGTTTGTTTTGAGGAAACACCTCTCTCTCCGCGCTTTCTAACTAATGGTGTCGTTGGTTTGTTTGAAGGTCGCGGCGATGTTGTTGAAGGCGCCCGAGAGCTACTGCACCGCTGCTAATGCGCCTCGTAAGGCGCCTGCTTAACCTTCTATTGTCATTTCCACCTTAGTTCATGCAGCACCGATTTTTCGGCCATCTAGGACAGTTTCCGATGCAGGCCGACGCAGTCAGACGCAGATATGACGTAAATCGGCTCTAGCCGAACACACCCAGTGTCTTTATAGGCCTTTATCACAATAATTTGCCGTCATATCCGGTTGTAAATAGTAGCGATATACAGCGCTGAACCGACCAAGGTGTATTGGCTAACAAAGCTGTCGGTACGCTCTGAGTAATGTGAAGTAAAACTTAGCAAAAAACAATGGCTGTGTCCGAATCAGAGCCCTATCTACTGCGCTAGTACAGTGCACTGGCAGAAGTGTGCTGTTTGGCAGTCCGCAAAACATATCCGCCATCCTATTTTCCAACCGTACTGTGGAAGTGTCATAAGCATGTCATAAGATGTCCCATCAGTGTTGCCATGTCCGCAGTTTTACAGCTAAATTGGGATACTTTCAAAGTGCAGTCACGGGTAAAAATGAAAGGTTGCAAAGCACGCACTTATTTTAAAAAGTAAAAATACGATGATTTCTATTTAAAATACGTTGGTTTCGGTTAAAAATATATTTCGGGCTAGTTTTGAGTCGCCATTTGGCTGGAAAGTCTTGCAAGATCTGGCAACCCTGTGTCCCACCCTTCCGCTGCCATGTCACATGTTGTTTTGTCACATGTCGCTATGGTGAGCGCTGAGTGCACGTGTTGCTAAGCTGCGCCTCATTTATTTTTAAACGAAGCCTTACGTCATATTTATGCGACCCAAATGTTTGTGTACTTCTTGAAGTGTGCTCCTGCATGTACTCAGCGAAACCGAGATGAGACCACAACCAACAAGCCCCACCTTGAGTGATCCAGTTCATGCTTTTATAGCCACAATCAGAATCAATTCATGAAATTAAAAATATAATTACAGATAGTCAACATGCAATGTTATTATTGGCAATGATTATTTGTACGAATACAAATATTATTCTACTGTATTAAATATGATGACATGGGAATCTGTGTGAATCACAACAAAAAGCCATTTTAAATGTTATTTTACTTACACTGTTATGATTATTATTTATTTTATTTTTTTACCCGATGCATCATTCCATTCTGCAGGGGAATTCAACTTTGCAACTTGACAGATGCACAACCTGCTGCAAATTGTATCACTGTCCACTTTAACAAAAGAAAAAAGAATAGCTGATCCCTTCTCTGGTCTGGCTAATGATGTACATATGTATTATCTTGTGTCATATTATCCAATGTCTTCTGTGTTATATTTACTGTGTATTATTGGAGTGTAACAACAATAGAAAAATAAATTTCCCATTGTGGGATCAATAAAGTACTACTACTACTACTAGTACTACATCCCCAGTGCATTCAACACGATTCAACCACACCTACTAGCTAGAAAACTACAAGTCATGCACGTACACCCATCCAGAATATTGTGGATGCTAGACTATCTTACAAATAGGCCTCAATGGCTAAGACTGCCTAGTCATGTTTTATAAGATACCATCTTAACACATACAGTTGCTCCCTAAGGCACAGTCTTGTCACTTTTTCTTTTTACATTATACACAGCTGCGCTGACTGCCGGAGCAGTTACAATGGGGGAAATAAGTATTGGACACGTCAACAATTTTATTATCAAACATATTTCCAATGTAGCTATTCACATGAGATTTTGACCAGACATTGGTATTAACTCACTAAAACTACACAGCTAAAGAAATTCTAACGTTCCAATTCTTTAAAAAAGTTATGTGCAATAAAGTGAAATGACACAGGAAAAAAGTATTGAACACGCTAAATTAAATGTGGTAGAAAAGCCATATTTTTTATATTTGGTTGCATATCCTTTGCATGCCATGACTTTATGATGTCTGTGACCCAACAACATCAAAAGGCTCTTGATATCTTATTTGCTGGTACTCTTACAAGCGATACTATAACAGCTCTGCATTTGAATGGATCTCTATGGGAATTGGGGGGTGAGACAAGATTTAGCTGTAAATTACACTGGAACAATATAGAACACATGGTTGGCTAAGTGGCTCTAAGTCATCAAGGGTCTGATGTATTAAACAAGCCTTTAACCATCACTCTGCTGCCAGAAATACAGTAGATATGGATGGATAACTTGAAGGGTTTCTTCTCCTGACTTATTTTTCCATAGAGTTCAATAGTAAAATCTGTCAGGAGAAAGAACCCTTAAAGTGATCCTTTCACTTTATTGCACATAACTTTTTTAAAGAATTGGAACGTTACAATTTCTTAAGCTGTGTAGTTTTATTGAGTTAATACCAATGTCTGGTAAAAATCTCATGTGAATAGCTACATTGGAAATATGTTTGATAATAAAATTGTTGACGTGTCCAATACTTATTTCCCCCATTGTATGTCTCCTGTCATCCACAAAACATTTCAGATGATTGCCATTTTAGGATATACAGGGGGTGGTAAAAATATCGAAAACACTACTTTTCCTGCCACATGTTTGCTATGCAAAACCTGACCCTATGTTCCTAACCTGATTGATTATGCTGTTTTGTGAATCTTGTGCCACGTGTACATTTTATATGATGACTTGTTTTTCTTTATAATTATGCCAATCAACCATAATTGCCTGTTAGTCACATTTCTTTATGAAATGCTAATAAATCATAAATTACATGTCAGTTATATCATACATGTCAGTTACTGTTATATCAGTAATAAGTCAGTACACTTCAACAAATGTATAAGAAGAAATCAGAAAACATTTTCAAACTGGAATTGATCCCCTCTATGTAGTACAGTGGAATGTGATTACTGAAAAACTTAACTGAAAATGAATAATTAACAATTGGGCCATAATTGTGACTCATGTTACATGCAAGCATTGGATTCTAGACCAGTTTCAAAGATCTAATTAATTCAGCTGTTCACTTCACTTTGAACAGAGGTGTTTACTCCCCAGAGCTGTGCAGTGGTGCACATCTTTGGCTGTCATCGACCAAAATGCTTTCAGTTTTTGTCCTATATTAGCTCGAAGGTGTTCTCACTTATTACTGACACAAAAGCAGCATTTAACTGACAAATTAGTATTATTTGATAATAATATGATAAATGGCTAATTATGATTTATTATGAAGCTAATAAAAAAGGCAGAAACTAAAATGTATAAATGGCATGCCAGCCATAAAAGAGTGTAGAAAATATAGGTAAGAGAAATATGATATATAGCAGCTATTTTATGTTTTATGAAAAACAGTTTTTTTAGTTTCTGGTGTTTCAGATACTTTGTCCACCCCCAGTATTACTGAAGGGAATGATTCACTGTACCTGTGGAAAATTGATTCATGGTGTAGTGCTAACCTTTTAGAACTCAATACTTCCAAAACTAAAGAGCTAGTTATTGATTAATCAACACATCCATCATTGATTCTGTGGAATCTTATAAGTATTTGAGTGTTGTTATAGACAACAAATTGGAAGGAGAATACCACCATTGTTCTTAAGAAAGCTCAAAAGAGGCTATTTTACTTAAGAAAACTGAGATCCTTTCAAGTGTATATTGCGGACCTTTTATCCCCGTACACACCAGCGCGCAGCCTGAGATCCTCGAGAAAGAAACTTCTGGTCACTCCGAAATCTAAGCTAAAATGAAAGGGTGACTGGACCTTTGCTATTAGGGCCCCTCAACTTTGGAATGCCTTGCCTGAGGAGCTCAGGCTTGCTACATCAGTAATTTATTTTAAATCCCTTCTTAAAACTCATTTTTTTAGACAAGATTTTAACTTAATTTTAATTAACCATGGTATTTAGTGTTACGTTCCTCTGCTTTCTGTTTCCCCTGTTTTGCGTTTCGTTTTGGCTTTTGGGCTGCTGTGTTTCTTTGTGTCTCCCATACAGGTGGAGTTGGGCTACTGACGTCACGGTCCTACGTGGAGATCCTGGGAGCTACGCTGGTGGAAGGACACACACCATTGCCTGGCAACCTTCTTCAGGAGATGCGTGGAGATGGGGACGCCTTGCCGTGGGATTTTTAAAGATGCTCGTAGCTGGGGACGCCGAGGACTGTCGCGGATTGGAAAGATGTGAGCCTATATATACTTTGTCTCCGTTTGCATCGAGAGTTAGAGTTCCTGACGCTAGCGGTCAACACAACTTCCACGACGCTTTCTGAACACTGAGTTCTGTGTTAACAGACTACAATAGATAGCCCGTGAATTGACTAAGCTGCTGAAGACCGCCACAGCAACCGTCCCGCTAGACCAGGAGGAGAAGACTTTTTCGTCATCTGGACGTGGGTCTGATTTTGGACACTTGCTGCCTGGTGAGAGCATGCAGCCTGTGTAGCCGAACTGTAAATATTGTCAATCTGTTCCATCTTTAGAAAATAGCTAAATTAGTTTCTACCATACCTGTCTGTGTTATTAAACATTTTGTCTTTTAAATCACTTTGCACTTGACTGGGTTTATCTAAGAGGTTGTGGTTTGCGTTTAAGTAGCTTAGTGTTACCTCCACTACCGTACACCTGGTTATTGCAACACAGGTGGATTTTGGGACATAACAGCATTAGGCATTTTATTTTACTGTATTTTACCTTCATTCATTTTATTTCACTTGTTTTTTTTAATATATTTTGCCTATTCTTTAATGTGTTATTTAATATGTTTTTATTTGACTGTGAAGCACTTTATAAACTTGTTTTAAGAAAAGTGCTATACAAGTACAAATAAAAATTTTTTTTAAAGTGCGTTGCAAAATGTTGAACATGTTTTATAGTAGCATTGTGGCTAGTGTCTTGTCCAGTGAGTTTTGTGTTCTGTTCCTGCCCTGGCTTCCGGTTCCTGCCCTGGTCCTCTTCCTACTCAGGCTCCTCAGTTCTCCCCGGCTCCCCTGTCCGTGCGCAGGCTGAGTTCCTGTCCCCCCGCGCCATCCACAGGAACCCCGCATCTGTTCCTGAACCCCAGGCAGAGCGCCTGAACACCAGGCTGAGCGTCTGGGGCCCTGACCGTGCGCCCCTCACGCCATCTGCGGTCCCCGGTTCCTGTTCCCGACCGCGGGCCCCTGCGCCTGTTCAAGTTCCTTTCCCGCCTGGTTAGTGGTTATTTGGGTCCAGTCCCCCCTCGAGGTACATAACATTTATTGTACCAAAGTGTACTAACGGCCATTAGATGCTTCAATCAGTACACATGCAGTACACTAAGTACAGATATTGACCATCATTGAGTAGGTTGCAGACCTATTCATTGTCATTACTGTATATTAGTGTGTATAATAATATTATATTATTATTTAATACATTTTTTTTTTGTGTCCATACTATGTACATTGCTATTGACAATCAACACCTTCGGCAATCATTCACCTTTGGGGATGAATACAATACATTCTATTCTATTCGATCATTCTATTATTCAGAGTTCCCGTTCTGTTACGGTTCTAACCGTTCCACGCCATGTTTTATGTTTATTGTTATGTCACGCCCTTATTTGTATTCACGTTCTGTCATAGTTTATTCGTTTCATACATTTCTATGTGTTTCCGCGAACTCGCGTTCATGCTTTCTCTCTCTCCCGCTTTTGCTTACGTGTTTTCCATTGTATCTGCCATTCCCTGTCTAACTAACAGATTACTAACAATTAGCTAGATCATTGCTTACTAACCATCTAATATCTTGTAGTTAATTGTTACCTTACGTTTCTAGTGCATGTCCTTACTAATTAACTAATTTACTAACGCTAGGATGGGATAATCACTAACAGACTAATTGACTAATGATCTTCGTCTCGTTTTCCCAAGCTGTTCCTAATTTCTCTCTGTTCTCAAGCTAAGCGTTTGCACCTGTCTACACACACATATAAGCCCTCAGTTTTCACCGGTTCAGTGCGAAATTGTTGCCTCACTAGCACTCTTAAGCATTTGTCAAGTATACGTATTCTGATTTCCTGTTTTGATCCAAGCCTGTTTTTTGACCACTGTTTACTGCCCGCCTTTTGTTTTCACTGCCTGTCCTGACCACAATTCCTGCTTGCTGATTTTGTACTTTTTCCACGCGGCGAGGACTCCGGTCTGACCCTGCTTGTTTTTTCGACTATTCTTTTGCCTTCTCCCGTTTGTACCTCTGCCACGCTGATTGCCTTCCTGGTTCCAAACTACTGCCTGGCTTACCGACGACGAGACTGCCTTCTCCCTCTGTACTTTTGTTTATTGGCTGGATCTTTTTGTGTATGACCTTTGCTTGTGCTAAGACAACGATTACGGAACTTTCCTTAATAAAGCCCTTGCGGGTATTTATTACATCCATTGTTCTGAGTCGTGCTTCTCGGGTCCAACCCTCCACGCACTTCGTCTCACGTTCCACCTTAAAAGTCTATCGCGAATCGTCGGCTATGTCAACTCATCGCTCTAATTTAATTTAAATAACAAGGCTGAAGTAACGTTAGAATCACACTGTTATTCTGAGTTTAAATGAGAGCAGTAATGTAATATCACATTGTGTTATTCATAGTTTAAATGAGAGCGGAGTTGTTACACCTTAAATGCAATAAGCAAAACCATATCATTTCCATTCCTCCACGTCAATGTTACACAACTTCCACCTCAACGCTCAGGCTCCAATAAAGGGCCTGGCAGTTGAGTTGGGCTTGGTGGTTGAGGTCTGCAGGAAGACTCTATTGGCGAAACCCCGGAAGTAGCCTAAGTGTCTCATCCGGGTGTTTCAAGTATGCTGCATTTTCAAAAGTTTTCACCTACTCAATGACTTTCTCATCCTATCTACTCACCAAGTCTACTCAATAGTGTGCAAGAGTGTTGATTCGGACACGGCCAATGTCTTGACTAAAATAGGCTACATGTATACAATTACTGTTCTATGGTATTGAGGATTCCCACAGAATTTTCAGTGTTTTAAAATAGTTTATTATTTTGCAGGAAATATAATGGCTAGCAAGCTATCTGTTCGCTATCATTAACCCATGGATCAATCTGAAGTACGATGTAGCATTAGCACAACAAAATACCACGGTTTGTGCATTTTGAATGTGTTGTAGCCTAGCATGATGACCGTAGCATGTAGGCTATGCTATTGCTAGCAGAGTGAATGTTGAAACGGTTCATGCAGTGACAATACAGTTGTCATTAGCAGAATTTGTTAATAGGTTAACGTCACTACAATAATGTTAAGAATGTTATTAAATGAATTGTGACCTCCTCTTCAAGAATGAGTGGTATTATGATTGGCCCAAAATGTATAAACCCTCTAAAAGCTCCCCTTCCTATTTAGACTATACCGGAGTTTCAGAACAGATGGCGATATGGAGGACGTAGGAGAAAAAGGCTCCCTGAAAATTGCTTATCACGTGTTCTTTTCAGACACGTACGATGACGCACAAGCATTGTGGTGACATTTCACACATATTTTCCCTGATCATGGACTCTCTCCATTATGGACACTCTGATCAAGCTGTCCTCTTCCCCTGGCCCTGCCTCGCCCACCACGAACACGACTGCCCCTCACCCTTACTCTGGGGCCGCGACCACTTGATGTTGATAGCTACAGAATGAACCGAGCACAATTTTATGACAATGAACAGTGGTCAAATTTACAGAGCAATAGCTAAGATTACTAACTTATATGCTTTGAGCATGTAACATAGTCTCCATTTACACAATCAAGGTTTGGTCAAACAACATGATAAATAGACTAATGTCAAAAATAAACAAATATCATGACAATACATAGCCTTAGCTAGGTGTATGGTCGCTATTTTTATAATGATATTGTTACCTCCTCGGCTGAAAACATCTTGCTAATGAGTAAGGGCTGAAACATACCTCACGCAAATACGCGAACATGGACGCTTCGAGCTACGCAGTTTTTATTTTGTCATGACATTTGTGAAAGGAAAACCGGAGGAAAGTACAGATCGAACAAGAAAGTTGTCTACTGTTGTTGCCTGCTAATAGTGTCCCTCGCTGCAACCCTCTGGCTTTTCTTTCACAAATGTCATGGCAAAAGAAAAACTGTTTGTGTAGCTCAAAGCGTCCCCTTCGCGTATTTGCGTAAGGTATGTTTCGGCCCTAAATGTCTAAATTGTAATGACGACGCATATGTAGCGGTAAGTAGCCTAAGCTAAAATAAAGAGTTTACCTGGAAGCCTGCCCACATGGCCTGGTCATGTCAATCAAATGGGCAGGAACCGCCCATTCATGACATTTACACAATTTTAGCTGTCTCTGGCTTTAAAAATGGCGGCGGGATGTCAACAGTGTAGCATTCAAAACATTACAAAAAAACACTTTGCAATCGACTTATGAGGTAGGAACAGTGGCGTTTTTACATTAGGGGCGAGGCGCTGTTGTGCAAGATATTCGTAACATCTGAACGTTATGGCAAAATGTATTTTATATTTAATATAAAACAGTGATTCAATCGTGAAATTGGCGTGTATAAATATAATAAACTTGACTCACACTCCTTTTTACGAGCGCTGTTTTTGAGTAGTTTCCTACGCTGCCCCACCGTTGCTAGGGAAACAACGTGAGCGTGATCTGCGTAAGCAGGGAAAACCTGCCGCAAATTATGTTGGGCAGAAGGGCAGAAATGTTTTTGTCCCTACTAATTCTGCCTAGCAACAGGTGGCGAAAAAATTATGAACGTCAAGTTAACGTCGTTAACGTGGGCTGACCAGGAAATAAACATAAATAAAGCCAATTCAGTGTATGTGTATCGATAATGCTAGCCAGCTAAAGTTTTCAATTAGTTTGACTTTATTTTGTCATAGGTGTCAAGTTTGCCCATATACAATACGTTTTTCCACCTTTTCAAAGGTATACAGGCATATAAGGTTATGATACGGGAAATCTAGTCTAACACATTTTTTCCAACGTTTTCCAACATAATTAATTTAATCGCTGCAATCACATTTTCTTTCTCCCTCTCTCTGATATTCTCTCGATTTCTGAGGCTGTAGGAAAAGCAAGTAGCGCATCAGGACTGTAAGTTATGATATAAAAATACGCTTTATGACAACAAAGCGCCTTGCTGAATTTGTTACACACTTATTATTATGTGAAAAGCTAAATGCAGGAATATATTAAATAAACTTGAATCAGACAAATAACTGGTGGCTAGTGATTTTAATAGATAATAGATAATGTTCTATATGGTTTTTGGTGAATTTATAGTTTTGCAGGCGTGAAAATAAGGGCAGCTCTCTTCAGAGGTTGACACCTATGTTTTAACTTTTTGAGGTTTCTTTTAGTTCAAGTTTGAATGATTTATTGATTTTTACGCTGAATCATAGTCTACATGCCGTCAGTAAGCTAAGCGCCATTTTAAAAAGCTTAGGCTAATTACTTGGTATCATTCACTTTAGCTATGTTAAGGCATGTTATAACATAGCTAAACCAATACAAAATGTTTGTATTAAATGTTTGCATATTTATTTAACCTTTATCTAATATTATTTAGAATATTTATCCGTTATTATTTATAATATGCCGTTGGCATGCTTTGCGTTGTTTTGTATTTTAGCTAGACTATAATTGCATTAGTTCTGGATAAACTTTGATCAAACTTGTTTTCACTTTCCTACAAGTTAACTACGTGTCTTCAAAGTTATTGAAGAAACGTGTCTGTCTCATCCTATTACCTTGTTGCAATGTTGCAGTATAGGGTTACTTCAGTGTTCTGTGTTCTGCTGAAGCGATACATTCAGTTTTGATTCAGTTTTGAAATCTTTCTGCTCCCTGGCACTTAGGCCTACTGCACAACCCATAGCATAGGCATACCATAGACTAATTGGCTATCTTTATTTTTTTGATGGTGACGTCATACAAAACTGCCCCTCCAGAAATGTCATGCTAAAATCGCCACTGGGTAGGAAATACATTCAACATGTTTATTAGACCACAAGGACACATACAATGTTTTTTTGGGGAGAAGATTTGAATGTAAACAAAGAACGAGTTGTTTACAATGAAACTACATAGTATACCTTTAAAAAAGTCCAGACCTGCAAATAAGAAACTTGGTTTTCATTTATTTTTAAGCATGAAACACTTGGCCAGGCACAATTACTAAGTATAGGCCTATGGAGTAGCATTATCTACTTTTATTCATAGTGTAATGGTATAAACTGCTCTGAATAGGCCTGTAAAATTGCCAACAAGCCCCTGTAAATAAGAGTTCAAACCGTTTAAGGTGGACCGGGAATTACGAATAAGAAGCTGTAAAAAAACTTCAGCCTCGTAAAAAACGGTGCATTCATTTAAGCTGTTCGTATGATTTCACCATGGCTTATAGAAGACCAAATATGACAAAATTAAATAAACAGCCAATGCCTTAAAAGAAATAGGCTACGCCGTGAAATAAATAGAGTGGAAAATAAATATAGCCTACTACGTGATGAAATAAATAAAAAACGTAGCTAAAATAATGAATAGGCCTATATTATTTAATTGCTTAATTATTTATAAAATGTTAACACATTTGGTCTTCCATATAGGCCAAGGCCTTACCCTACAGGTCATGATCCAGGTTTGACACTGTTGTCACGTTAACTAGTCTGGCTAAATTTTTAATTTGCTTCATGAGACCAAAAATCGTGGGTTTATCCACAGAACAGTTCTGTGGGTTTATCCCATAATGTCAAGACTAATAGGCCCTTTTCACATTTCCGGGTTGCTACTTCCGCTGGTTTCAAAGGGCGCAGTCAGTCTACAATAAATGTTGTTGTTGTGTCCCTCAGTGGCTAGCACATCAAATAACTGAAATTATTGGGTAATTGGTCA
The DNA here is from genome assembly GCA_022702515.1 of Ilyophis sp. 1 JC-2022. NCBI lineage: Eukaryota > Metazoa > Chordata > Actinopteri > Anguilliformes > Synaphobranchidae > Ilyophis > Ilyophis sp. 1 JC-2022. The sequence goes on along the minus strand of CM040394.1, from coordinate 53,707,749 downwards.
GATTTAGCATTAGGTAAGTCGCTAGTTATACCTCTAGTTACTTGCTGAATGCTAAATCAGGCCAATTTCCCACATAATTTCAGTGCTCATACTAGGGATGTGCGCGTTTAGTCGACTAGTCGAGTAAACGTTGCTACCCTCGCTAGTCAGCACCAGAAATACTAGTCGGTTAAACTTATTATTTTATTAATGTACACATTTAAATTACATATTGACATAATTTGCACTGAAATGTCATGTTTTCCTGGTCAAATGTTGCTTTATGAAAAACGAGCATCCGTTAATAATGTTAACGCCGGATTTAAAAAAATTATTTAAAAAACGAAGGAAAAAAGCTAAACGCATTATGCCTGTTCGCCCTTGAGGTGGAAAGAGTAAGTAGGCCTATCGCGTTATTGAATAGCCCAATAAAACGAATCTAATGTCACGTCGATCAGTAGGCCTAATTGTTATTTTTATTATTGGTAGTTTTTCTGATGACCGATTATAATTTTTTACTGTATTTGCTATGCGATCCCGTTCACCCAATGAAAATGCCGTTGTAATAATCAGGCACGTTTCGTTACGTTGAATATTGTTTTCAATAAATGTTATTTGTTTTAATAACTTTTATTTAGTGTGTTGTTGTCATGTTTTGTAGGATAATGTGCAATGTTCATAATGCAAGGCGCAAAGTGCCACACATTTCAGCGGCATTTAAAATACGATTTGGTTATTGAAGAATGTGATTAACGGTTTTAAATGGCTCTTATAATATACGCAATATTTTTTCGGACAATGTTTAATCTTATAGATTAAATTGTGCTCAATTTTGACTGTTTTCTGAGTGTTTTCTTACTTTTAGACTAGTCGACTAGTCTAAGTTTAAACTTCCGTTTAAACGTCAGGGAAATTAGTCGTTAGGAACATCCCTAGCTCATACCACTCAACAATAACGTTAATACATTTTCACAGATGAATACGCTAGCTAATGGTTTGTGGGGGAACACTCTCCCCCGCACTCAAAAACTTTATTGGCTTTCATAATCTGTAGCTATGTCTTAATGCCACTTTCTGAGTAAAAATATGTTAGTTTGAAGCTTTTAAAAGTAAGATGACAAGGTATCACCGGAGTTTCACATTGTTTGGAAGTTAGCCAGCTTGTCACGAACATCGGCTGCTTTCGTGGCTACAAACTAACGTTATTCACCTGATTTTACTGGAAAAACGTCTTGGCTTTCATGATTTGTGTCTTAATGCCAAACTCAGAGTACAAATACAGTTTTGAAGCATACAGTTTTAAACATAAGATGACAAGCTAGCACTGGAGTTTGGCATCGTTTGGAAGCTAAGTTAGCCAGATTGTCACGACCAAACAGCTTTTTACGTGGCTACAAGCTAGCTAATGTACTGGGTTTCGTGTGATTTTACCAGAAAAAAGGTCTTGGCTTTTATGATCTCTGTCTTAATGCCAAAATCAAAGTAAAAATTTATAGTTTTGAAGTTTTTAAACGTAAGATGACAAACTAGCACCGGAGTTCCACATCGTTTCACTAACGTTTGCCAGCTTGTCACCAGTCGCACAAACATCGGCTGCTTTCAGCATGCCGGATTCATTGTTACCTGGTTATCCCGTCACTTCCTGTTAACATATCGCAGTGTTTAAAGGGCCCATTGGGTTAGCCACGTACAGTGCCCTCCACTATTATTGGCACCCCTGGTAAAGATGAGTAAAAAGGGTTATAAACAATTCACCGTTTGGTGAATTAGCTTAATGTCACACTGAAAAAACGAGAAAAAAACCAACCGTTAATTGAAGTAAATTTATTATGAGAAAAAAAATCCCTCATCAAGAAATCATTATTTTTAACAAAACCACATGTGCCGCAATTATTGGCACCCCTGCATTTATATATATATATATATATATATATATATAATAAATAATATATAATAATGTATATAATATATATAATAATTATATATTATTCTCTGGTACTCTTACAAGTGATACTATAACGTCTCTGCATTTGAATGGATCTCTATGGGAATTGGGGGGTGGGACTAGATTTAGCTTTAAATTATGCTGGAAGAGTATGGAATACATGGTTGGTAAAATGGCTAGAAGTCATCAAGGGTCTAAGGTATCAAACGAGCCTCAAGCCATCACTCTGCTGCCAGATATGCAGTAGATATGAATGGATCACTTTAAGGGTTGTTTCTTCTGACAAATTTTCCAATTGAACTCTATGAAAAAATAAGTCAGGAGAAGAAACCCTTCAAGTTATCCATCCATATTTACTTTTATTTACTCATATTGACTACCACTCCTCTACTACCCAGAAGTATGTGGAGAATGGGAGGGGAGGAGGGGAGTGGAGGGGAGGAGCCGTAAAAAAAATTGGGACAGCAAATCTGCTTCATCGTCACCAAAATCGCCGTAGACTATTGATGAAGTTGCCCTATCATAACTTTGACTGACGCCGAGCCCACAATGAGTCCCAGCGCCAATCACAGATCTTATGCACGGCCAGCCCATTCAAAGCTACAAAATATCTTTTAAGTTTCAAGTAGAAGTAGCTATAAACATGTCACCTACCTGACATTGCAGTTCGCGTCGAGACACTAATTAATATGTAATCAGTATTAGATCAAAGTGAACATCATGTAGTATAGCCTATGCAAACATAACAATTTACTGTAATTCCAAAATCCTGATGTTCCCGATGTCTGAACATACCAAGCACTAATTCACCTCATATAGGTTATATGTAGCTACACAACAGCCTAATATTGCAATTCCTTGCATATAACATAGGCAAATTCTGAAACATTCCTGTACGCTAGATTAGTGTAACAAATTATCGTCATATTATCTGAGATATTATTCCCAATGTTCATAGTATCGCAGTGGTCACACTAAAAAACAATTAGGCCTATTTCCCACTGTAACATCTGAAATCAAATTTTAAAACGTTCTTTGGAAACGATTGGTTGAATAAATTCATGAATGCATATTCACATACAGAAATGGTAGCTGTCATGCTTAGGCTATATTTATGTATAGTCGTTAATAAGCAACGTTAATGTGCAAGCAAAATAGCTGTATTCCCGACTTAAATTGTCGAATTTTTATGTCGAATATTATAAACACAAAAATCCTTTGTGTGCTAATAACCTACTGAAGCACACAAAATCTAGGCTAGATATCTTGCCTTGGGGCATCATTATCTTGGGGATATTCATATAAGGCATAGCTACTGTTCACTCTTGCTTCTGTGGGCATGAGCGCGATGATGTCACCCAAAAATGTGAAAAAACATCCGTAGTAGGATACATCGATGTATGCTTCGCCAGAGGGGAGGAGATGCCGTCTTCTCCACTATTGGGACAGTGGGGAGAGGGAGGAACCAAAGATCGGTTTCTGGGGCACAGAGTAGAGGAGGTGGTAGTGGAGGAAGGGAGGATGCATTTTTCGATTATTGGGACGCACCAAAGGTATGCTGAAAAAAAGGGTGGAGTCGAAAATGGTGTCGATCCATGTTGACGTAGACGTGAAGCCTCAACCAATACATACTTTGATCTCATTACATAACTCCTCCCATAGTTTGAGGCGAATAAAACCGTCCTGTCCCACTAAACAATCCTGTCTGAATTCTGAACCGAACGCTCGTTTTGTTTGCCCTTGAGAATAGTTGTCCGCGTTATCAGCATTTGGATTTGGAATAGTTAGTTAGCTAAAGTGTTTATTTTTTCCCACTCTCCTTATCCCTATATCAATTTTATCCCTCTCCCAATCTTTCAACTTTTTATCCATCACTCCGTGGTGCTAGCTAGTAACATTAGCTCGCTCCTTGCACAGCTCAGCATGGAAACAAACTAATCACTCACGCGTCGTCTAGTCTCATTATTTAATGATTTGTGTGGAACATGCATTTGGTTAAACGTTGCCTTGCAATTTAGCTTGCTTTAAATAGACTAACATTAGATCAAATGGTTGCTATACTCTGCTTAGCGTTTAAGTTAACTTAACTTTGATTGCGAGCTTGCGTGTGATATTTATCTCTTGATAGCAGCCGCACTATTTTACTTGTATTTTACACGAAATTGATTGCATTAATTCCTTGCCGGGTTCAGTCTATGGTTCAAACCACAGCAACAGTTCTGTGGTTCAAACAAGTAGGGCTGGATGATGTCGATGGCACTCGGGTTGAGGACGTGGATTTAGACCACACCCCTACAATCCTGAGTCCTTTCAAGACTGAGTTTATAAGCTAACTTTGAGATGTATATTAATATACCTATTGACATTTTCTTGAAAAGATATTTGGTGGGTGTGTAGTGGATACATGCCTCTGTGATATGTTGTGGTTATTTAAAGTTTTTAGAATCCCTTGACCATCACTTTCAGGACTCCAGAGTGCGACCATTTTGGTCACATTTGCGACCAATAATCTGTCCAGTGCGACTAAACATTTTCATTGGTCGCACTAGTGCACCTGGAATCTAGCAGGCCTGATTGAAAAAATGTTTTGCATAGAAAGCACAGACAAATCTAATAAGTAAAATTATTATTTTATTTATAAAATGTATTTGTTCTTTCATTTTAAACATGTTGTAGGCTACTGTTACAATTTATTGTAACTGTTACAACTTATTGGAGATCGTCCGTAACTAAAAAAAGTTATATCTACTCTCAGAAGTCATCAGAATGAACCATTTCAGAGTGCTTTTGGACAAATTCTCTCACGGGGGACCATGCCCCCAGACCCTAGAGTGATTAGCCTCCATGGCAAAGCCTACTGTCGGGCAGGGATGGACAAGGACGTCTCTAGGCTATCCGTTTCTGGATTTCATACTTTTTACTCGGCTATAATTAGCCCAGCCATTTATGCCATCTCATTTTATCAAAATTTGTTGATAAACTCGTGAATGACAATTTAGGACGTGAAAGCATAGCCTACTTGAGCTACATAGAAAATATTTTATTCTAATCTACGAGTGAACCGGCCCTGGGAACCTGTGCATCAGTCTTTCAGGCATGGAGGTGCCCACCCATAATTAATTATGTCTTTTATCTCCATTTGGCATACAATTTTACCGCTTTCTGTGGGGCTTTACTGTTACCTGGGAATTAGGTATAGCCAACCGCTGTTCTCCAGCCATAGTTTGCTAATTAGTTGGTTAGCTAAGCTAGTTTCTGTGAATGCAAGGGTGGAACCTTAGTGGAAGCTCATATGCTTGCAGTTGATTGGAAAAACCTGTGAACTTTTAATTTGGAAACGTTGTTTCAGAGACTTTTTAATTGTGGCTTCCTGGTCTAGGTTTGCGTTTCTCTCTTTACAAATTCCAAATTACGGTTAGGGGCTATGTCCGAATCAGCACTCTTCCACACTGTTGAGTAGCCTTGGTGAGTAGAGTACATGACAATTTTTCAAATGGCAGTATACTTCAAACACCCAGATGACACACTTACTTCGGGGGTTTCGCTGAGTACAATCGGGAGCACACTTTTCAAGAAGTACATGAACATTTTGGTCACATAAATATGACGTGAAGCTTCGTTTTAAAAAAATGAGGTGCAGCTTCGCTGACGTTTTCCTTCAAATACTACAAAAACAGCACGTGACATGGCAGCGCAAGAGTGGGACACAGGGTTGCCGGATCTTGTAAGACTTTCCAGCCAAATGGCGACTCAAAACTAGCCCAAATTATAGGCTATTTTTAACCGAAACCAGCGTATTTTAAATAGAAATCATCATGTTTTTACTTTTTAAAATAAGTGCGTGCTTTGCGACTTTTCATTTTTACCCATGACTGCACTTTGAAAGTATCCTAATTTAGCTGTAAAACCGCGGACATAGCAACACCGGTGGGATGTCTTCTGACCTGCTTACGCGGTGCGGTTGGAAAATAGTATGGCGGATATTTTTCGCGGACTGCTAAACAGTGCAATTTAAACAGCACACTTCTACCAGTGCACTGTTCGCAGGAGACAGGGCGCAGTAGATAGGGCACTGATTCAGACAGTCACAGTTCTCATTTTGGTGCCAACCATACTGACAAAACGCATGTATAAAGAGAAGAGCGCACACTCCTGTAATGAGTTCCGCACATAGCCTACAGATAAAAAGATTACATACACAAATCAGGTTTTACATTTACACGTCAATAAATTTTAGTAACGCATTTAGATTTTACATTTGCAATTTGAGTTACATTTGCGAATCTCGATTTACGTTTACGAAATATTTTGGCAGCTATCTAACTCCATAGAAACCCCTTGCCATTAACTGCCTAGCTCTTTACGGTCAGACATGGACTTTTTTATTTTGCTAGATCAAGTGCTACGCGGTAAAATGCATTGATACTAAATGTTTGAGCAGCTGTGAATTTCGTGAATCAGTCCTATTGTATCTGAAATTTACTTTATAAGCCTGCGCTGACAACTGCCCTTTCGCCTGTGTATTTGTCACTGATGTGGCCGTAGTAGTGTCGGTTCAAGTTATATTCTTTTATTACAGAAACAACCTGTAAACACACCAGACATTGTCTTTCATGGCATTTTCGCCATTAGATTCTATGAAGAGATCATCACTTTTCGATTTGTTCTGGAAAACCTGGTTTTCGTAATCCTTTTCCTTTTTGCCACCGAACGAATTTAGCTAGCTGGCTGATTTTCTATTTGCAGCTGTAGAAGCCTCTCAGTGAAGAGCTCCACCTGCTGTGCTGGCATGGTGCGTATTTGCAGCTTCAATTGTGTGGCGAGCGCTTACACACATTTTAACTGAATTTTATTTATTTGTTTATTTATTGTTAATTCGGACGGGGCAGTGCGGACCGAATAAGCCAACCGGTCGAGCCGCCAGTTGCCCATCCCTAATCAAGAATAACCCCTAGAATAACCCCTAGGTTAAGCAGAAATAAGACATACAGCCACTTTTAAATAATTATGATTCAAGGGGATGTTCTGTAAGAGCCTGGGGGCAGGGCACTTTGGTTTGAGCTATTTGTGTTTGATTTATTTATTTTAGTTTCATGCACTTTAAACATCAGCACTTATTTAAGTTAGTGATTTTTTGCTGAGTGAGTATTGTATTGTTTGATTGTATGCCCCAATACTGGCCTCCACTGTTTGACGTGTGCTCTGTGATATAAATAAAGAAAAACATTTATATGTATCTTCCTGTTTAGACAGTGAGTCATTTACATGATGTGTTCAGAAATGACCAATGTCTATGGGAACCCACCAAAAAGGCAGATGTGAAATACTGTGCTGTTGCGCATGGAAATTTTGGGTACGCCTAAATGATGTGCTGGTGCGCCTAAATGAAAAAAGTTAGGAGCACCAGTGCCACCAATGTAAGTTAGTCTGGAGCCCTGACTTTAAATAAGCACCATCTAATTAAGTTTTGGTTTCTGTCTACATTCAAATACAATATGAACTTGATTTATCCTCACTAGGGAACTATATTTTTGAATATTATTTCAAATAATATTTCTACTCTCTTAGAGTCACACAGAATGATATCAAAGACAGCACTCAGACATCAAGGTGAAGCTGTAGTTGCATTTTTCTGTTAGCATGGATTTGTCAGCAGTTGCATTGGTTGATATTCCACTAATCTAATCTGTCTTGAGTGATTAACAGTGGTGATGCTGCTAAAATTTTCATTGCTAAATGGATGAATGTAAATGTACATGTTACAGTATTACCTGAAAGTGCCGAAACATCTTACATTTGTACAAAACAAGCATCAGGGTTATTTTCTGAAAACTATTTTTGAGTGTCTAAAGGGGTAAATGTGGAGTACCAGTAAGAGTCCCTTTAAAATGCTGAGATAAATGCTTCAGGCATGCAGACAAGATTGTCGACAATGTCAAACAGGCCCTGACTCGCCCTGTTCAATAAAGAACCCACGGTTCCTCTTTCAAAGGTAGGGAGTGGACATTAGTCCATTTATCCTGATCAAATTCCCAAACTGGCCAACTAAATCTGGACACCTAATCATCCCCCTTAAAGGCGATTGGATGTGCCAGCCTTTTAAAAATCGCTCTCACACTTTTTCCCCATAGCAAAAGAGAACTGGAATTTCAGGTTACCATTTCTGATTAAATAAATTTGGGGGACAAAATTAACAATAATAACCATAATCATAGCCAGAACCACACTTTTTAAATTTCCAAATGACTATAGTTGTGGCACTCGGCACACATAGGCCTACGTATCATAAAAAAACACATCAGCATGTACATGTAACAGAAAGACAAATGATGTGCAAAATCCATGCAGTAGTGTTTGGATAAATAAAAACATATTAAAATAAGTAATTTTATTTAAAAGCTTAATTTTTTAAACCTGTATCATGTACCCAACAACATGTATCATGTTGTTGGGCGCTGTAGTCTCGGCCCTAAATCCCAATAGCAGAAGTTCATACGTGGTCATTTTTATGTCATAAAACACATTCCCTTCTATGCCCATCCCTTATAAATGTCCCTGACACTTTTCTCTTTTTAACCACGTTTGCAAAAGGAATGTATTTTTATATTAATATGTTTACATGCATTTAGCCGACGCTCTTATCCAGCGCAAGTACCCAGACATTAGCATTTACCAGTTAAAATACGCATGGTTTGTGGTCTCCGAAAAAAGACTGAAAGTCGTTAAATATTGAATTTTTGCATTGTTTTTCTATGGAAACTAAGCTTGAATTTAATCACATCCACCATCTTCACTAGATGTTTAAGTGAGTGATTAATAATCTATAACAAGTAAGTGCACCTGGCATTTTCTCACTGTCTCACCAAGTGCATTGTTTAGTCTACGCTACGGCAACACTTCTGTATTTGGTTTGACACATGTAATCAGATGAATGCCTCTTAATTTAAAACTGTGCACATCACGCTCTACCTCAAACGCTGTCTGGAGATATATTTAGAAAAGCAGCATGTGTTTAGTTGTGACTTGTGTGCGTTTCTATGGTTATTATGATGGCCATATTCGTAAGGGAATGCCCAGCAATTAAATTTGGAATGTTATTCCATGAGGAATATATTCATGCCACACCCAGTTTACATGAAAACTGGCCTGCCAATTTGCAGTTATTTTATGCAAATACGTTAGTTTTTATTGTTTCAAATTTTAATCTGAGAGGGAATTAGGCTACTGGCAGTTGCAGTAGGCTAATCACTGGCCTCCTGTGAGTTTTTAACAGATAGTAGCCTACCTCCTACCACCTTTAAGTTTATACAAGTTGAGGTGAGATAACCTAATCGCTAGTGTTACTTCATATTGAGCAAGATGCTTTAAAATATTTGTAAATAAATAAATAACTAAACTTTTATTAAATTATTATTTCTGAGCCGTGCTTAAGTGGATCTAGGCCCGAGGCTATATGAATTCCGTTCTGACAGCTTATAGATGATTTATGAATATTTCATGAATTTAATAGAACAACGTAGACTAGAGGTTATTATCGGCAAACTATTGCCTTTGTCTGTCTCTTAAGCATGGACTTGCTTGTGGTAGGCTAAGCTATGATACTGTAGCTAGAACTTCCAAATGATGTGTAATTTAGGGAGAGTATAATTGGTTCTGGTTCAGATTGTCTGTTCCCTGCGTTATGTCGCTTGACATAAACAGGCATTCAATTAATGTTTATACATTTTGTGACCCACTAATCCGTTAGGCAGTGGATAATAGAAATGTTTCACATTTAGGCCTAATGCAGCTAATTGTGTCCCCTTAACGGCTCGTTCTCTTCCGTTTCAATTCTTTCCGGTCCTTGTAAGGCAATATTCGCGTATTCGCTTTCATATCCAGAACCGCTTTACGAAACGTTATAAACGCAAATCAGTTCAGAAGGCTGCATCATCGCTGCACGGGATCTATCGATTAGCCGCGCGGACTGTCTGGATAACCATAGACCTCATTACGCCAAAACGTAGGCTGTGAAATTAACCATGTTTTGATAGCTACAACGAATGTTAAGGTGGGTGTCGTAGTGTAGAAATCTGTGGTCGAAGAGTAAAAGCAGCCTATCGTCAAATTGGCGGCAGGCAAAAACTTGCAAAAGTGTAGCCCAAAGTCCGAAACAAACTCGCAAATCTGTGTAGGGTAGAAGGAGGCTATAACTTCAAATCTAGTTTTCAACAAATATCCTTGCTAAGTAAAAAAGCAGCTGAGAATGCATACAATGGCTATATAAAGACATAGGATTAGAGATAGTCTATAACAGGTCGAAGAAACCAATGAAACTGGTTCATGTCTTTCCATTGGCATTCGTTGATTCTCCAAAATGAAAAGATAAAGTCGAAACAAACCCCAATGAGATGTTGCGTCGAACGTTAATACCATTGTTATAGCGGACCTTTTTTCCCAGACGCACTCCTTACCTGATGCTGAATGATTATTATTATTATACGATATTTCCTGTCCGTTGAAAATCTGTTCCTCCCAGAGAGATCTTTGTTGGGTGGTGTGTGTCGCTTTGGTGGGACGTTTTTATGCGCGTGGGCAGGGGCAACTCCCTTCTGAGTCACAGACAGACAGACAAAATTTTCCGACTGAGCTGACCGGAGTGATCACTGAGCACAAGCCACGGGGAACATGGTAGCGTTGGATGCCTCTCTGGACACAGGCGGTCTAGTGTCCCCCTGCAGCCGGAGTACCGGTATAGCAAGGTGGTCCACTTTGGGCTCAGTTCCATGCAATCCAGACACGGTCTGATGATATAACAAGGCTACCAAATATGTTACCTTTGCCTCTCGTTTGAATACAGACTTTGTCTTTTGTTAGTTTGATAGTTTATAGCCGATGTAAATCGTCAATCCATGTAACTTGTTAAAATGTTTGTGCAATTAGAAATTGCTTTTATCGGTCGTTGTTTTTATCAAAACGCGATAGACATCGATTTCAATTTCATTAGCCATCTTCATGTACTTCCACTCAACAATCTTCCATTCGTTTGATGAAAGCGGAGTTATGTGCTGTCTCGCCCCCGGTCATCCCGGTGCAAGTGGTTGTAGGCCTACATGACTGTTGTGCTCGTGATACACTTTGCAAGATGGTTGCCAACGTGATGTTGCCTCAATACAAGACAAAAGCAGACGCCTATAGTTGGATTTAACTTTTGCCCATTAAAACAACGTTTCAGAATTAGTTAGATAATCCACATTCACTAGCTACTTTTGACTAATGTGTTATGCCACCACGAATAGCTTAAAGAACCTAGACAGAGCAAGCACTCTGAATTATACGACTGTGTTCTAACTAATGAAAATTTGCACCACCTAATTGAGAGCGAAATGTGAGAGAACATTCCAGGCATTGGCTTGACTACCATCGTAAGCCGATTGTCTGATGGCGCACAGCAAAAATGGTGGTGTGCATTTAACACCTTAGGGTGTTAAATGTACGCCACCAGTGTTAGATTTACACTGGTATTTTTGCTGTGTGTTATACAAATAATTAAACAAATAATGAATTATCAAAATAAATATCTTGCGCCTTTTTATGAAATGACAGTCCATGCGCAGTATAGACCAGGCTACTCAAAAATACCATTTAAAAGAACCTTGTTCTGCAGAAGAGCTAGCTAGCTACTGACTGAAGACTCCGATAACTTGACTGCAAGTCCCTAAAACCAACAATCTTTTTTTTTTAATCTGTAGTTTTTAAGGTTCTGTAAAACTTAAGGCATTGCAAATACGGTTGTTGACTGTTATTGTTATTACTGTTATAATTTAATATAAAAAACTGAAATAATGCGCCAGTATTTGCGATAGTCGTGGCAGGTTTCACAAGCGGGTTTTCTTAGAACTGCCCTTTGCTTGCTTTTCCAGTAGCTACTTTATGGCGCCCTCTAGTGGCAATTACATTCCATCGCCACATACATTCAATTTATGAAACAGATCTACGGATTTTATGAATGATTGGCTTAATTTGTACACCACACCCAAGGTAACAATCGAGACATTTATACCAGATTTGACCTGTTTTCCGATAGGGCCGTGTCTGAAAAGAACAGACACGGCCCTATTTCTAGCCAGCAGCCATACCACCATGCAATCTGCTTCTGCTGAATGGCTGCTGGTGTGGGCTTGGTTAATACTTGAAAGGGAGACCTGGGAAAATGAAGTGGTGTTGGTGGGCCAGTCTTCCCTCTGGTCATATAAACCCCAATGCCCCAGTGCAGTGATGGGGACACTGTGCTGTAGGAGATGTCGTTTTTCCGATGAGACGTTACACCGAGGTCCTGACTCACTGTGGTCATTAAAGATCCCATGACACTTATCGCAAAGAGTAGGGGTTTCCCCGGTGTCCTGGCTAAACTCCCAACCCAGGCTCTTTCAATCTGCCACCTAATCATCCCCCAGTTTAATTGGCTAAAAAATAAATCTCTCCTCTCCACCTCAGCTGATGTGTGGTGAGCATTCTGGTGCAAAATGGTGGGTGGTAGCATTGGTGGTGGTTGAGGTGAGTTTCCCCCTCATCATTGTAAAGCACTTTGAGTGTCGAGAAAGGCGCTATATAAATGCCAGGCATTATTATTATTATCATTATAACAAGAACAACGTGACGAATAGGCTAGCCTACTACAAGCCTACTGCTGCTACTATCACCACGTTTATCAGTAACGGTAGCCTAATAGTGTTAGTAGCAGTAGACTAGTATAGTAATATTATTCTTGGCTGTTATTATGCAAACCTAACAAGTGTACAAAACTGATTTACTTCCATTTCACAGCAGGTACCCGAATGTATTGATTGTAAATGGAAATAAATCTGCCTTTTATAAGCAAGTCAAATGTAGGCTGTGTTTTGTAAGAGCGTAGCGTGATCACAGATTAATACATTAATGTGTCCTGGCTCTGCCCATCTTGTGCCCGCATTGTGCCCGTAGGATGGCTGAATTTGCGGCATATTCGGCGTGCATTTGCCCTTTGTCCCATAAGCCCATTGCATACGACAGAGGAAACCCTGTGTAGCGCAGGCCACCATCTTGGATAGGCAGTCCCTTCAACCCAGGATAACCTGCAGATCCCTTTAGAGTCGGGGATAGCACGTATCAAACCTATACATACTCTGAAAACGACGGTAAGCAATGACAAAATGAGTATAACCGTGTTAAGGTGCTTGTGGTCGAGGAAATTTCCCCGCACACAGATGGCTGACGGCGCAGCTGACTCAGTTATTATGTAGCTAGTTAGCTCGCTAGGTAGCCAGCTAACGCTAACTTGTTAGCCAGCGAGATTGCTAACGATATGTGGCTGTCGCTACCTAGGCTGCGCTTTCTGAAAATTGGCTAGGCTAGCGTTAGCTTTCCATCCATTGGTATTGCCATTGTCAATAATTTTAGAAAGGAAGGGATGACAACACCCATATCACTGATTGTCTTCGTAATCTCAATTAGCTAACGTTAGTTGGGTAAAATGTCTAGCAAATGATATGTGGGTGCAACTACTGGGATCAAATGGGAGATTACGTTAACGCCATTCGCTTTCTTGCCCGTTGATGGTTTAGACAGCAGAATAATCAAGGGTTTCTTCAGCAAGTTAACGTTCACTGCCTGGATGGACGGATAGCCAAACACCCGGAAAAGCTAGCTAGCTAATTGTGATTTTTGTTTGTAACATGAGACTGTGAAAGACGGGGCAGGTTAACGTTACCTGAGGGGGTAGTACTAGCTAGCTAACGTCTATTCAACTATCTAACGTTACATTTGTTTAATATCGCTGGCTATTATGCTTATGTAGTATGTAACGTTAGCTCATTAGCTTAAGCACGCTGTATCTCCAGTGTCGGCTTGGCAGTGTCTCTAGTGCTCGGTGGTAGGAACTCGCTACCTAACGTTAGTACTATAACTAGCTAACGTTCGCATCTAGCATTGATGTAGCTAAAGGCGTTAACGTTACCTGGCTAGGCTGTTGCCGGGAGATGCTGGGGAACATGGGGCGCCAGGCCGTACTGGTAATTTAGCTGCTTAAAAGATTACAGCTCTTTGCCGTTTACATGGTGGGTATCCGGGTCGCAGTCCACTAAATAAGCTAACGTTAGCTAATCTGTCGCATCTAGGCATAGCTAAACGCCCCTGTAATGGGTTTAGGTTTGCACCAACAACACACAACCTGCTGCATAAATGGCTAACGTTAGCTAATTTAAGGGGCATGCACTTTTACGATCTATGGGCATACATCATAGCAAAAAGCTAAGTTAGCCTCGCAAGCATTTGCTGGCTATCTTGTTACGCTTTTCACGCTTCGTTAGCTTGACGAACCGCCCTCCCGTCCTGCCGTTTTCGTAATTAACCGGCGTGGCCTATCTAGCCGGCCAGCTAACTCGGTAACACGGGGGTTAGCCAGTTTGAGTTGATCGTTATGGCAGATGACACAGCAGCCGGGCCTTCGCCTGACCGACCATTTTTCTGTAATTCGACTAAATTAGGTTATGAAGATGGATTTTCAGATTTTGGTTTTCTCAGAGAGAGGGGTTGTTTTTTGCTACGTTCTGCAACGTTAGCTAACAAACCTTAATACCTTGATTATCTTGTAGCTACATTGCAAAGGTTTTTAAGAAACCAAATTAAAGTACATCGAGTCTACCATAGGCCATACAAATCTTCAAACATTGGCTGCTATTTTTATGAGTTTTTCACGTGTACATCGGTTGACGTAAGGTGAATTGATTCATTGGGTTAAAGACCGAGTTGACAGTTGATATGTGCAGCATTGATTAAAATACAAATAAACATTTACAACCCCTTGGGTGACCAAAACAATCTGTCCCCACAGTTGACTTCATTGAAGTTGGGGTTTTTCACAAAGAACATGCAACTTCAGTGTAATGGAAGTGAATGAAAGCTGCTGTTTATAAACTAGGAATAGTAGATATTGACGCCCTCAGAATACCTTACAGAATAGTATAAATTACATGCTGTAATTGTATAGAAAGTATGTTCTGCAGGGCATTGATTATTGGCATGGTAAAATGCGTTATTTTTTGAATATGGAAATTGAATTTCAGCTTAGCTGAAAATTGATCTGGATTGCATCTTTGCTTGGGACGTGAAACGGCAACGGCTAGAGCTATATGTAGGTATCTTTCCATTGTGTCTGTCATACAGCAGGTATAGTGTTATGAATCGGAGAGAGAAACAGAGGAAGAAGAAACGCTGAAACAGCTGAAATGTCACATGCTTGCCCTGATGAATACATGATGCAGGCATCTTTGGGAAGGAGCAAGTTTTCATCTGGCTTTACCAAGTCAGTAGGCAGCCCTCCTACAGGATGACACACTTTCTTGCCCCCCCTATGATAAGCACAAAGATTTTCAGAAGCAATGTGGCAGAATGGATCGTTCACACTGTTCAACTGGATCTTCAGTAGTAGACAACAACATGAAGGTGGTCGAATAGGTGGTGGAGTTGCAAAGCAGGTTGCCTCAGGGTCCAGTTTACAATTCGGTCATTTAGCAGATGCTTTCAGCCAAAGTGACTTACAAAAATGCATTTTGTATGATAGGCAAATACCATACAGTTAATAGTATAAGTAAGTACTATTGTCAAGGTGCTTGCCTCAAGACACCCTTGTTCAAGTGCGAAATGGGGTTAAGACTGACTGTGACATGTCCCCTCAGTCGTGCCAAAATTGAACTAACCAGTAATGGAACTAACCAGCTCCATTTATTTTGCAGTTTCTTTTCTCTTAGCCTTGCGCTGAAAAGTCTCAACCCAATTTTAGTAACTCCATACGAAATGTGGAAGGGGATCCCAAGCACACACGCCTGGCTTCCTGTTGAGGAAACAGAATGTGATGCAACTCCAAAGAGTCAGTTGTGCTGAGGAAGGATGAATGTTTTACTTTAATTTCTGGTTGATATTTATTGAGTTTGTGCCTTTTTTTATGACTTTTTCTTCTATTTAGCTTAGCGAATAATTGAGTGCTAACACATAAGTCTTCTAAATGTATTTTGTTAATTGATTAATCTACTACCTGAACGTCTGAAGGTGTCGGTGCACAACCGTTGCTCAATAGACATAGTTAAGTATTGCAGGGGCTGAAAGGAGAAACTGAATTGTTATTGGAAGCGAAACAGGAAGTGTTTGACTACAGGAGATGTTACAGGGAGTGTTTGATGACTTTCACATGTTTCAAAAGCAAGCAAAGATGGTTGCAAAGTGCGGGGCGCAGAGCATTTAAAGGGATGCTATTGTTACCAGACATCTTGGTTGCATTATTCTGCATTTTTAATAATAGAACGTTCATAGAACGTTTAGTGGTATGTGGATGTCTGTTTCATTGGAACACTGCTTTTCACACCCTTATTCTGAATTATTCCTTGTTGTAATAAATTCAGTTAGGCTTTTGATATTCATTTAGACTCAGGATACCTCACATGGTGAGAGAACAATTGCTGGATAGACCAGCTCTTCAGTGCATGTATAACCGGCCGTTTTCCTTACTAGTTTTGGGAATCGTCTGCCTGTCAGACCGGTTATGCTGCACAATGCATCTTATGTCCTGACATAGCTTTAATGATGCTGCTGTTTTCTGTAATTCTTATTAGGCTATATTTTTTCCATTTTTAAAAAGTTGTTTAGCTGGTACGCTTATTGCATTTGTACTGGTGAAGTACTTCACACCAGGTTACCAGAGTAACATGCTGTTCTTGTCTGCACTAGGGATGTTCCTAACGACTAATTTCCCTGACGTTTAAACGTAAGTTTAAACTTAGACTAGTCGACTAGTCTAAAAGTAAGAAAACTCCGGTGATACCTTGTCATCTTACTTTTAAAAGCTTCAAACTAACATATTTTTACTCAGAAAGTGGCATTAAGACATAGCTACAGATTATGAAAGCCAATAAAGTTTTTGAGTGCGGGGGAGAGTGTTCCCCCACAAACCATTAGCTAGCGTATTCATCTGAAAATGTATTAACGTTATTGTTGAGTGGTATGAGCTAGGGATGTTCCTAACGACTAATTTCCCTGACGTTTAAACGGAAGTTTAAACTTAGACTAGTCGACTAGTCTAAAAGTAAGAAAACACTCAGAAAACAGTCAAAATTGAGCACAATTTAATCTATAAGGTTAAACATTGTCCGAAAAAATATTGCGTATATTATAAGAGCCATTTGAAACCGTTAATCACATTCTTCAATAACCAAATCGTATTTTAAATGCCGCTGAAATGTGTGGCACTTTGCACCTTGCATTATGAACATTGCACATTATCCTACAAAACATGACAACAACTCACTAAATAAAAGTTAACAAATAACATTTATTGAAAACAATATTCAACGACATAACAAAAAATTTTTAGGAAACGTGGCTGATTATTACAACGGCATTTTCATTGGGTGAACACGATCGCATAGCAAATATAGTAAAAAAGAACAATCGGTCATCAGAAAAACTACCAATAATAGGCCCACAAAAAAATAACAATTAGGCCTACTGATCGACGTGACATTAGATTAGTTTTATTGGGCTATTCAACAACGCGATAGGCCTACTTACTCTTTCCACCTCGCTGGTTTAACTTGCAGGGCGAACAGGCTAATGCGTTTTGTTTTTTTCCTTCAGTTTTTTTTTTTTTTTTTTTTAAATCTGGCGTTGTTAACATTATTAACGGATGCTCGTTTTTTTATAAAGCACCATTTGACCAGGAAAACATGACATTTCAGTGCAAATTATGTCAATATGTAATTTAAATGTGTACATTAATGAAATAATATGTTTAACCGACTTGTATTTCTGGTGCCGATTAGCGAGGGTAGCAACGTTTAATCGACTAGTCGACTAAACGCGCACATCCCTAGTCTGCACGTGTAACTGCCTGACATATCAGTCGTTTAATTGTTACCAAAACTTAGTTACACTGAAACACGTGCATTCCTGCGAATAAAATGTAGCCTAACACAACTGGAAACCCACTAGTGATCTAAATATAATGTAATACCTGTTTTCACTGGTTCGGCCAAAAATGAAACCTACTCTGTTTTTGTGTGGGTGTGAAGTAGGGCTGGGTATTGTCAGATGAGTCACGCTAAAATATGATAATGATATGGGGGTTACAATGGAATACATAAAAAGTTTGTAAAATGAAATCCGATATCACTGAGTGAACCATATAATGCCAAGAACAATTAAAAAATACACCAAAGCCTTTGAAATTCAGTGGGTTCCCACGCAATACATTATAAACAAAGAAAACGGTTATGAATACTTATGAGTGCCTAGTTTTAGTTTTTAACTTAAACTTTTGTACTTGAAATGGCACCTCATTGGTAAATGCGTGGAAGTAAAAACATTGAAATAAACGATTTATGACCAATGCAGTATGCCTGTCCAAAACTGTCAAATATTTGCCTAAAATCAATTTGTCCAAAACTGTCCAGAATATTTTCTAAAAGCCAAAAAATTTGGTTAGAGTGGCAAACTTGGCCTTTTAACTGATTATGGATCAGACAAAATAGTTTTTTTTTTTTTTTTGGTTATTCTCTCTTTTTTTCCACACCTTATTTGTTCAATTCTTTTTTGTAAAAATAAATGTAAGTTCACCATATTTAGCATTTTCTTTTAACATTTGTATAATGACGTATCTTTGTTTAAGTTTGTTCGTAAGCACACTATTGTCTACTTGGAGATTTTCTATTCCTTCATATTTTAATTAAATTGTCTTGCCTGAAAGCGGGAGTGAATGCAGATTTATCATTTACAGTCAACCATTTACACAGGAAAAGCTGATTCCCAAAACTCATTAATAAAGGAGCGCTTCCTTAGCATGCAGCTTCGTCCATAATTTATGCACTGCTATAATTGATTTAATTGATGTACTGTGTGCATTTGATTATGCAATGGGATTTTCATTAAGTTTCATTATACCCAGGGGTCGTTTTGAGGACACTGGTTGAAGGCCCTCAGGGGCTGTATGATTGAGACCCAATGCTCTATTCAGGAGAAGTTCTGGGAGTTGCAGTGTTAGTTCGGCACTTTATCACGAGAGAGCAGTAATGGGTTGTTTACTTTCAGGGCTTCCGTGAGTCTGTCCTCGTCTCATATTTCTCTTTTTGCTCATGTCCGGAGTTGTCTATCAGTCTTTATAGAGGAACTCTCCAGGATGTTGGGTGTGGCAATTATGTACCACATATTCAGAGTGAAATCTCCCGTTTAGCTTTTCTTGTAATACAGGGGTACGAATATGACTAATAATACGAAGTGAATGACGACTAATATCATATGCTGAAAGAGATATTTTTGAGGGGCCCAGTTTGGTAAGAATCCCCGACCTAAATTCTTTCTTCCTGCAGGTTTGAGCTGTTTATCTCGTCCCGCGCAAGCCTGTGTCTAAAAGGAGTCTGTCTTCAGTTTCACTGCAGATACATTGTGTCTAATGACTGTCTCTCTCTCTCTCTCTGTTTCAGAGCCACAATGGCCACCGCTCCATACAACTACTCCTACATCTTCAAATACATCATCATTGGTAAGTGTGAGAGGAGATTCAGAAATGAGTGAGAAAGGTTCTGCTATCTGTTGTGTCTTATACCCATGGTTTTGAGTCCTGTTGAAGGATGTGAAAAATAACACTGGCATGTTCAAGCACTATGTCATCATCCAACTATGACAGTGAGCCCACAGGAGCAGAACAGTGGCTTCGAGCTGCCAGGGCTCCTGTAGTCTCTGCTACGTTATTTCCTCCTGCTGGTTGGCCACAGATAACCAGTTGCCATCACTGAATGAATCGGCTCACTGTTGGCATCACTGAATGAATGTAAAATAATCACTAGCTTATGGGCCAGCACATCAAGTATGCACACGCTCGGGGAAGAGTGCTTGCGCTCGGGGAAGACGGATTACTGCATTAAAAACTACCTACGCTAATGCATAGGTGGTTTTTAATGCATTAATCTGCCAGTCTAAATAAAGGTTACTTATGTTTATGTTAATATATTTGTGCAATTAGTAAAATTTGTAAAAACATATATACAATAACAAAATAAAATGCACAGGTGGTATATAAAAACCCTTAAAGACTTGTCGTAAAAACCACCCTGAAGACATACATTGCATTCATTCATATACATTTGTCATACATATGTATACAAAACACATATCCACACACTTTAACATACAAACCTAGACGCATATAAACAAATACATCCTCACATACATGTATTTATATTTTTATAATAAAACGCACAAGTTTCTGGCTGAGGATTTTAATAGAATAGAATAACTTTTATTTTCCCGTTAGGGAAATGACACCACCAGCAACAACAAAAAAGACAGACAGTGGGGCAGACCCACAACACACTAACAAACATATCAAATAAAGACATTCATCATTGCATTAATCAAACTAATTAAGTGAATTAAAATGGAATACAGCCATGATTAAAAATAGCTCCCGCTGTCCCGAGATGTCCAGTGTCATGAAGCAGTCCAACACACAAACTCCGCCTCCATGACTTTCCTCCTTATACGCAGTGTTGCGGCCTCTGTACACTGTCGAAACGGAGCACCGAACTGTGTCAACCTTCCCAGTCGTCGCCTCACTCATCCCCCGCATTATCTTATCCTTTCCTTCACTGGTTGCCTTTTGAAGATTGCCTGCACTCACGGATCAGTCCTGACATTTTCAACTCCGGTGAAGAGCGATGGTAAACTTTAGTGCTGCAGATCCAACGGACATTCCCGAGCATATGTTGCGAATGCGTCTCCATGCTGACGACCACAAACAAAATTATCTCGACTAGACAATTCGTCAATATTATCAAAACAAGCAGCAGGAGTGCCCTGAAAAATCTGCAGCCCACTTCCCCGTCCCACTACAGACACACAGCGCATGAAAAAAACAAAAGACAAAGCCCGACACAACAAAACACATTCAAATTAACAAACACGAACGACAGCTGGACTACATGTCGCCATTACAATGCTGCTCGAAAGTTTGTGAACCCTGTAGAATTTTCTGTATAGCTGCATAAAATCGATCTAAAATGTGATCACATCTTCATCTAAGTCCTAAAACTTGATAAAGTGAACCCAGCTCAACAAAAAACGCAAAAAACATTATTCTTTTATAATTTATTTATTGAGCAAAAATTATCCAACATTAAATGCTTTGTTGGCAAAAGTATGTGAACCTTTGGATCATACGTATTTTTAAAGTATCATATTTTATATTTGGTTGCATATCCTTTGCATGCTGTTACTTCCTGAAGTCTGTGACCCATCAATATCAAAAGACTCAATATCTTATTTCCAGGTACTGTTACAAGCGATACTATAACCTCTCTGCATTTGAATGGATCTCTGAGAATTGGGGGGTGAGACTAGATTCAGCTGTAAATTGCACTGGAACAGTATGGAACACATGGTTGGCTAAATGGCTCGTAGTCATCAAGGGTCTGACATATCAAACAAGCCTCAAACTATCACTCTTCTGCCAGATATCCAGTAGATATGGATGGATCACTTTAAGGGTTATTTCTCCTGATTCATTTTCCTATAGAACTATATGGAAAAATAAGTCAGGAGAAGAAACCATTCAAGTTATCCATCCATATCTACTGTATTTCTGGAAGCAGAGTGATGGTTTAAGGCTTGTTTGATACGTCAGACCCTTGATAACTTAGAGCCATTTAGCCAACCTTGTGTTCCATACTGTTCCAGTGTAATTTACAGCTAAATCTAGTACCACCCCCCAATTCCCATAGAGATCAATTCAAATGCAGAGACATTTATTATCGCTTGTAAGAGTACCAGAAAATAAGATATCAAGAGTCTTTTGATGTTGTTGGGTAACAGACATCAGGAAGTCATGGTATACAAAGGATATGCGACCAAATATTAAAAATGAATACTTTATTTTATATATAAATGCAGGGGTGCCAATAATTGTGGCCAACGTGGTTTTGTTAAAAAATAATTATTTCTTGATGAGGGATTTTTTTTTCTCATAATAAATGAACGTCAATTAAAGGATGAATTTTTCTCATTTTTTCAGTGTGAGATTAAGCTAACTCACGAAACAGTGAATTTTTTATAGTCCTTTTTACTCATCTTTACCAGGGTTACCAACAAATTTGAGAATGTCTATGTAGCATTTTATAGTTTTTTGTGGATATGAATTTTCCTCTTTTTTTGGGTTCATTACGACTACATAGTAGTCCAAAAGCGCCAGTGATAAAAAAACATTCTTGGAGCAGCATAGTAAATTATCATTAAATGACAGTCATTGCTGTTAGGGTGTTGAGGCTTAGGACAGTTTGCTGGGTTCTAGAACAGAATGCCCAGTGGCAGAGTTCTGTAGTGACTATGATGTCATAGCCTTGGCTCACTGTGTCCCAGGTGGTTTTTTATTTTTATTTATTTTTTATTTTTAAATGCCCGTTTCAGGAGTGGCACATGTGTCTTGGATTCACCTTGTTGACTCCTCAAGCGCTTCCTCCCCCAGGTTTTTAGTGCTGTCTGTTTTCTGTGGCGGTGGACAGAATCCTGTGTACTTAAATGGTTAGTTCAGAATTTTGGGCATAATATCTCATTTACGACGTACCCGTGATTTTATCAATCGATGGAGACCATTTTCAGCTGATTCCATGTTGTCCTTCGTATGGACGTCCAGCTGTTGCTAATGCTAGCACAACCTAATGGTATCAGTTAGCATCCACTGCCAAACACACTTAAACACACTCGGTGCACCCAAAGCAAATAAAATACCACGACAGACTATCGGGGAGGATTTGAGTGTTTACACCATCATTTTGAAGTCAAGCTATCGTTGAATCTTTTACTTTGTGCTATCGCTCTGTGTTCTCTGTGGAAGGAGCCAATACGTTGACGTGCGGCGGTGGAGCCATACTTTGTATATCAATTTGTTGTTTTGTACCTCAGACACAACAGACCAATAAATGACAGTCACAAATAGTGAAAACAACCAAAAACAATGACAGTTATACAATACAAGGCTCTGGACTGTTCCAAATATTGATAAACCATGTAAGTAATCGGCAGCTGTAGATCTGTAACATTACCAGTAGAGCTGAAAATTGCTGCCTGATGGTTATGTGCTCGGCATTTCATGGCTACTCCACTGTTGCCAAAACAATCCGTTTTGCCTTAAAGTTACATACAGTACCAGTCAAAAGTTTGGACATACCTACTCATAGAAGGTTTTTTTTGTTATTTTTACTGTTTTCCACATTTTAGAATAGTAAAGACATCAAAACTATGAGACGACATGAATTAAATTATGCAAAGACCAAAAAAGTGTTAAACAAATCAAAAAAGTCTTATATTTTAGATTCTTTTAAGTAGCCACCCTTTGCATTGATAACGGCTTTGCACATTCTTGCCATTCTCTCAACCAACTTCTGTGGTAAACAGGTATTCCACAGGTAAACAGGTGATGCTATCATGACTCTGTATTAAAGGATATCAACGCATTGGCTCTTTCCACAGAGAACATAGGGCGATAGCACAAAGTAAAGGATTCGACGATGGTTTGACTTCAAAATGATGATATAAACACTCAAATCCACCCTGATAGTCTGTCGTGGTATTTTATTTGCTTTGGGTGCACCGTGGAGTGTGTAAGTGTGTTTGGTAGTGGATGCTAACTGATACCATGAGGTTGCGCTAACATTAGCAACAGCTGGATGTCCATATGAAGGACAGCATGGAATTAGCTCAATATGGTCTCCATCGACTGACAAAATCACGGGTAAGTCGTAAATGTCCAAAATTCTGAACTAACCCTTTAACGCCGGATGTGTCATTTTACTCTCACCAACTCTTGGGTGACAACACAGAAAAGCATCACATTTACATAGCTTCTAATGGAAGAGCATGCTTTCAGAGTATTTAGCGGGAATTGGGGGTTCATTCCAGTTCATCATCTACTGTGGATAAATCCGTTGTATCACCTCATTTCAAAAAATTTATTTGTCTGTTAATTTATTGCTATTTTACATTGGTAATAACAGTCGTTTTCTTTACTCTTCAGGGGATATGGGTGTTGGAAAATCCTGTTTGCTCCATCAGTTCACAGAAAAGAAGTGTAAGTACCTATATATTCCCCAAATAACGGAATTCAAGAAATGGTGTACTTGAAATATTGACTTGCATGGTAGTTATGGATAACAGTCTACTAATTGTATTCTAAAATGCATAAATGTTTTATAGTTAGCAGCCACGGAATGCTTTATGCTTCTATGGTATGTAACTATGGTGACAATGCACTACGGTGACGACGTATCCCTACAGAACTGTATGTATCCCATCCGGATACGACCTCACCAATTTAAGGCACTAAACGGTTACTGTCATTAAAAGTTCTGATCCTTTGTAGTGCAGGTAAAAAGTTTTAAATGTCGATTGTGGGCCCCATGAACGATTATTCGAATATTCGACTATTCTGATTCATCCCTAGTTTGTTCATGGAAGGAAGGTGGTTTCTGATTGCATTTCCTGTTTGCTCATGGAGGCAAGGTGGTCTCTGATGTATTTCCTGTTTGTTCATGGAAGTAAAGTGGTCTATCTGATTGTGTTTAAATAAAGTAATCTTGCTTTACAATTTAGAGATCTGGGAAGAAATCTGTCATGTTTAACATTGTACCATTTAGAGGTCAGGTTAGCTTCTGTTCACTTAGATATTAATTGTAGAAGGCATTTTGACCAGAGGTGCCCACATTTTTGCACCCCACTCTATATCCTTTGCATGCAGGGTCTGAGGTATCAAATGAGCCTCAAACCATCACTTTGCTGCCAGATATGGATGGATCACTTTAAGGGTTGTTTTCCTATGGAAGGAATGAATGATTGGCTACATATTTAGGTGTGTGTGCCAGTGTGATATCGTAAACTATCAATCGTGAATGGGCAAATGTATATGCTTTATAATGGACAAAAATAAATGTTTTATTCATTTTATGATGTGTTTTGGATAGGTTTTTGGACCCGTAGTTATCTATCCCCCTATACTGATGAAAAGATGTATGTATGTAGTTAAATATATGTAGTTAAATATATAATAATTTTATGATTTCCAGCAGTGCACAATTTAGCCAATTTGTATAGATTAGGAGACAACAGGGTACACTGCCTATATTTTACATCATAGATCTTTAGTAGTTCTGCATATCACCCTCAGATTTTGCAAACTGGTGGATACAGGGCCTATGTTCCAGGAAATGTATAGCTTTGCCAGTTTCACATATTAACTCTCAGTATTTCATTGCAAACTAAAGAAAAGGTTTATTTGCATTTGTGGCTCTTTATTTTGACATAAATTATGAAAATAAACAAATATAAGTTATCCCATAAACAGGTGAGAATTTAACAAATTTGGCATCTGTACGAAGGGGTTAACGGGAATTTTTTTTGCATGTTTCAAATTTTTTATAAGAACTATATTCTGTACTTTATACTTAGGTATCTATTGTTTTGTTTTGTTAAAGGGGTAATATGGTGGTTTACCTACTTTCTGGTGTTTTGTATGATATTGGTATATGGGGTATTGCGGGAACACCACGGAACTATCAAATTAGTATTTTCTTTAGGTTTGGAGAAATAGACTATTTAATTTTTCAGGTCGTTTCTCGTGTGACATCACGTGTAGCAGACGTTCGAGTTCGAAAGAGCAGTTCATTCGATCTCGTTCAATTTAGCCGGCTACTCTCTCGTTCAATTTGTTGTCCCACTTCAGTGACGCCAGATGGGAAATATAAAATTATCGTAGGTCTACATTTTAGCAATATTTTAAAATGTTGACTGTTTCGATAACCAACTTGTAACATAACAAGGGTAATTCGAGGTAGGCTAACATTAGCCAGCTATTAATAGCTAAGCACATTCTTTGTTATATGGAAAACAATTTTATAACTGATCTTTGTTAACGTAACAAAATCAAAGTAGTCTAGAAATCAAATTGTCTAGAGTCGGTGTGTCGACTCATAGCTAGCTATCTAACGTTATCCCGCTCAAACTACATCTTAGCCCTTGTGCTAATGTTACTGTATGCATCTGCTTTTGATAACGTTAGCCCTCCTGCGCTATGTGACCGTGGCCAACCTTACTCCTTTATCGCACTTGTCACACTTGCCCGTAGCCCCTCGGGGACAATAAAGATCTACTATCAATAGTTTTTCTATTAATAAACTATTCTGTATAGTTTAACGATTTTCTCACTCATCTTGCTTGAAATCACAGCTCAGTGTCACGGGAGACGCACCATCACTGTGCTTTTATCGTCTTATTTTCGAAATTACGCTAATTCTGGGATATGGCCTGGTAGGTAGCGTGTACCTTAACAATGTTTGGAGGTTAAACGTTGGTGTGACATCTCTCATTGCTTATATTAAGGACTTAATCTAAATGCCCACTTCCTGGTAAATCCAGTCTCGAGGTAAATATGGTGACAGTTCTCATTGATACGCCTACAAAACGAGGTGAAATTGTAAAATGGGAAATTTGGGCATATAAAAATAAGTTTTATAGTACTTAAAAATAACGGAATAACAACATTGATGGATTCACTTTGATGTTACCTAAAGATAACTCGCATGTGTCACATTCAACCACCATGTTGCCCCTTTAACTTGTTTGTGCTGACCCCTAGTGGTAGAGACGCAGGCGTCTCAATTTTAAGAACATCGCAAATATGTTGCTAGTTCCACGAGAATACGGATTGTATCACCATAACCCGCATATCATCATAATCAGTACTTAATATCCTACCAGCGTGCGAAATATCACGTTTCTATCTGCCACCATTCGCTTGCAATTCATGAAAGTAGCATGCTATGTTGCTACACTGTTATCTACAATGGACCCGACCACATGTAAAATAGCAGACATTTAAACACATTTGAGAGTTAATTAAAGTTTTTATTTTATCACCAAAAAATCGTTTACTATCACAGCAGCAAGAAACACCTTCCAAGATCCTGAATACATACAAGTAAAACTGTCAACATGCCTACTCACTCCACAGGAAACAAAAGGAGTGGTATTAGTTTGTTACCACTTAACTTTGTTTTGCTATAAAGAGCTCCGGTACAATATGAAATAGTCGTAACCTTACTTTTGGTTATGAAGATTAAGATGTCCCCTGCAAGAATCTGAGGTTATTTTTTGCCTTGGTTGACCCGTTTTTAATATTTAATCCTTGTTACAACATGTATCCATGCTCCAAAACGGCTGTGTGTAAATGACCGCATTCAAAAGAAGCACTTGTAAATCCTTCACACAAACGTGATTTTAATTGACACTTATATCGTCCAATAGAGCGCATCCTAAAGCTTTCTGAAATGGTACTAGTTTTACATATCCCCCAAAAACGTTTTACACATGTGGTCAAGAGGTGTGTGGACCAGGAAAAAGTATTACCTGTTTTATATTTTTGCCTTTCAGAGTAACTTCCGTTTTACATTTTCTGCAAGTATTTTGTACATTTACAGCCCATAATGTGTATAAATATTATGTAAACAAATAATTTTAAGCAATGACATTAAATGGTACAGGGGTCGTCTTCAATTTAAGCCATTACACATGTGTGTGATGTGCACATCTGGGGTTATAAGGCTTTTAAACGGAACAGTGCAAAACAGGTGAAAATTGGCCCAATTTTGCTTCTGCACAGAGGTTAAAGGTTGTTTTTGTTAACCTATTTGAACCATCCACCCCCTAACTGGGGGACACTGAACAATAATTTTGGGTAAGAACTAGAAAGAATCTCAGGTACAATATATAATCAACTCACAATGAAAAGGCAGTTTTATAAAAACCATTTCATTATACATTTGAATGAAAACTATTTCCACAATAACAGTCCTTTCAGCCTGTTGTGATTTTATATTGTACTTTTTTGGTAATTTTTTTATTTTACTATATGAACTTAAATACATAAATGGATTATGTATAGCAATATTATTATCATTACTGTTATTAGTATTTTTGAGCTAGCAGTAACAACAAAGTTCTAGAACACCTGAAAAGCTTTTAATTCAAGAAAATGAAAAAAAAAGTCTGGATATGGCTGCATTTCAACAGCTTTTAATATGCTTTTAGTATTCCATTGGTTAAACCGATCACTGCGACAAGCCTAGTTAAAACATTTTTTTCTGCAGTGTAAAACATCACATTTTTGTTTTATTAATTGCGTTGCAAGTTTTGGCTCATGGAATTGCGAGATTGACGGAATTGATTACACAGCAATACAGAGGCAGAACGGACGGTCAGCAGAGTTTAAAAATACAAACAACACAACTAGCATAAATACAATGATTTTAATAGCCAGTAAGTGACATTTCAAAATGGGATTCTAGCTGTTCCTTTGCTTTCTTTTAAAAGGTGTTTTTATGTTCTGAAAAAGTGGCGAGATTAAGCACAGCTAAATCAAAGCGGGCAGCATTAAAGGGATATCGTTTGCATGCAAGATGTTGAAATTTTTAATTAAACGTTTTGTTTCTTTTTCTTTTGCTCACAAGGTTGATGTAGGCCTATATAAACAAGGCACACTTGGATTATAAATTATAAAAAAACGTTAAAGATATAGGATGAGTATCCGTGATTTCACGGACTGCCGATTGAGTCACATGGCCCATATCGAATGGCTTCATCCCTAATTATATATTTTAATGTTTTAATAAACAAATAAACAATCCAATGCTTAATTCTGTAAAGTTCAGAAGAGGCATACAGACAGGTGGGCACTGAATCAAAGATTTCCCTGCTGCAATTGAATTATTTCCCGCATCCGAATATGAACCGGAAACTTCGGATAGGAAAAAATCCTTTTCCCACCCACTATCCGCGCACTTCCGGATTTCGGCTTCGGGCACACCCCTAGTATGTATAGAGACAGAGCGCCGCGCATCATACTCTGAAAACCACGCCCACCGTGGGGGAAAAGAATCTGCAAGAAACAGTCTGTCACCAGCGGGAAAACACCAGTAGCTAGCTAGGAACCACTGATCTAGAACATTTTATTTCAGTGTCATGTGCGAAGAACACCACATTTCAGCATGTCAAAGGACTATTTTGGTACCCTGTGTCTACCAGAGAGGAAAAGGTATATTGACAAACGCAATATTGTTGGACTCCCTCAAAGTCCCTTATCCTTTCCTTGCACGTCTTGGAGAAATGATCCCATGGAATGGCCAAAAGTTACATAGCTACTTTGATATTTACAACTATTGATCAAAATGTCAGCAGGTAAGATTATGGTTTAATCTAAGATCAAAACACCCAAGTCTAATTACACCTTACCAGTAACGTTAGAGCGTAGGCTACTATACAACTACTATTATAATTATTATTGTTATTAGTAGCCTAATAGGCTAACGTTACTTCTATTTCGCTGGCTTACCCTACAACCTGCACAGTTTTTTTTTGTCTGGCCAAATTACAAACTGTATTTTAACAAATCATTTTAGCAAATTGTATTTTATGAAGGTTCTCAAAATGTTAGAAAATATAGCCTATCATAAAAACTTTGCGTGTGATTTCCATTGAAAGCTGATTGCTTTTTCACAACGATGATGCCCACAACTTTTTTGTTAGTGGATGATAATATTTTGCACTTGCAAATATAATTGGCTACTGTAACATTATAGCACTCCGATTTATCCCCATTCCACTACAAACTATTTGCATATGGTCAAAATGTTACTTACAGCAATATAGTTAGCCGACAATTGGATAACTTATTTGACTTAACTTAAGCTACCTGTGAAAAAAAGCCTGCTGCACATGTCCGCCGACACCTCACATCTTATTGCTGGGATCCGCTTTTCTCGTTTTATGGGCTCCGTTTGGCGGTTCGGAATCGTATAAAACTGCAATTCTGGGTTTTTTACCTTTGTTTGTAGTGCATCCCACCAAACAACAAGTTTTAGGCATTTTTATGCCGTTAGCTAATAGATAGAAATGACAAGAAGTCACCGGCACGTCAAGTCAAATGGACGGCGATAGCGGGATGTGGGCAGGGCCTGTTTGCGTTCTGTCTCTATGCATCCCGGCACGAGCCCCCAAAAATCTGTTACCCTCCTCCCAATCCTGGGAGGTGTAACGGATTATGTTCCTGGATGAAAGAATGAAAAGGATGACAGGAGAATTCAATTGCCGTTTCTCAATGCTCTAAGAGTAATTTTATTAAACATGTTTGTGCAGTCAGTCTTGTAGAAAATGATCTTCCATACATACAATGTATATACATATTTCACCAGACCCATTACACAATCAACCCACAATATAAACTTATTCTAAAACACATTCACATCAGTTCATTTGTAAAAATATGAATTTGAAAACATTACAGATACTGTACACCCTTGTTGTATTTAAAATACAACTTAATACCTAATTTATGAAAATACTATAAAGATTATGGTTAAAACATTCAAAATACTGTATCTGAAATACGTTTACATTTGCTCACTGTATTCAAGTGCTAATAGGAAAATACTGGACCAATATAAAAATAATTCAATGAATGGCATACAAATCACAAACAGCTAAATGTAAATAGAAATGTTAGTAAAGTTAAGGCAGGCAAGCGTAAACTTGGGCTTTACAGAAGTAACGTCATCACAAGCTAACAGAATTAGCACAAGCCAAAGCTCTGACAGAACCTAGCACAGGCAAACAGCTAGCGCAAGCTAACTGACCATAACGTTACCTAGCATGCTAACCAAAACTAGCATAAGCTAACGGAATTTTAAGCTTTAATATATAAAAAAACTACAAACTTTTAAAACGTGACACGGACCAGATTCTACTGTATAAACGCATAGAATATTAATGTGGGGCTTGGTTTCAATAAATAAAATACAGAGGAGCTTAAAATTACATTTCTTCAAGTACATTGACAATACCAAATCTGCAGCTAGCTAGGCTACACGACGTTATTAGACCGTTATGAAAACGTTAGCTAGTCAGTTCATAGTTATAAAAACAAGTATACAGACTTAAACATTGACACTGACATAACAACACATAGGTGGGTCATCTTAATATCCTAGCTAGTAATATATTGACTATTGTGTGCTTGTTGACATTGACTAACCTGGATGAAAAAATGAAAAGGATGACAGGAGAATTCAACGGCCTAGTGTACCGATGCAGGCAAACGGCTGAAACATTCCACCGCCCCTAGTGGTAGTAACCATGACAACTGCAGGTGAATATAAATTATGGGAGGATCTCAACATTCTCAAATAGATAAAAACAACACAAATTGTGACCACACCTTTTTGTGTGCATCACACAGGCCTCTCCCTAAATGATGCTATAGTGGCGCTGCGCCACTATGTAGTGAAAAACATGACACTTTTAAAAAATCTATGTAATCCATCCTGTGGTATGCAAACGGACTATCTTTATATGAAATGAGAAATGGCAGATCTCTGTGTGTTTCATTCATGTTAGACAACTAGAAAACTGTAAATCCCCCCCCCCCCCCCCCCATATTCGATTATAGGTGGGTTATATATTTTTGTGGGATAAACACAGCCACAGTTATTTCAGTGTGCAGGTGACAGAAAATTGGATATCCTTGGAGTTTCATCTGCAGCGTGCGAAAGTTTTTTTTCTCCACGTAATCTCGCGTTTTAACCACCTTCCACCGCATATTGCACAGGTGAAAGAAAAACCTGGTAATTCTTGCTCATGAGAAGGTCATTACATCGACTCTTGAAATAGATGAAAGTAGCCTACGTGTGTTTTGCAACTACAGTGAGATTATTATAAAATTTTTTCAATTAAAAGCACAGACGTAATAATCACGTTACCTCCTTCATTAGGCAAGAGAGTGAAACTGATATCGCGTATATGTTAACTAACCCCCTTCCGCCGCATCATGTCGCACGGGCAATGAAAAACCTGATTATTGTTGCTCATGAGAAGGCCATTAAACAGACTACTGATGATGTAGGCTAAGCTCTGAGGCCATCGGAGCAAGTGTGCGTAATCTTCTGCTATTATTATTATTATTATTTATTTTGTGTCATTAACCGAAGCAATACAGAGACAATTCATGTTAACGTTATCGTTATACGTTAGTTTGTCTTTAAAATAGCCGAATAACAGTTTTGGCATTCTACAACACAGTAGAAGACATTTTAAGATAACTTGCATATATTTAGGCAATAGCTATAACCAGTTTATGCGACCGCAAATAGAACATTAAGAAGCATGGTTTATCAGCTAAAAATCTATAATTATATAGAGTTCTTTTCGGTAAAATGCAACTAAAATAGAAGGATGTCTACCCCAAGCAATACAGGACAATTCATTTTAACGGGATTTTAGTTAGTCTTTAAAATAGCCAGATACTTCACTGAAAAAAGGCAGCGATGCAAATCTACCAACACAACAGATGAATAGCGATAGATTTACATAGCCTAACTCATAACATAAGTTATCTTATAACCAGTGTAGCTCAGTTATCCCAAATAGCTACGTTAACAACAGAAGCATGGTTTATCAGATAAAAACCAATACTTAGGCCTATAACTTGTTTTAAAATAATTCTGTTAGCTAATAGCAAGCTGTTTTGTTTTTTTTTGTTTCAGATTTTTCCCATTTTCTCCCAATTTGGTAGCCGATTGAACCCCTATTGTAATTCAATTCCCCCCTGTAGCAACCGCTAGAGAATCGCCGCTAGACAACCCCGTCAGCTGGTAGTAGGAAGGAGGAAGCCACGTCCTCTTCGGGGCGCGACTCCTCGTGCTCCTGACCGTAATTCCAACTAGCCCAGGGCGAGTTCTGTGCGTAGCAATTCTCTCCGAGCCCCTCCCCCCACCCGAGAGCAGCCGCACCGGCCATGCTTGGATCTGGTAGGACAGGACCGTGGCGCGAACCACGATCCTCGGACTACAACTGCACCGACTGAAAGTCGGCGCTTTTTACCGCTGTAGCACCTATAGCAAGCTGTTTAACTTGGCTATCTGCCATTGATGTGGCGCTAGCCAGCTACATTGTGTAAAAAGCAAACGTTAAAACTGAAAAAGCCCGACAAAGATGTTTACCAGGGAGAAGTAGCATAGCATATAAGCAATTCGTGAGGCAATGATGACCTTTTTGTAATGTTATTACAAGCAAGTACAGCAGCACTGCTTATTCCTTTCCAAAAATAATATTAAAATTTTCCTCATAAAATCACACAATGCAGCTCCAATATATTCTATGTGCAAAGTCATGTCATATGTGTGCAATAATTGTTTAGAGGGCTGAATAAAGTATTTATTAAAGAAATTATGTGACGCGCCGTGGATCACCACCTTGTGAGAAAACTGGAGAGCACTGTTGTGTATGATGTATGTCTGTCAGTGCAGTAGTGCAGATGTATGTATGGCTACGGTTACACTAGTCACTTCAATGCGACTTCTGGCATCCGATATCGCTAGGCTGCATTAAGTGACAGGTCTGGACGCGCACAAATCAGATTTTTATTTATTTATTTATTTAACCTTTATTTAACCAGGTTAGTTTCATTGGGATTAAAAATCTATTTTTCAAAAGAGACCTGGCTATCAAGATAATCCTTGCTGTCTTTCCTCGAGGGATCTATCTTGTGACACAATTTGCTACGTGGTGCAAGCAAACTTAAAAGATGCTCTGCAAGGGAGGATTGACGAGAAACAAAAAAACGGCAGTGTGTCCCAATACTCGAAAAATGCACCCTCTTTTCCTCCACTACCGCCTCCTCTCCTCCGTGCTCCGGAAACGGATTTTGTGTTTTAATATAATGTTGCTGATTACATCTTAATTACGTATTAATTGTTACATATTATTTAATGTCTCGACGCAAACCACAATGTCAGGTACGTTGTATACTGTACATGCAAGTACTTGTACTCGAAATGTTCAGGCAGTTTTGCATACTTCCGGGTAGTAGAGGAGTGGTAGTGGGGGAGTGGAGGAAAGGATGTGGGGAGTGAAGAATATTGGGACGCACCCCGGAACTGAACCGCCCTCGCAACATTTTGGAAGTGCAACACCATAGAGTTGAAATGTGACCGCCGCCACATAGTTCTGTGGTGTCCGCCCACCTTTTGTGGAGCATTGCATTATGGGATTCCCTTTTTGCTGGAAGCTTGCATTTTATACCCTTGGTGGAAGGGAGGATAAACGAGGGAGCGAGGGAATATAATTACTCCCTCCACTTTCTTAAATTGGATTCCCCCCTTTAAGCAAGGGAAGGGAAGAAAGGATACATTTTGGATCCGAACGCAGCCAAAGCCATTTTGTCCGTGTTGGGATCAGATCTGCCAAACCACTTGGTGAGGTGGCCTAGCACACTTTGAGATCGGCATTGCTTGTAGTCTGGACGTAATCAGACATCTCAAAGTGCATTCACCGGAAAAACGTTGTTAAACACGCCCATATTTTAGGAGATCAGTAGTATGCTGCACAGAACTGTTTTGTGGTACGCTGACGGTAAATACGAGGCTGTAGCTATTCACAAATGTGATTGAATATGTGCTTTCACATGCGGAAATTGAGCACCCAGTCAGAATCTGTGAAATCATGCACAATATGGTTCTACCTAGGGATGTGCGCGTTTAGTCGACTAGCCGATTAAACGTTGCTACCCTCGCTAGTCGGCACCAGAAATACTAGTCGGTTAAACTTCTTATTTTATTAATGTACACATTTAAATTACATATTGACTGAAATGTCATGTTTTCCTGGTCAAATGTTGCTTTATAAAAAAACGAGCATCCGTTACTAATGTTAACAACGCCGGATTAAAAAAATAAATTAAAAAAACGAAGGAAAAAAACAAAACGCATTAGCCTGTTCGCCCTGCAAGTTAAACCAGCGAGGTGGAAAGAGTAAGTAGGCCTATCGCGTTGTTGAATAGCCCAATAAAACTAATCTAATGTCACGTCGATCTGTCAGCCTAATTGTTATTTTTTGTGTTCCTATTATTGGTAGCTTTTCTGATGACCGATTATTATTTTTTACTGTATTTGCTATGCGATCGCGTTCACCCAATGAAAATGCCGTTGTAATAATCAGGCACGTTTCCTAAAAATGTTTTGTTACGTTGAATATTGTTTTCAATAAATGTTATTTGTTAACTTTTATTTAGTGAGTTGTTGTCATGTTTTTTTAGGATAATGTGCAATGTTCATAATGCAAGGCGCAAAGTGCCACACATTTCAGCGGCATTTAAAATACGATTTGGTTATTGAAGAATGTGATTAACGGTTTCAATTGGCTCTTATAATATACGCAATACATACGGACAATGTTTAACCTTATAGATTAAATTGTGCTAAATTTTGACTGTTTTCTGTGTGTTTTCTTACTTTTAGACTAGTCGACTAGTCTAAGTTTAAACTTCCGTTTAAACGTCAGGGAAATTAGTCATTAGGAACATCCCTAGTTCCACCAGTGCTGGCTACGTTCACGAACCTATACCCTCTCCACCGAAACCGCTGTTGCACCCAGAAACGGACCGCTCGATTTAATAGCACACCTCCGCTGCTGCCTCGTGATCAGTGTACGCCTTGGAAAAAAATTATAAGATATTTGGTTTCATTAACATATTTATAGCTGGGCGATTATTTGATTTTGGGCACTTTTGGGTACTTCAATTTCTCAAAAATAAAATCGCATAAAACCTTCAATTATCTACCTAAGCTTTATTGTCATTTTGTCAGGAATCATAATTAGTTTGTTGTTTTCAATGTCCTACTTTTTTGAGGTTCAAGTACGCATTCACCCATCGACTCAAATGTAAAACAGCATTAAACGGATAAGGAAATATCTTTCAACTTAAAACAATTCTCATTTCATCATAAACCAATCTGTAACTGGCCAGGCTTTGCTAACTTGCTTGCCAAATTTTCCAAATGTAAATGACAGGATAGTAACAGCTAATTAAGAAACAATCAACGCTCTGACCACCTTTGTGGTGTCAAACATTCTGTTTCATTTTCAATGTCCTTCTTTTCTGAGGTTCAAGTACGCATTCACCCATAGATTTACCCATAGTTGAAGTACCTATTACTGTAAGTCTTATTACTGTCAAATTAAGTTAAGAGTACATGGCTTGTTCTTTTAATAGGCCTAAATCTTCTGCTCCATGAGGGAGCATACTTGTTTCCAGACAGAGGCATTGAGCATCATATTTTTTTTTGTAACTGGTTGGGGCTCTGGGACAAGGCCCAGCACATCTTCCGTTCTATACCACAGTATGTCGTCTCTCATTGGCCAGTAGAAACGATTTTCTCCTATCCGACTCATTGTTTTCACCAGAGCAGAACTGTCTGAATCCACATCTTGGATAATGCCGGGATAAGCATCTCCATCGTACAGCACCACGCACCAGTGTGGCCTTCAGTGATTTCTCCCACTAGAAGAGATGTGTCTTGGCTTTGGTCCGTTGTACAGTGCATGGTTGTTTGTATTCACTGATAGGTAGTTATCCATATCTTTTGTTTGCTTTTCTTTTGCCCTTTTGTTTGTTCGATTGATTTTCCATTGACGACTTTTATATCTTTGTTCGCGTTTGGGTAGCTGTGATGTGCATTTCAGTTTACCCGATTTTTATATCGCTCTTTTTCTTTTTGTAAGTATCTTTGGTATTATTCTGGATCCTCTCTCTCTACGATTTTGACCTTTGGGCTGTTGATTTGGGTGCCATGGCGAAGACACTAGCCTAAACAAACACAAAAACTCATTAATATCGGTTATAAATGAGACACAAATATTCAGAAAAAATATTTAAAATTCATGGTAAAATAACATGAAATATACATTTGTACAATAAACTAATACATACATCTATATGAGTAATTTGATCAACAAAGAAAAGGCTATAAACGGATATGTTTTGTCATTACCACCACGTTTTGTCATTACCACCACACCTCCTTGTGTGAATCAAATTTTTCATATGTTCTATACAGTCCAATGTATACACATGGCAATTTACAGAGTAGGATCTCTTGTACAGTTTGTTTAACAGTACTATTGCAAGGGACAGTTGACTGGTTAAAGCAGGTGTGCACACTGCCGGTCCTGGTTTTTGTTCCTACCAATTACCTTAGTTATTCACTCCTGTACTTGGGCACAGTAAAATATTTAGGATAACTTGCAGTTAGCAGCTGTTGCTGGTGCTTTTACAAATGTCAGCTCAAGATATGATTGATGTAATGAAATAATTAAGAGCAGAAGTTGGCACAAAAACCTGAAAAGGATCGGCCCTTGTTGTGCACCTAAGATGGTGCGATAAAGACAGGAATTTAAGCTTGGCCTTGGTTCAAGTGTCTTAACTGTCTTCTTCTCAGTCATGGCAGACTGCCCCCACACGATCGGCGTGGAGTTCGGCACCAGGATAATCGAGGTGAGCGGTCAGAAGATCAAGCTGCAGATCTGGGACACGGCGGGGCAGGAGCGCTTCAGGGCCGTCACACGAAGCTACTACAGGGGCGCTGCCGGCGCACTCATGGTCTATGACATCACCAGGTAGGTTCCGCCCCCCACCACAATTCTGCTGAACCTGATTGGCTCCCATTCGCAGCGTCAAAGTGTAACCTAGGGGGTGCGTTCCAATACTCAAAAAAAGCATCATCCTTTCCTCCTCTACCACCTTGTCTCCTCCGTCCCCCGGAAACTGATCCTTCTGTCTCAATATTGGGAAGATATTTGAATATTTGATGCAGCTTCAAACTCGACTCCTCCAGCGAAGGATACATCGATGTATCCTACTGCGGAAGTCTTTTCACAATTCTGGGTGACATCATCGTGCTCATGCCAACAGTAATAATGATGTGTATGCCTTGCATGAATTTGCCCAAGATAATGATTCCCCAATGCAAGCTATTTAGCCTAAATTGTGTCAGCCCAAAGTACCAGAAGTTTAGATTGCCTACTACGGATAATGGCAGTTCGTTTTTGTGATTCATACCCTATAAATTCTGCAAATTAAGCCAGGGAATCAGGTTTATTTATTTGCTTGTACATGAATGTTGCTCAAACGAACATGACTCTATGAACATAAATAAACATTGAAAGCTACCATTATTTAAGTATGTGAATAGGCTATGCATGAATTAATTAATTTATTCAACCAATCGTTTCCAAAGGACATATTTAAATTTGATTTCAGTTATGTTACAGTGGTGTTGTTATGTTACGGTGGGAAACTATTGTTTTTCCGTGTGAACACTGTCATAATATGACAATTCTATGGAGTTTTTACCTGTTTGAGGGCCGCGTAGTCATGCGTAGAGGGAACGCTCCCCATCCGCGAAAAAATAGAGAAGAGGTCTATGTAGCAGCTTCAATTGATTATACTGGACACACGGGTATTCTGCAGCAGACGTGTCGTGCCGCATCCGTGTCCCATGTATTCCTGGCGTTAGCCAGATTCTTTCTTTTATTAGCCTACACTAGAATCTGGCTAAGAGTGCTGTCCTTTTCTTTCTAAATGTATTCATCCACCAAGGATTCAGCACCTACTACACTATAAAGCCTAAGGCTCTTACCATACCCTAGCCTCCGTTTTCCGTCCCCCCCTTTTCTCTCAATAAAGGCGATTTGAGTGTAGCTTTTCTGCTGTCCTACTACTCTGCCTGGAGAGGGAGGCGTGACTCGCGAGTGTCACACGGAATGTTTACATAGCTAATGGGGCATGAAGACATGAACAAGAATTAGCCCTGTTCACTATGTAAACATTCTAAGAGACATGCAACACCTAGCTTACAAAACTAGCGCACCTTTCCGATCCCCTGTCTCAGTAAAAGTCAGGCAAAACACTAGCAATAGCTTAAAGAGTAAGTACACACACTATCTCAGCCTGTCTCCACCTACGACACAATTTTGAAAAATACTTTGTGGGGTGAGCGAGGGAGAGGGGTGGGGGCGGAGGATCTGTGTCCATCATTTGCATAAATGAACGTACATTGTACAAATGATTTTGACTCGGATCAAACTGTGAAACTAGACGTTGCAGATCAAATATGAATCAAGATTCAGCAACTGCATGGCCTTTTTCTCACCTCAAATATTTTCAGAAACGTATTTTAGTGGACTATTTATGTGGAATAAGAGCGTTTATGAACAGGATGCAACGTTGTTCAGGTTTTAAAATGTGGAGACGATAGGAAAGGAACGTAGTGGGTCTAACCAATCAGGTGCCGGCTGTTTCTGTTTATGGGCGACAACAATTATCTATATGACGTAGAGGTACCTCCAAAGAGGTACTCTGACATCACGATTGGGGTGGGTGGAGTGTGGGGAGCAGAAAAGGAATTTAAACCGGTAGAGGGCAGCACAAAGACGATTTTCTACCAGTTTCTTATGATATACAAGAAGTTGTGTAAGATATATTAAGAAGTTGTGTAAGTCGCTCTGGATAAGAGCGTCTGCTAAATGCCTATAATGTAATGTAATGTATACAATATTATTTCAGAATTGTTGAAATAACGGAATGGATGAATAAGTTTAATTATAAGTTAGGCATACAAATGCGTTTACTTAGAAGAATTTAAAAAGTGATCTACGGTGTAGTTACCCTTTAAAAGGCGTTGAGAACATACCGGAAGCGCGCACCACTCGCGTCTGCGCTTCTCAGATATGGATTTATCCAGTCATTTTTTCGGAACAAAATGGGCTACATTACTTAAATAATCTCGTAAGAAGCTAGGCCTATAGCACACTTGTCAAACCCGCCACGGACGTTTTTAAATTACAAACATGATTTAAAGGGCACAACTGGGTGCTAATGAGGCACGACTGATGAGGCACTGACGAATTAACACGAGAACGGTGGGAGATTCAACATGACAGCGCGCTACCAGTAAACTTCAACAACAACTGCCGAAAACAAGAAAACTGTCCAACGAATTATGGTGCTCACTGTAGCTGTATTAAACAGGCTGCACTACTCATTTTTTGATTGACTGCGGGTCGTCAGGAATGGTTTCGCTCCTGTAGCCGAGCCTACCAACCAGGTGAGATTTCAACACTACGATCACTGTATGGAAGCATTTAAACATTGCTGTAACAATTAGTTTTAGTTTTTTTCATAGAAATATGTATATAGTCTATAGGTCTGTAGCCTACAATGAATCTGTTGAGGTAGGCTATAGCCTATTAGGCTTATTTATAGGCATGATCTTGTCTGCATTATTTCAGGCCAATGGGGAAAGAGACATAAATCATAAGAACGGTTTTGAGTAACATTTATTTACATTAGCTTACTATTTACAAATGATTTTTAAAATTCTCCCTCTACTCTCTATTTCTTGAGATCTCCCACCTGGGAATTATTGGCTGAGTTGCTTGTATTTTCCCATGGTATCAAGGGCAAAAAGGCACTGGCTCTAAAGGTTGTCCCTTAAATATAACCACAGGAGCCAATTAACTCCCAATTAACTCCTAATTATGACAATTTAATTGGCCAATCAGAAGCTTCTAAAAAGTCAATACATCAATTTCTGGAATCTTCCAGACTGTTTATATGAAATAAATCTGTCTAATTGATTGTTTTAAAATGACCTTTAATGTGAACAAAGTACATGGCCTAATTAACTTGCCCAAATAAATGTATGGTAACATGAAATGTGTGGAGTTGTGAAAAGCTGAGTTTGAATATCTTAAGCTGAGGTTCGGCCTCAACTGTAGTGACTTATTGCTCTGTACAATAATGTGGAAAAGTCAGGCCAGTGTTTCCCCTCCCATGCATTAGGCGGGGCGGCCCACACCGCCTACGGAGCTTGCCGCCCCACCTGAAAATATTAAATGCCGTTAATTAGTGTTTTGATTCACGTCCATGCACAGAAGAATGGATTTGTTTAGGTTACGTTAACTCAGGAAAGCGAAAGTAACCCCAGAGCCGGCCACGGTAAACGAACGTTACCTGGAAAATTCTCTCCTTTTGCAACTCTATTGAGATTACACTGTCTCTGAGAGACCCAATACAAGTGCATCACAGGCTCTTCCTTAACAGATTAACCAGGGTTTAGTGGATGGTAGATTAGTCATGCAATTGATTGTCCTCAATATTAATATTTGTGATATTTTTCAGAAGAAGCACTTAAGCACACACACCCCTTTTTTTCTATCCATTACCTTTTGTGAAGTTTCCTGTTATCTGATTGGTTCAAGCTAGAATATTCCCTTTGTGGCGGTTTCATTAGCAAGCAGGGTCTGTATTTAATCTCTATCTTCCTTTACAGTTCCTCTCTTTAAAGGTGTAATGTGTAAGATATATATATATATTTTTTTTTTCCTAAGCAAGCAGTCTTTCTGTCCTCTTGGCATTTTTTGCTCTTTAATCAGACAGAGAGGAGGGGGGCAGGTAGAGATGGGATCACAGTACAAGAAGTGTCACGGTCGGGTTTCGAACCCGCAGCCACACGGGGCATTCGTTTGCATGTTTAAGAGCCAGCTGCCCTACGGACTGCGGCACAGTCTTGCATTTTATAATTTGTGGTGCAGTTCTGTAATGTTATTGCTCCTGTCACCATTGTACTGAATGGAAATGGGTGTTAGTCCTTCTGGCTGTTTGTCTGTCCCAGCTGATTCCTCAGCTGATTGGCTTTTCTTCAGAGTGTAGCAGTTGTTTTGGGGATACCCTTAAAGTGTACTGGGTCACCCCTGTCACAGTTGCTGGGAATGTGGTGCACCACTGCACATCACGCAGAACAGACCGAAACAGGAAGACTACGTAGGCCTAGTTATCTAGTTATAGGACCTACATTTTTCATGCTGGTGACATTGTCATGTCAGCAATATATTGAAATTGGCAATGAATAAATAAAACTGCACCATGAATAAAAGGAGTCAATTTCAGATGTCTTGCTAGTACTTGATTTGCTTTTGGTGGACTTTTTTATTAATTGAAATTGGTCAGTGTAGTAAAAGCGCAGACTTTGAGTCGGTGCAGTTACACACAGAGGGGGGTTCAAGACCTGGTTCT
This sequence comes from Ilyophis sp. 1 JC-2022, assembly GCA_022702515.1. NCBI lineage: Eukaryota > Metazoa > Chordata > Actinopteri > Anguilliformes > Synaphobranchidae > Ilyophis > Ilyophis sp. 1 JC-2022. The sequence goes on along the minus strand of CM040394.1, from coordinate 53,665,819 downwards.
GCCAGATCCAAGTCTGGCCGGTGCATTGAGGGAGCGACAATTGGGCAGCCGCTCCCGGGGTGGGGGGAGTGACTCTACAGGGGAGAATCGTCACGTACAATTGACCCCGGGCGAGTTTGGAACCACGGTCAGGAGCTCGGAGGAGTTATGCCCTGTAGAGGACATGGCGCCCTCCTTCCTACTACCGGCTGACAGGGTTGTAGCAGCAAATTCTCAAGCGGTTGTTACACTGGGAATTGAGTAACATAGGGGTACAATTTGCCAGTAGATTGAGGGAAAACGGGGGAAAATCTGAATAAAGCTTGATTTATTGCCCCCCCCCCATGTTGTTTCTTGCTTCCCTATAGCTTTCGTCTATGTTACCGCAGTGCTGTTTGTCCGACCCTGTTGTCATGGTAACACGTGTCACATTTTTGTGTGATTCACAGGAGAAGCACATACAACCACCTCAGCAGCTGGCTGACTGACGCCAGGAACCTCACTAACCCCAACACCGTGAGTAGCGCCCGCCCAGTTCCCTCACTGCTTGTGGCATTTTCATTTATTAATTTGTTTATTTATTATTTATTTTGTTGTTTACCTGAACAACCACCTCTCTCCAGCCATACTCTCTAACACGGCTCAGAGATTGAGGGCTGTCGTCACTCCAGTTTGTCTCCCGAGCTTCTTGTGAACCGCTGATCCAATCTAGAGAACCAAGCACACATTGGTTCCGCACGCCAGTCAGCGGCTTGCTGGGGCCCAGGGCTTTATGCCGAAGACGAGCCCACTGCTGGACCCCTGATCAAAATTTTTTTGAAATGTATAAATCTAAATCTGGAATGTCCAGTTGCATTTATCAGCACCGCCCATCCCCGCGCAGCGTCATCCAGCAGCACGCGATCACACCAGGGCCACAGATGGCACTGGCACCATCTGAAGTAGAGTCTGGACAGGGGGCCACATCACCACACAGAGGACCAGGCCTTTAGCTAAATATACCTCCAGATTTAAAAGACCTTGATTTAGAATTTGACACACAGTGCACCTTCCTTCTTTTCAGGTTCTGCGGAGTGTGCAATTCAGAACATGTGCGTCCTACAGCCTTCATTATTTGCATTTTGCATTTAGGTTTAGTAGGTGGCCTTCACCAGAGCACAGAACACGCTTGAACATATTAGAGCTTCACAGACTATCTCTGAATTGGTTAATTTTAAAGATAAATCTCTTAGCAGCTGTCACACTGAGCTCAGATCAGGTGGATCCCTGACGTTGGCTGGCTCTTTCTGCAGGTCATCATTCTCATAGGTAATAAGGCAGACCTGGAGGCCCAACGAGATGTCACGTATGAGGAGGCCAAGCAGTTCGCCGAAGAGAATGGTGAGAACGCTCACCACCCGTGGGTGAAGCTAGATTACCTGCAGATCCATCTCTCGGCATCTAGGCTCTCTCCACCCCAACTCTCTTTGCTAGCACTTCTCAGAATGTTATCATGTTTTTCTTTGTGGATGTGATAACGGTGAAGAATTTTTGAAGAATTAGATTTTTTTTTCAGGCGGGCTGACAACTTAATTGATTCCAGGGCTTCTTTTTTCAGTTGTTGCTTATAACATTAATTATCCTTATATGTGGTTGTTGCTTTTATGAACCTTTTTGAACACACGTGTGTATGCACTCTCTATTGGGGAGGTCTGCTAAATGAATGTGCATTGATGATGATGATGATGATGATGATGATGATGATGATGATGATGATGATGCTTTACAAACAGCCTGACTGCCATCTTGTCATTCCTCCCCTTCTTTGGCAGGCCTGTTGTTCCTTGAAGCCAGTGCAAAAACGTAAGTCCTTTCAGACCCGTACTGCACTGCATCTATATGAAGGGAGGAGTTGTGGTGGTTTGTAACCCCGCTCTGTACCTGTCTGGTCTCTCCCGCTGGGCAACAGGGGGGAGAACGTGGAGGATGCCTTCCTGGAGGCAGCGAAGAAGATCTACCAGAACATTCAAGATGGGAGCCTGGACCTTAACGCCGCCGAATCGGGCGTGCAGCACAAGCCCTCCGCCCCCCAGGGTGGCCGGCTAACAAGCGAACCACAACCCCAGAGGGAGGGCTGTGGCTGCTAATGTCCGGTTACCACCCTTCGCCTCCAGCCCTCACTTTTGCTCCCCTGGCATCTACTACCATCATCTCCCACTGCCCAGGGTGGAGTGAGTGGCCCCACCCTCAGCCTCCCTTTCTCCCTTCCATCTCTGTTCCTCTACCTCCCACCCCCCCTTCACTCTGTCATCCTCTCCTGTCCAGCTGTCCTCCACACCCCTCCGCTCCCATCCTGCTCAACCCCTCCCCTGCACTTGTCACAACTGTTCATCCCTGTAGGGTCTGGGTTCCAAACAAGCGTAACCAAGCAACTGAATAACAGATGACGGTGACATTTGAGAAAAAGCTCTTTTTTTTTTCCCCTGTTTTTTTATTTTATAGTTGTTATATATACATATATATATGCCAGTTTCATCCACACAATTTGAAAAGCAACCCAATGAAGTAGGTTAACAACACATGGTTCAACTCGGAACTCTTCTGTATCTTTCTGTCACTCTTGCATGGTGTAATTTAGGATTATTTTAACTTAAATTAAAAATGAAATGTAAATGATTCTACTTTGCTATACTGTATGATCTGGAGGGAATGCTTAGAGAGAAGGAAATAATGTACTTTATAATGCCGCTGCTCCCCCATTCCCTGTGTCAGGTTGGCTTCAGCCATAGTTGTGTGTTTGTGTGCCTGCGTGTGTGTGGGTGCTGTCCAGCATTGAGTGTGTGGTCCACCTTACAACTTAGACTACCAAACCAAACACTTCTGCTGTGCCCGTAATTCAACTGGTTCATGTGGTAGCCTGATGTCCATGATGAAGGCTTGGAAAATAAATATAACTTTTTGCACTGCAGGATTTAGCCACAGTGTGGCGCCACAGGTTTAGCAAAATTAGACCCCACCCCCCCTACCTGAAAAGTCACAGTAGTTTATTTACCCCTTATCCAGAGGTGGGGCAAGTCCTATACCGGATTCCCCATTTCCCTGTGGACATATGTGATCTTATAGTGGGTGGGGTTGTAGAAGATTGACCCTTGAAGGTTGTAAGAAACTGCATTTCCTTTGCAGACCTCTATAATGTACCCCACCCCCCGCCCCCCCACCCCACCCACAATACATCAAGAAACAAATTCCAGACCATATCAACATTATTGTCCTTTGCAGCTGTTTTTTGGTTGTTTGTTGCCTTACTACTGTTGTTATTAATATTATTACTATAATCATTTAATCTCTCTTCGCCACTTGCTCTACTTACTGATGTTGGACAGATTTCTGTTAAATAAACTTTGTTTTACATTATTCCTATACATTTCCTTTGACGGATTTGGCTTGTTAAAAAGGTGTAAAAAAAAAAAAAGTTAAAAAAGGGTATTTGTGTGTGTGGGTAATGTTTAAAGGAGAGTTTGTAACACATTTAAATCTGTAAATCGCCAGGCTGCAATCTTACAGGCTTGTATATTAATGCCATAAACATACATCCCACCAAACAATCCACCTATGTGAGGTTTGTTATGGTGATAATTGTAAATGTACCATTAAAATAATAATTGAAACCTCAGCAGCTTGTAAACATGTATGTAGTGATGATGGCTATTATACAGGGAGGGCAAAAGACCAGTGCTGGACCTTTAGAAGTCTGTACAGGTGGTGATGTGTTCATGGGATGCTTGTAACTCATGCTTGGGAAATGTTTAACATGAGCTGGGATTCCATCAACATTTGTCCTCAAGTTTGACTAACAATTTAAAAGCAGTTTTATTTGTTCTTCACAAACTCAATTTGGTGAGTTACCTTTAGTGATTGGCTGAACTCGCCAAGCTGTGTGCGTGTTCTTACTTTTAATTGTCAGTCAGCGCTTACATTAAAGTTAAGGACTAATGATTGAATTCTAACCAGTGTCACTATGAACAAATAGAATAGGTCCCATCTCTCCTCCCCCCTCAAGTGGTAACACCTGGTCGCCATTCAGTTGTTTAACAACTTTTGTTTTTAATTGTTAGTCAATGCTTGTATTGTCAAAATTGAGGACAAATGTTGACTGCATCCCAGCTATAGTATCTGAATGAATGGAACAGGTCCCATCTCTTTCCCCCTCTCAGTGGTGACACCTGGTGGCCATCTGGTTTATTTTCCCCACATCACGACTGGGAAGCTGCTCCTCACTCTGGTGGGGTGGGGGGGAGAAGGGGCAATGTTTGATTTTAAGGGTCAATAAAGGGGGGTGGTGGTGGGAGTAGGTAGGGCTCCCCTTTACCTTTTAACTTAAAAAGACCCAGTCCTCTTTTCTTGCAAGTTTATATTTTCCACTGCACCCCTTTTAGTAAACTGAGGTTGAATGGAGAATATTACTTTTGGTTATTACCACTGTATTCACCTCTCCTTTGGGGGAGGGGGAGGGGAATGTTTTCCTGTCCTGTCTTAATTTGAGAGGTTGTGGTCAGGGTGTGTGGTTGTCAGATGGGGTCTCCCAAAAGCTGTGCTCTTACTTCCTTGCTCTCTGGGTGACCTTTTCTGGCTCCACATGTTCGCGAGTTAAAAAGAAAAAGTAAATATGTATAAATTTTGAAGGAACTGTGCTAACGTTGAAATGCGTTCTGCGTGTATATGATTTTAAAATGTTGACATTTGATTTTAATAATGATGATAATAAAATGCTCTAGAAAGAAAAAACAAAAAGTATAAATATTTTGTGGTGTGGCCTCTTAATGGTGTATCATGTTGCCCTCTTAAATTACAAGATTCCTTGCATGGACTATAATTTAAATGGGAGGAAACCTGGTTCATGATAATCCACTTTAAACACTATAGTGGTGTTATAGTGCAGGAAAACATTTTGACATTCAGGAGCCCAGCCCCCGCTCAATTTGACTGAAAGTTTTTAAAAATGCGCTACAATTTGCTTGCTTGCAATTTGCTACATGGGTCCATCTCCTCATGAGGAACATAATTACCCATTTTCCTCTTTTCTCAGTTTTGGCCTAACCAGGGGCAATTGTTTTGACTTAATAACGTTTATTTGTATCGCGCCTTTCATACAGATCTCAAAGTGCTTAGTGCAGTGGAAGAAAATCAATAAAATAATATATTAAAATAAGGTAGCATGTGAAAATAAAAAATACATAAAATAGCAGAGAAAAACAAAAAAGGACAGGAAAATTAAATTATCAAATATTTCTGAAAAATGGGGTGTAGGGTGTTCCACAGTTTTGGGGCATATGGGTAATGGCTGCTTCTCCGCTTTTTTCACAGAGTACTTTGGGTACATTTAAAAGACCAGCATAAGAAGGTGATAAAAGGGCTCTTGCTTGGTGATAAAATGACAAGGAGTCACAAATATAAGAAGGTGCTATAGAATTAAGAGCTTTGTATATGAGTAAAAGGACCTTAAAATTAATTCTAAAATAAACAGGAATGCAGAGTAGCTAAAACAGGAGTAATGTGCTCTCTTTCTGATTTTAGTTAAAAGTCTTGCAGAGGTTGCAATCTCTACTGACTTTTTTGGAAGGCCTGTAAGTAGGGCATTACATTAATCTATTACCTACTACAAATAAAAGCATTAATTAATTTCTCAGTATCCTGTTGTTAAAAATGGCTTTACTTTGGCAATATTTCTCAAGTGAAAGAATGCTGTCTTTTGCTAATATGGGCTTTAAATCAGAATCTAGAATTACACCAAGGCACCAAGCCAGGTCTCCAAAGTCTATTAAAAAGGGTGTCCCTTTTAGATCTGGGTCCAAATAAAAGTATCTCTCTTTTCCTAATTTAATTATTTAAAAAATTCTCACTCATCCATTGATTGACCGAAGCTAAACAGGTGGTCAGGGAGCATATGGCATTTGGGTCGTTTGGCTGAACAGAGATGTATCACAGTGGAGTGCAAAAATGTGGGCACCCCTGGTCAAAATGCCTTTTACAATTAATACCTAATACCCCTTTTACACACAAAACCCGGGAATGACGCGATATATTGAACATGGGTTCGACCCGCGTTTGACCCATTCACACCGCACTATGGTCTCGGGTAAGTCCCGGGTCGTCACCATTTACACCAAGACCCGGGTCAGCAAGTTTACTTCTGTATACGTCACTGTTGAACAGGGTTGTCGCCTTGCGAAGCTATTAAAAGCGGACGTTTTAAAGTTTGTTTATACTGGAGATTCAAGAAGTTATTGCTGTTATTGAAACTCATATTTCGAATAAAGACTTAAAAGAAAAGCTGTGAAACCATATGTTTCAAAACTATTTTCTTGAAATAAAGAATGACAACTAAATTAAGTTCTACATTTTTATTTAGCTCATAAAGTAGCCTATCACGGTTTTGTTATATAGGCTATAGGAAAATTTATCAAGGCATATTAGACAGCTTGAGAAAAGTGTTAAAAACACAAAATGGAAAAAGTAGCTAAAGAAATAGTAAAGTAAGTAAAATTTTATTTATATAGCACCTTTCAAAAACCTAGGTTAAAAAGTGCTTCACAAAAGTGTACATTATAACTCAAGCACAGAAGCATTTAGAAAAACCCAAGAGAGTTTGCTGACCTGACTCCCAGGGGGAGACTGTTCCACAGTCTCTGACCCAGGACAGCAAATGCACAATCCCTTTCGCGATTTTAGTTTTGAGTGAGGTACAACTAGCAGGCCTTGCTCAGAGGACCTGAGGGGCCTAGTAGGGGTATAAGGCCTTATTAATTCCCTGATGTACTCTGGAGCAAGACCATTTAAAGCCTTATAGATAAGGAGGAGGATCTTGAATTGAGTCCTAAATTTGATCGGAAGCCAGTGTAGTGACATCAGGTGATAGGAGAGCGATATGGTGTTTTAGTGAGTAATCTTGCTGCAGAGTTTTGGACTAACTAATCGGGAAACAGCATCGTGACTAAGCAGGAATGAAGGGCATTACAGTAGTTTAAGATTGAGGACACAAAAGCATGGATGACCATTTCCAACTGCTGGAAAGATAAAAGTGGGTGTATTTTTGTTCCTCAGGTGTTTTTCAAATTCTAGCTGGTAGTCAAAAGTAATGCCTAGGTTTTTGGAAAAAGATTTTCTATTTGTGGTCAATGGCCCGAGGTGTTGAAGGATACTGGTAGAGACCTGATCTGGGGCGAAAACCAGAACTTCAGTTTTACTACGATTTAATTGAAGAAAGTTTTGAGACATCCAGTTACTAATCTCTGCCAGACACTTTTGCAGTGTCGTTAAATTTGAGAAGTCACCAGGCTTAATGGATTAGTAGAGCTGTGTATCATCAGCGTAGCAATGATAAAACAACCAAATTGACGGATCAAGTAGCCTCAGGGGAGCATATATCATGAAAATAAAAATCCAAGAATTGATCCTTGAGGTACCCCACAAGTCAGAGGAGCACAGGTGGATGCCTTGTCATCAACTGAAACAAAAAACTTCTGGTTGGACAAATAAGAAGAAAACCAGTTTAGTGCTACACCGGATATCCCAACCCATTTTTCAAGCCGATCAATAAAAATAGCGTGATCGATAGTGTCAAAGGCCGCAGACAAATCTAAAAGAACTAAAATGGGAATTTCACCCTGGTCTAATTGCACGAGAATGTAATTTCTGACCTTGAGGAGAGCGGTCTCAGTGCTGTGTTTTTGGCGAAAACCTGGTTGGAATTTATCCAATATGTTATTTTCTTCAACCAATTCCATAAGTTTCTTGCAGACTACTTTTTCTAAGATCTTAGCTGTAAAAGGTAGCTTAGAGATAGGTCTATAATTTCATAGTATGCTAGGATCTAGGTGCGGTATTTTTAGATGGGGTTGAACAGAGGCTATTTTAAAAGATTCAGGAACATAGCCTGACGAGAGGGACTGGTTTATAATCGTGAGCAGAGATGGTCCAATAATGCTGATGGCTTCATTGAGTAATCTGGGAGGCACAATGTCAAGGGGACACGTGGAAAAATTAGTGTGAGAAACAGTATCAATAAAGTCACTGAGAGTGATGGGAGAGAGCCGATGTAATAAGATGGGCTGGGGGACACGATTACTGCTCTTATTTTGATAATTGTATCAACAAAAAAGTATAGGAATTTTTCACAATCGTCCACCAAAGGTGAGGACGTGCTAGAGGGAGAGTTATTTACAAGACGGTCAATGTTTTTTTTTTTTAAAACCTAGGATTGTGTTTGTAGATATGAGATTATTAAAATAGGCAGATTGTGCATCCTTAATTTTTTGGTTTATCAGTTGTGTGGTTTTCCACCTACGCTCTGCTTGTCTACATTCTCTTTTCATAGAGTGGATGTCATCATTTAACCAAGAAGATGAATTTGTTTTAGAAACTTATTTGGTCTTTAGAGGGGCAGTGGCTTCTAGAGCAGATACACATATATCGTTAAAATGGATAAGCATGTCATCAAAATGCGTGGAAGATGGCCCATCTTGATTCAGCACAGGAAAAGCAGAAGAAAATGTGGCTATGGACTGACTGTTAATAAAGTGACATTTTACAGTGCGCTTCTGGGTTAAAATGGTTGGATTTAAAAAGATGTCAAACATAACACATTTATGGTCAGAGATAACATCATCCAATTTGAAAGAACTAGGTGTTATGCCCAACATAAACACAAGGGTCAAGGGTATGGTTATGGGTGGGACCCTTTACATGTTGTAAAAAATTTAAAGACTCAGTTACACTAATAAAATTACCTGCAGGTGCATTTGCTGCAACATCAACATGGAAATTAAAATCACCAACCATCAACACTTTGTCATACTTGACAACCACATCAGTAATAAAATCAGTTATGGTGAGGCAGCGAAAACAGCCCTGGGAGGAGGGTTCCCTACCGGTTCAGGGCAGGAAGGACCTTCAGAGCGTCTGAGCACTGCCTTCTTCAGGATCCTCCGATGGGAAGCGGAGGTCAATGCCTTGGATGAGGGCCGCTGATCTGATCATTTTAATTGAGCGGTGAGCCACCCAAGAGCCGCCAGGCGCCAGTAGTGGAAAGGCTGCAGTGTTAGGAGGTGCCGGAGCATCAGCCGGGTGGACTGGAGCGTCGTCAGCCAGGACCGCGTAGCGGTTTGAACAGTTTAGGCGAGGTGGTGAGCCAGCCCCATTTGAGTCTCTCATGCGACCACGAACCACCACTTCAGTCCAAGGCGACTGGTGGTTCGGTGTCGAGCAGGAAGAAGGCCGTGGACAAAAGGAGGGGTCCCACAGAATTGTATTCTGCAAGGCTGCGCCGAGAGAGGCAATCATTTTGGACTGCCCAAGAGCCACGTCCATAAAGCTGGACAAAAGCTCATTTTTTCTTCTTAATTCATCCGAGAGCCATCGGATGTCCTTCTCCAGGTCAGTAATAATTTTGTTCGCTTTATTTAATAGCAGTTCGTGCTCACCGGGCATGGTTGACATGATTGAAACTTAGTTCATGTAATTTTGCACTTGAACCAAAAAAGCTGTTGAAGCGATACAATATTGCGGTTTTAGATTACCTGAGTTTGAGTCGATTGTACAGGTACAGCCCTACTATGCCTCCCAAACCCACCTCTAACTTAAAACTCCTGTTTTAAATTAGCAATGCTGCTTCACCGCGTGGAAATGCAGTCCTGCTGCTACAAAAATAGGCTACTAAGTGCAATATTACATTTTCTTTTTAAGTCAGTGAAAGTCTTCAGTCATAATGAATTCAGTAGGCTACGTTTCTTGCTACTCCTGCTTTATTTGGAGTTGGCTACGCTTTTACACACATCGCTCTCCTCTTTTACACATCAAATCCACAGTGAACACACAGCTTTGGTGGTTTGTGTGAGTATGCATTTAGTTTCCACGTCTGTAACCAAAACTTTATCCAATACCAACTTTGTTCAGTTTGTTTGCCATAGGCTATTTTGAATGAAATGTCATCGCATTTAGTTGGAAACAACTGTTGATGCACTGAAAATATGTTTGAGGTGTTATCGCACAGAGTTATATGCTAAACCTATATAACAGTACCACAGTTATTCATTCCCACCCTAAAGTCGTTATCATCTTCATCACGCTATTGTAGTGAATGAATTTTGAGCGACAACCGTAACTTGTAGTCACCAGCAGCCATACCACCATGCACTCTGCTCCTACTGAATGGCTGAAACAAAGCAGGTGTGTGCTTGGTTAATACTTGGATGGGAAACCTCTTGGAAGAACTAAGTTGCTGCTGGAAGTGGTATTAGTGGACCAGTAGGGGGCAATCTTCCCACTGGTCATGTAGGCGCCAATGCCCCAGTGCAGTGATGGGGACGCTATGCTGTAGGACAGGGGTGGCCAATTCCAGGCCTCGCGGGCCGGTGTGTATGCAGGTTTTTGCTGCCGCCAGTTAACAATTATTTAATTAGCCCAATCGTTTACACGATCTGATATTTTAATCTACATATCCGCGATATGAAAAGCAGCTGATGAATGTTCTTGTGCCGGTATGCGTCAATGCGTGTATTGTAGCATTTTATCGTTCTGTAATTTACAAGTGAATCGGTGATTGTGTGTATGACTAATTAGCTGATTGAACCGTGGTAACTGGTGGCAGTAAAAACCTGCATACACACCGGCCCGCGAGGCCTGGAATTGGCCACCCCTGCTGTAGGAGATGCCGTCTTTTGGATGAGACGTTAAACCAAGGTCCTGACTTACGGTAGTCATTAAAGATCCCATGGCACTTATTGTAAAGAGTAGGGGCTTCCCCAGTGTCCTGGCTAAATTCCAAACCTTGCTTTTTCAATCGGCCACCTAATAATCCCCCAGTTTAATTGGCTAAAAATTGTTCTCTCCCTCCCCACCTCAACTGATGTGTGGTGAGCATTCTGGCACAAAATGGCTGCCGTTGCATCACACATTGGGTGTAACATATTTTGCAATGTCCCTCAGAGCAGAGGGAAGGAAAACGGTTCCCAAGGTGTGGAATGAGCTACTTATGAGATGAGAAGGCTTAATTGAACGAATTATTGGCACCTGTGGGGAGAAGTGAATGATTGAAAGCAGGGAATTGAATGATTGAAAGGGGAACGCTGGGGCTGGGTTCCAGAGGGAATAAATAGAGCGCACCTGTGGTAAAAGAGAGAAGGTGATGTGTGACGAGTGAGAGAGGACAGTTTGCCTCTGAGCTCCTGGAAATGTGTGGCGGGTTCTTTTTTTTTTGTATTTTATACTTCCTTATGTTTGGTTACCTTTACTTTGTGTGCAAGTGACTTTGTGTGGCGATACCGGACGGCTATCATTTGTTTTGTTTTTTTAGTGCATGTCCTCCCATTGGTGTGGTGTGGGAAGGATTCAACTCTTTGTTTTCTTTGTTTTCTTTGTTTATTGTTGCGTTTGTGGTGTCGTACGCAAGTGAGTTTGGTTTCGTGTGAGTGTGAACAACCGTGTCTGTCTGTGTGGGATCTCCCCCTCGAGTATAATAGCTGGGCCGGGTGGCTAGCAGCCCCTGAGGTGGCAATATAGGGTGGGATCATGAGTGTGTGCGCCCTTACCAGTAGCGTACTTTTTAGTGCGCAGTGTGTATGACGTGGAGGAGTAACGATTGTGTGGTGTGGGGGAAATTGATCACGCTTACCTGCGAGTGGGGCTGGCTTCGTCCGGCGAGTTGTGTGAGTGGAGGGAGGGGACAGAAACGTGTAGACCATCTTCATCACCTGTGAGCTTTTATGAATTGTATCTAATTGTACCTTTGTCTTTTCAAGGCTGGACTATTGCAATGTGCTCTTCATCGGGATCCCTGGCATGAGCCTTCAGAAGCTCCAATACATCCAGAACAGTGCTGCCAGGATTTGGGACTTTGGGATTGTTTCTTACGAAGAAAAGCATTGAGGAGCATGGGGCATGTGTTTGTGCTTGGGATGGAAGAAATCCACATTTTTCTAATCCAATACATTCCAATTCACTGTGATGCACAGCCAGCTCTCTATAATGTCAAGTTGACAAACATAGCAGATGAGCACTGCCTACAAAAGGGTTTTCAATTATACTATTTTTGTAATCATATTACTTTCATGCAGAATACTGAAGCTTGATAATGTCCAGACCCATACCTTGTGATTTATTCCTTTTCACTGTTTCACACCCCTGCCCCTCATAGCACTTATTCGGCTATCAGATCATCTTATGTAAAACGTAGCCTACTAACAATCTTGCAATATCATATGTTTAGCCTACATAACCTTATAACTACTGGTATTGTGGAGTCCATTCATTTGGTTTCTTGATCTCTTTCTAATTTGTAGTTTTCCATTGCTAATGTGAGATCAACATATCAGTCCCTCGTTAACATTAGTGGACTGGTCCACTGCTAGCTTTACTGTGGGATGGCCTACTTTACTTACCCGGTAAAAAAAAAAAAAAAAAGTTCGGCCAGGTCTGATCCAAGCTGTTTGACACAATTTCCTACAAGTGTGGCTTTTTTTATTATTTTTTAAACAAAGTGATTGATAGGCTACTTAGTATTCAGACTTGTTAGATAATTAGACTAGATATCAGCTGCTGCCATTTTTCGCGTGGGCTCACTGGGCTACATTAACATTAGCGGATGTAGGGGGCAGTGATTTTTTAAAAGATAGCTGCGCCAACAACAGGGAATAAACTATTTATTTATTCCGATCAAATATATTTATTTGGATCAACGGCAACAAATGAAATCAGAGTAACAAGCAATTTTCAAGATTAGTAACAACGACGATACTGAAATTGGACCAGTAACGCGATACACTACTCGTTACCGCAAATAAGTATTGTACATACAGTAACTCCCAACACTGTCCACGACCATGAAAAGTACGCTAATATTAGCTGATGTATGGTGATAATCGAACGGTTTCATTTTGAACATTCGTTTGTTGAAGCAATGTTAATGATGTCATTTTCTGGTTCTGGGTTAGTGCAGTTAGCTGTTGTTAGCCACAGGTTTCTGGCATTGAATAATTGTTCAAATCCTACACATCAGCTTTTTGGCATTTTTAAAATTGTATTGTTTTATTATATATTACTAGATTATCCAGTCGGCAAGAGAGGGCATGCCCACAAGAACTCCAGGCCTAACCCGCCCAGGGGGGAAATTTGGTTGTGTTTCCATAGAAAATCAATGAATAGGGCAGTTATAGGTCTTTAAATTAAGACAAAATCTTGTAAAAACATTGCAATTTTTGAAATGCCAAAAAGGAGAGCACAATAGTAGCTTACTGTTTGGTTTATTTTGCCAAAATATCTTTAGGAAACAACTTGTCAATGTAATTTTCTGACATGATAAAATAACAAAGATAGTAGTACGCTTGACGATGTGTCCCTACTCAGAACAGTGCCCCCCTCGCTGGCCCCGCCCCTCAATTATGACAGAACACCAACTGAATCTATGGCCCTGCCCACCACTGTCAATAAGAAAAAATAGTTGTGCGAGCAGAAAAGAGAACCGCAAGCAAGAACGAGAAACCCGAAAAAGTAGCTGTGCTCGGATAACAGTTTTGCGTGCTCGTTCACGATATGTGCGCACTCAAAGCCTGGATTTTTCCTCAAAGGCTACAATATTGCACTCAAATACGGACTTTACTTACGCGCCGAGTTCTGTAAAAGCACACGGCAAAACAATCTGCAGTCACAGAGTTTCGGGCTGTGCACATGGCTCCTCGATTTCCACGCGTAGATTTGATTTCCTCTCGCGATTTTTGGCATTGATATGCCGCCATAACTAAGCCTTATATGAATTTATCCAAGATAATGATGCCCAAATGCAAGATATTTATCCTAAATTGTGTGCGCTTAGGTTATTATCACACACAGGACATAACATCCTACAAAGGACATCAAAATGCCAGTTCATTTTGGTGATTCATATCCTACCGACAAATGCGGAAATTTAAGTTTGGGGAACAGCTTTATTTATTTGCACATTAATGTTGCTTAAACAAACATTACTAGCCTATAGCCTACAGCCTAAGCATGACAGCTACCATTTCAGTATGTAAATATGCATTAATTAATTTATTCAACCAATCGTTTCAAAAGGACGTTTTTAAATTTGATTTCGGGTGTTACAGTGGGAAATAGGCTCATTGTTTTTCGGTGTGAACACTGCGATACTATGCATATTGGGAATATAATCTCCGATAATATGACAATTCGTTCCACTAATCTACAGAAATGTTTCAGAATCAGTTCACAAATCACCCTGAGCAAAATGCAACCGGTCTGAACTACCTTGGTTGCTGAATTATGAAAATGAATGTTAATTTTAAAATTAATGCACATAACGGCAATTGAAACGGAAGAGTTGAGTAAAAAAACCACATCCGTGATTAATTCACAAATCATGCTTTGCACAACGCAATTATTTATTATAGAGCACTTTTCAAAAGTTTTTTTTTTTTTAAATCATAAAACAATTTGGTGTATAAAAACCAATATAGTGTAAAAGAAATAAAAAACAATTAAAGAATTTAAAACTCAGAAAAGTAAAATCAGAAAAGGCTCTCCGATAAAAGCATGTTTTAAGAACGGACTTGATTTCCTCGGGCAGATCGTTCCAGAGCCTTGGGGCCTTTACTGCAAACGCTCTGTCCCCTTTAGTTTTCAGCCGGGACTCTGGAACAGACAAAAAACCTCTGCCCGAGGATCTCAAAGTTCATACCGGCCCGTACGGTACTAAGAGGTCAGAGATATAGCAGGGAGAGAGGTTAATGAAAGGCCTTAAAAGTAATGAATAAAATCTTTAAATCTATTCTAAAACATACTGGGAGCCAGTGTAAGGAGGCTAAAACAGGAATGATGTGATCACGTCTCTTGGTTCTGGTTAAAAGCCTGGCAGCTGAGTTCTGTACAGCCTGGAGTCAATTCATAGATCTTTGGTTCATGCAAGTAAAAAGGCTGTTGCAGTAATCCAGGCGTGATGTGATGAAGGCGTGTAAAATGGTCTCTGTATTTTTAAGAGTTAAGATAGATCGTATTTTTGAAATATTTCTAAGATGATAAAAACATGCACAAGCTTTGTGGTGTGCTGCTCAAAACTTAAATTACTGTCGAACCATATGCCTAGATTCTTTGCAACGGGCTTTATATGATCTAATAGGGGACCAGCCGAAGGCAGAATTTGTTTAGCCATGTGCTGTGACCCAATGACAAGGATTTTTGTTTTGTTTGAGTTCAGCTGAAGAATTTTTTTTTACATCCAGCAATTGACATTCCAGGGTCTGTAGATCTGCGTATCATTAGCATAAAAGTGAAAAGAGACACCATTTCTATGAATAATCTGCCCAAGGGGAAGCATATATAAAGAAAATAAAAACAGTGTACACAATTATGGCACACCATCATTAACAGAAGAAAATGAAGAGACATAGTTGTTCACAGACACACAGAACCTCCTGTTCGGCAGGTAAGATGAAAACCATTCTAAAGCTGTACCAGATATCCCCACCCAGTGCCTCAGCCTATCTAACAGGATGCTGTGATCGATCATATCAAAGGCTGCGCTAAGGTCCAGGAGTACAAGGACCGAGCACATGCCATCATCAGCAGCCATTAAAAGGTCATTGGTGACCTTGAGCAGGGCCGTCTCAGTGCTGTGATACTTCCGGAAACCAGATTGAAACTTTTCAAAAATGTTGTTGTTTTCCAGTGCAGAGAGAAATTGTTTGGACACAATTTTTTCAAAACATTTTGATACAAAAGGTAACTTACACTGCGTTCTCACAGCGAGCAACTGGTCGCTGAGTCGGTCAATTCTACTAGGCTGGGGGCGGGGCAAGAGCTTCCCGTTGTGTCATCCAAGTCAGTTCGTGCAGCTCAAATTTTTTGATAAAGAGAGACAACGGCAGTAGCCTATGTATAACAAAGACATTTGCAATGCATCCTATTCTTTATAGTTATGTCATGACACTGATAATTATGTGTTCTCGCTAGCTAGCGATAGGCTAGCCTATATCTATTTTCATCGCGAGCTAGCGATCTTTATCTATCTAGATACATAGATAGATTTATGTATAAAACTCAACACGTAGTTTGGGCTCAATGTGATATTGGTAGAACAGCCACATACAGGTGCAGCTCAAAAAATTTTAATATCGTGAAAAAGTTCAATATTTTTTGTCACTCATTTCAGAAAGTGAAACTCATATATTATATAGATTCATTACACATAGAGTGAAATATTTCATGCCTTTATTTCTTGTAATTTTGATGATTATGGCTTACAGCTAATGAAAACCCAAATTCAGTGTCTCAGAAAATTAGAATATTGTGAAAAAGTTCAATATTGGAAACTCATGGTGTCACACTCTAATCAGCTAATTAACTCAAAACACCTGCAAAGGTTTCCTGAGCCTTTAAATGGTCTCTCAGTCTGGTTCAGTAGGCTACACAATCATGGGGAAGACTGCTGACTTGACAGATGTCCAGAAGACAGTCATTGACACCCTCCACAAGGAGGGTAAGCCACAAAAGGTCATTGCTAAAGTAGCTGGTTGTTCACAGAGTGCTGTATCCAAGCATATTCATAGAAAGTTGAGTGGAAGGAAAAAGTGTGGTAGGAAAAGGTGCACAAGCAACAGGGATAACCACAGCCTTGTGAGGATTGTCAAGCAAAATCCATTCAAGAATTTTGGGGAGCTTCACAAGGAGTGGACTGAGGCTGGAGTCAGTGCATCAAGAGCCACCACGCACAGACGAATCCAGGACATGGGCTACAAATGTCGCATTCCTCGTGTCAAGCCACTCCTGAACCAGAGACAACGTCAGAAGCGTCTTACCTGGGCTAAGGAGAAAAAGAACTGGACTGTTGCTCAGTGGTCCAAAGTCCTCTTTTCAGATGAAAGTAAATTTTGCATTTCATTTGGAAATCAAGGTCCCAGAGTCTGGAGGAAGAGTGGAAAGTCACAGAAGCCACGTTGCTTGAAGTCCAGTGTGAAGTTTCCACAGTCAGTGATGATTTGGGGTGCCATGTCATCTGCTGGTGTTGGTCCAGTGTTTTCTGAAGTCCACAGTCAACGCAGCCATCTACCAGGAAATTTTAGAGCACTTCATGCTTACTTCTGCTGACAAGCTTTATGGAGATGCTGATTTCATTTTCCAGCAGGACTTGGCACCTGCCCACACTGCCAAAAGTACCAAAAGCTGGTTCAATGACCATGGTATTACTGTGCTTGATTGGCCAGCAAACTCGCCTGACCTGAACCCCATAGAGAATCTATGGGGTATTGTCAAGAGGAAGATGAGAGACACCAGACCCAACAATGCAGACGACCTGAAGGCCGCTATCAAAGCAACCTGGGCTTCCATTACACCTCAGCAGTGCCACAGGCTGATCGCCTCCATGCCACGCTGCATTGATGCAGTAATTCATGCAAAAGGAGCCCCAACCAAGTATTGACTGCATAGAAATGAACATACTTTTCAGAAGGCTGACATTTCTGTTTAAAATATCCTTTTTTATTGATCTTATGTAATATTCTAATTTTCTGAGACACTGAATTTGGGTTTTCATTAGCTGTAAGCCATAATCATCAAAATTACAAGAAATAAAGGCTTGAAATATTTCACTCTATGTGTAATGAATCTATATAATATATGAGTTTCACTTTCTGACATGAGTGACAAAAAATATTGAACTTTTTCACGATATTCTAATTTTTTGAGCTGCACCTGTATATCCTTTAAGGTTATGTTATACATTGAACAGGACGTGGTAGGCTTGGACCATTATTATTAGCTGCCCTGCTCCTCCATTGCTGCAATTTGAGTGAAATCGGGCGGAACAATTATTCACGAAATGGATTTGTGTCGGTTTGAGAAATATGAAGCGTGGAACGAAGCGTAAGAGACAGCCTGACAAAACGTAATGCAATGGTTTGCATGGAAACACCCTTACAACAACGTTGTCCTCATAGAAAATAATCAAACGCTAAAATCACTTCTATATCTTTTCTATATAACAAAATCTACAGGCTAATATAAACCAGAACACATGTGGTCTGGCTCCTAATATAACTACACAAAGTCGCGAGACGCTCAAAAATATTTTACATCAAATATGAAGTAGGATTTCCTGGGGACATTAAAAGGCACCGGTTAAACAGGATTGACCCATCTATAACGTTACAGCTAATGTAGGCTACCTGTACACGAACACGACAACAAAATATTTAATCAATGCCAAGTGAACTAAACGGCTGTTAGCTGAAGGCAAGGCTACTGGAGACTTCACAATCTGCTCATCGATGTTCTGCCCAGTAGGTTAACATTTATCAGCAAATATTCAGTCTGACCTAACGTTACCTGTAGCCTACACAAACATGAAAAAATACAACACGTAGGCTAATGAATGTCGTGAAACTGAACGGCTTTTGGCTTTTTAAAAAATCCTGGCTATCCACGTTTACTTGCTAGCTAGCTATCCAAATAACTTAACTAAGACCTAAGTTAACATAATAACCGCATGGGGCTTGTATCACTTTGTACCATTTTTATTTCAG
Source organism: Ilyophis sp. 1 JC-2022 (assembly GCA_022702515.1). NCBI lineage: Eukaryota > Metazoa > Chordata > Actinopteri > Anguilliformes > Synaphobranchidae > Ilyophis > Ilyophis sp. 1 JC-2022. Next base: position 53,647,295 of record CM040394.1, on the reverse strand, counting down.
TAAATACATGTTCCAGACTTGGGGTGGTTCCGGATAATGCAGTTAACTGTTATTCAACAAACGTAACTTAACTCCATAACTTCTGCTTCCTGATGCAGACCCCAGGCCAGTAAGATTGACAACTCAGTATCAACATTATAGCTTATACGTGAAAGGCAATAAATTATCCCCGCAGTAAACTTGCCAGCAGTGCATTTTCAATGTCTTTTTCTTGCCGTCATTTTCAATGCCGTAGAATCGTACTTTTGCTACACTTATACGTAATCAGTTTCACACTTTGTTATGAAAAATGGGCTACTTCATTTTTAATTTTCAACTCTGGAAAGAGAAGAATAGGCGATGTAACGGCTAAAATACTGAAATTCTACGTTTTGCCCAAAATTGTAGATATAATGCATACTATTGTTCTCTTCCATCTGAGGCAATGCCTAGATATTAGTTAACATCTCAAGAAATGTGTTTTAGTGTTTCTTACCCGTTTAACATTACACATCTTGCTGCAAGATGTCCATCAGTGAAAATGCATCGGTTTTTCGCTAATTGTTTTTATCTGTACTATTAGACATCTATGACACATCCTGACACATGTTATGGTTTGACTGAATACTTGCATACCGTTTCATGTATAAATTAGTGATTTGGTGAGTTTTCGACACATATCCAGTTGGCTCAACTTTGTGTATTTTTCTCACAATGAAGCTTCTCACAATGTTAGCTATAGGCAATGTTGTGACAAATTATAGATTATTCATTATTTATATACAATTATATATCATACTGTAGGACCAACTATATTAAAATGTAGTGTTAATATGAATATGTTCTTCTGTGGTAGGATGAATTGCACAAAAGGCCCATATGTGCACAACAGCACATATTCAAGGCCTCAGACACTCACGCCGGAAAATGAGCTCATTATTTGTATCGAAGTGTGCTCAATGAACAATGGTCCCACGCTAGGCACCCAATATGAGCTCATCTCGACACCTGTAAATCAAGGACATATACACACACCCACATGCAGGGGAATTGAAGAAAAACTCGCTCTCAGCGGAAACAGCCATATTGCAATACACTCCCCAAAATTTCCCATGACGAGCTTTTAGTTATCTCAAAAAGTAGGCAATGGACCCATTCATTCACACACACACACACACACACACACACACATACACACACACATACACACATACACACACACATACACACACACAGGCAATTAAATGTTCCTAGCCCGTCTGAAGAGATAAGCATGAATTACTCCCTACACATTCTTTGAGGCCTGATTGTCGAGAAGAACATCCAGCACTCTAACCTTGAAAATGTATGTGTGTGTGCAGTTTGAGGAACTGATAGAATTTATTAAATCCAAAGAAAACATTTATCTTCTATCTTTACAAACATTGGTGTAAAAACTATGTATTGAACTACTATTGTCAAACCGTGACTAGGATGTTTCTGATATGATTAAATCATAGCATTTCATCAAAACTACCATATAAATAAGGGTCATATGTAATGCTTAATTAGGACCGGCAGAGACCGCTGCAGACCATGGAAAAAGTAATCGCCCAGGTAATGGGAACACCCCAAAAAAGGGGGGGGGGTCGCAATAACATATAAGATGTCAGCTGAACTTCATGGGGCTGCTATGTTTTGCTTCTGTCATTAACGGACTTGTTTTTACGTCTTGCGGGTGAGCATGAAATTGACGGACTCAGACTGGACTGTGTGATTGAGTGTTTTTAACATATGTATGTTTAGCCGATCAGCCTGGGTATGTATATTTGTGCTAAACCTTTTATAATAAATTACGTTATACCAGACTCTAGAATGTTGTGTCTATTTTGGAAGAAAGTTTGAATTACGTGTAGTAGAATGGTCCTGACCCCTCCCGACAGGACGGTGAAAGGATTGTTCGATTTATTATACTTCAGCAACGTTATTAGGCCTTTCGTTTTTGAAAAACTACAGTTTGTCAAGTGGGCGTGTAAATTACATCGGCACGTAGGCTTAGCCAGCGAGGGGAGAAATGCTCCATGACTGTCACTGTTCGGAATATCGTCGTAAGGACACATCGTAGATCAAGCTAGCTATCATTGCTATGTTATTATAATGTCAAATTACATTGATAGGCTACGTCAATGTTTTGGGAAAGTAAACCAAACAGGACTCGAGTGCTGCCGGTTACAGAGTGGATAAATGATAGCCAACAACTCAGTGGCCTCCGGTCTTATTCTCAGACATTTTCTGCCTTATTGAATCACCTAGTAAGGAACCATGCCAACTACATTATCATCAATGACCATAAAAAGTAGACCAACATTAACGAGCTGACCATAATCGAACGGTTTCACTTTGAACATACGATTACAGAAGCAAAATGAACGGTATTAAACAGGTGCAAATCCGTGTTTTTGAATCTGTTTGCCATGCAGTAGCTAGACACTTTTTGGAATTTCATAAATTGCAATGTTTTAAATATAGCCTATTACTAGATTTTGTCGTAGGAGGAAGGCTTGTTTTTAGCCCGAATACACGGCCGGATCCTGCGCTGAACGCACTGCCAAATAGGACTGCTTCGACTGCTTCCATTTTAGTTGGAATTGCGGTAGTTACCACATGTAGGCTAGCTACAGCACTTGTTTACCTGGGTCAAACGTTAAAGGGTAACATTAGAGGACAGAGATAAGAAATTAATAAGTGTTAGAATTTTTTGTGTTTGAACTAGTATGTGCAAGACGAGCAGTAAAATTCCCAGTCTCTCCGCTCCGGTCTTAACGTTATTCAGTGTGACTGGCATTGTCTTACACCGCCTGTAATGCGGGAGATGCACAGGCGGCTATTCCGCACTCCTGCTCCCTACCCCTAACCAGGTTTTTGCTGGACCCACCACTCTCAAAATTGTACAACGACACAAAGCTTTTGTAGCAGCCGACACAAAGTAGCAGCCATGACAGCACAAAAAAGTAGTAAAACATTGGCTATTTTTTCGTCTTCTCACCATTATCATCATTAGCTGAAGAACTCTTGCATCCGGCTTCCACTGCACATCAACTTTAAAATTAAAGCAAAAGCCATGGCTTTGATGACATCCTTTTTGTTATTGTTTATTTCTGCAGGCTGTGTGACAGGTGTGATGTTTTTTGTTTTTGTTCATTTGCGCATGCGGGTCCTTTTAGGAGAGCAATCGGTTCACACTGATAGGGTGACGTCAGGTAAATTGGGCTATCAGGTAAAATGGGCCAGATAAGGTCCAAGCATTCTTAGTGCTTTCAGATTTAATAGCCAATCACTGCTAATAATTTCAAACTGTTACCACAACAGTACTTTTTATGGTACAACTGATTTGATTGGTCTGAGGTTGCTAAGATGGTCGGGGCAATGCTTTATATGGAGACTGGTGAAGAAAACTGCATGGTGAGTGTCCTGACATGCTAAATCTGACTTTTCAATGATAAGGTTGATATATACACACACACATGCACACACACACGCCCACACACACAGACACACACACACAATGTTCAAAAAATTAGTTTCGTTTTTTAATGCAACTGCTGTTTTAATGCAGCCTAATTACGTTTGCATTTAATGCATTTTCTATTCAACATTTAATATATGTGCTATTGCTAAAGGTTTTTTAACACAATACATTTCTTGTAATGCCATTTTAAAATAAAAATGAAATAAAAAAACATTTGTTGCTTTGGTCAGAATTATGGTTTTAATGTCACTGGCCCATTTTAGCTGAACAAGTGACCCATTTCACCTGATCGGGGTCGGGTTGTCTGGGAGGGTGGCATCTGACACTTAAATAACTCTAGGAATGAAGCATTAGTTTTTTTTTACATAAATTCAACATAGAATGATAGAGGAGACCTGACTTAATAAAAAATAAACACATTTGGAAGTTGTGCATCTATTTTTATGGTGTTCTAGATGATTTGCCAAAAAAGTGGCCCAATTTACTTGACATCCTATCGGATATGAGCCACATTTAAAAAATTATGTGAGCAGTCAAGGCAGAAAGATCGGATCTGGGGAAAAAATGGGAATTGAGCATTAAGCCCTGTAATGAACATTGCCTAAGTTCAGCCCATTTGGACCTTGCACCACACTTAGCGCTCAAATAATACGCTGTCTAACTAGCCAAAGTGGACTAGGACAAGCCCTAAATGCACTTGCGCCATGCGTTTAGACCAAACGTTAAGATCGTCAAGATCGAGCCCCAGGAGGTAAAGGAAGTGGCAAGGGCTCCTGAGGCCGCAGATAAGTATATGCTGGTCCATAAAGATTGGTGTGAGAGGCCCAACAGCTAAAATAAAAGGTTGGGGAGGGGGAGGGGGTGAGAGGTTTAGTGGTGAGAAGACACATGGCATGCCATGCCCACCCATGAAATCTCAGGGTAGTACTTAGCTGCATTAACCTTCTCACAGTGAGATTATATGTCGCTACTGTCGTAAAACAGATCATATAAAGTCTTGCTGTCCAGCCCTGCAAAAAAGGAGGCCACTAAATCTGAGGGTGGTCATGCTGTTCTATGTAACCTCATTGGTATAAAAACAAATGAGGAAGTTGTGCCTATTAAGGAGGGGTGCATCAAAATGTTTGATGGGTTTCTCTCTGAAGGTTCAATAGCAATCAATGAGGGTGGTGAGACAGACAGCCATTACTGTTTTAAGAGACACAGGCTCAGTTTAGTCTCTTTTGTTAGCTGGTATCATTGACCTACCCAAAGCAGTGGCCTTAGGAACCTTTTTGCCTGTTAAAGGGTTTGAGGGATTCTACAGTGCGGTCTCGCTGTACTGTGTGTTTGTGAAAATCAATGTCTTTACAGGTTATGCTGATGTGGGAGTGGTGCCCAAGTTACCTGTACAGGGGGTTACTCTGCTTTTAGGTAATGATTTGTTCGGCAAACAAGTTGTGGTTTCTCCTGTGTTAACGCCTTTTTAGACGGGGGATGAAAATCGCTTGCGGAGTCGCCTCCCCGCTCTATGCCGTCCACCGTGCACCGTGTAAAGGGCTTTGATGGGGAAAAAGTGTGGGAAATGAGTGTGAGAGAGACAGGCCATGAGGTTCTTCCAGTGGCTGGGCTAGCGGGTACATTCATGGCAGAATTATGTGAACTTAGGGAGTCGCCCAGTTTAAGCCATGAAGTTTTGGTGGCAGAGCAGAAGCAGAATCTCCTGTTGGTTTCTATTAGGGAGGCGGTGGTTTCTGTTGAGGAAAGTGCACATATGGCAGAGGGCTGTTAGGTGTATAATGATGTATTGATGAGGAAGTGGAGGTGGAGGTCTCCAGACAGACTAGCTATGGAGTGGGGTGTAGCTGAACAAGACCGGTGGTGTTGCCCCAGTGCCATCGAGAGGAGGTGCTGAGCTTAGCACATGAGACATCTTTAGCTGCACACTTAGGGTGCGTTCCAATAGTCTAAAAGCTCCATCCCTTCCTCCACTACTACCTCCTCTACTCCATGCCCCGGAAACCGATCTTTGGTTCCTCCCTCCCTCCACTGTCCCAATCGTGGCGAAGACGAGCAAAGTGGCTTGAAACTCGGCTTCTCCTCCCCTCTGGCGAAGCATTCATCGATGTATCCTACTGCTGAAGTTTTTTTCTAATTTTTGGGTGACATCATCACGCTCACACCCACAGAGATTTAAGAAAAGGCAACAGTGATGATGCATAGCTATGCCTTTCCCCAAGATAATGATGCCCTAATGTATATTTAGCCTAAATTGTGTGTGCCTCAGTAGGTTATGAGCACACAAAGGACATAGCATCCTACAACAGATAACAAAATTTCAGTTTTTGTGGTTCATATCCTACATAAAAATTTGGCAATTTAAGTCGGGGAAACAGCTTTATTTATTTGCTTGCTTATTAACAAACATGACTATACATAACTATAGCCTAGGCATGACAGCTACCATTTCAGTATGTGAATATGCATCAATTAATCTATTCAACCATTCCAAAGGACGTTTTTAAATTTGATTTCAGATGTTACAGTGGAAAATAGGCCTAATTGTTTTTCTGTGTGACCACTGTGATACTATGAACATTGGGAATGATAGGCCTATATCTGATAAAATTACAATAATTAGTTTCACTAATCTATGGAAATGTTTCCCAATTTGCCTATGTGAGATGCAAGGAACTGGCAATAGTAGGCTGTAGTGTAGCTACAGTAGCCTATAGGCTTATGAGGTGAATTAGTGCTCGGTATGTTCAGACATCGAGAACATCGGTATGTTCAGACACCGAGAATACTGAGGTCTAATTTGGAAAAAATAGTGGCCCCCTGGAGACGTTCAAACACCGAATTCATCAGAGGAAGCGGATACCGGTTTTTGATTATAATGGCATTGTGAGAGCGATAATCGATACATGGCCTTAATCCTACATCTTTCTTTTTTACAAAAAAGAAACCTGCGCCAGCAGGCAAAGTAGATGGCCTTATAAACCAATTGGCTAATGCCTCCTCAATATATTCCTTCATGGCCGCACTCTCAGGAGCCGCTAAGGAATATAGACTCCCTCTAGTAGGGGTAGTACCCGGATAGAGTTCTATGGCGCAATCATGAGGGCGGTGGGGAGGAAGGGTGGTTGCCTTCTGTTTACTAAAAACCTCAGCTAATTCGGCATATTCAGCCGGAACGTTGAGAGGCAAAGGAAATTCAAGTGTCTCTGCAATTCCAGTCACTCCCCTCTGAGTAGGCGACCAAGGAGGAGCAGACCACTGAATCTCAGAGTCAGAGAGCTCCTCAGAAGAGAACACCCTCCAATTAGAACATCCGTCGGCCAGAGAGTCCCACTCCAGACTCTGGTCACCAGCCTCAGAGCCTGAGACAGACTCTACCTGATGGGGCAGGGAGGTAACCTCCTCCAGCTTCAGAATCGGAATTGGAAACGTCAACAAGTTCCCCAGACAAACTGGAAGGAGCGAGGTGACCCTGCGCGGTACACACGGGACCCCATTAACGAATGACTAGCTTATTCCCTCCCCACTTAATATGGTGATCATGCTTAACTAGCCAAGTGTGACCCAACACCAGAGGATAAGCAGGGGAATAGACCAACAGAAACTCAATGCTCTCAATGTGATTCTGTTGAAGAGTCGACATGGTGAGAAGAGACGTAACCTCCTTAATGGTGCCTGACCCCAACGGGCGACCGTCGAGAGCGGTAACTAACCGGGATTGGTCAAGACACTGGACCGGTATTTTGTTTTTTCTAGCCCACTGGGCATCAATAAAACATTCCACGGCCCTGGAATCAATAGAGGCCTTTACCTGAAGTGAGTGCTGTCCCCAAGAAAGGTTCACATGTAATACCGGGGTGTAGTACCCTGAAGTCCTGCTAGAAGCCCCAGTTCCTCTAGCGAGACCCCCCCTTTTCCCTTAAGTTTTGGACACTGATTAAGAGTATGCCCCTTCCTCTTGCAGTAACAACACCACTCAATTTTAGAAGCGGTGTCTTCAGCAGATGGGCAAACTGCCCCATCTACCTGCATGGGCTCCTCAGTACTAGATGAAAAGGGTTTAACTACCGGAAGAGAGGACGGAATAAACGAAGATCTTATCCGGTGGTCCTTTGTGTGTTCTCTATGGCGTAAATGGCCATATGTCCATATATACATAGATATTGTATATCTATACTAACGCATCTATAGAATCAGACTGCTCAAGAATGGATAAGACATCCTCAACAGACTTGTCTAATGCTTGAGAGAATATCGTAATCAGGGGAGCTTCTGACCAAGCTGTCTCACCTGCCAGTACTCAAAATCTTATGGCGAATTCAGCCAGTGTTGCTATCCTGGCGAAAGCGATAAAGCCGTCTAGCCGACGCCTGACCCAAAATGTTATGGTTGAGTAAGGGAAAGCAAAAACTTGGAACGGAACGGGGAAAAAATCAGATAGATTCTCAATCGGGAAACTCGGATGAGAACCGCAATGGAAAATAAAACAATATCCCACGAAACATGACACTTGGGACTTAGTTAGTTTGTGACTGAACTGAATTTCACCCGCTACCCGTCTTTGTGTTAACGCTCTCAACTGTGGCGCTGGTGCTATGTCGTTATCAGAATTTTCCCTGTCACTGTCACTGCTTGTCCATTCATCATTACGAGCTAAAGTGACAGATTTTCTATCTTCATAACAAGGTGGGGCAGAAGGCTGAACTGGCCCGGTGAACACCCCCGACTCAGGAGCTAATAACTGTGCCTTTTGCAAAAGTCTAATCTGTTCCTTTCATGTGTTTATTTTGGCATCTTTCTGAGTCCTCTTTGCTTTAACGCTTTTCAGCTCTTTAGCTAGATCTTTAACTTTCTTTCTCTCAATGTCAAAAAGGCAATCTGTTTTGGCTTTGGCATTTATTTCATTCCGCCTTCGCATGTGACTAACAATTAGCAAAGCAAGGGGGAGTCCACACTTGTCAGGCATGCGTTGTAATTTACCATATGCTTTTTTAATGTCATTCAAACTCCACACCTTATCTTCGTCAACTTGGAAACCGTACTTATTTTCAATGTATTTTTCCATGTCCTCCAACTTAAAATACGACTGGATGAAACCCTTCATATCCTTAATAAGGAAATCATTGCCCACTTCAGGGACGGCTTTTCCTGGGAACCTAGTTCTTATCGCGTCTCCCGAACATGTCATGAAATTAAAATGACAGACAATTCAAAAAATCTAAAAAATGATTAATGTGTCACTCACCAGGAGGACAAACAGCAGCTCTCTTGTAGATATATATATTATTTTTTAAATTACAACAGATTATCGTTTTTTTCTCCAAGTTAAGATACAGTTTCACTAATGGCACAATTTTAATATTAGCGCTCAAGATTATTGTGGTTTATTCCTTTGTGTTGTTAGGACTCTGAAACTAAACAACACAAAAGCCAAAGTTAATGCTGTGAGTCTTCACCAATATAAAACGCATAAAAGATTGTAAACCACGGTCTACCGGACACAAAACATACAAAACAACACTACAAAAAAAAGGCTTGAACGGACAACAGATACATACATACGTCAAGGTAAAACTAGTTTTATACACCAACGCTAAATTACAACGTTGCCACTGATAGCTCTTGCACCCAGGGGTCCTCTGAACACCCCTGATGGGTTTCACTTAATTTACTTCTTTAATAAATGAACTGTGCCCCGCTTTACCTATCTACCTGGAATCCCCTCTCAAATACGACCGATCAAGTACGCACCAGTATTGATATCACGAGCACTGCCCCTGTTGTGATTTTTGACGCTCTGAACACCATAAATTGCTCAATGGAGGATTTATGAATTTACTTCTTTAAATTAATAAAATGTGCCTTGCTCGCCTATTTATCTTGAGATCCCTTTTACAACAACGGATGCATTGCATCCTTATTCCAATGCTTGCACCCTGCAAAGCACTCTTGCTGTTATGGCTCAGTACTGGACTGGACCCAAACGCAAGTCTCTGAGGCAGACTCGATGAAAACTCTGCCAGGGGGTGTATTTATTGAGCAAAGCAAGGCATAAAACAAGCAAACGAACAGGAAAAACTAAAGGTGACAGGCTGGAAGCGGGGTTGGCAAACTAAAGCGGGGCAGGAGAGGAGACAGAGCTGGAGCGGGCAAAACAGGAGGCAGGCTGGGCGGGCTGGAATGACAAACAAAAAAGAACAGGTTAAGGCAAGCACAGAATGGCCGGGGAAATTCTCAAAACGGAGCTAAGAATACGAACTGGCGAAGAGGCTGTGAAACAGGAGAACTTAAATAGAGAGTGGAACAGGTGAGAAGGCTAATTGAATAGTGAATGAGTGAGAAATTTGTGCGAGAGGGAGAGTGATAGGCTGACTAATAAGGGGCGAAAACAAGGAACTAAACGGGGACCACGCCCAGCCTGCAACGAACGCAGAAACGAGACGAACAGGGTAAACTGAAAAACACGACATGAAACAAAAGGAATGGGAAAAATAATAAGACAAAAGGGAGGTGAATTGGAGGGAAACGGCGGATGTAACACTTGTTCACACAAGAAATATATCAATTTCACAAACTTCAAACTCTCACAAACATTCACACACACGATTGTTTAATCAGCATACAATGATATTTTGGTGGCAACATCAAAGTAGGTATTTCCTCTCTATTCCTTAATTACAACCGTACCAACAGCAAATGTTCTTAGTTCTTTTATCAAGCGAAATAATTAGAAACAGGAAACTCATTGGGTAAATGGGAATGGAAAAACTCAGACGTAACTCGGGGCGCACCGTCCAATCTTTTCCGGTCACTGGTCGAATTTCCGGGTCCTGGTTATCTTGTTGATCTCGGTGGGACCTCCAAATTGAATAATTGCTTCATCCTCCTCAATTACGCTTCTGTTCGCTTCCGGTACTTGCAATTACATTCAAAAAATAAAAGGGTTTTGAATCGGTTTCGATGATGAAAGACAGTATAGCTTCTTTATTCGTAGTTACAGTTCAGCATGATGTTGGACAGCTTTCCAGTCTTACACTACAAACTGGCCCAGCATTTATACACATCTGTATTCCCTCTGCATTTGAATGGATCTCTATGGGAATTGGGCGGTGGGAATAGATTAAGCTGTAAATTACATGGGAATAGTGTGGAACACATGGTTGGCAAAATGGCTATAAGTCATCAAGGGTCTGAGGCGTCAAACGAGCCTGAAATTATCACTCTGCTGCCAGATATGCAGTAGATCTGGATGGATCACTTTAAGGGTAATTTTCCTATTGAACTCTATGGGAAAATAAGTCACTTCCAAGTGCACTAAGAAGTATGTAGTAGCCTACTTATGCAAGCACTTAAAAACCCGTAGGTGTACTCACATAACTCACTATAACACCCTGCAGCAGGTACCCCTACTCATGGGAGAATACATCAGCTTAAAGGGTGGTTAGCAGATTTATGGCAAGTATTATATATAGGTAAAAACCAAAGTAAGTCATCACGTCCAGAAGAACAACCGTTTTATTTTTTTCTGTCCTGACAGAAAGGAAAAGTGGTATTCTGATAACCAATATAACATTGAAATCATATTAGCTATACCAGACAGAGGGGTGCTAATATAACCCACCTAGGTTACCTTCCTGACACGTCATCTAGGCCAGGGGTTCCCAAACTTTTCCATGCCAAGGACCCCCAAATAGCCGTAGCCTCTGGCTGGGGCCTCCCTATTGTGAAATGGCTTTTAAAAAATTACACTTTTAAATTACACTGGCAAATCCAAAATATCCAACATACAGCTTCTTAATACACAACACAATACTTTTGACCCTATTTTGATTCCATAATCGGGCCGTTGGCAGCTCAACGTAATGCTTTGACTGACAGACAGACGGTTAGTTATTGGCTGCGATTGAAAGAAGGGCATGGCAAATACCTCATTTTGATATGAAAGGATTTATAACAATTAATATTTTATTTTAAACCGGCACAATAATCTTATGAATTGAATTGAAATTAATTTTTTAAAATAAATTTTATTTTATTATTATTATAATTATTTTTTTTTTTTTGGATTTTCCATTTTCCTCTCCCTTCCAATTGGCCCCCCTGGTGCCCCGGGCCGCGGCCCCCACTTTGAAAACCCCTGGCCTAGATGATGATTTAAGAAAATGCCACATTTATGCTAAATCTGAGAAAAAAACTCAGGAAAAATGTGTTGTGTTTTACTTTACATTTGGCACCCTATAACTAACTACGGCTGTCACACTGGGACCATGTTCTAAACTTCACTTGTGTTGCCTGTGGAATGAATGGAAACAGTCTGTTGTCCCTACACTCTAGAACAGGGGTTTTCAACTGATTGTGGCCTAGGGACCACCATCCTGACTAAGAAGCAACCTGGGGACCACTGTTGTGTGGGGCGGGGACATGGGCTAAGATTAGGTTATTTTCTTACCGGTTAGTGTGATTTCTGGGCATGGTGAGTTGCACACATTCTGTCTATCTTTGGCAATATTGTGGTTGATAGGGACAGTCTCATATCATTTTCTGGCTCCAATCTAGCCCTGTACGCCAGTGTGGAAAAACCACTCACACAGAGATATGTAGTTTAAGTAAAAAAGACTTTACTGCTTTTGCTGTAAACTTTGGAAAAACTCATCCAGAACTTTCATACGTGTGCCTCTTGACAGAGTCTGTGGACATCTTAAAGAGCTGATTCTCTTCTGTAGTAGTTAAGCTTGATCCTGCTGCTGCATTATCACTGAATGGGTGCAGGATCCATTTGCTGTCACAGCGCCACTGTTCAGACTCAGAGAAGTACTTTTGAATTGAAGCACAAGCCTCCTCAAATGGCCACTGATAATGAATTTAATGTCAGCACTGTCAGAATATTCCTCAATTAATGGAAACATAGCCAGGTTACCACGCTCTACTCGTTTTACCCACCTTCTCATCTTTTTAATAAATGCCTCCAATTTTTTATACAGCTGTAAAATGTTTGCATCTCTCCCCTGCATGGAGCTGTTCAACTCAATGAGATAGGCCAGCTTAGTTAACCACTAGCCGTTGTTGAAGTTAGCAGCCAGTTCATTGTAGTTTTGCTCGCATAAGAAATCGTAGATAGCACCATGCAGTTCAAACACACAAGTTAGCACAGCCCCTCGGGACAACCATCTCATCTCTGAGTGGTAATGGAGAGAGGTGTGCTCACTTCCTAAGCCTTCACAAAGGGATGAGAACAGGCGTGTATTTAATGCCTTTCGCATGATTAGGTTTACCGTCTGTACAACGGTATCAAACACACTGCTGAGCTCAGTGCTTAGTTCTTTGGAGGCCAGGGCCTCACGATAAATCATACAATGTGTCCAAATTATCCCTGGTGCCACTTTTCTCACGTGGGCAAGCAAACTCATAGCTCTGGCTCCATCGCTACATAATGCCACACACCTTTCCCACAAAATATTGTGGTCTTTAAAAAAGTCATCAAGGGCTCTAAAGATCTCTGCACTTGTTGTTCGCCCTGTCAGTGGTTTGCAAAAAAATAATTCCCCACACATAGCACCACTGTCCTCATATCGCACAAATACCAACAGTTGCGCATCGTTGGAAATATCTGTCGACTCATAAATTTGAATTGAGAATGCTTGAGCTGATCTAAGTTTCTCTATCAACTGCCCTTTCACATCACTGGCCATTTCCACAATTGAGTTTTCTGACAAGGGGATGGTTTTTAATTTGTTTGCACATTTTTTGTTTATCATGGTTTTACATATGGCTATAGCTGCTGGTAAAAGAAGTTGCTCTGCGATTGTATGGGGCTTTTTGCATTGTGCAACTCTAAACACCACCTGATATGATGCTGTCAGTGCATTTTCACTCGCTTTTGCACTCTTTCTCATGAGCGTCAGCTCTTCTTTAAAATTACGCAACATCTCTTGTAAATACTCAATAGGCTTCGCCTCCAAGGAACTGTGAAGTGTCTCCCCATATGTCGCAGTAGTTTTGATGGCTTCATTGCATCATTTGAAAGATGCGTTGAGCATATGAAAAACAGTACCTCATTACATTACATTATAGTCAGTTAGCAGACACTCTTGTTTTTTTGTTTTTAAAAAATTTGTTTCTGATTTTTTCCCATTTTTCTCCCAATTTAGTAGCCAATTGAACCCCTATTCTAATTCAATTCCCCCCGTGTAGCAACCGCTAGAGAATCACTGCTGCACAACCTCCGTCAGCCGGCAGTAGAGCGAAGGTAGCCACGCTCTTTTTCAGAGCGCGACTCCTTCCGAGCCTGACCGTGATTCCAACCCGTCCGTGGCTGCTATATGCGCAGCGATTCTCTCCGAGCCCCTCCCGCCACCCGGAAGCAGCCGCCAATTGCTGCTCCCACAGGGCGCCGGCCATGCTCGGAAAATGGCAGGTCCGGGGCGCAAACCCCGATCCGCGCTCTTACCGTTGTACTACCGCAGCGGCCCAGTTAGCAGACACTCTTATCCAGAGCGACGTACATAGTGCATTTCCATAGGACCAAGTGCGTTAAAACAACCCTAAAAGGTAAACACAAATTAAAGTACCAGGCGCAGTCAGGGAGCTCATTCCACCACCGTGGGGCCAGGACAGACAGACGTAGAGACCGGGTGCTATTATGAAGAGGGGGGGGTACCAGTCGGTATGGAGGGGCAGATCCTCGGACTGCCTGGAAGGCGAGCACCAATGTTTTGAATTTGATGCGAACCATCACAGGTAGCCAGTGGAGGTCAATGAGCAGGGGGGTGACATGGGAGTGTTGGGGGAGGTTGAAGACCAAGCACGCTGCTGCGTTCTGGATCAGCTGAAGGGGTCTAATGGCCGATGCTGGCAGGCCAGCCAGGAGAGAGTTGCAATAGTCCAGGCGGGACAGCACCATCGCTTGGACCAGGAGCTGGGTTGAGTGGGTGGTGAGGAAGGGATGGATTCTCCTGATGTTGTACAGGAAGAACCTGCATGCCCGCGTTACCACTGCGATGTTGTCGGAGAGGGAAGATTTTCTTCTGGGTTTCTTCCTCTTACGTTTCCCCATTTCCTCTGAAGTTGAATCTTTGTCCGAACAGCATGCACCAGCAGTCTGTTCCACTTCTACCTCTGTTGCTGGCCTTTTCCTTACTATCAACCGATCCAAGGTGGTGCTGGCTCGATAGAAAAGTAGCTTGCAGCGTAGCAGTAGCCCACTCCAAATTCAAGTTCACCCCTCTGTTACTTTTCACCGATACTTGAAAAAATGCTTTTTCATGAGCAAAATCAATTAACTATTTTTCGATGCTTGACAGCTAATATTTTTGTGTGCGCGCGTGTGTATGTGTTGGCAGGCCAAGAACGCATGGGACTGTGGGATATCTAATATTTAGATATAGGCAAACTATCTGGCTCCTCCATCTCTTGCTCTCTGCCACTCCCTCTCCCCCCTCTCCTTCTGTCCCTCTCTGTCTCTCTCTCACTCATTCACTCCCAGAAACATCAAAGATAAGCCAGTCTTTGTCATAAATGACCCCTCCCCCCCTCCTCCACACCTTAACTCAATCAGGGCAGAGATGCCCTCCTTGTGGAGTAAGGTATTTATGGGGGCCGAAGGAAAGAAGCCTTAGTTCAGTTTGGAGTTGGTGAATAAGTTGTTCCTCTTTTATTTTTGGTGGCGGTTCCTTGTGTGTTTCCTTTTGTTCCTGGTCAGCTGGAAGAGGGTAAATATTTTGGCAATTATCGGTCTCTCTCTCTTTACTGGTATCTTCTATTTAATGTCTGGTTTAATGTCTTCCTTTTTGTAAATTATACGTAGTCAGCCTACATTCATTAGTGAATGTATGATTTTAAGTCATTATTCTAATTGACTGTTCTTTCATTTAATAAAATGATTTAATCTTAAGACCTGATTTAGACTTTGTTTTGACTTGTTGGTTGATCAACCAGGTTACTGTTCAACTTACCTATCAAATAATTTGCCGATTTAATTGATGATTGTCATTTTTAATAATAATTATTAAATTAAATCACGTAAAACATATTTCAAATGTTAAATGAGGGGTTTGCTTGTGTTCAGTATTCAGAGTGCCGAACATTTTAACAAGGGCATTGACTGTTGGAACCGCTGGATTCAGAAAATACACATTTTACCTCATCCTCACTTACCCGACAGGACATTATGGACGCATTTAGCAGAGGCTATAGCCTACCAAGGATGAACTGGATGGGTGCTGTTTGTAATCGTATGAGTCACTTAGACCTTTCTAAATGTTATATATTTGGATTAAGTTGATTATTCACAAACAAGAAGCAATAATAATTTGTAAAAAGAAAATATTTTAAATTAAAAAATCAACATCCCTTCCGACATTGAATGCATGGTCAGGGACCACCTGCAATACCTTCACAGACCACCAGTGGAAAAGACTTTCCAAAGACAGCACACGTACCTGAAGATCTGTCTCTCTGCATCATACAACTCTTGGAATGACAACTCACTGTGGAAAGAAATCACTCCAAGTTTAGTTACTTTCATCAGCAATATTGAAGATGAGCCAACACAAGCACAGCCCAAACTGTAAAGTGGTTTTTAAAAGTTGAGTAAATAAAAACATTGGCACTGTATCATGGGTTTGTTTATGTAATTGTTATTCTATGACATAAACACTGCTGGACAGATTACCAGAAAGTACACCCACTGCTGTGGATTAATACAAATTAAATGTCTCTTATTTACTTTTTGCCATACTGCTTGGCATTGGCATCATTTTCTGAAGGCAGTGCTTCATTTGGAATTGGTTTGTGGATTTTCCCCAAGCATACAAACCAAATTGGAAGCTTTGCATCCTTAAAGCTCCCATATGTTTTAGTATAATAACTTTAGTTCACTTCATATGAAAAAAGTGCTGTAATTTCTACATGGTATATAAACATACCCTTTAATAAAATCTGGCAATCTGCACTTTAAGCACATGTGAAATGTTTGATTACAAATCTAAAATTGTGGTGTACAGAGCCAAATATATAATGTTTTTTTATTTGTCCCAAACATTATGGAGGACACTGTATATATACAGTGCACTCCAAAAGTTATATACAGTCAGTGAGCACCATAATTCATTGGACAGTGACACATTTTCTGTTGTTTTGGCTCTGTACTCCAGCAAACCGGATTTGAAATGGAACAGTGACTATGAGGTTAAAGTGCAGACTTTAAGCTTTAATTTAATTTGAGGGTTTTTACATCCATATCAGGTGAACTGTGTTGCAACTGTAGCCATTGTTATACATAGTCCCTTCTCGTCCCCCCCCCCCCCCATTTTAGGACACCAAATTAACATAAACTTCAATATTTAATATTTAATATTTTGTTGCCTATCATTTGCATACCATGACTTCCTGATGTCTGTGACAACATCAAAAGACTCTTGATATCTTACTTCCAGGTACTCTTACAAGCTTTCTGCATTTGAATAGATCTCTATGGCAATTGGGGGGTGGGACGAGATTAAGCTGTAAATTACATGGGAATACTATGAAACACATGGCTAAATGGCTGTAAGTTATCAAGGGTCTGAGGTATCAAACAATCCTCAAACCATCACTCTTCTGCCAGATATGCAGTAGATATGGATGGATCACTTTAAGGGATGTTTCTCCTTTCTATTGAACTCTATGTTTCTGTTTATATTAATCTGTTTATCTATTGAATGCAACGGCCATGTTTTGATAACTCTTTAATACATATTATAGCAGGCCATTTATTATAACTGATATCAGCTATCAGTGTTTTTTTTTTTTTTTCATGAGTCAAAACTTTGGGGCCATCTTTTTGTAACAATCTGAAAATGTATTACCTTGTATATTAATTACAGTAACGACGTAATATGGTGTACATCCAATTGTTGTAGACCATAACACTTATGTGGTTTATATAAAAAAATTAAAAAACATTGAGAATATGTTTCTTACATATGAGGAACTCTTTGACAGATATAACTGTATATCTCTCATCAAGAATTTGATATTATAAATTAAGCTATCCCAACAGGAATCCTTATGTTATTAAAATCTGGTCCAAATATAGTCACCAGATATTACATGCAGAAACCAATGGTATTAGTATCACTGGGGGAATTGTTTTACAATAAGTAGGCCCATATTAGAGATATATGTAACAGGAAGCTTACCCCTGCAGTTGTGTACCAATGGACCTTTACTTATAATGTCACCTGGCATCAGGCATGGACTATCCCTCATAAATATATAGTCTCAATCAAAGTTAAAGAAGTAGCCTACAAGGTGTTATTTTTGTGAATAGAATAACAAAATATTGAGCATATTTTCTGTTACTGTGCTTTTAGTAAGACTTTCTGGAATGACATGAATATTTTCGTTGGTGATCAATTGAATATACTGTCATAGTCCGTGGCTATTTTTTAATGTTTCGCTACGGCTCTCGTCCTCTCTCTCCGGTAAGCAGACTATCTGATTTTTTCCATGTTCCGATTCGGGGTTTTGCTTTTCCCCACTTATCATTTGTTTCACCTGTCCGATTACCTGCTAGGTATTTAAGCCTCTCACTTCCGCTTCCTGGTGCTTCTTTGTCATTTTGTGCCTTCACCTAGTCAGGGTTGGTTAGAAAATAGCTACTCTATATTTTCACTACTAGATTGGCTTTAGCTGCCCTTGAAGCTCTTTAGGGATTAGTCCTTTTTGTTATTTTTGTTTCGTACTTTCTTCTACTCTCTGCTATATTGAGAGTGAGAGGTTTATTTTTATTTAATTTATTTTTCAGGCGTTATAGTCTATGTTCCGAAGGTGATTTTTTGTTTTCTCTTTTTTCGAGCTATGCCCGTGCATTTCTGTTTAGGAGTCTCTGTTCTCTTACTTTTCTGCTCGTGTCTACGAGCCACACCCGTGTTAGTGGGTTATTTATTATTTTGCTACTGAGACTCTTTTAGTGGTCCTCACGTTCGTGAGTGACTTGTTTTGTACTCGTGTTTTGTTTTGTCGTGTCTGGCTCATTGCTATAAACCCAAACCCTTACATATACAGGTTAATATTAATAGTTTTGATATTGTTAAAATTTTAGATGATAACTGATACATTTGGGTTTTTCTAAGTATTACTCATTGATCCTGGTCCAAATGTTGATACATTACTGCAGTCGGCGCAAAAAAGCATAAACTTTAAGAATCTAGCTCTAGTGGTAAAACGTTAGGTTCAATCTGTGATTGGCCAGAAAGGTCTTCCCTAACGTATTCGGAACTCGGTGACGAAATATAAATCTGTCCAGCTACGCCCTGAAGTTTTGGAACGAGGGCGGGCTATGCCCCAGCTTTAAAAGCGAATCGAGAGAGAGAAAGAACGAGTGAGCGATATATATATAGCTAGTTTACAGTTTAGCTTTTTTAAAAATATTCTAGTAAATTATAGTAACCTATTTTTGGTATATTTTTTATAGTTAGCTTGATAGTAGCCTACCTTGTTTTTTGATAGTTCATTTTTTAAGTCTAGCTTAGCAAGTAGCTAGCTACTTTATTAATATATATACATATATGTATATAGTTTATTTAAAAAATAAATGGCATGGGTAACTAT
This sequence comes from Ilyophis sp. 1 JC-2022, assembly GCA_022702515.1. Taxonomy (NCBI): domain Eukaryota; kingdom Metazoa; phylum Chordata; class Actinopteri; order Anguilliformes; family Synaphobranchidae; genus Ilyophis; species Ilyophis sp. 1 JC-2022. The sequence goes on along the minus strand of CM040394.1, from coordinate 53,628,220 downwards.
TTGTACAGCGTGTGATTTGTTGTTTACTGGCCGCATCATTATAAGTCCAAAGGAGGCTATGCGTGCCGCATTCTCCACCATTGCTTCTGCCTCGGCAGCGGCAAGCTTCTTGGGGCTCGTTTGGACGTGGTTTGATACCTGGAGCTCAGCCCCTATTATTTCCTTATCACGCCCAGATTGCGGCATTTTTCTAATTTCAAAAGGGGTCGGGGTCTAGCTAAACCAGCGAGTTTTGTTACCGTTTAAAACATATGCAGACTCTCTGGTGGGCTCTACTGGTAAAAGGACAATAATGTCTTCGTTTATTGTCTACATTTAACTTAGTGTAATGCTTTCTTTTGCACTTTATGTTACGTGTACCTCTGATAGCCTTTTTCATTTTCTTTTAAAATTTTGTTAATTATCCAATCTACACTTTGTAACCATTGTCATATGTAAACTAATTGATATAAACAATATAAATAAATAAATAAAAGAACATGCGCAGTTGCTTCTAGTAGCTCATTCACGCACGCTCTGACGTCGCACGTTTCCACCCCCATATTTCAGTAAACCACCTTGCGTACGGAAATATGGCGACCGCGATGGGAGCCTGACCGAGGTTTACAATTTCTTACTTCCAATGAGAGAGCGAAAAAATGCATGGAGAAGCGAAAACGGCATTGACCGAGGGCTTGCTAATCGCCCGCGTTGGATAGGAGTGGCGAAAACCGCTTGACAAGCACATTGACAGAGACGGGAAAGACGGTCTATGCCTTAGCTAACGTTAGCTTTGGGAAAAGGTACCCGCGTTCTGGGTACATTTGAGCCCGGGAGAAGAGCTCCACAGGACGGAAACACTGGACACGGAAGTTATTGAAAGAAAGGCAGTGGGGGTGGGTTGTATCGGTCTCAAAGCCTGCGTGGGTTTGTCAAGACCGATTCGTTCTATTTTCTGAGCTGCAGACTACCTAGCTAATGCTCGCTAACTACATTGGGGACTCTTAACGTTATTCTTCTAGCTAGCAAGGTAACTTCCAGCGCTGCATAATTCAACTAGCTAGCATTAGCACTGCAACAGTAAACAAAGTGTTTTTCGCTTGCTAATTGTGCAATCTAGCACTGCTTTCTCGGCTCAGTGGTAACGGATAGCGTTAGCTAAAGTTTAAGTTGAACAGAAACGCAACAGAGTAACGTAACACAGTAACGTTAACTTAACTAGTTAAAATAGCAAGGTTCTTAACATAAATGCACAGCATAAATGGCAGCTAGCTAGGCATTCAGAGATAAGGTTGACTTAACGCGTTATTAACTGTGCTATTTCCTCCGTGTTGTGGCTAGCCAGCTATGACTACTGACAGATTTACCAAGAATAAGCTTCAACCACCAGTTGCACATTCAGTGGGCCGTGAGCCAATACTAAAAATCTAACGTGGGCTAGCCGCCCAACGTTACGATGGAGTGAACCTTGTTAACAGCTGGCAATTTGGTCAGGATTAGTCAAATTGAGACTACTTTGATGAGCTATTCTGTGACAAGGAGACGTTACTGAGTTTTTAACAGTAACGTTAACTTCGATTGAATATGGGTAGTTCAGTTAGTTGGTTACCCACTGTTCGTTGTTGCGTTTCTATATTTGTGATCAAGTCCAGTTAAATCAAGTCCTGTATCAAAACTAAACGTGACGGTGAAAGGACACATTCAGTGAAATGTCTCATAGTAATTTCATACACTGTGATGTACGTGTTGTGTTTATTTTGTTAATCCCATTGTCAAGGCCTGTCACTGTTGACTACTAACTTTCTGATATTGTGTGTAGCATTCATTACATTTCAGTCTGTGTCGTGGGGACGGATGTGGGTCGTTTTTTCATGACTGACAGCTAGCTGAATCTTAAAAGACTTTGGTAACGAATATGTTAATTTCTTTCAGGTTAGAACACACAGATTCAAATATTCAAACAATGTACAGTAATGCACCGTGTTGCCTTGCAACTTAAGGAAATATTTCCATAAAGTATGCGTTTATTTATCACAACTATTGTGCCTTTTCACAGCAAGTGCCTGATCCAGAGGCTTTGGGCCTGCCGCCCTTGAGATTGTTTAAATGATTGGACTGTAGTTTGTTATACTTGGCCGAAATTAAGATGAGAAAATCATTTTGGATGAGGGTGGACGGGGTGCTTGCTGGATTTCTCAATGTTTATTTGTAACTATTACTAGGAATAAGACTGTTTTAAATTTCAGTCTCAACAAGCAACATATAGCATCAGTTGTCAGTATTTTTCATTGGGTTAGCAGATGTAAGTTTCAGGTATTAACTGAACATTCAAAGTGTTCTTATTATGTCTTTGGAATTCTATGTGCATTATAGTCAGACCTAACCGGGCATATTTTATCTATTTTCACACCACCTCACTGAGCAAGTAAACAGAACTGTGCTATTCTGCCAAATATCATTTGCCTTATGTCCCTGATATAAAAGGAGCCACGTCTGGGGGTTTAAAAACGAAACACTAGACTGTTGCTAAGATACCGAACTGCAGTCTTGCAGGTTGAATGTAGCAATAATACACTGAATGCCTCGTGCACAGTGTCGGTAACCCTGGTCCGTGCCCCGGGAAGTACGCGCATGACACTCAGCTGGATTCCCCACATAGCCCGAGTGAGTCGAATCTTCCTGGCATTAGCAGCAGTGAACTGCCCGGAGACCGAAGCGCGGCGGAGCCCGTGTCGGAGCAGTTGATGAACGTTGAGGAGCGGCGGGTGGGAAACCTTGGGACTTTCGGGCCTCTTATCCACGTTTCTAAACTTGCGGATAACATCCGCCACGGTACGGTCCGGGGATTTGGTTTGGGACTTGGAGGACAGCGGTTGGATCTCTCCACCACCGCCCCCACCCCTTGTGTCCCTGTCCCCTCTCCTGGCTGCCCTGACCCCCAAACCGCAAGAGACCCCCAGCGCGTCTCCCGGCTGCAGCCCAGCATTCTGCCTCCATGGGGCAGCAGCCGGGGAAGTTCGTGGGGGAACAGAGGCGGCCGAGTCTGCCGGCTCTGCACTTCATCAAGGGGGGCAAGAGGGACCAGTCACGCCACGGAGCCCATCACTGCAACGTCTTCACAGTTCACGGTAAGAGCTGCTCCTTTTCCACTGTGTCTGTCTTCCACTGAGTCTGACAGAGCAGCATCTCGCTCACTTCTCTGTGGTTTCCGCACATTTCTGACCGTGTTTGTACTGCCCTTGTGAAAGCATGGCTATGAGATAATTTAGTTACAGCCTGATCGTTCTGGTTACGCCGTAGCAAAGTGACAAGTGTTGGGTACAAGGGGCCAAAATTGGGCTTCGCTGTTGAAGCTCACTTCAGGTCTTGTTAAGAGAATTGCTCTGGCGCCAGTGCCCGTCTTTCAGGCCCGTTTCAATGGTACCAAATGTGGTAAAACTCTGATGCGTGCGTGTGTGTGCACGGCGGTCCCACCGTGAGTGAGTGAGTGAGTGAGTGAGTGAGTGAGTGAGTGAGTGGTTCCAGTGCTTGGCAGAAAGCATGACGGGAATGTGGGGGGGAGGGACTCGGGTGAAGAGGAGGAAGGCGGAGATGGCACAATTGTCTGGAGTTACTCCTCTTCGTGACACTGAATGGCCCTGCCGGCTGCTTTGAGTAGTGTGTACCAAAACCCCCATTGCGCACACACACACACGCACATGGTCCCTGATCTGCTGCCAGAAAATGACTTCTATGTTTTTGAATTATGGTTAAGAGGGATGATTGAGGTTAGGATGTCAGCTTTGTCTGTGGGCATGAATGGTTTTGTCACAGAGCAAAACTGAGCTTGACCTGTGTTGGAGTTGAGTGTTTTTTTTCTTTTGGTTTCAGTTAAAGTGGTTGTTATGGAATATTGGTGATCTGTTGTATGTAAATAAGGCATCGCAAAGTTGTGAAACTGTTTGTGTCAGCTCAAGTTTATGATAGCCATTGTTGTTGCTGCGGGTTTGGTTCTTATCTTATATAGCACGCTCTTACCAGTTTACACAACCACGGTGGGGACTCTGCAGCTGACCTGAGCCAGCGTTCTTCTCCATTTGACTCGGGACGTTGGTGACACAGAGTGTGATTGTGTGAGAGTTTGTGTGTAAAGGGGGCATGTGTTTAGGTGTGTGTGACAAACTGGCTATGTGTACGTTTGTGTACGAGAGCTAGAAAGTGTGTCTGTGTGAGAGTGAAAGAGTTTGTGTCAGTATAAGAGTGAGAGACTGTGTAGGTGTGTGTGTATGAGGGATAGAGTATGTGTGATTGAGAAAGTGTGTGTATGTGAGAGCCTGAATGAGAGAGCGTGTGTGTGTATGCAAGTGATAGAGTATGCAAGTAAGAACGAGAGTGTGTGTGTATGTGTGAGCGAGAAAGAGTGTGTGTGTGTGTGTGTGCGCCTGCGAGTTATCGATTGTCTGAGTGAGAGCATGTGTGTGTATATGCATATTGGAGAGTGTGAGAGAGAGAGAGTGCGCGAGCAAGCAGGCAGGCGTGTGTGTGTGTGTGTGATGGAGAATGTGAGTGAGAGAGACTGTGTGTGAGAAAGTGAGAGCATGTGTGTACATGTGTGTACATGTGTGTGTGTGAGAGTGCATACGTGAGAGTGAGAGAGTGTATGTATGTGTGAGTGAGAAAGAAAGTGAGCGTGTGTTTGTGTGTGTGAGAGTGTGTATGTGTGAGTGAGAGTGAGGGAAAGTGTGCGAGCATGTGTGTGTGTGCGCGCGAGTGAAAGTGTCCGAGTGAGATCATGCGTGTGTATGTGCGTATGAGAGAGTGAGAGCGTGTGTTTGTGTATGTGTGAGTGATCGAGAATGTGAGTGAGAGACAGCATGTTTGTGTGTGTGTGAGTGAGTGAGAGAGAGAGAGCATGTGTGTGTATGTGAGTGAGTGAGTGAGTGAGTGAGTGAGTGAGTGAGTGAGTGAGTGAGTGAGTGAGTGCGAGACTCTGTAAGTATGAAGCCATGTTCCCTGTTTCTTCAATTATTCTCCAGATCCCCCCCAACATTGTGTGTGTGAGCGATAAGCCCCTTTCATACATGCCCGTAATGGTGCTATTGGCTAAAGATGTTACCATAAGTTATCTTAAAGCTGTCGCACTTCAACTGTGTTGTGTTGGTAGATTTGCATCTCTGTAAAAACTTTTATTGAAATAAATATCTGGCTATTTTAAAGATGAACTAACTAGGATGCAAAATTCCAGGAATATTCAAAGGTGGAAACTTTCCATTGGAATTAACGGGAATTAACAGGAATTAACAGGAATAAACAGGAATAAACTGTCAATGTTTGCGTTATTTGTACTAGCTGTATTTACCTCGTCATATGCAGACATAAATATAAACATTTTGTTTTGTCATAAGCAGACATCCATGCATTTGAGTAGAACTTTAATGGATTCTTTCATTGATCAAAAAACATGAATGTTCAAAAAAATAAATGTATTTCTTAACCCCCCCCCCCCCCCCAAAAAAATGGATTTGAAATGGATGTAGTTCTTGGGCTCAAATGCAGTAGTGTGGCCTCAATAGCCTTGCTGTAGTGTGCAGGATGCTGGGAATTATTTCTGCATGTGATGGAAGAATGCACTGCACATGTGTTACCCAAAGCATGCTGCAAGATCTAGAATTGCATTTTATGTGTATTTTTTAACAAAATTTAAGTTCCATGTTATCAACTAACTCTTGCAAAAGAAATTGGTCAAAATTTCAAAAATGCCTGAGCTTAACTTCCCATGGTAAATTTCAGAAAAGTTTCCACCCCTTTGCAACCCTAGAACTAGCATAACCTTGAAGGGTAGTTCCACCAAAAAATAACATTAACCTTATTTAACAGATCAAGGCGCAACTAATTAAGTCTCTCTTTGTCGCTGGCCATAACAATATGTGAGTGGAAATATTGACAAATAAATTTACAGTCAAAATGACGTACACCTCTACCACGTCCTCGTTTTTGAAAGACAACAGTGGCGTCAAGTGGGCGTAAAAATTACATAGGCACATAGGCGGAGCCAGCGAGGGAGGAAACATTGCTGCGTCTGTCACTGTTCTGAGTAGGGACACATCATAGATCAAGCAAGCTATCATTGCTATTTTATTATAATGTCAGAATTAGATACAGGCCTCTCCCCAAATAATGGTATAGTGGCGCTGTGCCACCATGACGGCGTGCTAGCATCACCTTGTAGTGAAAAACATGACACACTTTAAAAATCAATCCTGTGGCATGCAAACGGTCTATCTTTGTATGAAATTAGAACTAGCACATCTCTGTGTTTCATTCATGTTAGACAACTAGAAAACTGTAAAAATTGTAAAATTAAACTGTAAAATTAAGTATGATGCATGGATTTCGATGCCCCCTCTCCTCAAAGCCAAAGCCAGAAAAAAATGTCATGTAAAATTCCAGGTTAAAGTGCATGTGTGAAAGGGGCTATTCGGAGGGGGCGGGGTGAGGCAGAGCCAGAACGGGGGTTTTCGTGCCACTCCCTTTTGAACGTAGTAGTAAATATTTTTATGAATTAGTCCAATGAGATTCATTATGTCTCTAATGTTTATAATTGAAATTTGATTTCTTCTATATCAGACAAGTAATATATATAGTAATGTTTTCTTTACCTTGACATGTTTCGACGGAAACTTCCGTCTTCCTCAGAAGTGTCACCTGATGGTAGTGTGACGTGTCATTATCAGCTGACGGTCACGCCTCAGTAACATCAGCTGATAATGACACGTCACACTACCATCAGGTGACACTTCTGAGGAAGACGGAAGTTTCCGTCGAAACATGTCAAGGTAAAGAAAACATTACTATATATATTACTTGTCTGATATAGAAGAAATCAAATTTCAATTTTTATGAATTAATTTTAATTCCAAATGTATATCAAATATCAGATTCTGAATGTTGGCAAAATACAGCTATTTTGTGGGGTCAATACAGTGATTTTAAAATACTGGATTGATTTAAAAAAAGAAAAAAAAAGAATAATCAGCAGTCAATTCTATTTGGCTATTTCATGCTATTGAAGCCTCTAGATTGCAGGAAATAGCTGTTTTAGGTGTTTGAAAAGTAAAAAGTGCTTCAGCTTCCGGACGGGGGTGACCACCCTCCTAAGTGCTGTGGACCACCTTGTAAGCAAATCCTGGGGAGTCCACTGAGATAATTACATTCATACGTTCTTTCCTTAATGAGGTTTTGGCAAACTAAACCAAACAGGACTCGAGTGCTGGCAGTTAGAGTGGACAAATGATAGGCTACAACTCAGTGGGCTCTGTTTGAGTTGCACAACTGGGAAAGTTTTGGCTTTGCTAGCAAACATAGCTAAAACAGTTAAACTACAACAATAACGTTTCAACTTTTAATTGTATTTGTTTATCATTCTGTATTGGATGTTGGCCGATACAAAAGAATTTCATACTGAAAAACGAAAGTTTTAAGTATTTTAAAAGCTAAAATCGTCTAAAAGTAATGTTCTGATCACAATGTGCATCGCTGTGTGAGCTGCCATGATGATTTGACGTCAAGTCCTTCCTAGTCGGGAGGTCGGGGTTGATTTCCCGATCCCTGATTTCCGACATAGAACTCCTAGTTAAAAGGGCATCCTTCGAAGACCGGGGTGAGAAATGAGTAGCCTAAGTGTTAGCTACAGACTTCTGGCTAGGCTGGCTAATGTTTGGCCAAATTGGACTACTTTCCAAGTGCAGTCACGGGGGGAAATGAAAAGTCACAAAGCACACACTTTTAAAACGTTGTTTTGAGTCGTCATTTGGCTGGAACTCTTGCAAGATCTGGCAACCCTGCCTCCGCTCTTGTAGTAACTTTATTCAGTGTGACTGGCGCTAACTGACACCACCCATAAACTGTAAGCGCTCTTGGTCATTGCAGTTCACAGTAAAGTGCAGGTACCTGGTACATGCAAAGTAGTTTGGGGCTATATCTCCGCTCTCACTACAGGTAGAAAGTTCAATTTAAATTTTATTTTCATCAGGAGGAGAGCTGCTTTTCTACAAATCAAACATAATTTTTCTGTGGAACTCCCCTTTACCATTAATTGTCCTGCATTGCATTGCCTAGTGCCTTGCCTAATCTATCCGGAAAGGTCATGTCGTGTGTGAATAGCCTTGACACGGAAATCTTCCGTATTGGAGACCTATGTGTGAAAGGGGAAAACCACTACCTAACCTAGATAATTGAACCCGGCAATGTTATGGGTTCCATGTGTGAAAGGGGCTATAGAGAGAGCGCGTGCGAGTGAGAGCGCGTGAGAGCGCGTGCGAGTGAGAGCGCGTGAGAGCGCGTGCGAGTGACCCTGTGTTCACACAGCAAGCAACTGGTCGCTGAGTCGGTCAATTCTACGAGGCTGGGGGCGCGGCAAGAGCTTCCCGTTGTGTCATCCAAGTCAGTTCGTGCAGCTACAATTATTTGATAAAGAGAAACAACGGCAATAGCCTACGTATAACAAAGACATATTTGCGATGCATCCTATTCTTTATAGTTATGTCATGACACTGATAATTATGTGTTCTCGCTATCTAGCGATAGGCTAGCCTATATCTATCTTCGGAACAATTATTCACGAAATGGTTTCGTGTCGGTTGGGGAAATATGAAGTGTGGAACTCTGATTGGCTGTTACGGCCGATGGTCGCTCAAAAGTTAAGTTGCAGGCAACATTTATCGGCCGATTTTGGTCGCTCAGTTTCCTAGTCGCTCAGGTCGCTGACCGTCGCTCAGCTTCATAGAGAATGAATGGACTTCCGGCGACTGGGCGACCGAAGTCGCTGGATGTGTGAACGCAGGGTGAGAGCGCGTGAGAGCGTGTGCATGTGTGTGACAGAGTATGTTAGTGAGTGAGTAAGAGAGAGAGAGCGTGTATGTGTATGTGTATGTGCGAGTGGGTTTGAAGTGTGTGAGTGAGTGAGAGAGGGCGTGTGTCTATGTGCGTTTGTTTGGAGATGGGAACTGAAATGCTGTTGTGATGGGAAGTTGTAGCTGCAGCTGTGCTTGGCAGGGTCCTGACTGAGTGGGTGAGCATAATCCCTGTGACGTGGGCTGTCTGGCCGTGGGTAACTGCCCTTTTTCCTCACTCTGTCCCGTCCAGGATCCCTTCCGAAATGCACTGCCTGTCTTATCGTTGAGCACCGGGGGAAAATACAAACTGACCTTGACTCCTCCTGGTGATTGGGACTGAACTCAAGGTCCATGTACAATGTGGGTGTATTTAAGCTGCATAGTGAAGTGTGTGTGAGTGAAGTGTGTGTGTGTGAGTGAAGTGTGTGTGAGTGAAGTGTGTGTGAGTGAAGTGTGTGTGAGTGAAGTGTGTGTGAGTGAAGTGTGTGTGAGTGAAGTGTGTGTGAGTGAAGTGTGTGTGAGTGAAGTGTGTGTGAGTGAAGTGTGTGTGTGAGTGAAGTGTGTGTGAGTGAAGTGTGTGTGAGTGAAGTGTGTGTGAGTGAAGTGTGTGTGAGTGAAGTGTGTGTGAGTGAAGTGTGTGTGAGTGAAGTGTGTGTGAGTGAAGTGTGTGTGAGTGAAGTGTGTGTGAGTGAAGTGTGTGTGAGTGAAGTGAGTGAGTGAAGTGAGTGAGTGAAGTGAGTGAGTGAAGTGAGTGAGTGAAGTGAGTGAGTGAAGTGAGTGATTGAAGTGAGTGAGTGAAGTGAGTGAGTGAAGTGAGTGAAGTGAGTGAGTGAAGTGAGTGAGTGAAGTGAGTGAGTGAGTGAGTGAGTGAAGTGAGTGAGTGAAGTGAGTGAGTGAAGTGAGTGAGTGAAGTGAGTGAGTGAAGTGAGTGAGTGAAGTGAGTGAGTGAAGTGAGTGAAGTGAGTGAGTGAAGTGAGTGAGTGAGTGAGTGAAGTGAGTGAGTGAAGTGAGTGAGTGAAGTGAGTGAGTGAAGTGAGTGAGTGAAGTAAGTGAGTGAGTGAGTGAAGTGAGTGAGTGAGTGAGTGAAGTGAGTGAGTGAAGTGAGTGAGTGAGTGAAGTGAGTGAGTGAAGTGAGTGAGTGAAGTGAGTGAGTGAGTGAAGTGAGTGAGTGAAGTGAGTGAGTGAGTGAAGTAAGTGAGTGAGTGAAGTAAGTGAGTGAGTGAAGTAAGTGAGTGAGTGAAGTAAGTGAGTGAGTGAAGTAAGTGAGTGAGTGAAGTAAGTGAGTGAGTGAAGTAAGTGAGTGAGTGAAGTAAGTGAGTGAGTGAAGTAAGTGAGTGAGTGAAGTAAGTGAGTGAAGTAAGTGAGTCAGACGCACAATGTTGAGCGAGCGAGCGTGCGAGCGAGCGAGCGATGTGAAACGCACAATGCGATGTGACACCAGCCGGGAGACAGAGGATTGGGTGCGCAGGAGAGGGAGAGACCAGGGCTTGCTTTTGTTTTGGGAGTTCAGCTGGAAGGCGTTACAGGGGGATGTGAGTCACCAAGCGACTCCCCCCCCAGGGAGAACTTCTGTTGGAGGCAGAACAGGGGGGCAAGCAAAGACCTGTCTCTGTACAGGGCACATGGCTGTTTGTGCTGCGTGCACTGTCTCGCATGTCTTGAGTGCCAAGCGTACGGCAGGAATGAAATGGGGCTCCAAAGCTGGGAGAAATGCACATCTGACAGGTTCCTGTGGATTACCTGGGTTCACCAGACTAGTCTCATCCCAGCAGTCAATACCAACCTAGAGAGAAAAATCCCACCGCTTTGGAGTTGAGTGACCCTACAATGATGTTCTATATACATATATATTCTATATTGGCTCTACTCCAGCACATTGGGATTTGAAATAAGATGATTATTATGAGTCTGCTTTCATTTGATCCATATCTAGTGATCTGTAGGAATTACAGCCCATTTTATGCATATGCAATTTTTTTGGGGGGTATAAGTAATTGGATAATTGGTTGCTCAGCTGTTTCCTGGCCAGCTGTGTGTCTTTGCACCATTCGTTCATACAGAAGAAATCTAACAAAATGTCTAAAGTTTATTCTAAGTGTGGAATTTGGATTTGGAGTGTGTTGCTGTTGTCTCTCAACATGAGGACCAAATAAGTGTTAATGCCAGTAAAGCAGGCCATCATGAGGCTGAGAAATCAGAATAAATCGATCAGAAACATAGCCAAAACATTGGGTGTGTCAAAATCAACGGATTGATACATTGTTAGGAAGCAAGAAAGCATTGTTGAGCTCAGCAATAGAGCCCCGTAGTCCCGCCCCTTATTATCCCTGGCTGGTCTTGGAAGACTGCCGGAAGCCTTTACCTGCCCCACTTTGGGATCTTTCAGTCACCCTTATGATGATGTTATGGCATTGTATGGACCAAACTTTGACATATGTGACCCAAAGTCCATTATATACTCTCACCACCACGTTTAAATCAAATTTGAATCGTATAATTAACGGAGTTTGGGAAACATAACTACACTATCCAGAATCCTCGGTCGTACATTGCCGGCTCCCGCTTTTGCAAACTAACGCAGTACTGGCCGCTCTGCTAGCGAAAATGGCTATCACTCGGTCTGCTCTTGTAACTTATTATGGAAGTAGCTACCGGCCGCTCTGCTGGCGAAAATGGCTATCACTTTGTCTTATTATGGAAGTGAAACTAAGAGTATCACTAAGGGCGAGAATCACTATCAGTCTGGCCATGTCGAAAGTGTCAACTTTATGGCTTTAACTTCAGCAGCAAGTGAGTAGCCCGGATGTTGTAGTTGTTTTAGTTGTTTTTTTTGAAAACATGTTTGTTGTTTATTTGTTGGACCAATTTAATAAATTATTTTAAAATGTGACAACCCCTCTCTTGGGTGTTTTGAATGTGTAGCTGCCTGATTATATATATTTTTTTAAATTCAGTCCATTGACTCAGATTGTATTTTTTCTGAAAAGTGGCACCAGATGTTCGTCACCAAAGTGGGCGGGACTACGAAGCTCTATAGCAAACAACCTGGTAGACTAAGGACGACCGAAGAATATCTTCAATTGTGAAGAAAAAAACCCGATTCAACTGTCGAACAGATCAAGAACACAAGAATGTAGACATAGTCAAAGACTGCAATAAAGAGGAGCCTACACCAGCATAACCTCAGAGGGTTGCAAGATTCAAACCACTGGTAAGCCTCAAGAGCAGAACAGCCAGCTTAGAGTTTGCTAAAAAGTACATAAAAAAAACTGTAGAGTTCTGGAACAAAGTCTTATGGACAAATTAGATGAGTATAACCTGTAATAACCTGTACCAATGAGAGGGAAAGTGTGGAGAAAGAAAGGAACTGCTCATGATCCAAAGCACCCCCCCTCATCTGTGAAACCAGGGCTGGCCCTAGCCTTAGTAGCCCTAGGCAAGATCTGTAGATGGTGCCCCCCCCGTCACCTTGCACTCCATTTTCCGAATTGTCGCGTACTTAACAGTTTTTTTTACTCAATATTATTTAATACTACTCAATAGAAGGCAAGTGCGATGATTCGGACATGGTCATGGAAAAAACAAGGAATCCTTATGGGAGAAATCAATATCACTGCAAATTACTGAGATGCAGGGCTGTTTGTAGACTGCTTTGATTGGGGGTGATCAAGAGATGTTGGTGGGGCACAAGAGGGAACAAAGTCGCGGGGGGTCTGGGGGTCCTCCCCCCCTTATAGGAGCACTAGTTGAGCTCTAGTTCTTCATCATTTCAGTCTCTTTGTGCCATTTATTATTTACATGTGAAACTAAGATACTGTAATTGGCTCATCATTTTCATTTGCATTTTAGAATCTTGTGTTTTGATCAAGTTTATTTTCTCATGTATTTACCACCCATTCTTAGAGGACATACAATATTTTCACTAACTATATTACAACACTTTTTTTTTTTTTTTAGTTCTGTGATTCACAATCCTACTTTTAATTGTGTACACATTCCTGCGCGCTACATGGGATCACAACATCAGTCTTCTGTTTCTTTCCACAGAAAACACGTTGCTACAAATTCATCCATGTCAAGAGCTGACGTAATGGCCTTATCATGAGCTAAAATAACCAAGTTTTTCTTTTGCCCGTGTAAGATGATGCGGCGGAAGGGGGTTAAGACATAATATCAATTTATATATGATATCACTTTATTGCCTAATGAAGGTAATGTGATTATTACGTTTGTGCTTTTAATAAAAAAACTTCAAACAAATCTACTCGCTGTAGTTCGCTACATGGCTATACCCCATGATGTGCCTGTACTGCACCATGAGCCACATCTGGACTTCAAATTCATATATATTTTTTAAAGATAGAGATTTAAAAAACCCTGCAACAAAAAATCATACTGAAAACAGCTGCCGGTTTTGAAGAGCCTACCCCCACCACTGTATCGTGATACGAATCGTAGCCTAGCCTACCGTTAGTTGAGTGTACCGTTAGCTTACATCCCTAATAGCTAGCTAGCTAGTTAGCTTTAACCAACTTCATAATCATGACAAAGATGTTGAAGATATGCTGGTAAAGGTTAAAGCATTTATTAAATTGACTGCGTCATCGCCATTCATATGTATACAACTTATACCACATTCTTCATAGATCTAGTTGCTAATTTTGCTCTCAAAGTACACCAGATTGATGCATTTAACTTTCAAATTTACAAAAAAATATTTCACATCTTCATCTAAGTCCTAAAACTTGATAAAGTGCTCAACAAAAAAGCTCAACCCAGCTCAACAAAAAACACAAATCACATTATTTTTTTATAATTAATTTATTGAGAAAAATTATCCAACATTAAATGCTTTGTTGGCAAAAGTATGTGAACCCTTCGATCATACGTATTTTTAAAGTATCATATTTAATATTTGGTCGCATATCCTTTGCATGCTGTAACGTCCAGAAGTCTGTGACCCATCAATATCAAATTATCTTATTTTCAGGTACTGTTACAAGCGATACTATAACCTCTCTGCATTTGAATGGCTCTCTATGGGAATTGGGGGTGAGACTAGATTCAGCTGTAAATTGCACTGGTACAGTATGGAACACATGACTGGCTAAATGGTGGTAAGTCATCCAGGGTCTGTGGTATCAAACAAGCTTTAAACCATCACTCTGCTGCCAGATATGCAGTAGATATGGATGGATCACTTTAAGGGTTGTTTCTTCTGACACATTTTCCTATTGAACTCTCTGGAAATATAAGTCAGGAGAAGAAACCTTTCTTCACATGTGTGCAGGGTATGTTTTCCCGGGCCCTGAAGGAAGAGGTAGGGCGTTTAATGGTCTGTGAACTTGTGGTAAATATTAACCTCTTTGCGCAAGTACCTAGTCGTCATGGCGCCAGCGGCAAGATTTTGCTCAGCTGAGACATTTGTTGCTCCTGCAGGCAAACTATGTGTGGAAATCACAAACTCCGTGTTTTAACTTTATTGGAAGACGATTCGTGACAACTTTGCCGAATGCGGAGTTTCTAAGTGTCGCTATTCTCCTCCACCCAGTCTCGCCTGCAACTATACCTACCCATGCATGACATAGGGGACAATAGTGCCTGTGTGAGTTCATAAATATATTTACCCATCATATAAAATTTTAATTCCGTCATAGCAACAAGATAAACCCAACAATAGCCCGATCGTATGCCAAAAAAAACCTGCTCACTCAAATGTAAAATAAACATGAAATTATTGTGTCATATACAAAGTCATTCTACTATCAATATCTGCTACTAAATATGAAATAAATATACAATCCTACCATTGGTTTTGCACATAGAGATGTTCATTTCAAAATTCAGTGGTCATTTATTGTCTTGGACAATCTATTTGAGAAATACACACCAGTTTAGAACGTTATTACAGGATGGTAGATCTCCAGAAAGGAGACCACTGCCCTATACTGATGAGAAGATGGTAATTCCCACTTGGAAATGATGCAAAAGTGAGTTTTGTTCCAAAACAGTTCATTTTTAGTTAAATATATCATTATTTTATGATTTAGAGCAGTACACAATTTAGCCATTTGGATAGATTTGGAGACCCTAATGGACAAAAGGCTACACTGCCTATATGTTGCATCATAGATCTTTAGTAGTTCTGTATATCATCCTCAGACTTTGCACAATTGTGGACACGGAGTTTATGATCCAGGAAATGTATAGATTTACCTCTTTGACATATGTACCTCTCTGTTTTTCATTGTAAACTAAAGAACAACTAGTTTATAGTTTCAAATTTCTTTGCGTTTGTGGCACTTTATTTTGACTTAAATTATGAAAATAAACAAATCTGAATTTGTATTGTAAATGGTCCAACTGTTTCATTTTAGCCATTTGCCAAGTTTCTATGATGCTTTCATCTGGGGAGCACCCCCTAAATTGGTGAGAATTTACCAAATTTGCCATCTGCCGCGAAGGGGTTAATGTCCCTGGCCGGGGTATAATATAATACAATTTTGTCCCAGGCCCAGTAATTTCACCTGGCAGCCCTGCACGTGTGATTAGAATGCTCAGCTCAGGACTGAATGTTTTGAAGATGATGCAATAATACCCACTTAAATATTTTCCACTGCTGTCTTTTCATGAAAATAATATTGAAGAAGACTACATCAATTTAATAAACAAGAAAATAATTCTTGTTTATTTATTTCTTATTCAATCAAATGAAGGGAAGAACTCTTGTAATTTAATGGAGTAACATTGCTAACATAGGACAAAAACCGACATTTTGAACAACATAGTTGATAGCACTTCAGTCTTCAGAGTAAGTCAAATTAACTGAGTGGCCTAAAATGGGTTTTAAAAGCAAGTTTTTTTTAAACATTTTGCACAACCCCAGTTCTTCAAATATGGCAGCCTTTAATGCCATCTTCAGGTGGTTCTTGGGCAAGACTAGCATCACGTATCCTTTTTCTGCTAAACGCAACAAACTGATATTATAGCTACCAATGTACAATACTACCTTTATAGAGGACAACTTTATTAAACAGGCTGTCAATAAAGGACACTGGGTAGATGGTAACCGCGTCAAAATAATGTGAATCTGATCACTTTAACAAGACCATGGGAATCTGAAACATATGCGACATTTTTCCAACTTTAAACATTCAGAGTCCACCATGATGGTAGCTGTGGTCTGTGTGACTGCGACTCTGCATACAAAGCTGCAGAAAATGATGTAGACGGGTGGAACTTCAGGATTTTTGGCGCAAACGCAGCAGCGGCTAATTAACCCAACCTCCCAGTAGTGTTTCTGAAGGTGGACTGTTTATAATAGTCATGATTATATCACTTAGCTATGCCAATGGTAGACAATGTCACACTTTACACCATGCTCCCTTAAATGCCTATTTGCCTAAAGAAATCTCACTCGCCTCATGGACCAGTGATTCTCAAAACATGTAATAGGTCTTTAATGTGTCTGAGATTCAAACGCGAAGGTGGGGGAATCAGAACAAGTCCGCTCACATCCGTGAGGACCAATAAATGGGGGAAAAATCTGATTGATTCACAATCGTGAAAGCAGGACGAGAACCACAAAAAGAAAGAAAATAAACAGCCACGAACCACTACAAAATGGGCTTGTCCAAAATGTAGAGTAGCTGACATGAGTTTGGTCTTATTATTATTATTTTTTTGTGACCAGTAACACACGTTAGTTAAAATGATTGACTCAAAAAAGCACATTTCAATCAATCACCTCTTTTCTTTGTGTAGCCATGTTCATGATGATTTGATGCATAAGACATTCGGGGTTGAAAATAAGGGTAGTCTTCTTTCAGTTGTGGTATTAATTAAGTGAGATTTCATTTATGATAATAATGAGGATTACCATAGTGGGGCTTACTCACTTGCTTCTGTCCCTCTGTGATTTCAAAAAAGGAGTTTTTGTGATTTCTAGTTTGGAGCAAAGAGAGAGGAACAGGAGAAGCTTACAGCGTGCGGTGCATTCTCTGTCTTTATCGCGTGGTCCAGCGCAGGGCTACTCTTCAGCCTGCAGCCTCAGCGGAATGATCACCTTCACCATCTCCGAGCGCTGCAAAGACTGCAACGTTCCACAATTATTAATGCTGCTCATTTTCAAGCGCGAGGAGAAGGGAGGTGAAAGCAGGGCAAGCCGCAGCAACGGACTCAGGAATGTGACCTCTTGTGCATTCCACACTCACATAGCTTGCATACCTCTCTCTCCTTTTTCTCTTTTTTCTCTCTCACTGTCTCTCTGTCACACACACACACACACTCTCACTCTCTCTCACTCACTCACTCACTCACATAACGCATTGCATACACTCTTGCATGTACACACCAGCGCATTCCCTCATTCAGATGCACATGCTTTTACACACACACTCACAGGCATACACACACGATGCAAACATGGACTCTCACACTTGTGTACATACTCTATTCAGACACACATATACAGGCAGACCTGGGAACCCTTTTCTACTCCGAAGGTCCTTGTAAACAAGGTCATATGGGAATAAGGATGCACCAATCCCCTTTCAGCGTGCTGCCGGCTGCAGGCTGTTTCACACCAACACCAGATTGTTGTGGTGGTAATTGAGGTATTTTTGGGGATTTATACTGTTAACAATATTTTTGCCCAGACGCAGAGTGTGCAGGCCTAAACGAGTGAATGTGGGTCACTGACTGACTGGCTGCCTGATTCCCCGATGTTGAAATGCACATGCGTAAATTTTGAGTAATTATGGTAAAAAGTTAGCTGTCTAACTGCCTGTCCCCTTTTACTAGTGTAATATGGGATTTATTTTGATCAAATGAGTTTTATTTGATGTGTATTTTATGTGAAGGTTTAAATTCTGATTTAATGACAAATACTTTTATCATTAAATATTGTATTCTTGTTTATATATTGCTCTACTGCGCAAGGGCAGAGGCAGAAGAAGAGAAAGGAATAAGTTATGTGGTTGTTGGTCCCAGGAAAACGGAAAGGATTAAAACCAAGAAGTGATTAAGCTGCCATTCGTTGTGCTATGTTTTCGGAGAAATAACAAAATATTGTCACCCACACCCACGATGGGAAACAAGCTGAAGCTAAGGTCGGAGAAACAACTCTGCTGACACGCAAGCTATACGGCTACGGCTAAGCTACGTGAACTGACTGTTTGCTGCTGTGGATACATTGAGAGGTACGTTAGAAGGTTGCAGAGTACAAGTCAGTGTTTCCCCTACCATACATTAGCCGGGGCGGCCCGCCCCACCTACGGAGCTCGCCGCGCCGCCTGAAAATATAAAATGCCAATGTCATTTTTTGAAAACTAATTTATTATCATTTAAAAATCTATTGAAAATTTGTTCGCGTAAGCGCACCATTTTGTGACCCGTCTTCGGAAATGATCAACCATGCAATAGATTTGTGGAGTTTGTGGATTATTTTTGGTTAGTAAAAACTGTACAAAAGTAGCCTATGAAATTAGGCTTTTGATTCGCGGTAATCTCACTACAATTGGCTGCTTGGTCACGCACAGAAGAATGGATTTGTTTAGGTTACATCAACTCAGGAAAGTGAATAGTAAATGGCAAGTTATTTAGTGTCAATCTTATTTTATAGCTGATAAGTTAAGTGTACATGTGAATGAGGGGGCCTGCAGCAGAAACTACACTAAAAGCAAAATTTCAGTCAGCCATCTAGCTATCTACAAAAGGAGGATTGGCTGTAGTTGTCAAAATATACCACATGATGGCAGTATGACCAAGGATGAAAAAAGTACTCCTTTAACATTGTGAGACAACATTCAGCCAGGTTTAGGCTTCTGCAGTTAGCCATGTAATTTTGGAATGAGTTATATAGGTTCTTTAAAACAATTAGCACCACGAAAAAATGTCAACATGACCTGGTCTTCCTTTTGCTCAGTATCATTTTGTATCAGTATGTTGGCCGATACAAAAGCATTTCATGCTGAAAAACGATAGCTGAAGTGTTTTAAAAGATAATTGTCTAAAAGTCATGTTTGTTTACTGTTCACAATGTGGGTAGCGGTGTGAGCTGCCATGATGATGTCATGTCAAGTTCTTACCGATCCATGATTTCCAACATGGAACTCCTAGTTGGAAGGGCGTTTTATTACATTTTCCCTAGTCAGATATCGGGATTCCTAATTGGAAATTAAAAACTAATGCAGCATTAATTCAGTTGCTGTGCTCATGGGCTGAACTAAAAACATCCGGCTCTTTGCAAAAGTTATGTATTCGGGGGGAAATCTGAGTTTTGAATTTAAGTTGCGCACACAAAGTTCTGCATGTGCGTGGTTAAAGCTAGACTATTCATTCGGCTCACAACTCATACCGAACCAAAAGCCATATACCGAACGTTTCACTACGATTACATGTACCATTACACCCCTATACATAGTGGCTACATTATCTCTGTTAAATACACAAAACACACGACACCTGCTGATAACAAAGCACCACCTGTTTTCGCAGCATAGTGGTAGAAAATATTCCCGATTGATGATTAGAATAGGCTATGTCATCTGATTTACTGGTGTTACAGTTGTGACAACAAACATCCGCAAAGGAACAAACTAATTGTGAAGAGAATGGAAACTTGAATTGACAACTGAGAGGCTGATAAGGATATACACTAATGGTTTTGCAAGTGATTGCAAATTAATGCAAATTTTGGGTGTTCTTAATTAATTCGTTTGAATTTCTAATTTCAGTGGAATATGAATAGACTACTATAATTGGGACGTTGATGACCCACCACTAGGGGGACACTGTGGCATGGGAGTTTTTAGAATGCTTTGATTGGTGGGGTTGTTGGTGGGGCACAAGAGGGAAACAAAGTAATGGGGGCTCTGGGGGTTCTCCCCCAGAAACTTTTAGCCTTTTAAAACTCATTTTCTGCATTTCTACACAACCTCACACAGGACATTTTCTAAAATGAAATGTTTTATATATGAACATTTTGGAGATTATTATTTTTTTTTTTCAAAGCCCTAGGCAAGATTTGAGATGCTGTCATATAGGAAAAAGCTAAAGCCATGATACTAATCAGTGCATTAGTGGATAAGATCATTTTATTACATTTTAAACCTGGACTTCAGGGAGGTAGCCTATTTCACGAAGTGGAATAAGTAAATTCCGCAAAAAGCACATACTTTAATCCATATCAAGAGCCGATGTAATTGCCTTCTTATCCACACCGTGGATAGAGAAACAAATGTGCTGTAGTTGGGTATGGCTATATTAACGTAGCAGAATAAACCGTAAAGAGATACTGCAGAGTCTTTTCTAAGACCTTTTTTACCACTTCAATTTGAACGAACTCGTGAGTGGGTGTGGTCATATGACGATGATGCCACCTAGTCATATTATAAATATTCATACAGTCAAGGAGTGAAAGGGTGTGTCATGGTGAACTGACTCAGCCCCTTTCCTGCTCTCTCCTCACTTTTAAACAAACCACAAAATGGTGAGCGACAAGAGTGACAGCAGTGCTGCAAGGAGTTTTGAGGTGGAGGAGTTTGAAGTTGAGGA
Source organism: Ilyophis sp. 1 JC-2022 (assembly GCA_022702515.1). Taxonomy (NCBI): domain Eukaryota; kingdom Metazoa; phylum Chordata; class Actinopteri; order Anguilliformes; family Synaphobranchidae; genus Ilyophis; species Ilyophis sp. 1 JC-2022. Next base: position 53,607,812 of record CM040394.1, on the reverse strand, counting down.
AGAGGATTATTTTGTGGTGGAAGACTCTCCTCGCGAAGATGTTGCTCAGGCAATACAGCCGTATTCATTCGAGCCACTGGCAGCAGCAGCCACCGCCACGGGATGTAACCGAATGGTAAAGCTAACATTACCTAGCTAAGTTAACTTGTTTGTCTGCCTAAAGTAATGTTACTATTGAATACATTCAAATACACAGCAAATCCCAGTCACACAGTAACGTTAGTATATTGAACACGCCCTCATAGCTCCACTTGGTCCGGAGAGAATTGTTATCATTTATTAGCTAACATTATTCATAAATGATAGCCAAGATAACTAGCTAGCTAGCTAAGTTACCAGTTCTCTCTGGACCAAACGGGGCTAAACTCACACACAATAGACTGCCTTGCATTACCTAACTTATCGATACATTCCTTCCGAGTTACTGACCAATTCATCATCTTCCAGTCCGTCTCAAGACCCACTTTTTCACCCTGGCCGTACGTTACTACCAAGTCCCCCATCTCTCGCCTACTCTCTTAGACTGTGCTGCACATGCCCCAATGCTCCCTTAGCCTCTTGCTACTCTCACTCTGTCCATGCCTTTGTCCTTGTCTATATATTTATAATTGTATCCTAGTTTCTACGTAATAGTGTCTCGTTGCTATTGTTTATTAGCTAACATTACGTATTCATAAAAGATAGCTCACTCAATTGGTTGCCTTCATCCCCACATTAGCTATTACCTATCAGTAATGTCAACCGTTTGCAAAAGCATTTTTGTTGTAGCTTGTACAGATAACTTGCATGTAAACAGAAAAAAACGAATGTCCCAACCGGTGTGCTTATGGCCACTAACCTGTCCCCTCCAATAAACTTGTGTTGCTGTGAGGTTACCGAGGTGACGTTATGTCAGCGTAGTTATGAAGCTATTCTTGATTTGTCTAATACTGCTGTGCTGTAGTCGGGCATACTTGGCCCAACTGTATAATAGTGGCCAATACATGTGCAATTATACAATAATATCACAAGTACAATGTAACAATGTATAGGTATATAGCACTAAGCTGTTTTACTTAGCTGATATAATGATTACAAAATGCACATGTAAATACAGTATACCACCCACAGATTACAATGTCGGTATTATGTGAATACACATGTATAGGGCCACCTAGTGGGACCTAATGTTTTTTTTACAAAATTATGCACTGTAATATAGGTCATGGGTAAATGTGCCGGGGCTGGGGTGCATGACGGCACCCCCGGGGTTCGAGGGGGTGTGCCTGAATGAGTGGGTGCTGCAGGCGGTCCACAAGCAAGTATTTGCACAGTTTACTCACGTCGTAGTTGCAGTTGCTCAGATAGGTCTAAAAATTATATACAATGAATGATAAGTATGCAGTACTATCTATACCAAGAATTGCAATAAAAACACACACCCAACTAGAGTGATAAGTAAATGTTATCATGAATTCAATTATAGAGGCCCATCTCAAAGCCAGTTAAGTTGTGGTAGCAGTCCAGTGTAAAGTGCGCGTTGCACACTAGGGCTTTCTTCGGCAAGTCCGCGTGCTTTACACAGATAGCTTGAAGCCACTGGCTAAGTAGCGCTGGGTCTCTCGGCAGATTATGAAAGCCAACAGAGGAACGATACATCCCTGACTTCTTGGCATAATGCAGGCAAGTTAGCTAAAGATACCAAATAGAGGTTGTACATGAATAACTGTATGTAGGTCGATATGTCGTATTATTAACGTTAGCAGTAATACAAAGCAATTTGAACTTGAACTAGCTAGTTAGCAGTACAAGGGTCTCAGTCTCAAAGAGGAAAAAAAATAGATAGTTGCCAAAACATTTCGTAAACGTAAATCGAGATTCACCAATGTAACTCAAATTGCAAATGTAAAATCTAAATTTGTAACTAAAATTTATTGGAGTGTAAATGTAATCTGGCTGGAGAACAGCGGTTGGCTATACCTAATTCCCAGTTAACAGTAAAGCCCCACAGAAAGCGGTAAAATTGTATGCCAAATGGAGATAGACCTAATTAATTATGGGTGGGCACCTCCATGCCTGAAAGACTTACGCACAGGTTCCCAGCGCCGCTTCACTCGTAGATTAGCCTACAATAAAATATTTTCTATGTAGCTCAAGTTGGCTATGTTTTCACATCTTAAATTGTCATTCACAAGTTTATCAACAAATTTTGCTAAAATTAGATGGCATAAATGGCTGGGCTAATTATAGCGGAGTAAAAAGTGTGAAATCGGATAGCCTAGAGTTAGGCTAATCTGTAACGTTAGCTACATCTATTCTCACACACATGTTAATGTGATGGTTATATAAGACAAAGATTTCCTGGTTTCCCTTGAATTGTCCACCATCAATATGCTAACAAATTAAATGGAGGTGGCCATCAGGTATATTGTGATACAAACATTCAAGAGAAATGGTAATGACTAAGTTGGTTGTAAAAACGAAAAATACAAACATACTGGTTATGCTAGCCAGCTCGTGTTCCCAAATAAACGTTAAGCTTGTTTGATTGCTGTTATTTGAGTGCCGAATAGAGTGGATGCACTCCCAACTGAATGGGAGTAGTTATAATCGTTATCATTCACAACATAGATGAGATGTCAACAACTGTAGGCTACATGATAACAACATGCACATGGGTGGGGGACGACAGGTTTACTGTGCACTTGTTTTTAATAAAGATCTACTCAAGGTTGTGCTCTATCATGGATATTGTCACTGCATCCACGATATCACACTCCCTCTTGTGTAATATAAGGGTAAGTACACTCGATCACTTTTTTTATAGCTGTAAACGTGTATACCTTATAATGAAACTTATTAATCCATTCTGTTATTTCAACAATTCTGAATTAATATTGTATATCATAAGAAACTGGTAGGAAAGCGTCTTTGTGCCGCCCTCTACACCCTCCCCAAACCGGACGCGGAACCTACACCACCCACGTGTGCCACGTCACGCTTCACCCTGCGTTGCTGCTCGCCCTGTTCCTATTTGAGACGCGACAGTCCAGACCTCCTTGCGCAAGTCCCGCCCCCAATGTTAATTATTGTTTTTTTTGTTTCAATCGCATGATTACTGAACGTGTATATAAAAAGGTGTACAATTATTTTGATGTGATGCAGACGCTCGCGTCTCTTTGGGGAGGGTGTGACAGTTTAAATTTCCTTTCTGCTCCCAACACTGCCCCCGCCCCAACCGTGATGTCAGAGTACCTCTTTGGAGGTACCTCTACATCATATGGATAATATGGAAATAGCCGGCACCTGATTGGTTAGACGAACTACGGTCCTTTGGTTTCCACCTTTTTAAACCGGAACAACGTGGTGTTGTTCATAAACTCTCTTGTTCAACTGTCTTATTATGTTTCTGAAAATATTGAGGTGAGAAATAGGCCATGCATTTGCTGAATCTTGATTCATATTGGATCTGCAATGGCTAGTTTGATCCGAGTTATACAAAATAATTTGTACATTGTACGTTCATTTAAGCAAATGACAATGGACACACCTCCTCTGCCCCCAGCCCTCTCCCTCGCTCACCCCACAAAGTCTTTTTCAAAATTGTGTGGTAAGCGGAGACGGGCTGAGACAGTGGGTGTACTTACTCTTTAAGTAGTCTCGCCTGACAGGAGTTAAAGGGTAACAAAGCTTGCTGGTTTAACTAGACTCTGCCCTCTTTTGAAATGTGAAAATTGCCAAAATCTGGGCGTTCCAGGTATGAAACCACACCCCAGCAATTTTCTTCATTAGTATCCAAAAGCTAATTTCTATTCTGGACAGCACTCACACTTTGTTCCACTCTCTCTTTCTCATACATACAAACACACTAGCTCCAGTTGCTGACCAAGTAGACGAGGCAGAAGCAATGGTGGAGAATAAGAGGATTGGCAATGTTTTGGAGTGGTAGGCGGCGGCACGCATAGCCGTGTTTGGGCTTATAATGATGCGGCCAGCAAACAACAATTCATACGCTGTACATTAGGGGTGGGACAATGCACCGATGCATCGCGGTGCATCGATCCGAATGTGTAAATACAACTGCATCGATCTGTAAGATTTGAATCGATAAGCATCGATTAATATCGCATTTTAAATGAATGTGCACATGTATTCATTTCTTCAAAAATTATTTAAAATATATATTTCTGAGACACGACTACTTTTAAAACTGTTTTGACCAGCTTCAATCCATGTTTCTGCTCCAACCTCCACGTAAGCGTGAGTTGAAAGTAGGGACAGGCGGGAATCAAGCGACAATGAGACGGACAGATCTGAGCGAAATGGCTAGCTGCGTGCTCGCTGAGTGCGACAAAAGAGACAGAAACTTACAGAATTTGCGATGTTCCGAACAGAAAATCAGTGGTATGGAAGCATTTCGGGTTTAGAAAGAAGGAGGGTGTACTTGACAAAACCGCTGCAATATGCAAGATCTGCCAAGTAGAAATCAGATACACAGGCAACACCGCAAACATGATAAACCATTTGAGCCGACGATACACAATTGACGTGAAGGACAGCAAGCGGGTTAGCAAGCTAAACTCTGGAGTCATTGACACTTCCCCTGAGTTTCCTGGAGAAATGGCCAAACAGTTCTATTTTTTTGTATAATTGTTTTTATTAGTTTTTATACACATACCGTGTCCAGACAGTTAATTGTAAAGTGCTTTCTGATATTTAAATTTAAACCATTTCCTATTCAAAATCAAGTAGACGTTAGAGACAAAAAACAAAAATAGTAAGACTATTTCCAATGTCTTACGTTCAAATAATTATTACTACGTTAACTGTCCGATTCACAAAATGAATGTCGTGGAACCTAGATACACCATACCATGCAGAAAATATTTGAGTGAAAAATGTATACCTGCTCTGTATGAAGAGGTGAAGAAAACTGTTCGACTGTCCTTGCAAAACGCTACGAGAGTAGCTTTAACCTTCGGATGGATGGGCATCTTGCTCCACCGAAGTTCTAGATCGTACTAAGATTTAGGAAAGTACTATGCATGACACTAACCTATAGGCTATTTCATTTTTCTTGCCCCAGTTTAGTAATTGTTATACATTTTGCCATTTTCATTTTGTAAATAAAGGAAATGTATTAGGGTACCATGTCTGACACTGTTTGAAAAACAATAACCTAAATAGGGCAACTTTAGAAAATACACTGTTAGTCATGTTTATTGCTGCATTATTTGCTGCAGACAGCTGCAAAATGTATGGCATGCCTTAACAATAAACATAATGCTGTGAACTTGGTGTAAGGTTCTAATTGAATATTTAATTACTGCTGAATGTATCGGTATCAAATCACATTAGCATACCTATTACTTTTTTTAAAGTATCTAAATTAATCGAACCGAATCGAATCGTGGTCAAACGTAAGATATTATGATGCATCGAACCTTTGCCTAAAGAATCGTAATCGAATCGTTATGGGATTGAATCGTCCCACCCCTACTGTACAGTTACCCATGCCATGTAGGCTACTCATTTTACACAGGCTGTAGGCAATCACACTAACGTTACCTGCAACATATCAACAATATTGGTTTTTATTTCAACAGGTGCACATGTGGTCACTGCACTAAACTCTCAGAGAGAATGTCTGTTGTCGGGACATTGCAAATGTAAACGTGTAGCATGCATATAATACAACTCCTGGCTCAACTATGCTTTTTAAAAATAAATTAGCTCACTCCTTGCTAAGCTAGACTTAAAAACAAATAAAAAAACAAGGTACTATCAAGCTAACTATCTCTCTAACTATCTCCTCTCCATCCATGCAGATCAACCACCGAACTATATAGAAAACAATGAGATCAACCACTGAGATTCGCCTTTATAGCTGGGGCGTAGCCCGCCCTCGCTCCAAAACTTGAGGGCGTAGCTGTACAGATTTCAATTTCGTCACCGGGAGGACAACGTCAGCTGGATGAAGTTTCTGGCCAATGACAGACTGGACGTGCAGTTCCTAACGTTTTACCACTAGAGACACTTTTGAGCCAGATCCTTTGGGTTTATGCTGTTTTGCGCTGACTGCAGTAAAAAGTCAAGATTTGGACCAGGATGAATTGGTAAGACTTAGAAAAAACATCGGTTCTCATCTAAAATAAGTGGTTTTAGTGCTTTGTTACCCTTTAAGAGTCATACTTTCAATTGCAGTTAGCTTGCTACCTAATTCCTTTTCTGCAGAAGGCGGTGCTTTTCTGTTTTGTGATTTAAACCAGTGCGCCGTGGGCCTCAACGTATTTGTGCTTGTACTGAAGTAACATTGAAACGATACCTATCGAGCCCACTCAGTTACCTCTATTTATTGCAAGCAAGCTAATCAACTAAGACCTTTAGCGTGTGCGAAATCTTTTAGGACATGCAAATCTAATAACACAACCAATGATTGGTGCAAAACAAATACCTTGACCAATCATTGGTCATATTATTGGTTTTGTGTGTGCTAAAAGATTTTGCACACATTCGACCAATTTTACCAGTCGATCATGGAACGACTGAAAGCTAGGGGAGTAATTTTTTCCCATTACTGAGACAGTAGCATAGCAGTAGCCTAGTTTGTTATATTGCCCACTTGATTATGTTCAATTTCTATGTATTCTTGGTCACTGGCGCAGAAACGCGTTGGTACAAATTGACGGCGACGCATTATTCCCATGCCCCGATGTTGGTAGATGGTTAGGTTTTTTCTTATACATGGGATAAATATAACTTAAAATATTTTCATCTAGAAGCATGTAAAAAATAAATAATAATAATAAAATAAAAAAGATTTTTTTAAAAAGGGCAAATCCAGGTAAATTGGTCATTGTTTCATTTTTCTCTACTCAAATCCAGAATTCTTTACCGGTGTAGCAGAGTAAAGACGGCTGTGATTGACTTTAGTAGCCCTCGGCACTTTAGACCGTTTGTATTTTCGTCGACTAAAGTCGCTGAATGAGTTAAAATGAACAAAAACTAAACTGAAATTGAAATCAAAATGGAAAACTAAATATAAATAAAAACGAATGAAAAATTTCAAAATACACTGCTCAAAAAAATTAAGGGAACACTTAATCATCACAGTATAACACCAAGGCAATTAAAACAAAGCGGTCATGCTGGATGATGTTGCAGGCAACATAACATTCGCCATGATGTCTCCAGACTCTTTCACGTCTGTCACATGTGCTCAGTGTGAACCTGCTCTCATCTGTGAAGAGAACGGGACGCCAATGGCGAACCTCCCAATTCTGGTGTTTTCTGGCAAATGCCAATCGAGCTGCACGGTGCTGGGCTGTGAGCACAGGTCCCACTACAGGACGTCGGGCCCTCATGCCACCCTCATGGAGTCTGTTTCTGACAGTTTGGTTTTAAGACAGAGTTAGGTAATATGTGTAAAACAGATGTTTTTTTATATTATATATATATATATATATATATATATATATATAAAGAGTGTATTGAGCATAATATATTAAGTATATTGAGCGTAATGTGTATATATATTAAGCCTATTGAGCATATAAGAATATACAGGTGCAGCTCAAAAAATTAGAATATCGTGAAAAAGTTAAATATTGTTTGTCACTCATGTCAGAAACTGAAACTCATATATTATATAGATTCATTACACATCGTGAAATATTTCAAGCCTTTATTTCTTGTAATTTTGATGATTATGGCTTACAGCTAATGAAAACCCAAATTCAGTAACTGAGCTCAGTATTGAGCTGCACCTGTATATTATTATTATATTATTAAAAACAATTATATATATTATAATACATCTAGGTTATGCCAACAGAAAACACAAAAATGTGATTTCATACCAAATTAATAAAAACCATCATTGTTCTTACAAGCTGTTATTACAATCATAAAACATAACTAGACTACAGGCTTATAAGACAATAAATACAATTATGAATTTTTCCATTTCAAAAGCAAACAAAGCAGAAATTATAAAATAATATGTTCATACTTTAAGCGAGAGGTTTCTTTCTTGTCTTCTTTTTTGCAAAATTGTCCACCATATCATCAAATTCCAACTGCTTGGTCAGTTCGCTTTCAATTGCCATGAGGGAAAGTGAATTGAGGTGTTTTTGAGTCATCTTTGTCCTCAATTAATTTTTAATCTTTGACAGAAGGGAAAATGCTCGTTCCCCCTCGTAGTTATTGACTGGTAGTGTCAGGAATAGTCTCAAAGCGACATATGTATTGAGAAAGGTGGACTGCATGCCATAATCCAATATTGTTTTAAGCAGTCCTGATGGGGTTTTGTCCTGTTCGTGCCCAATGAAAGACCACAGCTGAATCAGCTCATCGCCAGGGCTCCCGTCTAGTTTGGAGGGATACGCAGAAGACAGAATTTTGGCCATGTCAATGACTGAAGCGTTCAACTCTGATTCCGAACAGAAAAGTACACCAAACAAATTGTACAAGCATCTGTTGGCATCGAGACGGTGTTCAAGGCTGTGACATAACGTGTTCTTTCTTTTTTATAAATTTTTTATTTTTTTATTTTTTGGCACCCCCACTTAAACGCCGATCCATGTTTGTAGCTTTTCCCACACGCTGTTTGTCTGTGTTGTTCTTGGCATGTCTTGCCACTGACCCAGCCTGACCTTTCACAACTAATCAAGCAAGGCAGGCTTGCTTAACTTATCATAGCATTATTTAAATCACATCTTAATTGTATTTACCATTTGTAAAATGAAAATAAATATGCAAATATTTTTGTTTTTTTCTGTTCAATTGCCACGCATGATAAAAGACTATAGAGACATAATATGCATAGTAATAGCATCAACAACATATCCAATCTGATATTTTATTTTTAAAAATGCAATTTCCTTACATAGGTCTTCAGGTATAACCACAATACAACTAAGTAGGCTATAAAATCTTCATTAACCAGACTTTTATAGGGAAAAAGCATATTTCAAATCTGAAGATCCCCCGATCACTGCTAGCGGCCCTCAGAAATCTTTATAATCTGAATCAGAAACTGAATTCCTTCATTCATCAAGCACAAGACATGTAGGCCTACAAAGAATTTGACTTGGTGTAATTGCTTAGACACACGTTAACACATAACGTTGTGACACACAGTCCTCACTGACTACGGGTGCCGTAAAGGCATGAAAGGTGAGGACGATTCTTAGGGCCCTGGCTGGCATTGCACCATATAGCCTACAACACAATCCACCGTCTTTGGTAGGCTAGTAGGTAGGCTAATGTTATTCGCACAGTCTCTGGAGATTTCCAGATCTCAATGCTGTAAGCTGAGGCGGTTAGACTTTATGACACTGATTTTCCTGTGTAGTTAACAACGGAATGGCTAGGCTCATCATAACGTTTAGGCTACCTAGTTTATTTTGTAGTTTTTAGCATTTAGCCTATAATCCCCAAACAGAGAACTAGGAAATGTCGCTATCTAGCCTGGTAGGCTAAGTTGTGGTAACTACCTGACGACCAAAATCATTCACAGACAGCCATTGAAGTTGAACCATATGTTCAGTGGTTTGAATGGTCCCCTGTAACGCCCCTTTCTTCGAGCCCCCGCCTTGATGGCCTTGATGACTTTGATTTTGCATTTTCAGTTCAGAGTTTTGACGGGGTTTTTGCATGACCATGTGGAAATGATCATCTAAACCAGGAGTTTTCAACTGATTGTGACCCAGGGACCACCATCCTGACTAAGAAGCAACCTGGGGACCACTGTTGTGTGGGGTGGGGACATGGGCTAAGATTAGGTTATTTTCTTACCGAATAGTGTGATTTCTGGGCATGGAGCACACAGTCTGTCTATTCTTGGCAATATTGTGGTGGATAGGGACAGTCTCATATCATTTTCTGGCTGCAACCTAGCCCTGTACTTATTCTTTAGGTATGCCAGTGTGGAAAAACCACTCAGATTGTAGTTAAATTAAAAAACACTTTACTGCTTTTGCTGTAAGCTCTGGAAATTCTGCCTGACAACTTGGGTTTTAAAATTCCGGGAATATTCAAAGGTGGAAACTTTCCATGGGAATTAACCGGAATTGCCGGGAATAAACTGGAAATGTTGGCGTTATTTGTACTAGCTGTATTTACCTCGTCATATGCAGACATAAATATAAACATTTTGTTTTGTCATAAGCAGACAACCATGCAAACATCTGAGTAGAACTTTAATGGATTATTTTATTGAACTAAAAACATGAATGTTGAATAAAAGAAATGGATGTGATGGAAGAATGCACTGCACATGTAATGGAAGAATGCACAGTGCATGCAGAGGGCCCTGCAGTACTGTGCAGGATGCTAGGAATTATCTGTGCATGTGATAAATGAATGCACTGCACATGTAATAGAGTACTCAAGTGAGTACGTCAGACCTGGGCGGAGTTTGGTTTTCGGAAGTAAATGGTCCAGAAAAACTTTTTAAAAAAATTTATATTGTACAATCCAGGAAATTTATGGTAAGACATAATCACTAGAAATTGTTTAAAAGTAAGTTTTAGTTGATCTCTATGGTCTAAATCATAGGTGTCAAACCCATGGCCCGCGGGCCGAATCCGGCCCGCCACGTCATTTTATGTGGCCCGCGAGAACTTAATTATCTGACGCGTGTATCTACGTGGCTGGTTAATGGGGATTAACTTTTACGATATAACAGACAAACGCAGACGCGGACGCACACCCGCGGTACATACGTTAAATAAACCGTTAAATAAAGTTTGTATTAAAAAAAAAAAAAAAAGGTGATTGCAATTACAATCGAGGTCCGCGAAAATTCTTGATCGCACCCCCCACCCCCGTCAACAATTACAATCGAGGTCCGCGAAAATCAACCGGCCCTTTGAGGGCAACCATAATGCTGATGTGGCCCGGGGTGAAAATGAGTTTGACACCCCTGGTCTAAATGAATGGAGAAAAGACGCTTCCGAAACCAGTGCGACGTAGTCACTTGAGTACTCTATGAAAGAATGCACAGTGCATGGATGAAATTCAACTGAATTTGCATTAAATTCAGTTGTTTTATCTAAAGCATGCTTCAAGATCTAGAATTGCAGTTGTGTATTTTCCAACAAAATTTAAGTTCCATGTTATAGGCTAACTTGCAAAAAAAAAATTATAAATAAATAAAACAAAAAATATTGTTCTGCAAATTTTCCACCCTTTTGCAACCCTACTGACCCTAACTTCACAAGGGGCTGTTTTTCATACGTGTGCCTCTTGACAGAGTCTGTGGACATCTTAAAGAGCTGATTCTCTTCTGTAGTAGTTACGCTTGACCCTGCTGCTGCATTATCACTGAATGGGAGCAGGATCCATTTGCTGTCACTGTTCAGACTCAGAGAAGTACTTTTGGAATAGAGGCCTGTCACCTACGTCACAATTTGGCCAGACACGCCCACTTTTTTACGCCAACCGCCATCTTGGAGGACCATATGCCGGTGTTCCATAACGCAAACCAAACTTATAGGCTATCACATTTAATCAGGAGGTTGCTTCATTTTTCTTTATTGCCATCATCGGAATTTGCTTTGCACAATGCTTACAGGTAGCTCAGCAATATACAAAATATACAGTGCACAACATCACAAAACAATTTCTCTGTTTCGGCGGTGTACAGAGACCACAGCGCTGCATGTATGGAGAAGAGTCGTGGAGGTGGAGTTTGTGCGTTGGACTGCTTGGTGACACTGGACATCTCGGGACAGCGGGGGCTATTTTTAATTATGGCTGTATTGCACTTTCATTCACTTAATTCATTTGATTGATGTAATGATTCTGCAGAATGTCTTTGTTTGATATGTTTGTTTGTGTGTTGTGGGTCCCACTGTCTGTCTTTTTTGTTGTTGCTGGGGCTACAACTGAAGTTCCCTAGTGGGAAATAAAAGTTATTATATTCTATTCTATTCTAATGATACCAACATAAACAAATATTATAAGAAGTATTGGGAGGGTATACATACGAAGCAGGATTAATTACTGAGTAAAATCCGGAACCCTCCAAAATCTGGAACATGCATGGACTGAAGTAAAAAGAGCTGTTCTGGCTTTTATTGAGTTATCCAGCTAGTACTAACTCAATAATCCTGCTTCGTAGTATACCACCTTGATAAGTAAAGTGCTTGTGTAGTTCATATGGGAGCAAAGTGATACGTTTCATGTTAAAGTATTAACGGTAGGCTACAGTAGCCTACTTCAGCAATAAAACATATTTTAGCTCGATGGACAGAATAGAATAACTTTTATTTTCCCGATCGGGAACTTCAGTTGTAGACACCATAAAAGGAAAATCAGTTCAACACACAAAGTACATTTACCGTTACTTTCATTATTACTTTCAAATACATTGTTATTTGGTGCTTAATATTGTTACGTTACATTTTCTTTTCGCCCTCTTCTGGATTCTCTCATATTGCTCGCACCCTGCCTGACCTATTTGTGAGACATCATACAACGTAGCACCCCTAGCAATGTAATAATAGTTCAAATGAACACTGTTTTGATGTTCACAATATGCTTGACATATCGCATTGTTAACGTTAATGTTTCGCAGGCATAGCAGTTGTTCACACAAATTATATAGCTACTAACGTTAGCTAAACCTAGCGATTAATTCACTGTTTCTAACATTAAGATAATGCACATAAATGTACATTAGGCCAGCTAGTTATGTATATATTAACTGTATAACTTTATAATTTGTTCATAAAACGTAATTTACCATTATTGATCCGAGCCTATGCTGTAATGATCCGAGCCTGGTTGCTGTCTAAATCTAGCTCTCCTCAGTGCTTTCAACCACCAGTCTCTTCTTTCGGTCGTAAAATTTAGTTCGTTCACCCTGCTTGGTGGCTTCGCTACTATGGTGCGTACTCAGATTATCATGTAAAAGGACATTTTTCCCCTTTTCCCAGCTTAATTCGCACATAAATACGTAGTGCAGAAGTTCGTCATTATAGGACAGCAATCATAGTAGCGTTAGCATGAAACTTGTTTCATGGAGAAGCAAACACTACTAGTTCAGTGGTAACGTTAAGCGTCTCTGTTAGGGTTGGTCCTCCAACATGGCGGCGCGTCTCTGTAACCATTGGTAACTACAGTGCTGGTTCTATGTGACAGGCCTCTATTGAAGCACAAGCCTCCTCAAATGGCCACTGATAATGTATTTAATGTCAGCACTGTCAGAATATTCCTCAATTAATGGAAACATAGCCAGGTTACCACTCTCTACTCGTTTTACCCACCATCTCATCTTTTTAATGAATGCCTCCAACTTTTCATACAGCTGTAGAATGTTTGCATCTCTCCCCTGCATGGAGCTGTTCAACTCAATGAGATAGGCCAGCTTAGTTAACCACTAGCCGTTGTTGAAGTTAGCAGCCAGTTCATTGTAGTTCTGCTCGCATAAGATATCATTGATAGCGCCACGCAGTTCAAACACATGAGTTAGCACAGCCCCTCGGGACAACCATCTCATCTCTGAGTGGTAATGGAGAGAGGTGTGCTCACTTCCTAAGCCTTCACAAAGGGATGAGAACAGGCGTGTATTTAATGCCTTTCGCGTGATTAGGTTTACCGTCTGTACAACAGTATCAGACACACAACTGAGCTCAGTGCTTAGTTCTTTGGAGGCCAGGGCCTCACGATGAATCATACAATGTGTCCAAATTATCCCTGGTGCCACTTTTCTCGCGTGGGCAAGCAAACTCATAGCTCTGGCTCCATCGCTACATAATGCCACACACCTTTGCCACAAAATATTGTGGTCTTTAAAAAAGTCATCAAGGGCTCTAAAGATCCCTGCACTTGTTGTTCGCCCTGTCAGTGGTTTGCAAAAAATTTATTCCCCACACATAGCACCACTGTCCTCATATCGCACAAATACCAACAGTTGCGCATCGTTGGAAATATCTGTCGACTCATCAATTTGAATTGAGAATGCTTGAGCTGATCTAAGTTTCTCTATCAACTGCCCTTTCACATCACTGGCCATTTCCACAATTGAGTTTTCTGACAAGGGGATGGTTTTTAATTTGTTTGCACATTTTTTGTTTATCATGGTTTTACATATGGCTATAGCTGCTGGTAAAAGAAGTTGCTCTGCGATTGTATGGGGCTTTTTGCATTGTGCAACTCTAAACACCACCTGATATGATGCTGTCAGTGCATTTTCATTGGCTTTTGCACTCTTTCTCATGAGCGTCTGCTGTCCTTTAAAATTGTGCAACATCTCTTGCAAATACTCAATAGGCTTGGCCTTCAAGGAACTGTGATGTGTCTCCATATGTCATATGTAGTTTTGACGGCTTCGTTGCATCATTCGAAAGACAAATTGAGAATATGAAACACAGTGTTACCTCATGTGGATGTGAGTCCATATTTCATATAATCCTCGCTATATTTCCTTCTGGGTCTCTCTTTCTCTTATGTTTTCCTGTTTCCTCTGAAGTTTAATCTTTGTCTGAACAGCATGCAGCAGCAGTCTGTTCCACTTCTACCTCTGTCGCTGGCTTTTTCCTTACTATGAACCGATCCATGGCGGTGCTGGCTCGATAGAAAAGTAGCTAACAGCGTAGCAGTAGCCCACTCCAAATTCAAGTTCACCCCTCGGAAAATAACACACCGAAACTTGCAAAAAGGCTGTTTCATCAGCAAAATCATTTGCATTTGAATTATGTAATGGTTTTTGTGCACATCAAATGTAAACAAAATGCAACCGACGATTTGCATTCAGTAGATTTTTGGCACAAATATGCTTCTATACATAACAATATCCGCCGTGCCTTGTCAAATGTTCCCCACTGGCTGTATACAAGCATCCGGGCTGAGCTAGGCTTGCCTAGTCTTGTTTATATATTGACCTGTAACATCACCTTAACACAAATGGCAGTAAAATTCAAACATAATAGGAAGGTTATGCATAAGATTGAACATTTCCAAAATTTCACTGAGTGGTCATTTTCTCTGGAAAAAATGACCCCGCCCCCCCAAAGGTGTTGAAGCTGTCAAGCAGACACCTGTCTCCTGTCAGTATTTCATACTAAAGGTTATCATTAGTGCCGTTTTTCCCCACATACCAGCTGCGTGACGTGAGAATACGCTGGCTGTGTGTAATTGTGACACGGCAACCGCAACACGCCGGCACACGGGACACAGAGCCTGTCCTGCCTAAAGAGGGGTGGGGTTTGTGTCCTGCCTAAAGAGGGGTGGGGTTTGTGTCCTGCCTAAAGAGGGGTGGGGTTTGTGTTCTGCCTAAAGAGGGGTGGGGTTTGTGTTCTGCCTAAAGACGGGTGGGGTTTGTGTTGGGCAAAGTGGGGGCGTTCCTGTGCAGGGACTTACCGGGAGTGGCACTCCCCAAAGAACAAGAAGCTCAGCGTTTCCCGGGTTATGGCTGGCCACTCATGCTTTGACCGCCTCCCGGCCCTCGGGTCACAGAGTTTGTTTAGGCCTCTTGCGTGAAATGTGGGCCCGGGTGTTAGCGTTTCGTCATCACGGTCAAAAATCTCCATGTGCTCTCTGGAGGCCTGTAAAAACAACAGAATTCCAAAAAGCCTAAAAAGAAATCTTCCAGCTGGCGTCAGGGGGTAGAAAACTTTAAAGCAGGAGGATCCATTTTGCTGGTGCTGCGTTCGTTTACTTCTACACCTCACCTCTCCTCTCCCCTTCCCCCTACCTCACCTCCTCCTGCTCCAGATGCTAATTCGGAGCAGGAATGCACGTTGAGGTCTCGCTGCCACACTGCCCACTCTGACTCAACTCTGACTCAACTCTGGCATATTTACAGTACACCTGTATTTAAATGTATGTATTTTTTAATTGTATTCTGGAATAATGCATGTAATAACAGCCTTCCGAAATCTTCGGGTCGCAAATAATCCGTACTGTATGTATTTAAAAAACAAACAAAAAAATAAAAAGGTCGAGTGATGAAAATGCTCTCCAGAATGTTTTTCTTGTAACCTTTTCTGTTTTCACAAAAGTAAGCGTGCGCATCGGCGAATGTTTTGGCTGCGGCTTGATGTGTGGACTGAGCGTCCAGTTTTTAGAAGGCGTAGCGACGAATAATGACATCTGCTGCTTACTGAGGTGGAGTTGTGTTGTTTTTTGCGCTCAGAGCAGCAGGTTTATTGTTTTTAAACTGCAGACAGCTGTGTGTGAGTGGGGCTTTGGTATGTGTGGTGTTTCAGACATTTAACAGAAGGGGTGGGCCTATCCCCACTGTAGCGTGATAAAAGCAAGGCAGCTCTGCTTCATCTGGTTTTGCTTAAACAGAGAGTGTGTGAGAGAAATAGAGTGGGAGGGAGGGAGAGCGAGGGAGAGCGAGGGAGAGCGAGGGAGAGCGAGGGAGAGCGAGGGAGAGCGAGGGAGAGCGAGGGAGAGCGAGGGAGTGCGAGGGAGAGCGAGATCCTCGCTGCAGCCGACCCTGTCATTTTCCCCACCTCCCCGTTCTTCCTCAAAAAGGCCCCTGCCGCAGCATGGAGAACAGCTCGACGGCAGTCTCCAGGACGTCCATCGTTGTGGAAACGCGTATATTCTGTCCCCAAGACTCAGACCTTGTTAACAGGTCTGTGTACAAATGTATTTTGCTCACGGTGGCGTGCACGGACGCGCAGCTCAACCCCTCGTAAGGACAGTGTGTGTCCTAATAATGACAGTTTACATTGTACATAAAAAGTTATAAAAAGGGGGAGTGCGATTGGGGGAGGGGGAGACTGACCGACAGGAAGATTTGTTTGTGTACCAGAAAGGCAGGCAGGGTTATGTCTGCAGCACTTACAGGGTCTGTCTCTCTACACCTCCTTTCTCGCTCACTTTTTCTGTCTCTCTCTCTCTCTCCCTCTCAGCTGCTCATAAATCAGCTGTAATAGCTTGGCCTGGCCATTAGTTGAGTCACACCCCCCTAAAACACTTACCAACGAAACGGCACCAATTATCAGGGCCCAAATTGAGCAGCTTTGCCAAATTTGTGAGATTTGTGGGGCGCTTTGTTTCTTTTTAGCCTAAGCCCTGATTTTCATGGTGGGCCTTACAAACAGCACGCATATTTCCGCTTACCGGGCCTTCAGTTCAGGCCTTCAGAACCGGGCCTTCAGTATGCCCGGGAAGTACCAGTACCTGCCAGTGTGTCTGCAGCTTCTTTATGAAAGCCTCCAATTGCGCAATGATACAGAGATGCTGCTGTGCCAACACGTCCCCACACATCAGAGTGAGATCCAACACGCACACATCCTGACTGCTCTTTGACCTTCTATCCTGCACCCCTTTCCTCTCAACTTAAAACTGCCCACGCTGGCCTACAATCCCAGCCCTCCCCCAAACACATTACATTACATTACATTATAGGCATTTAGCAGACGCTCTTATCCAGAGCGACTTACACAACGGCAGTGTCCTACCTGGGAATCGAACCTGCAACCTTTCGGTTACAAGTCCAGCTCCTTAACCATTATACTACACTGCCGCCCCACAGACTCACAGACACACAGATATTCTGAAACTGAGGCTTTGATTTTTTGAGCCCCAGGGCCTTGTCCTCTGCCTGCCAAGCACTTGGAGGCCCCTGCAGGAACAATCCCCTGAGCAGCTCACAGCTGTGTTTCTCCCCATCATCCTAATTAGGAGGAGCGAGCTCCAGGGCCTCCGCTGGGTGACATTTCTGATGTTGTTGGACTGCGCTGTGGTGCAGCTCTGGGAGAACATGGGATTATAGGCCTGTCTGGTCGACTGTGTGTTCACATGTACAGTTGTGTTAAAATAAATAGCAGTGCGTTTAAAAAAAGTGAATGAAGTGCAAATAATTTTAATAGCTTTTAGTTCCATATTTCAAATGTAGTGGAATCATTACACATTCAATTCCAAATCAAAGCATTAACAAATTTTTATCAAGTCTGCGTTATTCTTTTACAGGAAGTAAAGAAAAGGAATGTTAATCTGTTCAAAAAAAATAGCAGTGTTGACATTTTTTTCTTCAAACTCAAACACTTACTGTATAAACTGATGAATAAATTTTTCAAGATTTAACCACTTTAAATTACTGAACTAATATGTAGTTGCATAACCATTGTTTTTGATAACTGCTGCGAATCTGCGTTGCATCAAGTCAACCTACTTCTGGCATCTAGAAACAGGTATTTCAGCCCAGGATGAACAAACTACATTCCACAGTTCTTGTGAATTTTTGGGTTTTGCTTCAGAAACTGCATATTTAATGTCACCCTACAAGTTTTCAGTGGGGTTGAGGTCGGGGGATTGAGCTGGCCACTCCATTACCTCAATCCTTTTTGTGTGGAACCAAGATGTTGCTCGCTTACCCGTGTGTTTGGGGTCGTTGTCTTGTTGAAACACCCATTTTAGGGGCATTTCCTCTTCGGCATACGGCAACATAATCTCTTCAAGTATTTTGATGTATTCAAACTGATCCATGATCCCTGGTATACGATAAATAGGCCCAACACCGTTGTGTCCTCATACCATGATTTTTGCGCCACCATGCTTCACTGTCTTCACAGTGTACTGTGGCTTGAATTCAGTACCCGGGGGTCGTCTGACGTACTGTCGACGACCACTAGACCCGAAAAAAAACTATTTTATCAGTCCGCAGAATGTTACGCCATTTCTCTTTGGGCCAATCAATGTGTTCCTTGGCAAATTTTAACCGATGGTACTTTACGGGGGTTTCCTGCTGAGAGCTTAACTTTGATCAAACGTCTTCTGACTGTAACAGCACTTACAGGTAATTTTAGATCATTTTTGATCTTTCTGGAGGTGATGATTGGCAGAATTTTTGCCATTCTAACTATTCTTCAATCCGTTTTAACAGTAGTTGCTCTTTTTCTTCCGCGTGTTTCGGGTTTTTGTTGCCATTGTAAAGCATTTGAGATCTTTTTAGCTGAGCATCCTATAATTTGCTGCACTTTTTAAATACGTTTTCCCCTCTCCAATCAACTTTTTAATCAAATTACGTTGTTCCTCCGAACATTGTTTGGAACGGCCCATTTTACTTAGCAATTCAGAAGGAAATATATTTTATAACAATGTGTGAAACATTTGCTTCCCATCTTCCTTAATAAAGCACAATTAATGACACCTGTTTTTTCACAGAATGAATAAATTCTCCAATTAAACTCCACACTGCTATTATTTTGAACACGCCCAAGCAGCGTGCATGTCATGAGAGTTGGGTCTGCTGTTTTTCTATTACACTACTACATCTACAAGTAAATTATTTGCCATGCAGAAATATCACTACTACTAATAACAGTGGTTCATCAGGTTACTGATGTTGTATTGCAATTTTTTTTTAACACAACTGTATGTGCGTTTGTGTGCATGGTGTGTACATCTAAGGTTTTGTTACCCGTGTGTGTGCGTCTGTATGTGTTTGGTGGGGGATGGTGAAACATCGTTTGAATGTGGGTATTGGGTAACTGACTGACTGACTGACTGGCTGGCTGGCTGCCTGATTCCCCGCTGTTGAAATGTGCAAATTTTGAGTAACAGTTTGCTGTCTAACGCCCCGTCCCCTTTTACAAGTACAAGTTGTAGCACCCAAGAATCAGGAATGAACAACTGTGGGTAGGTGTAAGGTACAGATCAATTGGTTTTGAAATTTTACTCACAACTTTTTACTAACTTTTAGTTAGGCCAGATAGCTACACTCTCCAGAGGAAGACATCGCCCATGTTTTAAACTCAATCAATGTCAGAGGAGCAACAACTCATGAAAAGTAAGCCGAGTTCAAAGCGGATTATTTTTTGACTGTGGTCCCGGCAAATACGCGATCTGTCGAGTGACGAATAAATAAATAAACAGCAATTCAAAGCATTTAGCCTCCTGTTCGTTGAATGGTACATCTAAGTTTTCTGCGCAAAAGTACAAACAATGCCTATATTCTGCGCAAAGTCCAAGATAACGTGTGGGCTAACTGTTCAGGCTGATATGTCTGAATTCATGAACTTGGCGGAACACTACTTCTAATTTATTTGAAGAAATCAACAACATGGTTTGGTGACAGTCGAGATTTAAATGAGTATATCTTGCTTAGATGCCTAGTGACAATGCTGCCGGTGCCCTAATTTTGCTCAACTGTGACATTCGTTGCTCCTGCAGCCAAACTGTTAGTGGAAATCGCTAACACTGTCTTTTAACTTTATTGGTAGACGATTCGTGACAACTCTGCTGAATAGAGAGTTTCTAAGTGTCACTATTTTCTCGTAGCAAGTCCATTTAACAAGCACACCCCCCCCCCCCCCCCCACTCAGTCTATACCTACCCATGTATGACATAGTGGACAATAGCATCTATGTGTGAGTTTATAAATATATTTATTAATCATATAAAATTTTAATTCTGTCATAGCAACGAGATAAACCCAACAATAGCCTGATCGTATGCCAAAAACACAGTGAAAAGCCCTGCTCACTCAAATAAACATATGAAATTATTGTCTCATTGTACCGCATATTCTACAGTGAATATCTGTTACTAAATATGAAAAAAATATACAATCCTGCCATTTTACAGATAGAGATGCTGCTTTAAAAATTCAGTGGCCACTTCTGACCCGCTCTACCAAAAAAAAAAAAAAAAAAAAAGTCTGATGTGGCCAAAACAAAAAAGGGAGTTATTCATATGACTCGAAAGAGCATAAAATAAGCTTCAAATTGGTGTATGTTGGAGCCCTCTAGCGTATTGCATTGATTTAAAAAATAAATAAATAAAACCTTTTTACACCACAATATTGGACCCATATTTGGACGCAGGAAGGTTGCAGCTATCGGTTGATACCAAAAATGTAACGGGTGAATATAAAGACGATCACAGGAGGGGCGAAAACGCGCAAATTTTACGCATCACAGCGAACAAAATAATTTACAAAAGAGTCAACAGAATCCTTTAATAAAACAACTTTAGGAATCAAAATTAATACTACTTTCGGTTTTATCTGAGAACATGGATATAAAAGAAGCAAAACAAACAAATTAAATATTTTTTCCCCAGAATAAAAATCACCCCACAACATTCAATCGCCCTGTACGTGTAAACATTATGCGACATCCGACTCATTATTGCAGAGTGGGTCACATTTATTGTCTGGTACAATCGATTTGAGACATATACAACTTTTTATACCGCTATTACACTATCTGAAACGTCGACTCGTAATACCCCCTATGCCCTGCAAGCCCGTCTCATTCATTACAGTTAATTCTGGTTTCATTGTATGGAGTCCATTATAACCTTAGCAGCGGTATATGTATAACGTCTTATTGGGTGCTTTGAAAAATTACTTGCAGGCCAGCGTAACGAAAGTTTTCGTTTTAACAGTCTAGTATTACGCAAGCTGTATAGAAAACACATTAGGAAGGTATTCCCTTTCCCGATATGTAAGTATTTTTGCATCTAAAATGCGGTTGGTCCCGCTGGCTACATATGTACGTTCGTTTTTCCACTCGTGCACTGTCTTTCCAATATGATTGATAGGCCTATTGCTATTCTTAGGGATGCACGATATTGGATTTGTGCCGATATTCGATATGCCAATATTTTTTCATTTTTGCCGATTGCCAATACCGATATATACACATCTTTTTTTTAATTTTTTTTTTAATAAATGTTATTGAAGAGAACACCAAGTCTTTCTGTACTAGAATTATCCTATGACTCTTATTGTGATGACCTAGTTGTTGAAGATACAGACATAAAACATTTCTTTTGATTCTACCGTAAATGTATCCTTTTACAAATGTAGAGATTTACTCATGAAAAATAAGGAAATAATTTAAACTTGGACTATATATATATATGCCACATTTATTTTTTAAGTAACATTTTCAACTAAAAATGTAAATCTCATCTTACTTGAACAGGTTTGTATGATGCTTCCCTGAGACAATCCTGACAAAGTAGTTGACATAGTACAGAAAGACACATTGTTCTCAAGTGCACAAAATAAAAACAGCTGTAGTCCCGTAGACAGGGTGAAAAATGAACACCCGTCAGGCGCCAAATGCGGGTAAATTTACCTATTGGCGGCTAAATTTTGTATCAATGTAGCCTATGGAGGAAATTCGTGGAGGCGGAGTTTGTGTGTTGGACTGCTTGATGACATCTCGGGACAGCAGGGGCTATTTTTAATCGTAACGATTGGCTGTATTCCACTTTAATTCACTTAATGAGTTTGATTAATGCAATGATTCTATTGAATGTCTTCATTTGATATGTTTCTTTGTGTGGGTCTGCCCCACTGTCTGTCTTTTTTGTTGCTGGTGGCTACAACTGAAGTTCCCTAACGGGAAAATAAAAGTTTTATTCTATTTTATTATATTCTTTCAACCTATAAAATATAAAGTAGGCTAACACGTTCCAGCTTTGTCCTCAAAGGGCTCTGTAAACTGCGCAAGTCTCTCTATCTCACACGTCCAAGTCGCGCGACCAAGAAACACCAAATATTTATTTAAGGAGAAATGGTACATTGATGAGAATGGGAAAACGCAGAGTTGGATCGGGTATGACAAATAACGTTAAATCATGTCAATGTTCTACTCCCAGGGCCGTTTATATGCCACAGAAAATGCCTGCAATAGGCTAATCCCATTGTTATGGGCACTGAAACTGGAAGCTGTAAAAGATTGTGTAAAGTCGAAGTGTCAGGCTATTCGCCCTGCATGTCAATTTCCTCTTCTAGTGGATGTGCGAGTAAGTTTGAGTTTACGTTCACAACCACACACAAGCACTCCGTTATTGATAGCTTTTAATGAACGTTAACGTTATCTGGTTGGCTAACGTTAGTTATCTGTTATCTGCCCAGCAAACCCGGCTGGTTAACTTAGTTAATGTAGGTTACTGGTATGCCCATGCCTTCTATATGTAGGCTAATGTTTGTAGCCTATAGCTACACAGTTAACGTTAACAATAGTTACTAGCAATGTAATTCACGTTTTAAAATCACCTTTCTTTTAATAACGTTAATATTGACTGTTTTCACCAACATGAATATTATTTGATTTCTGTAGATTGGATGAGAAGAATTAGTTGATTGAAAACTTTGTAGGCTTCTGTACTCTTTGTTCTAATAGCCTACTCTTCATACACTTTTGTTCTATACTATTTATGCACTTTGTAGGCTACTATTCCCACTCCCGTATGCCATGTACGTAGGCTATCTTTGTTGCAGTGAATATTTAATATCAATACAATTTTTTTTATGCCTTTAGTCACCGCCATAAAGGCTGTATGCGTTACATTTTGTGGCTGGCAAAAAAATGCTTGGCGGGTAGATTTTTTAATCTACCAGACGTTTGGCCGGTGAGCTAAAAAGTTAAATTTGGAAGTTAAACTTAAAACTTCAGTCTTTTGGACCCGCTTTAGAGCAGGGCTCGAAATTGCGACCATTTTGGTCGCGCTCCCGAAATTTAATCTGTGCAACTTCGATATATAATTGGGAGCATTTGTGCGAGTGCATTATTATTTATTTTTTTCCCAGTCGAACGTCCATTTCTCTGTAGATTCGCTAGTTAGTACAATCAGTATGTGCCTTGTGAGCTGACAGTTGCCATTCTAACCAATCAAACGTGAGCTTGACGTTCTTACCATTAATGCTGATTTTACATTGGTTAATATTAGCTTTTAATCACCCCCTTTTGTGGCACTCCACTGTCACGTGACACAGAGAGTCAACGCGTTAACTAATGTTACTTGAAGACAAAAGTTTATGATCAATTTATTAACGTTACTTAACTAGCTAAATAGGTAATGTTAGCTAGCGTTATCGAAAGCTAAAAAGCGAACTAATTGTTAACGCGTCACCTTATCGGCCAGGCACATCGGCAGAAACTTTTATATTTTTTAAGTTTTTATCGGCCGATACCGATGTGCTGATATCGTGCATCCCTAGCTATTTTTACATTTTGAGTGCATTTGTAGTGCAATCATTACATTTATTTTTGGTGTAGGCTACCGATTTTCATTTGGCAGCATTTTGCAGATGGTGGAATACTATTTTATATTCATGCTATCATACATAATATAGGCTATGGCATATGTACTTGCATATGTGCTCATTCTAATTTACTGTACGCTGATATGTGGTAGATTAATGTAATTTTTTTCTTGGAGTCATTATGAATGGGAACATTTCAACATTGAAAAAATAATAAAATACAGAAAAATGCAATCCCGGGGCAAAAGTATACATACTGTAGAGTACAGGGAAAAGTGATTATTATTATTGAGGTGAATGATTAGGCTACATATTTAGGTGTATGTAACACTGTGATATCAATGTTTTTATCTTAAACCATCAGAAGGAGCAAATGTATATGCTTTATAATGGACAAAACTGATTTTATTCATTTTATAACATGTTTTTCATAGGGGTCTTAGACCCATAGATATCTACCTTCCTATACTGATGATAAAATTATGAAAATTATGCAAAAGTGAGTTTTATGAGCCAAAACTGTTGATTTGTAGTTAAATATATCATAATCTTTTTTATTTAGCGCAATGCACAATTGAGCCATTTGGATAGGTTCGGAGACACTAATGGACAACAGGATACACTGCCTATATTTTTCATCATAGACCTTTAGTAGTTCTGCACATCATCTTCAGATTTTGCACACGTGTGGAAGTTCTTTTGCATTTTTGGCACTTAATTTGACTTAAATTATGAAAATAAACAAATCGAAGTTCATATTGTAAATGGTACATTACGTTTTATTTAAGCCATTTACCAAGTTTATGTGATGCTCACACCTGGAGTTATAAAGCCTTAAACGGAGCACCCCCTAAATAGGTGAGAATTGACCAAATTTGCCGTGCGCGAAAGGGGTTAATATTTGGAGTAGAAAGATAATATTGTCATCGGCAGAAAGCTGAGACTATCCTATTTATAACTATTTATAATACTGAAAATAGCATAGTGTCTGCCCGCTCCGTCCTCTTTTTAAATTTTTTTTTCCTACAGTAGGCTACAAAAGAAACTGAATGACTACTCTGATGATAACAACTATAGTAACATAATTTCTATTATAGTACAACAATAATAAACAACTCATGTTTGCACTTTAGAAGGCAGTGACCCTTGTGACGGAATTTTCAACTGAAGTTCTAATGATACGTTCAAATCACATATTTGTGAAGGTATGCTTTTGGGCCAGTTCTGGAATGATCACATATTTGTGAAAAGGTTAAAAGCAGGGGTCGCCATGCCCAAATCTTGAGTAATTACGGTAAAAAGGCAGCAGCAAAATAATCGTTCAATTTAAATTTAAAGGTCCATTGGAACTCAAAATGGCCCAGAAAAAGCAAAAGAAATAATTATTCCAACCCTGAAATTGAAATTTTATTAGCAGATAATAGTTTAGTATTGTCTGTTCC
The DNA here is from genome assembly GCA_022702515.1 of Ilyophis sp. 1 JC-2022. Lineage (NCBI taxonomy): Eukaryota > Metazoa > Chordata > Actinopteri > Anguilliformes > Synaphobranchidae > Ilyophis > Ilyophis sp. 1 JC-2022. The sequence continues at coordinate 53,582,420 of CM040394.1, read as the reverse complement.
GATGTCAAAGCAAACGGTAAAGTAGCCAACATGGTAAAGTAAAAAGAGGATAGCCTCTAACAGGGGTTCCCAAACCGGTTCTGGTGCCCCCCCCTGTGTATGCTGGTTTGTTGCAACCACAGTTGCAATTCCAGAATTTTAACAAGCTGTTAATCTTTCTTAATTAAGGGCTTTTCATGTTTAGAGGAATTATTTACTCTCTTAAGCCACATTATGTCAGAAATAGCTATGCATGCCAAGTACAATAAACTCCCCATGTTCACATTGTGCTTATTGTGCTATATTGCAACAATTACATAAAAAGAGGTTGTTACAAAATTATGTATTTTAACTGATCAAATTATAGAGTGAAGTGAATCAATAGGCTCCTAATTAGGTTGTTGAACACATGTGTGTTCATGGGAATTTTTTCTTTACGCTTATTAACACAATGCAGGTTTGGCTCATTATCATTTGCTTTGTGTTTGAATTCTTCATTATCTACCAAATGGTTAGTTTTAGTGGCCATGTGTCCACACTTTCACACATGGCCCCAGGACCGGTTTGGGAACCCTTGGCCTATAACATGCAGGAAATGCAGAATCTCATCACACAAGCTGTTAAAAGTGCAAGCCTCTATCTGCAAAGCACTAGGCTGCGATCTTTCTCGCAGCCTGGAAATAAAATAATTAATTTATAAGTGTTGTCATTTTATTGGTGTTCTGTGTTGTGTTGTGTTCTGTTTGAATTTCCGATCCTCAAGTGATGGAAAGAGGTAGGCCTACTTACTGTCTGACACAGTAAATTTGACATAGCTACACCAATAAGCCGCTAAAGCAAGCCAACTGAAGCTGGCAACCGAGCCAGTACATTGAGCAATACATTTCGCATGCACAGATGTGACAGCCTTTTCTCTTCATATTTTACAATCGTATCTCCGGATGGAGCCTTGAGGCTACGTTTGCCCAGTACAGTTACAGCACTAATAACATTGCTGCTGGGCAGGTTTTCAATTTCAAAAAACCGAAAACGACTAACCAGCCATATATGACTCTCAGCCAACAAATAGCTTTTTTGCGATCCTAAAGATGCGTTTGTTTCTCTCCTAAGCAGCCAACTCCTCCAACAGCACAAGGTCAGCCATTGCAATGCTGGCAACAGACCTGTAGGCAATTTAAAGCAAATTTTATTCATTAATCATAGCATATTTAACATCATATAAGTTAGCGTTTAAATTTGAGCAATTTAGAAAAATATTAGTGGGAGCATTCATTATGCTTATGAGTCTAATTAAACAAGTTCATAGCCTACAATCTAATTTGTTTACTTTTTACAATCTTAATTTATTAGCTATGTTTGCATTGTGTGTTTGAGGCTACATTTTGTCATGTGAATTTAACAGAAAATAAAAATAAATGAATGTTCAGAAGAATTTACGGATGAGGTACGCGTGATTGTGAGCAGGTGTAAAGTTTGTTCGTACATACTAACAAATCTCAGATGTGAAAACGTTGATGAATGCCAAAATACGGGCAAAATTGCTACTTCGAACAATTTACGTGCAAATTCATTCTGCTCATGTTTCATGAATGAGGCCCCATCTGTGCATTCTCTATGTACAGAAAATGTCAACAGGTCATTCAAACAACTTCAATTCTCCATATAGGCAAACAAAACGATGCCAATGGATTCCTTTTTAAAAATAGTGGGACGTGGAGAAAAATAACCTCTGCATTTAAGTATTTAGCCAAATTAATTGTTATCTGTACTATTATGAAAGCTTGGTTCAAGCAGCTGCTTAAGACAATCCCAGATATAATTTACCAAGTCGGAAATAATTTTTTGAGGAAGCGCTCCCAAAGCTAAACCTTCAGGTTCGAGAACAGCTTGAAGCAAGATTATCCAAAGTCACGCACAGTTCTTTTTTTTCTTTTTTTTCTTTTTTTTTTTTTTTAAAGATTTGGAACAATATTTAGCATTGTTTGAGCATTGTTATTGAGTCAGCTTCTTAAAGAAGTCATGCACAAGTTGTGCAATAAATTGAGAGAATAAATAAAGCCCTAGTGGTAACGTCCTAATAGTGCTCATCACTCTAATTATTTGCTCCTGCTCACATACTCTGACACACACACTTTTGAGAATCAGATGCACTCCATCGCCCCGGTATGCAGGCCAACCTGCATGCTCCAGAACAATATCCGCCGTGCCTTGCTCCCCACTGGCTGCATACAGAGGTCCAGGCTGAGCTAGGCTTGCCTAGTCTTGTTTTTATGCCTCCGCGTTTTTATGCCTCCGTGCTGGCGCAATGTCTAATAGGATGAAGTGATGACATTTTATATCCAAAAGTTCGAAGGTCAACTTCACTGTGACAGAATGTTTTTTAACATGTTCAGGTACATGACTGTACAGTTTCCTAATTTCATTTGCAAAAAAAATAATTACAAAAACTGTATTGGCTTGCTAATTAGCTTCTCTATCAGTCCTCTGTACTCTGTAAAAATGGTCTCAAAATGAAGACAGCATGTTTCTCACTGGAAATTATTCACTGGAATCATACATGTCAATATTGTGATAACTTCCATTTTGCCATGCCAATAAATACACTTCATACCTTTTAAATTAAATTCTTTAAGTCGTCACTACATATATTTTCTGAGTCTGGACAGACATGGCTGTAAACTGCAACTTGACTTGTTGGCGGAGGCATACAACCGCAAGGCGGTTATCTCTAGTTTGTTTTGTTTTTGTGTGTGTGTGTGTGTGTGGTGGGGGGGGCGGGGATCCTGTGTGTACGTCAGCTAACTACTAACATACCAAGAGTGGGATTATATCATTTGCAGTGGACTGATTCTCGGATGAGCTCATTGCAAAATTATGTGCTTCGTGTTTCACCATCTGCAACCTTCCACCCAGCCACTTTTTTTTGTTGTTTTTGGATGGGGTTGCCAGGGAATTAAGTAAATGCCTCAATTTCTCTTTGATTAGTGATTTTTGTTGGCCGTCAGGCACTCGGCAGTTCCACAAATTTCGTGACTGCAATTCTCAGATTCCCAGGGCAATGGCACACAGCGGCCAGAGGGGGCGGGGATGCGCCGGGTAGACATTTACTCCTGAAAAATTTCAATGTGACAACATTATTATTATTACCGATCAGCATGGTGGAAATAGTTCTTAAAATATAGGTCCAAGTCGAAAAAACAAAAAAACAATTACCCCTTAAACAGTATCTCGTAAACTGGTGGAGGTGCTCCATGAATATTCAGATGTGTGTCTTAAGCCCACCTTCCCCTGCTAACTCCAAATCAGCAGTGTGTTATGTAGTGAGCAACTTTACCCTGGATCCCACAGCCATCCGTCAGTTTATCTCATCTGTTTCCTTTGAGCTGCAACTTGAACCAGCAGCCTGGATGGAGCCCTGTTCTTTATTTATGATTTGGAACTGTTCCTCTCAGGATGCAGTGGCATAAGCGGAGCTGATTGGCTGTGGCTTGCATGCATCGTTAAAGGGATAAGCGGAGCTGGTTGGCTGTGGCTTGCATGGGTGGTTAAAGGCATAGGCGGAGCTGGTTGGCTGTAGCTTGCATGGGTGGTTAAAGGCATAGGCGGAGTTGGTTGGCTGTGGCTTGCACAAGTGGTTAAAATGGGACTGCAGGGACCATTGCACCTGTGCCTGGCAGGTTTCTCTTACGGACAGGGCAGCCTGCAACAATCTGTGGCCCCTAGCAAATTTTGCGGTCTCTGCTCTATTTGCAGGGGTGACCTTGGTGCCGCGTGACTGTGTTTATAAAACTTTCAGCCCCCTCCTTCTCCTCCTGTTTTTTGGAGATTGGAAATTCTGTAGAGTATGTCCCGAGAGGCCGGGTTCTAGCCAGGCTGGAGTCATGGCTCGCCAAGTTAGTGTGCATTATGTCACCACCGCCACCGCTCTCTGACACGTTGGTCCACAATGGGTTGCCCTGACAACAGCAGAAACCGGACAACAACCGGGGGGGGGGTGGCTAGTACCATCTTTGGACCAGGACTTTGGAGTCTCCAATATATTGTTCAGAAATTACACCCCCCCCCCCAGGCATGCGTGCACACAGACACACTCTAACACAAATAAACACACACACACATTCGTACATTTGCACACAAATAAACACACACACACACACACACACTGTCATACACACGCACACCCTCAGACACAAACACTCACACAAATATATACACACACACACACAAACACACACAAATAAGCATACACAAAAACATACACTGTCTCATACATACACACACCCTCAGACACAAACACTCACACAAATATATACACACACACACACACACGCACAAACACTCACACAAATAAACATACACTGTCTCATACACATGGACACCCTCAGACACAAACACTCACACAAATACACACACACTCAAAAACTCACACAACCACACACAGACACTCACACAAGCACATACATACTTTCACACAAATAAACTCGCACACACTCACGCAATCACACACACACGCACACAAACACATTCGTGTCGTAAGAGAGTCTGATTGCTGCCATGGATTCTTGGTTTTGTCACAGAGCTTCCTCACTACTCTAGAACCCTCCACAAGACATATGGCTGGTTGTTTTTTTCATTTATACTTAAAGATGCCCTTTTCTGTATATTTATCATGTTCGCTGTAACAGCAGCAAATTTGTGCTTGTTTGAGCTGTGAAGGAAATTGTATGAGTTTATGGGAACAGGGACTTGGTATGTAACCTCTAAAACCTTCCAGGTCTCTCACATCAGCTGTGGAAATGTTCTGCTTGATTTGACCAAATGGTAAACCAGCCTCGGTTCTGAAGCCCCTGCCCCCTCCTTCTTATAACCTATTTGGGACTAGGGAGAGGGAGAAAGGGAGCGAGTGAGTGAGACAGAGAGAAATAGGGCAGGCATGGCAGGGCTTTGGTGTGGGGGAGGAGGGGGAATGCTGGGGGAGGAGTATTCACAAAGAAAAAGAAAAACATTGTCCTGCGATTTTTCAACAGTTCTGTCCTTAAAAAAAAAAAAAAAAAAGGTTTACACACACTGTGTTGGGTTGTTGAGGACGACACTTCCTGTGTTCCTTTTTGTGTGTGTGTGTGTGTGTGTGCGTGCATGTGTCTGAGTGTCTGACCGTGTGTGTGTATGCATCTCTGAGTGTGTGTAGGAGGGGGAGGGGCCTGATGTCACTGGGCTCACAGTGAGTGTAGCTCAGTGAAAGAGCCTCTTTGTTGCAGTAGGACTGAGCGCCTGTGCTTCTCCAGCCGCGCACATCCAGGGGGACGGGACAGAACGGGAGGGAGCAGCCATGGCAGGACTGGGGGAGCCCTGCGCCCCGACAAACTAACCCAGGATCTGCACGCTGGAAAATACAGCCCTGTTTTCCTTCACTTCTCCCACCCCCCTCCCTCCGCTTCCATCGCTCCAAATTAGGAACAGAAAAGGGGAACTGGAACCCCTCGCACTGAAAAGTTTGTCGAGGGCATTTTGGCAGGATCGAGGATATTGTGGTCTCCTTTCGACAAACGAGGAAGGAATAAACGGGGGGACTGTGGTACAATTTTCAGGGCTAAAAAGCAGCCGCTTTGATTTTAAAAATAAAAATTAAAAAAATGTAAAAAGACTGACACGCAATCAAATTCAGACTGTTGTAAATATTTGTAATAGTTTGTGGTTGTAAAATAGTTTATGCAACTAAGTGGGAAGAAACGGAGAGGTGGGACGGGCAAGAACGAAACAAACCTGGATTTTATAAGTGGAACGGGAAAAAAAGCAAATGAAAATGCTGGAGATCTGCCTGAAATTGGTGGGGTGTAGATCTAAAAAAGGCCTCTCATCTTCATCTAGCTGCTACTTGGAAGGTAAGGATTTTTTTTTTAGATCTAGGGGGGGGCGTTACGGGTGGATAAATGGTAAATGAGCAGAATTGACACTGGCCCGGGGGCATAGTTAGCCAGGTGTATGTATGGACAGATGGATATTAGACAAGCGGGTGTGTGTGGGGCAGAGAACATTTGGTGTCCCAGAGACTTTCCTCTGAAGCAAAGAGAGGGAGAGAGTGGTGGAAGAGAAAAGGGGAGGAGAGAGAGGTAGAGGGAAACCAGGCACACTGGATCATGCCAGGAGGGGAAGGCTATATCAGTTTTCTTGCTCTGGGTATCTTCTCAGTTTTAGTTTCACCTTTCACAGAAAAACTGTTCTGTTATATTTCACTTGTCTACATCACCTTTTAGTTTTTTTGTGTGTTCCTGGAGATAATCTGTCAGAATAGGCTACCTACTGGAATCTGGAAGTAATCAGAAATAAAATCACAGGGCTTATAACAAGGGGGGGGCGATAATTCCGAGAACTCTTCAGTACATATTGAATTTGTGCCCGGGCGGTAATTGATTGGTGACTGGTTTCTTCAGAAAGCATGTCGTGCACCGGGGATGTTGCATAAGGAAGTTAATGGACAGGGTTGTCACGGAGCAGCTTTCTGAGAAACGGGGGTTAAGACCAATGGCAAGGAGAACCTGGCTGTGAGGGAAAACACACACAAACTGCCAGTATAACGTCACTTCTTTTACTCCTGCGTATTTACTTATTGACTAAATGCACTGGCTGTGGAAAACGGTCTGCGCAACAAACTCAAAAACTGTGCTCTGGAAGTGGCAAAATGTTTAATGGCTCCAGTCTGGTTCGTACTAGCCTGGATTTGGATGGACAGCCAGTTTACTACATCCAAATATGGTTCAGCAGTTAAGCATATGGAACCTCACCTGCTGCTCTGAGGCCAACTGTCCCAGCGGCACCTTCATATCTGGATGCCTGGTGCCACCCACACCTGCCTGCTTGTCACCTGACAGTTTCAGCTGAATAAACGGCCAGGATTTCTTTTCATGGTCACTCATTATCTTGTGATGGTGAAAGGCGGCTGTTTGGAGAGAGCATGGACAAAAAAATAAAATAGGGTTTGGATGGTGTTGATTATATATGCTGCTTTGGCATCGCTGCTTCAAGAGAGTTTTAAAATGTTTGTTGCCTGAAATATTGAAGATATGCAAACCAGACCATCCTAGCGAGCCCTGTAAGCATTGAGGAGGGCCATTCATCACGGTGACCTTGTCAGGACGAACATCCGCTTAACTTTACTTACAGCGTACCTGTTACTGTATCTCATTGGGATGACAGTGTCATGTAGTGGTTAGGGGACTGGCCTTAACACCAAGGTTTTATGTTTGATTTCCAGGTGGGGTGCTGCTGTTACCTTCCATGAGCATGTTACTTAACCTGAATTACTTAACCCCTTAGTGCAGACCCCCTAGTGGCCATGCAGCCGGCGCCTGAAATTGGAAACCTACAAACTCTATGTTCTAGCTTTATTAGTACATGATACATGACAACTATGCCAAATACGGAGTTTCTAAATGCCACCCTTGTCACGTAGCTCGTCCATTGAACTAGCAACTCCCACCCAGTCTTACCAGCAACTATGCCGACCCAAGCATGACACATTGGACAATATTATCTATCTGAGTTCATAAAAATATTTTTTCACCACCAAACATTTCTGGCATAGCAACAAGACAAAGCCAACAATAACCTGAATGTATGCCAATTCAGCGGTGAAAAATTCTGTTCACTCAATAGCAAAATAAACAAGTGAAATTCTTGTGTAATTATACCATTACCACATAATTCTACTATCAATATCTGCTGCTAAATCTAAAATAAATATACAATCCTACCGTTGGTTTTACACGTAGAGATGTCCCTTTCAAGATTCAGTGGTCATTTATTGTCTTGGACAATCCGTTCAAGAAATACAGACTCCTTTACAACGCTAATACCCCATCTGAAACGTCGGCAGCTGTTCATGCGGTTGTAATGCATTCTACTTCATTTTGGTTTGATTGGCGACTCTTTTATCCAAAAGAGGACATTATAGGCTTCCCATCTGTGTTTCCAATGTCTTATTGGACACTTGGAACAATAAATGACGGCTTAGCGCAACCGCACGTTTAGTTGTGTGGCTGAATTTTTAAGCAAAAGAACTACAGATTATGCAGGAATGTAGATTCACTCGCCGAGGCGTAATTGTTGTTTTCCTGGTATTTTAGCGTGATTTTACTAATTTGGCCAGCTCATGGCTAGAGAAAATGCTCGCCTTGCTTACATTGATTTTGGGAGTGGGTCAGAAGAAGAGACCGACAGTAATGATTATATGACACAATATGCCTACGAACATGATGTGAATGTAAGTATTATTGTTGGTTCAGTCATGCTTTGTTTGATGCACCGATTTGCCATGAAGCTAGAACATTTGCCAGCATTTTCCTGATGGTGAAATATTATTTTATTGTAATCTTTTTGTACATAATGTAGACTATGGCGTATTAGTATCTCCCTGGGCTATTTAGGGCATAATACTCAATTTTCTTGCTGTGTGCTGATATGTGATAGATTCATGTAAAAATGTCCTTAGATTGTTTATAAATTGCAACATTTGTGAAATGTACTACAGAGAAATGTCATCCCAGGTCATGCAGCAAATGATTACATACTGTAGAGTACAGATGTTTTATTGAAGTACAAGAGCGAATGATTAGGCTACATATTTAGGTGTTTGTACCAGTGTGATATCAATGTTTTTATCATAAACCATCATAAGGGGCAAATTTATATGATTTATAATGGACAAAAAGTATTTTATTCATTTTATGACTTTGGATAGGTTTTTGGACCCATAGATATCTAGCCACCTATACCTGATGAAAAGATTGTAATTCCCACTTGAGAATTATGCAAAAGTGAGTTGAAGTTAAATATATGATTATTTTATGATTTATATTAGTGTACAATTTAGTCATTTTTGATAGATTTGGAGACAACGGAGTACACTGCTTACATTCATAGATCTTAGTAGTTCTGCATATCACCCTCAGATTTTGCACACTTCTGGGAAAGGAGTGTATGATCCAGGCAATGTATAGTTTTACCCGCTTTATATTTGTGTCTCTCAGTATTGCAAACTTTAAAAAAACATAGCATTTTTGCCAAGATCTCTGCATTTGTGGCACTTTATTTTTTACCTAAATTATGAAAATAAACAATTCTCAGTATTGTAAACTGTCTTGCTTCATTTAAGCCATTTTCCAAGTTTCCGAGTTAGAAAGCCTTAAATAGAACAGTACCTAAATAAGCGAGGATTGACCAAATTTGGCATCTGTGCGAAGGGGTTAAGTAAATATGCAGCTGTGTAAATAGATTGTATGTAAAAGAATGTTAGCTGTGTTAGTTGCTCTTCAAAAGAGTGTCTGCCAAATGCCTAAAATGTAAATCTCACTGGCTTCAGCCCAAAGTACTGAAAGCCTGGGGCAGGTTTGCACTGGAAAAGTATTCTATGTTTCTCAGGCAAGCTGGGTTTGACCAAGTTTGACTTATTGGAGTCACTTGGGCAGTCGGTCAGTTTATGAATTTCAGGTGAATTACACCTGTGGTTGGCTGCCATCTAAAATGGGCCAGAGTGCCAAACAAGAAAACCTGTGACCCACCTGATCTAAGAGAACCCTGTAGCATGTACAAAACACAGGCATGGCAGAATTCAACACTCGACTCTTAAAATGTGATGAATCACAGAATTAATTTTTATTTGACAATTTAAATACAGTAGCAGCTCATTTCATGAGAAAATATGAAAGTTTTTCATTCATATGGCACTCATTCACACAAGTGAATCCAGGCACATTTTACCCAACATTAGTAGGAGAAAAACCTATTTAAAAATAGCTCAGCTCTTTTAAATTAAATGGTTCTTATCAAATTCATGTCAAGAGAGTGTCACATGATCAAGCCAGATTTTGATTAGAAATGTATTTCATGTTGATAACATTAATCAATTTTTAAAAATAAACAAATGGGGGCTGCTGGGTAGCTCACTAGGTAAAATCGGCACTTGCAATGCATGAGTGAGCAGCACAGTCTCGGATTGCTGGCAGCCCTGCAGGGGCGCACAATTTACCTTCCATTGTCCAAGGAATATATCAGAGGGATTCAGTCGGTGGGGATAGCAATGTTCATTGCTCGAGCGACCCTCTCTTGTGCACACATATGAGTGCGTCTCCTTTGCACATGCATGGCTTGTGGCTGTGGTGTGAAAAGAAGCAGCTGGCTCACACCGTGTGTTTCGGAGGAGAACCATGAGTGGACTTCGCTCTCCCGAGCCGGCAACAGGGGGCGCATATGTGCATGCTTGTCTATAGTTTGCGACATGGACATTCCAAATTCCGGTGGGATTAGAGATGCCAAATAAAAAATAAAAATAAAAATAAAAAGTGATTGTTCTGAAAGAACCACACAGACATCTTCTTCCTTTAGGTACAGCCAAAGATGAATAGCCATGCTATTGCTATGGGGCATGTTGTGAGTGTAAGTCTCAGGCTATTTGAATTCACCAAGTTGCGTCTTATTGCAAGCCAAGCCAAACACAAGACAATATTGTGATCTTTCAGTATGTCTGCCAGGCCAGTTAATGTCCTGTGACGTGGGGCTTTGCCATATTGTCTCCTGTTGCACCACGGTCGTCCTGTTTGCCTAACAACTGAGTATGTTGTATTTGGAGATAGAGGTCCATCGGTCAGCCTTGACAGAAGGCACTGGTGATGGGGGCGGATAGGTTGTGAGATAACGGATTTGGATATTTATTTGCTTGCTATTTGGGGGTTCAGACCTGCTGTTTGCCCAAATTTTCCTTTTTGTTTCCTCTATAAAGCGTCTCTGTAAAAAGCACTATACAGGGGTGTCTCATGGCATAGCCTGTAAGAGTGCCATCCACATACTCATTGCGAGGCGTGACGTTTGGCAGTTTGAATCTGGCCGCACAACCTTTGTAGCATGTCTTTCCCTCTCTCTCGCTCCCATTTTTCCTGTCTCTCTACACTGTGCTGTCCAATAAAGCTGAAAAAATATATACAAATACTATTTAATTCAATTGATTAGTGGTTTTAGCATTTTTGTCAGCCAGTATGGGTTGTGAGTGGCAGCAATTAAATGCATGTGCTGTGGATTGTGGGTTTTTTATTTTAGTACTATTTTAGTGGAGAGTTTGGGTATGTGCTTCCAGTGTCATTTCACATTATGGATGGATTATGGATTTGTGCAATATTTTATTTAAGCGGAGTACATATTCTCATTTGCCCATTTACAATCTGACTGAGATCGTCAGAGAATAGTTTTCATGTGCTTTAGAAGTAGTTTTGGCCAACTTTTTTGTTTTATGCACCATTCTTTGCTATTTTGCTGTGGTATGGTCGCAATAGAAGACGCACCTCCTCAGATGTCTCCTATTTGTTTTTTACGACCCAGTTTTTTAAACTCTATTAAACTATAAGAGGTGAAAGACTGCAGCTGTTTGTTAGGTCATATCCCATGGTACTGACTAGAAAGAGAAGGGAGAGTACTCTGCTGAAATCTGTCCATTTTATCATGCTCAATGCTAAATGCATCCTATCCTCTAAGTGGCTGTCTTGCCTGCGTCACTGAAGTATCTGATAATACAAACCCCAATTCCAAAAAAGTTGGGACAGTATGTAAAATGTACATGGAACCCATGGTTGGCTAAATGGCTGTAAGTCATCAAGGGTCTGAGGTATCAAACGAGCCTCAAATTTTCTTATTGAACGTATTTCTGGCAGCAGAGTGATGGTGACTTACAGCCATTTAGCCAACCATGTGTTCCATACTGTTCCAGTGTAATTTATAGCTAAATTAATAAGTAATCTAGTCCCACCCCCCAATTCCCATAGAGATCCATTCAAATGCAGAGATGTTATTGTATCGCTTGTAGTACCAGAAGAGTACCAGGAAATAAGATATCAAGAGTCTTTTGATGTTGTTGGGTCACAGACATCAGGAAGTCATGGCATGCAAAGGAAATGCGACCAAATATAAAAAATGATTACTTTATTATATATATAAATGCAGGGGTGCCAATAATTGTTCCACACATGGGTTTGTTAAAAAAATAATAATAATAATAATTCTCATAATAAATTCACTTCAAGTTTTTTTTTCTCATTTTTCTAATTTTTTTCTCAAGGATTTTTCTCATTTTGTCAGTGCGAGATTAAGCTAATTCACTTTTTTATAACCCTTTTTACTCATCTTTACCAGGGGTGCCAATAATAGTGGAGGACGCTGTATATCCATTCAACTGCAGAGAGGTTATAGTATCACTTGCAATAGTACCTGAAAATAAGATATAAAGAGCCTTTTGATATCCTTTAATACCCAGTCATGATAGCATCACCTGTTTACATGTGGAATGTAAATGTTGGAATGTGTTGCAGGCATCAAATTCAGAATTAGCGTGGAATTAGCGCATATTTACAAAAATCTATAAAGTTGATAAGGTAAAAGATTTTTTAAAAATGTTTACACTGTTTACAGTTACATACAATTGATGTCGAAAGTTTAAATACACCTTAGCCAAATCCATTTAAACTGAGTTTTCACATTTAATTCTAGTAAACATCCCCTGACTTAGGTCAGTTAGGATCACAACTTTATTTTAAGAATGTGAAATGTCAGAATAATAGTAGAGAGAATGATTTATTTCAGCTTTTATTTCTTTCATCACATTCCCAGTGGGTCAGAAGTTTACATACACTCTGTTAGTATTTGGTAGCATTGCCTTTCAATTGTTTCACTTGGGTCGAACATTTTGGGTAGCCTTCCACAAGCTTCACACAAGAATTTGCTGGAATTTTGGCCCATTCCTCCTGACAGAACTGGTGTAACTGAGTCAGGTTTGTAGGCCTCCTTGCTTGCACACACAGTTCTGCCCACAAATTTTTGCAGGACTTTGTGATGGCCACTCCAATACTTTGACTTTGTTGTCCTTAAGCCATTTGGAAGTATGCTTTGGGTCATTGTCTATTTGGAAGAGCCATTTGCGACCAAGCTTTAACTTCCTGGCTGATGTCTTGAGATGTTGCTTCAATATATCCACCTAATTTTCCTTCCTCATGATGCCATCTATTTTATGAAGTGCACCAGTCCCTCCTGCAGCAAAGCACTCCCATAACATGATGCTGTCACCCCTGTGCTTCACGGTTGGGATGGTGTTCTTCGGCTTGCAAGCCTCTCCCCTTTTCCTTTTAACATAACGATGGTTATTATGGCCAAAAAAGTTGAATTTTTGTTTCATCAGACCAGAGGACATTTCTTCAAAAAGTAAGATCTTTGTTCCCATGTGCAGTTGCAAACTGTAGTTAGGGGTGGGGCGATTCAATCCCATTTCGATTCATTACGATTCTTTAGGCAAAGGTTCGATGCATCATAACATCTTACATTTGACCACGATTCGATAAGATTCGGTTCGATTAATTTTGATACTTTAAAAAAATTTAATAGTTATGCTAATGTGATTTGATACCGAAACATTCAGCAGTAATTAAATATTCAATTAGAACCTTACGCCAAGTTCACAGAATTATGTTTATTGTTAAGGCATGCCAGACATTTTGCAGCGGTCTGCAGCAAATAATGCAGCAATAAACATGACTAACAGTGTATTTTCTAAAGTTGCCCTATTTAGGTTATTGTTTTTCAAACAGTGTCAGACATGGTACCCTAATACATTTCCTTTATTTCCATCCATCCATCCATCTTCGCCCGCTTATCCGAAATCGGGTCGCGGAGGTAGCAGTTCCAGCAGGGGGCCCCAAACTTCCCTTTCCCTGGCCACATTAACCAACTCTGACTGGGGGATCCCAAGGCGTTCCCAGGCTAGCGTGGAGATATAATCCCTCCACCTAGTCCTCGGTCTACCCCGTGGTCTCCTCCCAGCAGGACGTGCCTGGAACACCTCCCTAGGGAGGCGACCAGGTGGCATCCTTACAAGATGCCCGAACCACCTCAACTGGCTCCTTTCTATGCAAAGGAGCAGCGGCTCGACCCCGAGTCCCTCACGGATGACTGAGCTTCTCACCTTATCCCTAAGGGAGATGCCAGCCACCCTCCTGAGGAAACCCATTTCGGCCGCTTGTATCCGCGATCTTGTTCTTTCGGTCATGACCCACCCTACAAAATGAAAATGGCAAAATGTATAACAATTACTAAACTGGGCCAAGAAAAATGAAATAGCCTATAGGTTAGTGTCATGCATAGTACTTTCCTAAATCAGTTTTCTTCACCTCTTCATACAGAGCAGGTATACATTTTTCACTAAAATGTTTTCTGCATGGTATGGTGTATCTAGGTTCCACGACATTCATTAAGTGAATCGGACAGTTAACGTAGTAATAATTAATTAAACGTAAGACATTGGAAATAGTCTTACTATTTTTGTTTTTTGTCTCTAACGTCTACTTGATTTTGAATAGAAAATGGTTTAAATTTAAATATCAGAAAACACTTTACAATTAACTGTCTGGACACAGTATGTGTATAAAAACTAATAAAAACAATTATACAAAAAAATAGAACTGTTTGGCCATTTCTCCAGGAAACTCAAAGTGTCAATGACTCCCGAGTTTAGCTTGCTAACCCGCTTGCTGTCCTTCACATCAATGGTGTGTCGTCGGCTCAAATGGTTTATCATGTTTGTGGTGTTGCCTGTGTATCTGATTTCTACTTGGCAGATCTTGCATCTTGCAGTGGTTTTGTCAAGTACACCCTCCTTCTTTCTAAACCCGAAATGCTTCCATACCACTGATTTTCTGTTCGGAACATTCGTAAGTTTCTGTCTCTTTTGTCGCACTCAGCGAGCACGCAGCTAGCCATTTCAAAAAATGAATACATGTGCACATTCAATTAAAATGCGATATTAATCGATGCTTATCAATTCTAATCTTACAGATCGATGCAGTTGTATTTACACATTCAGATCGATGCATCGCGATGCATCGGTGCATTGTCCCACCCCTACTGTGGATATATACTTTTGTACCTGTTCCCTCCAGCGTCTTCACAAGGTCCTTTGCTGCTGTTCTGGGATTGATTTGCACTTTTCGCACCAAAGCACGTTCATCTCTAGGAGACAAAATGCATCTCCTTCCTGAGCGGTATGACAGCTGCGTCGTCCCATGGTGTTTATACTTGCGTACTATTGTTTGTACAGACGAACGTGGTACCTTCACAATTTAGAAATTGCTCCCAAGGATGAACCAGACTTGTGGAGGTCCGCAGTTTTTTTTCTGAGGTCTTGGCTGGTTTCTTTTGATTTTCCCATGATGTCAAGCAAAGAGGCACTGAGTTTGAAGGTAGGCCTTAAAATACATCTACAGGTGCACCTCCAATTGACTGAAATAATGTAAATTAGCCTATCAGAAGTTTCTAAAGCTATGACATCATTTTCTGGAATTTTCCAAGCTGTTTAAAGGCACAGTGAACTTAGTGTATGTAAACTTCTAACCCACTGGAATTGTGATATATTTAATTAAAAGTGATTAGATGTCCTTAATATTTAATTTAATTTAATTTAATTAAAAGCACAAAGTAGATGTCCTAACTGACTTGCTAACACTATAGTTTGCTAACATGAAATGTGGAGTGGTTAAAAATTAGTTTTCATGACTTCAACCTATAAGTGTATGTAAACTTCAGACTTCAAATGTATATGTAAAAGAGTTGAAAAGTGAATGCACAAAATTCTAATTTCAAATCATTTTGGTAAAAGGTTTAACGTCATAAACGAGTTTATGTTGGGTGGTCACATTTCGGAGGGGGTAAACTGTGTTCGAGCTGCACAACCTGGGACTTGGAGACCCTTCGCAGGAAATTGTTGGCTTTGCTAGCAAACATGGCTAAAACAGATAACTGCAATCATAATGTTTTAACTTTTAATTGTAACTTTTAACAGCCAAAAGGCGTCATAAAGACGAGCCAATTAATAAGTACGTTACTAAGCTGATAAGAAAACCAACATTCCAATTTTTATAACATTACATTGAACAGCAATTCATCATTCAATCCCCTAGGGGTGAGTGTTTGTAACGTAACAATTCCAAAAAGTCAATACCTGAAAATTTTAAGTTGAAGATGGAATGTTTATGGTCATTAACGTGAACAGCAACTGGATAATCTCTCATTTCTTTTTATAGTGTTTTTATACTAGGGGTGTGCAAAACTCATATTTGTCATGGTCGAATAATCAGTGGGTGGTAAGCGAATAATCGATTATTCGGATGTGCCGACAGGATCAGAACTTGACACCTGTCAAGTGCGAAATGCAGTCGATTTTCCTGACGCGGTAAAAGTTAAGCGACTGCACGTCACTCTGAATGGAGAAGGCGTCAAATAAGCAGCAATATTGTTGTTGCAGCCACTATTGGAGGCCTATGAATTAGCCTTAATTTTTATGATCTTAAATAGTGAATGCTTAACCACATTATGGTTTCATCTTGCGGGTTGTGTCGGCTTAACCTAACCCTCTTCCCTCCACCCGCTGTCACCCTTCTCGTCTTGGTAAATTCACTAAAGCCAACTTAGACCCCTAGTGGTAGACGTTTCTGTCACAATTACAATATTCATGTTTGTCTGAAATTAACTACAGCTTTAAGAAAAGACCGTAAATAAAACGCACGCAAGCAGCATTTAGGCTATATTAAATGGGCTATTTATTCAATTGTAGGCCTATTAACAATAAAATTGTGACAATTCAGGCAACAATTTACAAGTAACAATTCTATAATTTAAAATACGTAGATCAAGAAAATTACATATTTATATAAAATTTTAAAAAATAACAAAATTTCAAAATACAAGTAGGCTATAATGTGCTATAAACACACATCTAGGCTACAATCAAAACACGCCAAAGCACATGAAATAGGATTTCCTGTTTTCAGTACTTTATGCACCTACCCTTTGCAAGGATTACTCTGCTGTTCTCTAGTGTCCTTGGCATGCCAGCGATTTTCGCATATATTTTTTCAGCTCGAGGTTTGTCATATTTGCGAATTTGCAAGAAAGAAGACGTAGCCTGCACCGGGCCGGACTTCTTTAACGATGGTTGTGTTTTGGATGTTTTTGTGGTCATCATTGTCGAGGTCGATCCGTGGGAGGACAATTAGGTGTTTCTCACTAATAGATTGACGGAACCACGAACTGCATAATGGTTCTGTTCAGTGATTTGTATTTATGAAACAATAAACTCCGCAACCCTGTGGGTGCATCCCAATACTCAAAAAATGCACCCTCCTTTTCTCCTAGTGATGTGCAGTATGCGAATGAATCGGTATTTTTGAACGACTATTTATGCTGAGTCGACTCGACAGTTCGAGGGAATCGTGCTTACCACAGCTCTGACTCTGCTTGCTTTCTACGACAGCCGGGAGTCGTGTCACTAATTGTAACCTAGGTTGAGCAGCAGTAGTGATGCGCCCTCACAAAATAGGTCGCACTAATCTGTTTTATAATCATTTAAGAATACATTTTAATTTGTTCTAACAATATTGCACACATTTTTTAAAACTCGAAAGAACTTTGGTTTGTGTCACGGCTCTGGAGCCATTGGATATTGCAGTGGTTCACGGATCTGAGTCGAGTTGATTTCGTGCTGAACAGAGTTGGGTAGGAGGCGACTGTAGGTACGTCTTTTAACCATTAGCAGTAGCCTAGTAATAATCACTTTGGAATGACCTGGGGTGATTAACTAATTCACAAAAATGTGTGCAATATTGGTACGCAAATACTGCAGCCTACACGATTAATAATCGGATTTAGCCTACTCAGCGTCGGATCAACCAGAAACATTGACAAAAGTATTGTGTGATATCTAATGATAGTCCGAGACGCCTACTTTTTATTACGAAATTATTACATGTGGCTGTTTGCAACCGGATTGCAGCATAAAACAGAATGAATATGCGATTGTGTTCAGCAAATAGGCTACTTCTTATTTAAAGTGGTGGTATTTTTATTTTAGAACTCGTGACCAACACAATAGTGAACAGATAAATACAATTTTGTATAATAGAATAGGCTAAATAAATAGCCTAATGGTTCAAATAAACATACTTTATGGTGTCCAAATAAATCTTTACCAAATCTACTATTTAAAACTAATAAACAAAACGGGCTCCTGTACACACACACACACACGCATCAAGATCTGGCTTGTTTGTCGGATTTGGCTGGCTATCTCTCCTACACAGCCATCCATCCACCACATTTGCAGTAGGCTACTGGATTCTAGGATCTGATAAAAAATAAGATTTATATTTGCATAGACTAATAAAATATCCATAGCCTATGCAAATATAGCCTAACCATTCAATGTCTATTCTTACATGTAATATCTAACGTTACAATCAATGACCGGCAGCAATATTTTACACTTTTGCGAGAATAACGGAGATGCGAAAGTCATAAATGTAAACTGGATGCGATTGCAAACTAGCTTGAAAAGTAAGTGTGAACAGAAAACATTTGAGCATAGGCTATTAAAAATGAGCATCAATCAGGTGATTTACGTCTGAATAAAATATCAAAGCTAGTTTACTAACTTCTTTTTCTACCAGCTAGACTCTGCTGTCGGAAACAGCTTCAAATTACAGCTCGTGCCGCTGGGAGAAAAAGATGCGGCTCGGGTAGTTCGAAAGAATCAACCAAACGAACTGTATTAACCGGAAGTACCAAAAACTTGCAACTCGGACCCGACTCTTCAAACCGAACGGTACGGAAAGAGCTGACTCAGAAAAAAGAGCCGAACTGCCCATCACTATTTTCTCCACTACCACCTACTCTCCTCCGTGCTCCGGAAACGGATCTTTGTGTTTTAATTTGATGTTGCTGATTACATCTTAATTATGTATTAATGGTTACATATTAATTAATGTCTCGACGCAAACCGCAATGTCGGGTACATTGTATACAGTGCCAGCAAATACTTGTTCTCGAAACGTCCAGACAGTTTTGCATACTTCCGGGTAGGAGAGGAGTGGTAGTGGGTGAGTGGAGGAAAGGAGGTGGGGAGTGAAGAACATTGAGACTGAGTTTTTCACACTTAGCTTTTGCGTATCTCCAGCACCTGTGGTCTACACACTCTAGTGTGCAAACTTTTATTTTTATATTTATTTATGAAATATGACATAAGAAATATGAATTGTATGTATTTATTCATCCCCAAAATACATTTCACAAGAAATTATGACTTATTTTTTGAGTGAAAACTGCCTACACAAAATTCTAAATTTTAACCAGGGGTGGTTAAAAAAACATATAAAGATTATAGCCTAGTTAAGCGTGTAAGCATAATATTTCTGACTTTTTGTTTTGTTATCGCATAGAAAACACAACCTCCAATGTTAATATTAACTCCTGTCCTTTCAGTATTTAATTTCACCATATGTAGCCTATGCATTATGTCACGTTTTATCCTATGTTCATTGAATGCATTTGGAAAATAACTAAAATAGTTGACTTACCGTCGCGGCTCATGTTTTCAAGTACAACAGCTCAGATATAAACATGCAAGCTGCCTTGCGTTCAAAATTAGGTGTTTTTTACCAAAGCGATTAATATGTTTTAGGCTATTACTATTTTGCATCATTTACCGTAGGCTACATATTACATGTCTGAAATACAGCATTCAATAAATCAGTACATTCCATTTTCTGTGCAAAAACAAGCTCTGAGACTCGGAGGTCTGCTTGTCCAACAGATCGAATGCATTTAGTTTAGTACATTCGATGTGCGCAAAAACCATCACATAATTCAAATGAAAATGCAAAAGGCCACTTTGCGTTTTCATTTTCAAGTTATATCTGAATAATTCAAATCCATTTCACATTTTATTTTTCTGGCCCTCTACGACACAACCCTGCCATAATTTAAATTAAAATTAGCATTTGAAAAACCACATTTGCATTAGTAGTATCGTATTGTAGTTGCATGATCCATGACAAAAAGGAAATGTTGATTCAATAAGCCATTTAACATGTCGTTTTCATGCTTTTGCGGCACGATAGTGGCATAATTCAAATGCAAAGGCATTGCATCCGTTTACATTATCACGCAAAAACCCTGCCATAACTCTGAACTGAAAATGCAAAGTGTTGTCTATATTTTCGGTTGACAGGCAGTTACCAGGCTAGATAGCAATATTTCCTAGTTCTCTGTGTTTGGTGATTATAGGCTAAATCATAACAATTATAATGGAAACGAGGTAGCTTAAAAGTTACAACAAGCCATAGCCAGCCCAATGTTAAAGGGTAATTACACCCAAAACCTATGGTTTGTAGAAAAGGAGCTCTCCTCCTGAGCTCTCAGCCAACTTTCTACCTGTAATGAGAGGAGAGATATAGCCCCAAACTGCTGTGCATGTACCAGGTACTTGCCTTAGTATGAACTACAACAGCCAAGAAGCGTACAGTTCAGACAACAGGTTGCCATGCCCACTGAATGACGTTACAGAAGCGGAGGCAGAGTAGCTGGGAATTTTACTGCTAGTGTAGTGCCTGTTTGGCTGCAGCGTTTCTTAGAGACTAGAGAGGCCACGTAACTCCCTGGCAAGTTCAAGAGGACCTGCCTGCAGCACGCTGGTAGACCTCCACCAGGGGAACGGAAACACGTGACCTGCATACAGGGAACGGAAACACGTGACTTGCATACAGGGAACGGAAACACGTGACTTGCATACAGGGAACGGAAACACGTGACCTCCACACAGGGAACGGAAGTCATGTGACCTCCACACAGGGAACGGAAGTCATGTGACCTCCACACAGGGAACGGAAGTC
This sequence comes from Ilyophis sp. 1 JC-2022, assembly GCA_022702515.1. Classification (NCBI taxonomy): domain Eukaryota; kingdom Metazoa; phylum Chordata; class Actinopteri; order Anguilliformes; family Synaphobranchidae; genus Ilyophis; species Ilyophis sp. 1 JC-2022. The sequence goes on along the minus strand of CM040394.1, from coordinate 53,561,694 downwards.
ATGTGACCTCCACACAGGGAACGGAAGTCATGTGACCTCAACTCGCTAGATTTAGTGGCTTTTCAGACCCATTAGCGCCTTTATTTCAGAAAAGAGCCTAGCGACAAATCTAGCAACATTTTGGACAGTCGCCAGCGTGGTGGGTCTGCAGTGTTTTCTATGCTCTCGTAGGCTACAGCTTGCATAACATCGGCTGGTTAATGAATTGAGAGAGAAACTGCAGTCAACCTGTATCGGGTGATTTTAAATGTAAAAAATGCTGTGTGTAGGCATATTTCTAAGTTATTCATTACATAACAGTTGTCCTTGACGCTCTTTGTTACAGCTACCATATTATTTATTGCTCATGTAATGTAAGAGATTACGGCTTTAATTAATCACCATGATCCGGCTGATACCCCCAGCAAAAAGAGACGCACGATGATAATTGTAACGTTAATGAGAATAAATGTTTTGTTTTATCCTACGTTTTTTGCCTCATTGATTCTGTTGATTTGACTTAAGTTTTTGTCATTCATTGCCTGCTAATATGAGTAACTCTGTCCCTTCAGCGTTTTGATATAAAAAACATGGCCATTGTCAGCAGTTTAACAATTCATTGTCAATTGTTATTCATGAAAATGCCGTCAGTTTGTCACACAAAGCATGGATTGATATATTTGGGTTATCGCTGAAAAAGTTTGTGAGCATGTGTTAGTTACTTTCCATGGGGAAAAGTTGGCAACGAAGAAGCGAGTTCTTTTGAAAGAGAAGAAACCAGCGGTGTGTGTGTGTTTTTTATTTTTGTAAATAAAAATTATTTTATGAGGGAATGTCACACTTCATTTTTTTTTTTATTATTTTTTTTTTTTAGTATTGCCTTGTAGTAGCCTAGCTAAATGTCTGCCGTTTATGTGTCAGCTCATTTTATGAAACATTGAACGTCTATGGAGCATTTAAAAGTCAGAATCTTCACATAACACGTCATCATAAATGTGGATATAGAAAAATGCAACAAGTACACACAGATGCTATCTCAAATTAATGTGGTAGCCAGCTAATAATTTACTCATTAGTCAAAAATATTAAATGAACCAACAAATTTATCATGTGATTACTTTAATACACAGTAGGCTAATAATAATAACTTTATTTGGATAGCTCCTTTCCAGCAGTATAATAATCTTTCTTTGTATAGCACCTCTCCAGGAGTATGTTTCAAAACATAATTTATAATACAAAAACAATACAATTGCACAAAAACAGTACAATACATTAAGATACCAAGACATGAAAATAAGCAGAGCTCAATAAAAGTCTGTAATTTAGTAAGATACTCTGCGTAACAGCGTCTGTGAAATGCCTGTAAAATTCCCTTGTCTAGCACGTGATTTACTTTATTATCGTGCGTCTCATGAAATACGCGTACACCAAAGCGCGAGACTGCTGGCGACTCTCGACAGGCTCCTCTGTTGAGCGCTGTGTATATGATTTGATTTGATTTGATTTATTCTTTTATTTGAGTGTCATGCTTCCGAAGAAGCCCAGCCCATATGGACTTACAAGACACTTCATTTCAATCATCATAAAACAACGATCAAACATATCAAGAAACATCCAAAATACAAAAATGATACCTATTACAACATAAAACACACACAAAAAGTAAAAACACATCCAAAATACAAAACAGGATACCTATACTACAACATCAACACACCAGACCGCTTACTTGAGCCTGTGAACTCAATATCATATCAGGAAACCCTGACAAATCTTACTTGAAGAGCTGGGATTGCCTTCTATTCCAGGCCTTAGAAATAAAATTAGCAGTCTTAAATACTTCGGCCTTAAATAACCACTCCAACTTTTGGCCATCATCTGCCCAGAATAGCTCAGGTTTTTGCTTTTGCATTTCCTCAAACAACGGAGTTCTCAGGTCATCATACAATGTACAATAAAACATAAAATGAAATTCGTTTTCAACATCTTTTAAATCACAAACATTGCATATCCTATTATCTTCAGGCACAGCTGTGAACCGACCTACTTCGATAGCAAGAGGTAAGATACCAGTTCTCAACTGAGCACACAATGACCTCTGGCTTCTAGTTAGAAAAAAAGTAACATAGGGCTCAGGGCCAAAACACCGCTTCATCTGAACATATGATCTAAGTTTAGGCTTAGACCATATGTCATTTGACCATTTTTCTCTATATTTCAGGGACAACCTCTGTTTCAACATATTAACATTACAACATAACCTATTATGAAAAATATACGTCAAATCAGCCTCTCTAAAAATAGAAAAAATGTCCTGTGTCCAGGGATGACTGAGCCTTATCCCAATTGAAAACCTTTTTTGTTATCCTACTCTCTGGACACTTCATGAGCCGGTTCCACAACCTAATCATTTCTCCCTTCAGCTTAATTTCCACCGGTTCCCAACCCATATCTCCCTGTATTGCAAGAGTAGGGGAAAATGTATGTACCCCAAGGAAACACCTTATAGCTCTATTCTGGATAGAGATTATTTTTTTGGCATCCTTATAGCCCCATACTCCAGATGCATAACTGAGAATTGGACACACACAAGCTTCATAGAGCTGTGAATATGTGGAATAACCAATGTCTTTACAGAATTTCATTTTACTGATTATTGACCCTACAGCTCTCCCCACTGAGTCTGCCAATATTCCAATCCCCACATCATAGGACATGAATTCATCCAGGGTAAAACCCAAGTATTTATAGGAGTCAATATATTCCAGAGTCAGGGCTCCAAATAAAAAATTCTGCTGAGATCTTACAGTACCCTTTTTTCTGAAGTGCATAATCTGAGTTTTACTCTGGTTGATCATAAGCCTCCATTTAGAGCACCAGAGGTTAACTATATTCAACATCTTCTGCAAGGTGTCTCCCGTCTCCGCCAGGAGGATTATATCATCTGCGTAAAATAAACATCCTAGGACGACATCGTCCAACATCACACCTAAACCAGCATTTTTGATCTCCTGGGCTAAATCATTAACAAAAATGGCAAAGAGGGTAGGGGATAAAACATCTCCCTGCTTCACTCCAAATGGTGTTGGGAACCAACCAGTGGTCAAGTCGTTCACTTGGACACACGCTACAGGGGCCTGATATAATGATTTAACGGCTTTATAAAATTTACCATCAACCCCACTTTGGATTAGTTTAAAGAAAAGCAAATCTCTGTTAACCCAATCAAAAGCCTTCTGAAAATCTATGAAACACACATAAGTAGATTTTTCCTCCTGAATTCTTGCTCTAATGACTGTGGTTACCGTATAGATATGATCAATACAGGCCCTGTGCTTCCTAAATCCATTCTGCTCATCAGCCAGTAAGTCAGACATTTCCAAATGCTGTGAGAGCCTATAGTTAAGAATACTTGAATATATTTTGTAGACCGTACTCATGAGACTAATACCTCTATAATTTGAAGGAACCTTGGGATCATTCTTGGCAGACTTGGGGATTGGCTTGATGATAGATTTATACCAAAGAGATGGAATAATACCATATGAGAAACATGAATTGAATAAACTGAACAACACAGGTAATACCTTCGGAGTTTTAAGAACCTCATTATAAAGGCCCTCTACTCCTGCTGCTTTTCCATTTTTTGCTTTATCAATGGCCCTTGTGACTTCTTCTAAAGTAATATTACCATTTAGAAATTGGTTTACAGTGTACCCATCCTGTTCCATGCCCCTCTCAAGTATATCTTTGGTATTACTTATGTTGGCCAAAGCACTCTCATCAAAAACTGGTGGAATACCATCTCCCGAAAACAATTTTGCAAATTCACTTTCCCATACCTTCAAAACACTTTCAGTCCTGTTGTCCAGATCACCATTAGCTAATCTTACCTCCATAGGTATTTTAAAAACTTTCTTAGGGCCTAATCGATTAATTTCACTCCAAAATTTTTGTGGGTTATTGGATTGAAGCTGTTCCAAATGCATTGCTTGGCCCCTGTTGAACCTCCGCTTAAAGAAACGTAATTTTTTATCAAAGATATGTTGACACCGTTTAAACTCATCTCTTAACCATTTTTTCTGCAATCCGTCCTGGCATTTTATAAATTTCTTTTCAGCCATTCTTACATCAGCCCATAGTGCCTTCAGTTCACCATTCCAAAAAGATTTACCCTTAAGCTGACGTCCTGCATTTTTAACTAAGCCAGAGGTCTTAGTGGAAGAGTGTCTATCCATCTCTCCATACAGCACACTGCACAGTGATTTGTAACAGAGATCCACATCCTCCTGATTACCCCGACAAGCCTCTATATTTCTGATCATTTCTAATAAAGCAGTGCAACACAACTCTGAGGAAAGAAAATGATCAGGGAAGACTCTGGGCCGCCTAATTCTATGTAGAGCTACTGGGGACTGAATGGTGGGATACCTCTCAGCACTGGCTTTGAATTTCAGCAACAATAGAGAGTGGTCAGGCACTTTACATCGATCCCCCAAAAGTTTAAGGCAGTCCGGGCCAATATTATCCATCAGATCGTTAGGAGTGATAACCTTAAATTCAGTACATAAATCTAAGCACTCTTGTGGGACTATAATATAATCAACCACTGCCTTTCCCTTTGGAGAGATTGACGTAAAATTATCATTAAGAGGGGTTACTCTGCCATTGACAATACAACATTTGGAGTCTTTAATGAAATTAATCAATGAGTCACCGTGTTTATTAACAACTGAATCCTTGGCTATTCTTGGCGGCACACCATCTGACATTAAACAATCTACCCTATCCGATATTCGGCAGTTGAAATCCCCACATATATACATCGCATCCGCTACCAAAGAATACACCAGACCAAGCAGGTGACTGAAAAAAGTCAGCGAGTCCCTTCCCCGTGCAGAGCCCTCGGGTGATAGGTAACATGAAAGAATAACAAACACATATTGAGATACTCTGTGTTCGAATCTTAAAGCAAGAATACCATCTACAGCCCTATCAACAACATTCACCTTAAAACACTGAAGTAACTGGTCCTTAACAAAAATACCAACTCCACCCGAGGCTTTGGGGGCTTTAATGTGCATATATGTGTATATGCAGTCCAAACTAGCTTTGTCTGTTCAGGAAACCAACCTTCGTTGACCATTCGACTCAAGGTGCATTCTCACCAAATCCGGCGAGGTACATCGATCGGACGCATTCTATTAATTTTCTATGGAGAAGATGCGATGCGATCACGCGGTGCATGATGGATGTGGCGCGGTGACTGTGTGCTACGTTCACCGGTTCTGAATTTGAATAGGATAGATTCCAAACTTACTTTAGGCAAATTAATGCGTCCGCCGTTGCTCGCGAAACTCTGATCAAACGGTGAAAGGCATTTTAGATCAAATATGAATCAAGTTTTAGTAACTGCGTAGATCATTTCTCGCCTCAAATGTTTTCAGAAACGTATTTTAGTGGACCGTTTAAATGGTATAAAAGAAAGTTTATTAACATATTGTTCAGGTTTGAAAAGGCAGGCAAAATACGTCTAACCAATCAGGTGCCGTTAATATTCCATGTACGCTACTGAACCCGTCTAATAGCACCACCAAATGCACAGTTTGGAGTTCCTGCGCGTCCCCATGCGTCGTCGCCGGATTTGGGGAGAATCCACCTTCTCACTCAAGTCGCTAAATCTTCTGTTTCTATGAAAGGGTATTAAGGGTACTCCACTTCCTTCCGTTTCCTGTGTGGAGGTCACATGTTTCCGTTCCCTGTGTGGAGGTTCTCCTGGTGGAGGTTGCCCAGCGTTCTGCAGCCAGACCCCTCTCGGCAAGTTAGCCGCTAATGTAATAGTTATATTGAGAAAATACCACCATCATTAGCTCAGTCTCCATAAAAACGGGGGAAATACGGCCCTTCATTTATCTACGTTTGGTATTGTGAAAACATTTGCCAGCCTTGCCAGAAATCTGTAACACTTAGCTAGGCTACGCACCCCAGTTCCATGTCGGAAAATCAACCTCGACCTCCCGTTTTTCAGTATGAAATGCTTTTGTATCGACCAACATGCCGATACAGAATATTAAACATATACAATTAAAGCTTAAAACTTAATTGTTGTAGGCTACCTGTCACTTGCTATGTTTGCTAGCAAAGCCAAAACTTTCCCAGTGCAACTCGAACACACTGATGTTGGTAAAAACATGGAAACGACACATTTATCACCCCAATATCCAATCTCTTTTCATTAACGAATGCAAGGTTACTCACTATAGCCTACTTCATGGCAAACATATTTTAAAACCAATTTGTTTTATGCCAAGAAACCCATTGCTAACAACAGCTAACGCACAAGCCCAGAAAAAATACATTGCTTCTGTAATCGAATGCTCAAAGCAAAACCGTTCAATTATGGTTAGCTAGCTAATGTTAGTCTACTTAATGGTGAAACGTTAGTTGACATAGTTCACCATGGGAATTTTCACCATGGGCATTTGAATCAGGATTTCTATTAATTATTGTTTTATTGGCACAGTGACATTATGCTCAGACTTTTAAGAACATAGGCTACTGGCTACATAATAATTTTCATTTAAATAAGTCTACCACTCTACACACACTGAGACATAAACATTTATTTTATTGATAGCCTACTTATTTTATTTTAGTGACATGGAATATAGGCTAATCAATAACCCAATTTTGGTTTATCACATAGCCCTGTCTAAGGCAAACCGGTGAACGGAAATATATTGCCTCTTATGGCAAGTCCTCCCTGCTGTTAAGGTTAAATTAGTTAACAATGGGCTGGCTAGGCTCATTGTGACGTTTAGGCTACCTCGTTTCCTTTATAGTTTTTAGCACTTTGCCTATAATCCCCAAACGCAGAACTAGGAAATGTCGCTATCTAGCCTGGTAGTCTAAGTTGTGGTAACTACCTGACGACCGAAATCATTCACAGACGACCATTGAAGTTTAACCATAAGTTCAGTGGTTTGAATGGTCCCCTGTAACACCCCTTTTTTCGAGGCCCCGCCTTGATGAGCAGCTTTGACATTTTGGCCAGGTTTTTGGAGTTTTGGCCGGGCTTTTGTGTGACCATGCGGAAATTATAATGTAAACGGATGCAATGCTATTGCATTTGAATTATGTCACTCTCGTGCCGCAAAACGATATGTTAAATGGCAAATTTAATTATCATTTCCTATTTGTCATGGATCATGCGATTACAATAAGAAAGTAATGCAAAAGTGGTTTTTCGAATGCTAATTTAAATTTAAATTATGGCAGGGTTGTGTCGTAGAGGGCCAGAAAAATTTTATGTGAAATGGATTTGCATTAACATTTTTAAATTGTCAGATGACATGTGTACATTAACTTGAAAATTCAAATGCAAAGTGGCCTTTTGCATTTTCATTAGAATTATGGGTCATGGGAATGTAAATTAAATTCAATCGCTGATTTGGATTTTCATTTTAATTTTGGCACGAATATGCTTCCATACATAACAATACCCGCCTTGCCTTGTCAAATGTTCCCCACTGGCTGCAATGTAAGTAGGCTAGGCAAAGTAAAATATGACCAATCTTATTTTCAAAGAACATGCAGTCATTCTAATATCCATTTTTGCAAAAGAAAAAGTGACCATGTGGCAAGATTTTGCTCAACTGAGACATTATACAACAGAGTATGGTCCATACTGTTCCAGTGTCATTTACAGCTAAATCTAGTCCCACCCCCCAATTCCCATAGAGATCCATTAAAATGCAGAGAGGAACTGATCTCTATGGGAATTTGGGGGTGAGACTAGATTCAGCTGTAAATTACACTGGTACAGTATGGAACACATGGCTGGCTAAATGGCTGTAAGTCATCAAGGGTCTGAGCTATCGAACGAGCCCCAAACCATCACTCTGTTGCCAGATATGGAGTAGATGTGGATGGATCACTACAAGGGTTATTTCTCCTGACTCATTTTCCAATAGAACTCTATGGGGAAAAAAGTCAGGAGAAACAACCCTTAAAGGGATCCATCCACATCTACTCCATATCTGGCCGCAGAGTGATGGTTTGGGGCTCGTTCGATACCTTAGACCCTTGATGACGTACAGCCATTTTGCCAGTCATGTGTTCCATACTGTACCAGTGTAATTTACTATTTAATTTACTGAATCTAGTCTTACCCCCCAATTCTCATAGAGATCAGTTCAAATGCAGAGAGCTTATAGTATCGCTTGTAACAGTACCTGAAAATAAGATATCGAGAGTCTTTTGATGTTGATTGGTCACAGACTTCAGGAAGTAACAGCATGCAAAGGATATGCGACCAAATATTAAATATGATACTTTTAAAATATGTTAAAGCAAAATATTCAAATTTTCTGAGACACTGAATTTGGGTTTTCATTAGCTGTAAGCCATAATCATCAAAATTACAAGAAATAAAGGCTTGAAATATTTCACTATGTGTAATGAATCTATATAATATATGTTTCACTTTCTGAAATGAGTGACAAAAAATATTGAACTTTTTCATGATATTCTAATTTTTTGAGCTGCACCTGTATATCTACCCCCCAATGCTGATGAAAAGATAGTAATTCCCACTTGAAAATTATGCAAAAGTGAGTTTTATGAGCCAAAACTATTGATTTGTAGTTAAATATATAATTATTTTTTGTATTTAGAGCAGTGCACAATTTAGCCATTTGGAAAGATTTGGAGACACTAATGGACAACAGGATACACTGCCTATATTTGCATCATAGACCTTTAGTAGTTCTGCATATCATCCTCAGATTTTGCACACTTTTTGACATGGAGTTTATGATCGAGGAAATGTATAGATTTACACATGTTTCACATATGTTGCTCTCAGTATGTTGTTGCAAACATTTGTAGCAATTTATTTTGAAACTCATGAAAATAAACAAATATAAGTTTGTAATGTTAATGGTACACATGTCTTGTTTCATTTAAGTAATTTGCCAAGTTTCTGTGATGTTATAAGGCCTTAAACAGAGTACCCCGTAAATAGGTGAGAATTGAGCACATTTGCCATCTGCGCAAAGGGGTTAACATACAGGAAAAGTATGTTTAAAACTGTAAACTATGGGCAGTCTTCACTCTCTCTCTGTTGACCTCTACTTTTCTCTTGTTTTTCTCTTTTTTTCCTGAGTGATGATGTTGGCTGGCATCAGCCGAGGTGTTTGAGGGGGTTTATAATGCAGATATGACGTGTGTAGATCTGGTGCTACTGCTCACTCATGGTGACCTGTCCTCCACACTCCCAATCCTTCCTGTGTTCCTCATTTTCTTCCCATCTTCTCTCTTCTCTTCTCTCGTCTCCTTTCCTCTCGTCTCTTAACCTTTCCTCTCTTCTCCCTTTCATTAATTCTCTCCTCTCCTCCTCTCCCTTCTATATCTACGGCTGCTGGAATTCTTGTTCAAATTGCAAGGTTATTATTTGTTGCTTTAGCAGAAGGCCCCATCCCCAATAAGTAATTTTGTTCATATTTCATACTGGAGGAATTATGTATGGGCTGCAGGACTCTGTCAGTGGGGGTTTCACTAGGGCGGTCCTCTGGGTTGCTCTGTCTTAAAATCGCTATTTCCACACCAGTGTCCCAGAGGTCTTTTCCTTTGACAGCTGCTAACTAGCTGGTCTGGGTTTTCTCAGATCTGTGGGTGTTTAAAGCCAATCGCCAATGCCGGGTGCTTAATTTTTTATCCTCGTTTTGGTTTTTTGTCCCGGCTTTTGGAGGGTGCTTGGGCAGTATATTCCAATGAATAAAAGCCTTAAAAGCCCTTAATGAAAGAAACAAGACTTTGGCTTCTGCAAGAGCCAGGAAACCGAAAGTACAGATGTCTTGTCGTCACCCGTCTTATCGGAAATCTCTCTCTGGAATGGTTAACATTGGTCTCGAGCATCCGGCATGGTTCTGACGCGCGTTCTCCAGCCGTCTTGTATGGGTGGTGACCAGTGCATCATCAGTCACCCAGCAGTATATCCTTCCCAGTTGACATCATGCACTGATGCTTTATAGACACCACCTACAGTCACCAAAACAATCTTCCAAAACAGTCATCTCATTGTTTAATGTTCATGCTTAATGCGTGGATTACATTCACGAATATCATTAATGTGTGTGCATAATAAATAATAATTATTATATTTTTCCCATCACCTCCCAAAAGTTATAGAACTAACTTGCCTTGGCGAAAAATGTCTTGCTTTGGGGCAATCGCTGAGATTACTAGCATTCATAAAGTGAATACCACAAGTGGATCAGTGGAAATCGAAAGCAAAGCCTTGATATTTCCAGGAAATTAAAGACGCAGACAAGGCAGGGACACGGAGTTATTGCGATGCGCTTATTAAAGTTCCTTATTGGCATTATTCCCATTTATAATCACATAAAAGCCACAGTGGTGCGTGCGTGCGTGAGTGCGTGCGTGCGTGCGTGTTTTTTAAAATTTATTTAACAACTCCCTTTATTTATCTAGTGTCAGGGCAGGACATACGTACAAACCCAACCAAGCGAAAACATACACATCTCAAACAGAGAAACAAGACATAAAAACATAAAGAAGACGAAGGAAAACACAAATACCAAAAAAAACATAAGACAAAAATCTAATAATGAAAAGTTTAGAAATGCGGGTGTGTTAGAGTGAGAGACTGTGTGTGTGTGTTTATGTGAGAGAGACAGAAAGTGTGTTTGTGTGAGAGAGACACAGAGAGTGTGTGTGTGTGTGTGTGTGTGTGTGTGTGAGGGAGAGTGTGTAAGAGACAGAATATTATGTGTGTTTGAGAGAGTTGAAAGTCAGAGAGAGCGTTTTTCTGTGTGTTTTGGGTCTTTATTTCTTCATTCCCCTGCACCCAAATATGATTACAGTATTATATACGCTACCCCAGTGTCCTGATCCAGGAGCAGTTTAACAAGGCAAATTGAACTTTCAAACCCTGCTGTGTACAAGGTGGACTATGATTCAGGGTCAGTGCTTGGAGACTGAATATGTTCATGTGCTTGGCTACGTCAGCCACACTATGAAAACACAATAAAGCATTTATATTACTCCAGATGATTTGTGTACAGTGGGTGTAGAGTTTCCTGGAATCCTCCAGTACTCTGTGGAACCGTTGAAGCGGAATGTTCTGTCATCAGGGACAAGCGTTCCATGCATCTCCAGCTACGTCACCAACTGTGTCAGACACTTTATCTCTTGAAAAAGGGAACATCTGTTAATTTGACACAGGTTCTAGTGCTCGGGTTTGCTGTTGCTTTAGCTGGTGCTACTGCTGGGTGCGCATTGAGCTTATTGGCCGTGCACATTTTGTCCCAACCTCCTGCACCAAAGGAGACGACGACTCAGCCGGTAATCTGACGGGCAACTATGTGGCCTCTGCAGACTGTGTTATCCGTCCAAACTGGGGAGCACACAAAATTGGCCAAATTGTGAAATTGGGGGAATTAATTCAGCATAGCTTCTGTCCCTGTGTCTTAATTCACCTGTTTAGACTCACCTGTGCGCAACCTTTGGAGGAATGATTGCGTCGGAATATCATTACTTGGGGCAAAGGTCACAGGACTCTCTGTCTCTGTCCCCTGTGGTGTGTGATACTGTAGAACGTGTCTTGCATGTGTAAAGAAACAGAAGGATGCTGTTTTCACTTATGTGCACACTGTTTTTTTTCCTGTATGTCTTTGTGCAGAAGCTCTCCAGCGACCGGATTTTGAGCCACAGTGCCTGACCGAAGCAGCCCGCTGGAACTCCAAAGAGAACCTGCTGTCAGGACCCAGTGAGAATGACCCCAATCTGTTTGTGGCTCTTTACGACTTTGTGGCGAGTGGGGACAACACTCTCAGTATCACTAAAGGTAGGATTGCCTTCCTTTACCCCTATTCTTACCTCAATTGCGCTTCCTCATAGGTTTGGTGTATGAAGTTCCCATCACATGCTGCTCAAAAAGTGTCTTAAATGTGTGTGCTAAAGCGTGTTTCAGGGCAGCATTTTCCTCAGTAAGAATTTGATTTATTTGTATTGATTCCATGGTCAAATTGTTACAGCAGTCATATTTAATCTAAAGATTTGAGGTAGATATACAGGTGCAGCTCAAAAAATTTTAATATCGTGAAAAAGTTCAATATTTTTTGTCACTCATGTCAGAAAGTGAAACTCATATATTATATAGATTCATTACACATAGAGTGAAATATTTCAAGCCTTTATTTCTTGTAATTTTGATGATTATGGCTTACAGCTAATGAAAACCCAAATTCAGTGTCTCAGAAAATTAGAATATTACATAAGATCAATAAACAAAGGATATTTTAAACAGAAATGTCAGCCTTCTGAAAAGTATGTTCATTTCTATGCACTCAATACTTGGTTGGGGCTCCCTTTTGCATGAATTACTGCATCAATGCAGCGTGGCATGGAGGCGATCAGCCTGTGGCACTGCTGAGGTGTAATGGAAGTCCAGGTTGCTTTCATAGCGGCCTTTAGGTCGTCTGCATTGTTGGGTCTCGTGTCTCATCTTCCTCTTAACAATACCCCATAGATTCTCTATGGGGTTCAGGTCAGGTGAGTTTGCTGGCCAATCAAGCACAGTAATACCATGATCTTTGAACCAGCTTTTGGCAGTGTGGGCAGGTGCCAAGTCCTGCTGGAAAATGAAATCAGCATCTCCATAAAGCTTGTCAGCAGAAGGAAGCATGAAGTGCTCTAAAATTTCCTGGTAGATGGCTGCGTTGACTGTGGACTTCAGAAAACACAGTGGACCAACACCAGCAGATGACATGGCACCCCAAATCATCATTCACTGTGGAAACTTCACACTGGATTTCAAGCAACGTGGATTCTGTGACTTTCCACTCTTCCTCCAGACTCTGGGACCTTGATTTCCAAATGAAATGCAAAATTTACTTTCATCTGAAAAGAGGACTTTGGACCACTTAGCAACAGTCCAGTTCTTTTTCTCCTTAGCCCAGGTAAGACGCTTCTGATGTTGTCTCTGGTTCAGGAGTGGCTTGACACGAGGAATGCGACATTTGTAGCCCATGTCCTGGATTCGTCTGTGCGTGGTGGCTCTTGATGCACTGACTCCAGCCTCAGTCCACTTCTTGTGAAGCTTCCCCAAATTCTTGAATGAATTTTGCTTGACAATCCTCTCAAGGCTGCGGTTATCCCTGTTGCTTGTGCACCTTTTCCTACCACACTTTTTCCTTCCACTCAACTTTCTATGAATATGCTTGGATACAGCACTCTGTGAACAACCAGCTTCTTTAGCAGTGACTTTTTGTGGCTTACCCTCTTTGTGGAGGGTGTCAATGACTGTCTTCTGGACATCTGTCAAGTCAGCAGTCTTCCCCATGATTGTGTAGCCTACTGAACCAGACTGAGAGACCATTTAAAGGCTCAGGAAACCTTTGCAGGTGTTTTGAGTTAATTAGCTGATTAGAGTGTGACACCATGAGTTTCCAATATAGAACTTTTTCACAATATTCAAATTTTCTGAGACACTGAATTTGGGTTTTCATTAGCTGTAAGCCATAATCATCAATATTACAAGAAATAAAGGCTTGAAATATTTCACTCTGTGTAATGAATCTATATAATATATGAGTTTCACTTTCTGAAATGAGTGACAAAAAATATATAACTTTTTCACGATATTCAAATTTTTTGAGCTGCACCTATGTGACAGGTGCTGGTTAAACGGTCCACAAGTAGCACGGGTCATTTTTTTGTTTTTTATAGTTTATGAAAGTACAGATCCTGAGCTTTCAAATTATGTCTCACACTGCAATCCACAAATATTTTAAGAAGATATGCTTCTTTGAATGTTGGCACACCTTAAAGTCATTGATAGCTTATTCTCAGCTGGTGCAGGTGCTTTTAACGAAATTTAACCGCATATATTTTGTAAAATAACAGCACTGTCGGGAATTACCGGGAACTCATAATGGTTAGTCCGAATAATATTGATCATACTATCCATATAGCCTATTCCTTGATCGCACTAAACACGCACGAGCATGTCTGTTTCATCATCATATAAGCAATCTGCCAAGGTGGAAAAGCAGGCTTTTAAAGGGAATGGGATATGACATTTTGATTGGTTTATTGCATGTCATGCCCAAGACACACCCATAATTAATGAAGAGACTAGGTTCAGCCCATTTGCACGTTGCCGCGTGCTTAGCGCTCAAAAAACACGCCATCAAACAAGCAGAAGTGGACTTGGACATGCTCTAAATGCACTTTACGCCTTGCGTTTAGACTAAGCACTAAGATCGCCAAGTTAGAGCCCCCGGAGTTTCCTTTTCGAAATCGTGGTCCACTGTCACCATTGATCTCAAAGTATTTTTCTCGTTTTTCCTGTTGTCGTCTTCCCCAGCATCAGATTCAGAATCAGAATTATTACCATCATTTATGAATTGTATGATAAAAGATTCCATCAATTCTCCGTTATCTATGCTTCTCCCGGCAGCTAGTAGTCTATTCAGAATAGTAGCAGCATTTCCAGCGGTGACTTCCATTTTCATAATGAGTAAGTAGGTAAACAGAGCATGCCATGTGAGATTTATTTAGGGCGAGGCACACCGAAATTCAGAGCCAATTGAAACTAGGAAGGTGTTAATGGACAGCTGATAGTCTGCACCCTCAACTCAAAGCCCGCCCCTGGCAAACATGATTTTAACAAGCATATTTGTGTTACTTATTACAGGTATTTAGATATCTTAAATATGTTCTATATTATGTTAAGTGACTTCTAAAATACTTAGTTATATGGAAAAAAACAAAAAACTATTTTGCGCTCTACTGTGAATTGCAGAAGTGCGACTTGTGGACCATTTTACCAGCTTGCGTCACATATATTTATTTTTTTGCATGTGTCCATTAAAGGGGAACTCCTGGTTATTTCTTAAACTTCTATATCGCATTCGAACATTAACTGGACACAGGAGGACAGACGTAGGACAGAAAGACATTGGATTAGAAAACTTAACACCATATTCCCAGGAGAATTAAACAAACGCTGGTAAAAACTTCAACACAAGAGGGACCAAATTCTTCCTACTTAAAGGCTGCAGTACAATGAATGGCCAGTGCAAACTTTTCTTTCCCAAGGGGCCCTCATAAGGGGTAACTTGGGAAATAATTTTTTTTCTTAAACTTCTATATCGATTCTATATGTTTAATGTGAGTCTTGAAGCTTACTGCACTAGAACTGTGCCTCCTGGTTCTTTTGTTTCTAGCTGTTTTCCAGACAGCTGTGTTGGATAGTCTTTTGTTAGACAGTCAAAATTATAACTGATTGTACTGATAGTACTGGGTCCTGACAACCAAGGCATATATAATCTAAAAAGAAAAGGGAGATTTTTGATTTTGTCTGTCTGATAATGATCCATTTAGCTAACTGTTTTGTAAAAACTCCATTGACCTCCAGTCATTCAATGAGCACTTGTTGTGCAAGAAA
This sequence comes from Ilyophis sp. 1 JC-2022, assembly GCA_022702515.1. Taxonomy (NCBI): domain Eukaryota; kingdom Metazoa; phylum Chordata; class Actinopteri; order Anguilliformes; family Synaphobranchidae; genus Ilyophis; species Ilyophis sp. 1 JC-2022. The sequence goes on along the minus strand of CM040394.1, from coordinate 53,546,237 downwards.
TGGCTAATAGCAATGAGAAATGAAAGATATAACATACATCTGCAACTAAATTGACGGGTTTGCAGTAAACATTTCTACCCCGCCAACAAAGACAACCTGGGGGAAACACTGCTAGGCTAAAAACGAAATGGCCTATTCAACATTCAACATTCGACATACTGTACTAAAAGGTACAGTAGCCATATTAGTGTGTCAATAACAATAAAAAAATAACGTTTATGTTTTAGGTTACCAGAGCTACATTTCTTTTACTAATTTTGCATATTATAAACTAACCTGTATCTATTCAATATAGCCCAAATGAATATAGCCTCCACTTGATCATAGTAATTACTTACTCTAAAGAAAGCGCTCCGTTTGGCCCAGCCCCTCTTCGCCGTCTCCAGTTCCAGTTGGGTGTCCAGAACAACGTTTCTACCGTCCATGACCCGATAAGTCCCCCAAAATTTGTGTGTGATGTGATGCAGACCTCGTCCTCAGCACCAGCCATAGCCTCCAAAGTTGTTGAAATAATGGTTTTCTTGGCAGCGCTGACATTCAATTTCTTCTGGCATCACAGTACACTTGCTACAAGTGCACCACCACATATTGGTGGTTCTTGCAATGGCTTGGGGAAGTTCGGATTCTCCCTCCATGCCTTTGGCAGCGGTGGCATTGCCCTCTGCTCGTGCAGTTCGCTCGGCTCTCCGTTGGGCTATTTGCTCGTCGGTGTACATCGGTTCAGAAGATTTTCACTGTACCTGCTCCTGGCAAAAAGCTATCATCACAGTCAGAGTCTCGCACATCTTCAAAATGTGACATGCTAAATATTTGACGACACAAACAAAGCAAGGGTATAGTAAGTAAGTAATATACGATTTCAATATAATTATTCAATATTATTTAAATATTCAGATTTTTACTATCGAACGAAAACCAACTCGGATGCGGCATTGGTGTCAACCTCTGGAGAGAGCTGCCCTTATTTTCATGCCCGCAAAACTGTATAAATTCACCAAAAACCATATAGAACATTATGTATTAAAATCATTAGCCACCACAGTTATTTGTCTGATTCAAGTTTATTTAATATATCCTATTCCTGTATTTGACTTCACATAAAACAGTCACTGAGACACCCCACATGACTGACCCGACACACTTGCAACCGAGTGCAGGAGAAATACATAGACGCCACAATGAGTCCTGTTGCATGAGCTTGTGGCACTTTTAATGTAGTTTTAGCCTACATAACATGCCTAATTAAGCTACGTTAGCATTAATGTATGATTATACACTTAGCCCTCATCTTAATTTGGATATCTAGTAACGGTTAACATTGTTAAGACTGCTAAGTTAGCCATTAATTAATTTACAACTTGTAACTTCGCTAAATTGAGTCATAGCCACCACATTAAAACTTCACGGAACATAATCTAATTTCGGTCAAAATTGCATAAACATGAACATTGTCCAGTCATAATCATTTAAAATAAGATATCAAGAGTTTTTTGATATTGTTGGGTCACAGACATCAGGAAGTCATGGCATGCAAAGGATATGCAACCAAATATTAAAAATTATTACTTTATTCTACATTATGTTAAACTGTCCAATATTATTTGATCCCCGAAAATGTGGGGGACTATGTACAAAAGGTTCTATAATGTCGAAACAGTTCATCCGATATGGATGAAAGTACCCTCAAATTAAAGCTGACAGTCTGCACTTCAACGTGATTGTCATTGTATCCTTTCAAACTCACAGAACCAAAATAACAAAAAATGTGTTACTGTCCAATGAATTATAGTGCTCACTGTATGTCTGTCATGTATAACATCAGAGCCGGCAGGTGACCTTATGCAAGGTGCATTATGAAAGGTTCTGGAAAACGGGGACTGAATAGAGGGAAGCAGGGACGGGGTGGATGGGAAATGGGGACAGAATTGAGGCAAACTGGGATGGATCAAAGAAGCAGAACGCAGCAGCGCGCCTGCTCTTCAACCTCCCCCGACACTCCCATGTCACCACCCTGCTCATTGACCTCCACTGGCTACCGGTGATGGCTCGCATAAAATTCAAAACATTGGTGCTCGCCTTCCAGGCAGTCCGAGGATCTGCCCCTCCATACCTCCAAAAACTAATCAGACCCTACACACCTGCCAGATCCCTGCGTTCCGCCTCCTCAGGACGACTGGTACCCCCCCCCCCCCCCCTTTCATACTAGCACCCGGTCTCGAAGTCTGTCTGTCCTGGCCCCACGGTGGTGGAATGAGCTCCCCGTGGAGGTCAGAACAGCAGAAAGTCTGACCGCCTTCAAGCGCAGATTGAAGACTCACCTCTTCAAGCTGCACCTCTCTCCACCCCTCCCTACCTCCCTGTGACTATTGTTATTAATGTTGTGTAATGACCCCCCCCCCCCCCCAAAAAAATAAAAAAAAATAAATACCCAATCATACTGACTGCGCCTAGTACTTAGATTCGTATTTGCCTTTTTAGGGTTGTTTTTAACGCTCTTGTTCCTAGTTTGAAAATGCACTATGTACGTCGCTCTGGATAAGAGCGTCTGCTAAATGTCTATAATGTAATGTAATGTAAAAGCGCACGCAGTGGAAAGTACAGCATGTTCCCGCCCCTCGTTTCTGAGCTCTGGAGTAATCCAATAATACATTACAGAGGCCATCATACAGCTGAGGGGGAGGTGGGGAAAGGTGGAGAGCACTCTGAGCCCTTGCTGTTAATGTTAAACATGTATATCTTACTCGAGGTTGACTGTTAATTTTACTGGAAAAAGTAAACTAATATGAGCAGTTCTTTACAGCAGGTTACATTCTCTGAAAAGGTGCCACATGATCGATTGATATTCTGTCAGAAATTACGTAGGTCCCTATCCAAGGACCAGACAGGGGTAGATGCTTACTTTAAATTATGGTTGCCAAGCTACAAGCAGTTTGTTTTTGGTTGCCCAAACTGACAAGATGATAGCCCAAAAGGAAATCCCATAAAAAATGTTTTTTTCAAATGATGACCACTGACATTTGATTCAAGAACCTTATTTAATAAAGCAATTAAGTGCATTACAGCACTGAAGTTGTGTACGAAAACACAAAAAAATGACAAATGCAACGTAAATGCAATGCAAGTAATTGCAGCACAGTTTTATTGGATCTACTTTGTCGTAGACTATTGCAACAACAAACTGTACATAACATTAACAGCATGCTATCCCGGTAGCTACCGGTCACTGTGAGAGAGCGCAGATGTCCCGCATTTTTCTAAATTTAATTGGTAACAATGCAGTAATGAGGAAGGACAAGCCAAAATCATCGGTCTGGCTATGAATGTTTTGCTGTTAATTCACAGCTAAATCATCCCACCCCCAATTCCCATAGAGATCCATTCAAATGCTGAGAGGTTATAGTAGCTTGTAGGAGTACCAGAAAATAAAATATCAAAAGTCTTTTGATATTGTTGGGTCACAGACATCAGGAAGTCATGGCATGCAAAGGATGTGCGACCAAATATAAAAAAGTATTATTTTATTATACATTGTATCCTTTCAGACACAAAGTGCTGGAGTACAGAACCAAAATAACAACGAGACAACTGATAATTTTGCAGTGGTCTCAATTTTTTCCAGCAATGAGTGTATTTTCCTTTGTCCTTGTTTCATAACAGGAATCTAACGAATCACAACTTGGCCAACTGTAGCAATATTTTTATGGAAAGGCTACATTTTCTGTGATAATCAGAAAATCACATAAGATCGCATGTCAACATGATATAAAAAATAAAAGAAATAATAAAATAACAGTTATCACAAGGAGTAGTGATTAAACAACAATTAATTCCTAGTCTTTACAGCCATTCTGCCTTCAACATTTGATAAATGATATTAACTTCTTGATGTTACTGATAACTGACTGAGGTTGAAAAAGTTGTTGATAATGCAGTTTATTAATTTTATCTTTATTTGGCCTATCTGGCAGCATAAGAATCATATTTCTGTATGTTTTTCGCTTCGCTAATCACATGTTAGTATTATTGGTCTTTGTGGTATTATCAGTCACTGTTAATTCTTGCATTTTTCAAGTGTGTATATAAAAAAATATTAGCAATAGTCTTAATATAAAGAACTATAGCTAAGTATAACAATACTATAGAAAACGGGAGAAAAAGACAAGTGACAAATTATTGAAATTGTGCATACAGTGCCCTTCACAATTATTGGCACCCATGGTAAAGATGAGTAAAAAGGGTTATAAAAAATGCACCTTTTTGGTGAATTAGCTTAATCTCACACTGAAATTTTTTTTATACATCCAACCTTTAATTGAAGTAAATTTATTATGATTAAAAAAAAATCACTCATCAAGAAATAATTATTTTTAACAAAACCATGTGTGCTACAATTAATTTAAATTAATTAATTTAAATTTTTTATACTTTGTACAACCTCTTTTTGCCAATAAAACAGCACTGAATGTTCTCCTGTAACATTTAATAAGGTTGGAGAATACAGAGCAAGGAATCTGAGACCATTCCTCTTTACAGAATCTCTCCAGATCATCCAGAGTCCTAGGTCTTCTCTTGTGCACTCTCCTCTTCAGCTCAGCCTACAGGTTTTCAATGGGGTTTAGGTCAGGGGACTGAGATGGCCATGGCAGAAGCTTGATTTTGTGTTCAGTTAACCATTTTTGTGTTGATTTGGACGTATGTTTTGGATCATTGTTCTACTGGAAGATCCAACGACGACCCAGTTTTAGTTTCTTGGCAGAGGCAGCCAGATTCAGATTTAAAAAATTACATGATGCCATGTACCCTAACAAGGTTCCCAGGGCCTTTGGAAGAAAAACAGCCCCACAACATCACGGAATCTCCACCATACTTAACAGTGGGGATCAGGTTATTTTCGGTATAGCCATCCTTCTTTTTACGCCAAACCCACCTTGAGTGTTGGTTGCCGAAAAGCAAAATTTTTGTTTAATCTGACCATAGAACATGGTTCCAGTCAAAGTTCCTGTCGTGTTGAGAACTCCAGTTGCTTACATTTGTAGTGAAATAACAGGAAAGGCTTTTTTCTGACATGCCTTCCAAATAATTTGTTGGCATGGAGGTGACGTCTAATGGTAGTTTTGGAGACTTGATGACCCCAAGATGCTACTTTCCTCTGTAATTCTCCAACAGTGATCCTTGGGGATTTTTTTGCCTCTCTTACCTATAAATCTATAAACTTGGGTCCTCTTCCAGGCAAGTTTGTAACAGTTCCAGTTGCTTTTAACTTTTTAGTATTGCCCTAACGGTAGATTATGGGCATTTTCAGGTGAGTAGCTTTTTTTTTTATAGCAATTCCCTGACTTGTGAAGCTCAACACACTTTTCCCTCATTTGATTTGTGTGTTCTCTCATTTTTCCCATGTTGATGTATGAATAAGGGAATATGGCCTCAGTGTCACCTCATATTTCTACCCTAGTGAAACAGGAAGTCATGGATTACTGCCTGAAAGTTCCTAAACACTCTGATCAACTTTAAAAAGTAAAATATAAATGGAAAAAAAATTTTTTTCTTGATGAGGCATTTTTTTTTTCTCATAATAAATAACAGGTTGGATGTATTCTAATTTTTTCAGTGTGAGATTAAGCTAATTCACCAAAAGGTGAATTTTTTATAACCCTTTTTACTCATCTTTACCAGGGGTGCCAATAATTGTGGAGGGCACTGTATATAAATTAACAATAACCATAAGAAACATAACTGTAGTTGAAGATAGAAATACTATGATATTATAGCATACGGGGAAAGGGCCAAATTCTTTCAATTGTGCATAAAATATTATCAATTATCTTAAAAATAACTATAGATAACTAGGCTATAACAGTACAGATACAGTAAACAGGGAAAGAGATGGATAACATCTTCCAATTGTGCATATATGAAATATTAGGAATAATCTTTAAAAAGTATGACAGTACTTAGGGTTGCAAAGGGGTGGAAAATTTCCGGAAATTAAACTTGTTAAGCTTGAGAATTTCAGAAATTGACATTTTTGCATTTTTTTTGTGTGCAAAAGTTGGTCTATAACATGGAACTTAAATTTTGTTGGTAAATACGCAACTGCAATTCTAGATCTTGCAGCATGCTTTGGTTAAAACAACCCAATTTAATGCAAAATTAGTTGAATATCAACCCTGCACTGTGAATTCTTCCATAGAGTACTCAAATGACTACGTCACACTGGTTTCAGAAGTGACTTCCCCATTAATTTAGACCATAGACATTAACTAAAACTTACTTTTAAACTTTTTCTAGTGTTTATGTCTTACCATAAATTTCTTGGATTGTTCAATATAACAAAATATGTAGTTTTTTTTAATATACCAGCGCTAGCATTGTTTAAAAACTCGACGTACCATAATTGCCTTCGGACGGTTCAATGAAGTAAAATGGCCGAATTAGCAAGGCGGTATGCACTGCCGAAAATCCAGACGAGATGATATCTGATTGGTCGAGAACCGAATTATTTATTTTATTCAACATTCATGTTTTTTTGTTCAATGAAAGAATCCATTAAAATTCTACTCACAAATGTTTGCATGGATGTCTGCTTATGACAACACAAAATGTTTATATTTATGTCTGCATATGACGAGGTAAATACAGCTAGTACAAATATCTCCAACATTTCCAGTTTATTCCCGTTAATTCTCATATATTCCCGTTAATTCCCATGGAAAGTTTCCACCTTTGAATATTCCAGGAATTTTGCAACCCTAACAGTACTACGATACTAGTAAACGAAAAGAGACAAGTGACATGCGTCGTCAAACTGTGCATGCGACATCTAAAACTGTTTCTCTAAACTGCACATGCATTGTCTAAAACTGTGACATCTAAAACTGCGGTGCTCCACGCCTGTCATGGTACAAATACGAGGAATGGGATGCCATTTGCGATTTTATATGTTAAGACTATGTTGAGGCCATCGTCACTTAGCTAAAACACCAACTACGGCAAGGGCTGGGGTACAAAATTATGGTAATAACTTTTTTGCATGATAAAATAAAAAAATACATTAAAAAAGAATTCCACGATTTCAGATTTCTGGGGGGACTGAGTACATCAAAAAGCAGCCTCAGTCCCTTAAGCCTTTTGGTCCGACCACCAGAGTAGTAACATGGGTGTAGAGGGTGGACCTACTTAAAGGCCAAACGTCAAAATGCATTTAAAATTGTGTGTAAATGGAGGGGGAAGACTAAATAAGAACACAACAATAACACAACGGGATAGCATGCTGTTAAGACTAAATAATAATCTTAATATGTTAAAGCAGGATGACTTCGTTTTTACATTTAAGCACCATACACCAGTTAACATAAGGGGGTGTGTAAATAAGGGGAACACTGTGACACGTGTGATGTTCATTGTGATGTCACTTCCTCCGCAGGGGAGAAGCTCCGGGTCCTGGGCTACAACCACAATGGGGAGTGGTGTGAGGCGCAGACCAAGAACGGCCAGGGCTGGGTGCCTAGCAACTACATCACCCCCGTCAATAGTCTGGAGAAGCACAGCTGGTACCACGGGCCCGTGTCCCGCAATGCTGCCGAGTACCTGCTGAGCAGCGGCATCAACGGCAGCTTTCTGGTGCGCGAGAGCGAGAGCAGCCCCGGCCAGAGGTCCATCTCACTGCGCTATGAGGGCCGCGTCTACCACTACCGTATCAACACGGCGTCCGACACCAAGGTCAGTACAGCCTCTACCACTACCGTATCAACACGGCGTCCGACACCAAGGTCAGTACTGCTTCTACCACTACCGCTTCAACACGGCGTCCGACACCAAGGTCAGTACTGCGTCTACCACTACCGTATCAACACGGCGTCCGACACCAAGATCAGTACTGCTTCTACCACTACCGTATCAACACGGCGTCCGACACCAAGGTCAGTACTGCTTCTACCACTACCGTATCAACACGGCGTCCGACACCAAGGTCAGTACAGCCTCTACCACTACCGTATCAACACGGCGTCCGACACCAAGGTCAGTACTGTTTCTACCACTACCGCTTCAACACCGCGTCCGACACCAAGGTCAGTACTGTTTCTACCACTACCGCTTCAACACCGCGTCCGACACCAAGGTCAGTACTGCGTCTAACACTACCGCTTAAACACCACATCCGACACCAAGGTTAGTATTGCGCCTAGCACTACCGCTTCACCACCATGTCAGACACAAAGGTCAGTACTGTGTCTAACACTACCGCTTAAACACCACATCCGACACCAAGGTTAGTACTGCGCCTAGCACTACCGCTTCACCACCATGTCAGACACAAAGGTCAGTACTGCGTCTAACAGTACCATATCAACACCGCGTCCGACATCAAGGTCAGTACTGCGTCTAGTACTACAGCATATTTACAACAGCAAAATGTGCTCAACTTGCAGTGCAAACTCACCATGAGACTTACCAAACTGCCTCACCATGAAAGTGCCTCTGTTGAACACAATGTAATAAAATAATAAATATATAAATGGCTACTTTCTATATTTTTATTGAAATCTTTCCCCATGGAGTAGAGGACAGAGGATTACCTACTGTACGTTATTATATATTATGTATTATCCAAAATTTTATGAAATATTTGAATGTACATATGAATTGCAACCAAAAACCTCCTCATTTTAAAAGTGGGTTTTTGAAAATACTTTATTTGTGTTTTTTCTGTGTGCATACACTGTGTTCTGGCTGGCTTGGATTTCGCTCTGTTGGACACACCACATCAGTTTGCAGATTTAGCAACAGCGGTTTATGTTGAGGACAGACTCATAGGATGTGCAGCTTGTAAAGTATTGGCCTATGTAGACCAGACATGAGGTTTCCGCATACTCCACAGCACCAGGTTTTCTTCCTTTCTGTGACCTAGAAAAATGCTGGTTAAGGAACAACAGGCTAATTGCAGCGCTAGACCTTGTTAAGGTCAGCAAGGCCATGAGTGCATATCGGGTGTGCATCTTCCTGTGACCCCAGCCAGCTGCTAGCTGGCTAACCACCAGTCTGTCCGGGACAGCTGCAACCCCAGCATGTGTCAGAGCGGGGTGGGGGGGGCGGGGGGGCTTGTATCCCAGAATTCCATAGAGGTAAGTGCTGGAACACTAGATGTAGAATGAATGCCCCCAAACAGCCGTTCTGCTGTAAGATGGGGGAGGTGGAGGGTGTCACTCCCCCCCCCCCCCCCCCTCTCGGTCACTGACATTTCTCTCTCTCAAAAGCGATAGCCACACTTTTCAAATAACCATGTGTTCCTCAAGCGCTGATTGATGTAATTGTTGATGGGAGTGGCCCAGATTCCTTGCTGTTAATTGGGATCCCTGCTGTTGTGGTTTATGGTTGGAGTCACTGGGCCTGGCCGTTATAGGAGGGCTGGCTCATGTGTCATTAGTTTCCTTCAGACCTTTGGCCTTTTCTTTTCTGCTCTTGAGTTTTTTGCCTTGTCCCTGGGAAGCACAATTGATTAATTATCACATGCCAAGCGTGCGCTTTCAATGATTTTCAGTTCTGTGGGAAAAGTATAGAAGTAATAACCTACGAATACCAACCTAATTTTATACGTTCTATGTGCCCTTGAAATATAATAATAGCCCTCACTTGCATTTCTTCCATCTAACCGTAAATGGAACCTGTTCCACCTACATATTTAACACTTACTGTCTGCCCCTCCCCCAACCCGCCCCTGGCCCCTCTGCCTGCAGCTCTACGTGTCGTCAGAGAGCCGCTTCAACACGCTGGCTGAGCTGGTGCACCACCACTCCACGGTGTCGGATGGCCTGATCACCACGCTGCACTACCCGGCACCCAAACGCAACAAGCCCACCATCTACGGTGTCTCGCCCAACTACGACAAGTGGGAGATGGAGCGCACCGACATCACCATGAAGCACAAGCTGGGCGGCGGCCAGTATGGCGAGGTCTACGAGGGCATCTGGAAGAAGTACAGCCTCACCGTGGCCGTCAAAACGCTCAAGGTACAAAGGCTGCAGAAAGCAATGACAGAGAGCTGGGCTTGTAACTCAAGAGGTTGTAGGTTCAAATTGCCACTGGTGCACTGTTTGTTGTACCCTCAAGCCAGTGCACTTAACCCAATTGGTTCATTAAATACCCAGCCATATCAATAGATATTTAAAAACAGTAAACTGTTCAGGCCGTTGTGGATAAGGGTTCCTCCTATGAAACATATGAAGTCATGACAATAGGTTGTTATAATCTGTTTGCCCTGGTCTTTGCCAGATTACAGTCCAGGGACATGAAATTAGGAGGAAAAGAGGGGTACAGTCACTTGTAGGAAAGGATGAGTTCAATCAGTGTGAGATGCAATACCGCAGGAAGATCATCATATCCCCACCTGGTGGCAAATAAGTGAAATTGCAGACATGTTTGTGTGGCCCTCTGTAAAAATCTGTTGGGCTCCTCACCCTGACTCTTGCCTTTGTTCTCCGGCCCTTCAGGAGGACACCATGGAGGTGGAGGAGTTTCTGAAGGAGGCAGCTGTCATGAAGGAGATTAAACATCCCAACCTGGTTCAGCTGCTTGGTGAGTTTTAGCGAGCGTGGCCATGACCGAGACTGCAGCCCTGAGAGTGCAACTGCATTACTCTGATGCAGCTTTGTTTTATGTTACGGTGACAATGGTGCCCTTAATTTGGATATTATGTGCGTAAAAGGCTAATCAGTCGAACGCAGTTGGTAATTCACCCACTCAATCAGCACGCAGTAGGCATCTCTCATTAATCTGGGTAATGAGCAATGCTCTTCATTACCATTGATGGAAGTGCATGCATGTTTACTTTAGCTATGTGTGGTGTTTTCATCACACATCAGCTGAGGCGGAGGGGTAAGGAATGAATTAGCCAGTTAAGTGGGCGGTGGTTAGATGGCTAGCTTTGGAGAGCCCGGTTGGGAATTTAGCCAGAATGCAGAGGAACCACCTAAAGCCAAGTAGCAGAGGTCACCCTGCGCCATTCTCTCACCCCTGTCGTGGAAATATCACTTTAACCCACAGTGAAGCAAAGTCTGTTCAAACAGAACCACAACAAGTCCGTATTGTGATATATAATAATTAGTTTATTTGCGGATAAACCAATGACAGAGTCCTTACCCAGCTCTCTGTTGAACACAAGCCAAAGTCAGACATTTATACACATCTTTACAGGCTATGTCACAGGGGGCGGAATTATAGATAGGTAAAAGAGAAATATAGAGATACTTTCTCCACTCAGAGGCATGGATTAACCCTTAACCTCGATGGCCCCCTCCCTTACATCAAGAAGAATCTCAGCTCAGGAAGGATGTCTCCAACTCACGCAAGGACATAAACATTAGCTTCACCATCTCCATGACATTCTATTGATATGAGCCAGACACAGAGGAACCAGTGTGACCCAGCTCATGTGCTGGTTAATACACTCTGTTCCCTTACCTCTGCATTACTGTTAGACTAAATAATAATCAAGGAATCATTAATAAGTGTTAAATGTTAATAATGTGATTGTCTCTAAATTAACATACATCTCTAAATTAACACACACATTGTAAATCAGAAAATTGCCATCACACCCCACCCCCTTTTTTCGGCAGGCGTGTGCACACGGGAGCCGCCTTTCTACATCATCACAGAGTTTATGACCCACGGTAACCTGCTGGACTACCTGCGCGAGTGTAACCGTGAGGAGGTGAACGCAGTGGTCCTGCTGTACATGGCCACGCAGATCTCCTCCGCCATGGAGTACCTGGAGAGGAAGAACTTCATACATAGGTGAGCTCACCAGTACACTGCACCACTCACATCGATGCAGTCAGAAGCCACTGGCAAGCAGCAGCTGTACAGACTACTTACAGGGAAAAACCTAAGGCTTGGACTGAACATCAGTGGGACAGTTCTATCATGAGCCAGTGTGGTTCCAGCTCTACAGGCGGAAAGGAGTATAATTAGCCAGCTTGGTGCCTGCTCTACAGTGAAAAGGGCTATAATGAGCCTGCTTGGTAACAGCTCTACAGTGGGAAAGAGGCATAATGAGCCAGCCAGGTGCCTGCTCTTCAGTGGGAAATGGTATAAGTCAGCCTGGTTCCTGCTCTACAGTGAAAAGGGTATAATGAGCCAGCCTGGTTCCTGCTCTACAGTGGGAAAGAGGCATAATGAGCCAGCCTGGTTCCTGCTCTACTGTGTGAAAGGGGTATAATGAGCCAGCCTGGTTCCTGCTCTACAGTGAAAGGGGTATAATGAGCCAGCCTGGTTCCTGCTCTACAGTGAAAGGGGTATAATGAGCCAGCCTGGTTTCTGCTCTACAGTGAAAGGGGTATAATGAGCCAGTCTGGTGCCTGCTCTACAGTGGGAAAGAGGCATAATAAGCCAGCCTTGTTCCAGCTCTACAATGGGAAAGAGGAATAATGAGCCAGCCTGGTTCCAGCTCTACAGGAATGGCTATAATGAGCCAGCCTGGTTCCATCTCTACAGTGGGAAAGGGCTATAATGAGCCAGCCTGGTGCCTGCTCTACTGTGGGAATGGGCTATAATGAGCCAGCCTTGTTCTAGCTATACAGTGCTCCCTCTCTCTCTCCTCCAGGGACCTGGCAGCCCGGAACTGTCTGGTCGGGGAGAACCACCTGGTGAAGGTTGCGGACTTTGGCCTGAGCCGGCTCATGATAGGAGACACGTACACGGCACATGCTGGTGCCAAGTTCCCCATCAAGTGGACCGCTCCAGAGAGCTTGGCCTACAACAAGTTCTCTATCAAGTCAGATGTTTGGGGTGAGTTTGGGTGGGGTGACTTGAGGGGGGCCGGGGAAGTCTGTTTGACTGATTGATAGGATTGCGGTGATGATTTGAAATGGAGGATTCAAACTCTGCATAGGTCTCTTGACTATTTGACAGGGTATCTTTGTGTACATCATAGTATCATTTTCTCCCATTTTCTTGAGTGTCTTGTCATGTGTTCATAAGGTCATGTGGTTGTTTTGAAGAAATTCTGCTTCAAATGAAGTCTGGACTTGATAAGTGTAGGATAGACAGGTGACTAAACTTAGAGTCAGAACCAAAAAGGTACAGGAGAGAATCTCCAGCATACAAGCATCAAGCATCACTGGCAATTATGAGGTATCTGTATTGAGCTAATAGCGGTAGCATTGAGAATAAAATGTGAGTGACGCTCCACCTGATTCTCGCAGCATTCGGGGTCCTGCTGTGGGAGATTGCCACCTATGGAATGTCTCCGTACCCAGGCATCGACCTGTCCCAGGTGTACGAGCTGCTAGAAAAGGACTATCGTATGGACCGGCCTGAGGGCTGCCCTGAGAAGGTCTATGAGCTCATGAAAGCCTGTGAGTTCTCTGTCCTCCTTTATCTCTCCATCCTTTTCTTCCTCCACTAACGAGACAAAAACATTTGGCCGTATCTATTAGTTTAACCCCTTTGCGCAAACTATTAGTGGAAATCACAAACTCTGTGTTTTTAATTTATTGGTAGAAGATTCGTGACAACTATGCCGAATCTTCTACCAATGTGCCGAATAAAGAGTTTCTATGTGTCACTATTTTCCCGTATACAACGAGCAACCCCCCACCCAGTATATACCTACCCATGCATGACATAGTGGACAATAGCGTCTATGTGTGAGTTCATAAATATATTTATTCATCATATAAAATGAGAATTCTATCATAGCAACAAGATAAACCCAACAATAGCCTGATCGTATGACAAAAAAGCTGTGAAAAGCCCTGCTCACTCAAATGCGTAAATAAACATGTGAAATTATTGTCTCAATATACCACATGTTCTACTAGTGATATATGCTACTAAATATGAAATAAATATACAATCCTACCATTGGTTTCAAAATTCAGTGGTCATTTATTGTCTTGGACAATCTATTTGAGAAATACACACTAGTTTAGCACGTTATTACACAATGTGGAACATTGCCCCCCATATGCCCTACCTGCAGCTCTGAAGTATACATACACGTTATTCCCGTTGTATTCACAACCGTTTTATCCGATAGAGGACAGTATATCCTTTTCAACTGTTCGCAGATTTTGAGTTCTACAATAAATTATAGCCCAGCGTGATATCATTTTTAATCTAGTCAATGTACTATGACGCAAACAGCTACAGAAAACATTTGCGTTGACAGGAGTTTTTCGTCGTCAATATGAAAAATAAATAAATAAAGAAATGCTTGTAAAATGCGGTTCTTCTCGCTGGCTACATATGTACATTCGTTTTTTCACTCGATCACTGGCTTGTCCTGTAGGCTGTGTTAGAGATGGTTATTTTCGCATTTTGAGTCCATTTTACACACTAGTGTGAGCATTCATTGCAAAGTCATGTTTTATGTTTGATTTACCGACTTTCATTGACGCTAGAACATTTGGCAGCATTTTCCTGTTGGTGGAATATAATTTTATTGTAATTTTATTGTACATAATATAGGCTTTTGGCTTTGTATCTTCCTGGGCTATACTTGTCAATTAAGGCATGGAAAATATTCCTTCCAATTTACTGTGCGCTGATATGTGCTAGATTCATGTAAAAGTTTTCTTGGGGAACGTTCACAGGGCATGAGCATACATACTGTAGAGTACAGGAAAAAGTGATGTTTTAATGAGGTACACAAGTGAATGATTAGGCTACATATTTAGGTGTGTGTAACAGTGTGATATATTTTCATCTTAAACCATCAGAAGGGGCTAATGTATATGCTTTATAATGTATAAAACTAATTTTATTCATGTTATACATGTATTGGATAGAGGTTTGCACCTATAAATAGCTACCCCCCTATACTGATGAGAAGATAGTAATTCCCACTTGAAAATTATGCAAAAGTGAGTTTTATGATCCAAAACAGTTGATTTGTAGTTAAATATATAATTATTTTATGATTTAGAGCAGGGGTCTTCAACCTTTTTCAGCCTAAGGACCCCCTTGGCCGATAGAAACAGAGCGGGGACCCCCAGATATTTTTTTTAAAAAGTGGTTGGTTGCATGGGAATCATTTTTTTTTTTTATTTTTTTTTTTTGTCAAAAAAATTTATTTATTTTTATATATTTAATTTTTAATACTCATCAATATTATATTTTTTTTGTCAAAAAAAAAAAAAAAAATTTTTTTATTTTTTTTTTTTAAAAACACATTGGGGGGGGGACTGCAGTACCCACTCCCCGGACCCCCCTAGGGGTCCCCCCCCCCCCCCGAAGATCCCTGATTTGATTTTAGAGTATTGATTTTATTAGTTTGGAGGAGAGAATTGGAGGACAACAGGGGACACAGGTCTTTAGATCTTCTGTAGTTCCTCATATCTTGCACAATTTTGCACACTCATCACAGAAGTTCACATTGGATGTAAAAAATGAATGTTTTGAATTTGAGAAATCACATGTTTCTAAAGAAAACTTTTTTTTTTTTTTTTTTTTTGTTTTTTTTTTTTTTGTTTTTTTTTGTTTTGTTTTTTTTTATTTTGACTTAAATTATAAAAAAAAAAATAAAAAAAAAAAAAATTTGAAAATGTAACTGTCTTTTTTTTTGTTAATTTATTTGTCTTGCTTCTGTGATGCTCACTCCTTCAGTTTAAAAGCTTAAACAGAGAAACCCTAAAACCCCCTAAAAAATTGAAAAACTGCAAAAATTTCAATTAACGCAACAACTCAAAAAACAGGCTTCAAAATGTTTGTTCTATTGTTTTGTTTGTTGCAGTTTTGTTTTGGTTACATTTTTTCTGTTTTTTGTTTTTTTTTGTATAGAACTCTTTTTTGTTTTTGTATTTTAAGGCCAGTCCAGATTTAAGCAAAGATTTTGTGAACATTGAGCTGCAAATGGCGACTCTTTGCAAAATTTTTTTTACTTTTTTTGATTGTTTCAACAAAATTTAAACTGAAAAAAAACACATAAAAACATTAAAGTGACAATTATAGAGGCTTAAATTACTTCCTTTTTTTTACAGTTACTTTACTACTCTTGTTGGTGAGGTTTCTCATCTGGAAAATGTCTAATGAAAAAAATAAATGTAAAGGAAATAAAAGGAAATAGTTAGCATAGCGTTAGTGTAAAAAAAATAAAAATCATAAAAGGTTCTCAACAAAAAAACAAAAAAACTAAAAAAAAAAAAACTTTCAACAAAAAAAAACAAAGCGCTGTAAAAACTTAAAAAAAAAACTCCCAAGCAACTTTTAAAAAAAAAAATTGAAAACTTAAAAAAATGGACACTAAACAATAAACAATATTTGACTACAAAAATAATTCCCAAAAAACAAAAAAAATGTAAATAAATATAAAATAAAACAGAAAGCAAAAAAAAAAAAAAAAAAAAGTAGAAAAAGTCAAATCATCTTGGTAAAATTAAAGCAAACCCGACAGTCCAGCTACCATCAATGTTTTTTTAAATCCTTTTTTATAATTCTTTTAAATTCTCTGATTTTTACCATAATAATTTTTCTTTTTTATCCTCCTTTATTTATTTATATTTTGTTGTTCATTTTTTTTTTCGTTGTTTCACATTTTATTTATTTAGTCCCTTTATTTTTTTTGTTTAGCCTGCGTTTTTTTTTAGAGACGTGTTGATACAAACAAACTCAGCTCATTTACAAATTCAACTCACATGGACAACTGATTTGTACAATATCTATACAAAAGACCAGTGATTATGGCCATGGTCCGATATCCCTACTCCAGTGATTGGTGAGGATGGTAGAGAGTAGAATCGAGTGTGTTTAATATATGCGTATTTTCAGTAACCCGGGAAACCCACACTACTTTCCGGGATTTCAATCACAAACTTCGGGAGCACACTTTCTTCTTCACACTTACATTTTCACACAAACTCACATGAAAAACGTACAGTACATTTACAGCTTTTTTGAGTTTGGAAGACAAGAACAAAGGCTATAGGCTTTTTAACCAAAACAAACATATTTTAAATAGTAATCATCATGTTTTTACTTTTTAAAATAAGTGCTTTGCGACTTTTTTACCTGTGCCTACACTTTGAAAGTATCCCAATTTAGCTGTAAAACCGCGGACATGGCAACACTGGTGGGACGTCTTATGACCTGCTGACGACACTTCCACAGTGCGGTTGGAAAATAGTATGGTGGATATTTGTTGCGGACTGCTAAACAGTGCACATTAAACACACACTTCTGCCAGTGCACTGTACGCAGGAGACAGGGCGCAGTAGATAGGGCTCTGATTCGGAAACAGCCTAAAGATTTTTTGTCATGGCAGCCATATTGGCTTGGCACTGCTGAGACTTAGTGTTCCAGAACACTCTGGCATTGAATGAGTTAACTAATCAAATGTATTGTTTTTTGTAAATATATGCTCATTCTCAAATTGATGCCTGCAATACATCCCAAAAAAGTTGGGACAGGGGCATGTTTACCATTGTGCTACATCACCTTTCCTTTAAACAACACTTTTTTAGTGTTTTTTCCCCGTTCTTGCTTGATATATAGCTGCTCAACAGACCGAGGTCTCCATTGTCGTATTTTGCACTTCATAATGTGCCACACGTTTTCAATGGCAGACAGGTCTGGACTGCAGACAGGCCACCCGCACTCTCTGTCTACGAAGCCACGCTGTTGTAACACATGCATAATGTGGCTTGGCATTGTCTCTCTGAAATAAGCAGGGAGCTCCCTGAAAAAGACGCTATCTAGATAGCAGCATATGTTGCTCCAAAATGCATATGTACCCTTCAGTGTTAATGGTGCCTTCACAGATGTGCATGTTCCCCATGCCATGGGCACTAACACACCCCCATACCATGACAGACGCTGGCTTTTGATCCTTGCATTGGTAACAATGGTCCTTTTGCTCTCTGGCCCGGAGAACACAACGTCCATTATTTCCAAAAACAATTAGAAAGGTGGACTCATCAGACCACAGGACACGTTTCCACTTTGCGTCAGTCCATCTCAGATGAGCTAGAGTGCAGAGAAGTCGGCGGCGTTTCTGAATGTTGTTGATATATGGTTTACGCTTTGCGTAGTTGAGTCTTAAAGCCAAGGGCGTCACTTTCTGTTGAACATTGGGGGGGACGCAGGGCAGAACGCAGTGCCTATATGTTTGGGGGGGTGGGGGGCTGCATGTTAGCCAATACCGATGTCATCGTGCGTAGCCTATCCAAAGGCGTGTTACGTGTAACACCATTGTAGCTACGGACTTCTTAGATGTAAACAAGGCAATAATTGAATTTTCCCCTCCTCATGAATCCCTTTATCCCCGCGATTTTTTCTATAATTGCAACACTGAGGCTACAGTAAAAAGACGTTGCATGCATCCCTGTCCATTCTAAGACTGACGTTGGGTAAAATAAAGTACGCAAAAAAGTCCAATCAAATAATCCATTGTCACACAAATCGAATGCATACAGTGTAGGCTGCAAAAAATTTGGGCACCCCTGGTCAAAATGCCTTTTACAATTAATATCTAAGTTAACAGAAGCTAACTTGACCTCTAAATGATAGCTACAAAGTTAAACGTCACACATTCATCAAATTTTAAAGCAAGATTACTTTAGTTTAATTTTTTAGCTTCAAAATATTTATTTATTTTTTTTAAAGGAAAAAGGCCCTATTAGTCCCCCCCAGGATTCCGCGGGAAAAAATCCTAAAATCTGCAATCTAAAAATGGGATTTTCTGCAATATTCAGCGGACTGAAAAAATTGGCCTAATGTGACCATTATTTGACAAAATAATGGTCATATAATAATTAAGTTACAGTTGTCATTGTTAAACTCCATTAAAAACAAAGAGAAGGAGTCACTCAGACAATTGACACTTTTATTGTGTTAACGTGGTGGGAAGGCAGTGTTATTAATCAAGTAGCCTTTGTTACACACTGTACAAAACAGCTTTTCTCCATCCTCGTGTAATATAGGATCTTGCCCTTTCAGCAGCGGATATGTTTCTTACTCACTTTAATATCACGGTTTTAGATTTACAACCTTTAGCTTTCAAAAATAATAATCATTGGACAACTACAACAAATGCTGCATCAAGCACAGCCACGAACATGCAGTCTATTAGCCCTATCTACGGTGCTCGCCTAGTCGTCAATTTCCCAATTATAGTAGCCTATTCGTTTTTCTCTGAAATTGTAAACAACTTTAAACTCCAATTCGGGATTGCAACAGTGTCGACGAAACAAAACAAAACCCGTTTACAACCATCTTGCCACAGTCAGACAATAACATGCATAAAATGTAGGCGACCACACTACAAACATTCTGCGGCTTGTCTGCTATTCTGCGGCTTGTTTACTATTCCGCGGATGGCCCAGAATTCCACGGAAATTTCCACGATCGCGGAATTCTGGGGGGACTATCATATTATCAAATAATACTAATTCGTCAATTAAATGCTGCTTTTGTGTCAGTAATAAGTGGGAACACTTTAGAGCTAATGACAAAAACTGAAAGCATTTTGGTCCATGACAAACAGAGATGTGCACCACTGCACAGCTGTGGGGAGTGAACACCTCTGTTCAAAGTGAACAGCTGAATTAAATAGATCTGTACTATAGTAGAGCTACAGTACATTTTACTACATAGAGGGGATCAATTGTTGTTGGGGACCAAAATGATTTTTGTTGTTCTTATACATTTGTTGAAGTGTATTAACTTATTACTGATATAACAGTAACTGACATGTATGGTGTAACTGACATGTAATTTATGATTTATTAGCATTTCATAAAAAATATGAGGCAACATATACCGGGCAATTATGGTTGATTGGCATAATTATAGAGAAAAACAAGTCATCATATAAAATGTACACATGGCACAAGATTCACAAAACAGCATAGATAATCAGGTTAGGAACAGAGGTTGAGGTTTTGCATAGAAAACATGTGGCAGGTGCTTTATGTTTTCTGGAAAACTGGTGTTTCCGATATTTTGACCACCCCCTGTATATCCTACAATGGCAGAATTCTCTGAAAATGCTTGTAGATGACAGGAGGCATAACTGCTCCTGCAGTCAGCTTAGCTGTGTATAATGTAAAAAGAAAAAGTGACAAGACTGTGCCTTGGGGAGCAACTGTATGTGTTAAGATGGTATCTTATAAAACATGACTAAGCAGTCTTAGCCATTGAGGCCTATTTGTAAGATAGTCTAGAATCCACAATATTCTGGATGGGTGAAAGTGCATGACTTGTAGTTTTGGTTGAATCGTGTTGAAAACACTGGGGATGTAGTGGTAGTACTTTATTGATCCCACAATGGGAAATGTTTTCAATCGTTGTTACACTCCAGTAATGCACAGTAAATATAACACAGAAGACATTGGATAATATGACAAGATAATACATATGTACATCATTAGCCAGACCAGAGAAGGAATCGGCTGTTCTTTTGTTTTTTGTTAAAGTGGACAGTGATACAATTTGCAGCAGGTTGTGCATCTGTCAAGTTGCAAAGTTGAATTCCCCTGCAGAATGGAACGATGCATCGGTTAAAAAAATAAACATAATCATAACAGTGTAAGTACAATAACATTTAAAATGGCTCTTTGTCGTGATTCACACAGATTCCTATGTCATCTTATTTCATATTTAATACAGTACAATAACTTAAGACATTCGTACAAATAATAATTGCCAATAATAACATTGCATTCTGTGACATGGTTCTGCCCGTAGTGGTGGTTACTTTGCTATTCAGTCTCCTCGCAGCTCCTCCTCTCGGCGAGGATGACACATACCGTGGAGTGTTGACCGCATTCATAGAACAAGGGTTACATCCGTAACCCGTACGTTTGGAGTGGGATTATTTGAAAATACTACAGTAATATTTCATCCAACTTGGGTCAGAGGTAGTGGAGGACCTCTCATACCCAAGTGTCAAAAGTTTGAGACGTTCTAAAATTGGCAAGGAATTCTTATTCAAAATTTCACCTTTTTCAGTAGATTGGTGGACATAGGAAGTTTGAAGAGGGATTATTTGAAAATGCTACTGTAATATTTCACCCAACTAGGGTCAAAGATAGTGGAGGACCTCTTCTCTCATACCCACGTCAAATGCGTGAGATGTTCTAAAATTGGCAAGAAATGCCGATTAAAAATGTAACCTTTTTCAGTAGATTGGTTGACATAGGAAGTTTGCAGTGAGATTATTTGAAAACGCTACCGTAATATTTCACCCAACTGGAGTCAGAGGTACTGTCAAAGGTTTCATATATTAGATTTATTATAATTTTTTGTAATATGCCACGCTTGGAGTGCGATTATTTCAAAACGGTGCAGTATCCAAATAATTTAATGTATATATATATATATATATATATATATAAACATCGAACAAAAAGTTCAGAAATTTGTGTTTGGTAGATTATTTCTCTGTTGTAACAATGCTTCTTGGCAATAAATTTTATACCGTTGGAAAGCCTGTTTATTTCCCTTTTAAATGGTGCCCCATTTGTAAGGAACATGCATTTGTGGGATGAGCAGCACAGCTGAGTATGTGGGTTGCGCCCATGTACAATTTGCCAAATCTTCTCTGCCAATGCCAAACAGCTTATTCTGCTGTTGCTTGTGACTCTTGTTTGGTGGATTGGATGATTGAAGTCTATCAGTAACAAGGAAGAAACAAGACATATTGGCAATTTTACAATTTATTCATTTAACAGGAGCCTCAGTAGCGTGTGGAAGAACCATACACAGCCACAACAGCCTGGCACCTCCTCCTCATGCTGGTCACCAGCGTGGTCACACACTGCTGTGGGATGGCATTCCACTCCTCAACCAGGATTTGTCGCAAGTCAGCCAACGTGGTTGTGTTGGTCACTCTAGCACGAACAGCACGCCCAAGCTGATCCCACAAGTGTTCAATTGGGTTGAGGTCAGGACTGTTGGCAGGCCATTCCATTCTCTCTACTCCCAAATTCTGGAGGTAGTCTCTGATAAACCCCGCTCTGTGGGGGCGAGCATTGTCATCTTGGAGGATGGAGTTCGGTCCCAGACTGTGGAGATATGGGATTGCCACTGGTTGCAGAATCTCATCTCGATATCTCTCTGCATTGAGATTGCCTCCAATGATGACAAGCCTCGTTTTTCCAGTGATGGAGATGCCGCCCCACACCATCACACTGCCTCCACCAAAAGGTGTTACTCTATCGGTGCAGCAATCAGCATAGCGTTCTCCACACTTTGACCCTACGATCCAACTTCCGTAGTCCAGAATCTGGACTCATCGCTGAACATAACGTTCCTCCACATGTTCAGGTTCCAGTGCAGGTGTAAGCTGTTTGGCATTGGCAGAGAAGATTTGGCCAATTTTACATGGGCGCAACCCACATACTCAGCTGTGCTGCTCATCCCACAAATGCATGTTCCTTACAAATGGGGCACCATTTAAAAGGGAAATAAACAGGCTTTCCAACGGTATAAAATTTATTGCCAAGAAGCATTGTTACACACAAATTTCAGAACTTTTTGTTCGATGTTTATATATATATATAACTAGGCTATCAGAATGTTGAGCCAATTAGGCTAGATTTATCTGAGATAAAAGCGGAAGGATGGCCATGAAAGCATACAATCGCTTTTATCCATTTATCACCCCCTCCCCCACAAAAACAATGGTAGCTAGTAAGCTAATGTTAAAAGACCGACTTGAGAACAGAGAGCTAGTATCCAACTACAGTATGCGATAAACGTTACATACATCACATTAACGTTACATTAGCAACACACATAAAACTGACGTGAATTGAAGTGCTAATGATTGTAAAACAAACAATATATCGTATTGTATATAAAGTACGTTGTTACTTAGCCGCCATTAGACAAACACTAATGGCTAGAAAGCTAGCTACTACTTAACGTTAGCTTACGTTACATAACCATTATTATTCATTACTTCTCACTAATGTAAACTTTTGCTGCACTACAAATAAACAGAGCAATGGAAAAAACAACACACAAAGTTAGTAACATTAGTGCTAATTTGCTAAGTATTAAGTTGTCTGCTGCTTAACGTTACTGTTATTGGTATCAACATTACATTGGCATCATTTACCTTGGTGGGAGATGTCGGCTCGTTGAAGTCCACTTATCACGAACAGAACAAACTTGCATCGACAAACTAAGACGTGTCTGCTCATGTATTGTGTTCCGCAAACAGAATGGGGAAGTAATTAAATGGTCCTGCCACATGGTCGGAAGTGACGCCAGGGCACAGTACGCAATTTGCAGATCAACACTCAGGCCCTAAGGGGCCTGGCCGTTGATGTGGGGCTTCACGGTTGATGGCTGCAGGAAGACTCTTCTCGACATTTTGCCTCATTAGTATTAAGTTTCTCAAAATTCTTCCACCCGTTGCTTGACATGATTTTGCTTTTCACGTTTGGAGCAGGTATATTGAACTTCTATTTTCGGTGCGTGCGCTAGCAATGCTCTAAAGTGCAATCAGTTCACATGCTCTAAAGTGCAATCAGTTCACATGCTCTAAAGTGCAATCAGTTCACATGCTCTAAAGTGCAATCAGTTACTGAGTTTTCGCTTGTCAATAAGCAGTCATGAGTGTGTCAGTTTTTTCCCAACAGTTGATAAGTGGCTATGATCTTAGCCTACTTTAATTCCAGTAAAGATGATTGCTATTGCCTTCACAATCATTCAGGTCATGATACACAGGCAACTTCTTGAGGCAGTGCAAATTGGTAATTTTGCCCAAATATGTGACCCACAGTATTTTTTCACCACATTAGAGCCTACCATGTTTTCCTCACTGATTTTTGTCCCATTTGCTTATCTCCATCCTTCTTGCAGGCAATATTGCCCATCTACTTTGCCTAGAAATATTGCCAATGTAGCATGGCCTTTAAACTTTCCTTATACTTAAGTATACCAATTATAGATATACCTTATCACAGGGTCAACCACGTGCATTAGGTTTTAATTGTTTTTTTCCGAATATGTATGTCACTTTGGCTGTGCATAAAATTGCATACTTGCGTACTCGAGTAGCTATAGCCTACATTACATACATACTTGGGGGTAGTGGGTGGGAAGACGATTATAACCAAATATAAGTGTGCACGTGAGCTCAACAAAACATTTCTGACATAAAACGTAGTTTGTTGACTGTGTTAACTTCACTGCAGTATTAAATTTACAAGAAGTGCAGGGGTTACGTTAACCGATAATCTACCGTCATTTAGCTGTAGGCTATACCTATTTTTAGAAGCTTTGACGTAACAATCGAAATGGCATCCGTCATTTTGATTGATAAAAAATTTGTGACACATCTTGTGTCATATAAATACGTTTTGTTCAAGTATACTAAACAATTTAATGGATTCTGTATTTCCTTAGATTTGTTATCGGAGTTGCATCTCTCTGTTGTGTCACAAATGTACTTATTTTTGTTTAACTAATGTTAGAGCAAGGGTATGGAATTAAAACGTTTCTTGAATAAACATGTTCTGCACTTTGTATTGCATAGGCTATCTCATCTCATAATTCAACCTAATCATTTTACGAATAGACTTGTAGTTGTTGGAATTAAAATGTTATGAGAGCGCACGTCCAAAAATGCAACGCATACGATTGAAAAATAGACTGTGAAATGATGACCGGTAAAAACCAAAACCAAAAGCGCTACTGCCTAAGTGCTAGTGTGTTGTTAGTCTTTATTGATTGCAATTCGACGAGGCCGTATGTTGTCGCTTGCACAAGCCAATAGCATCAACCCATACAATTATTTTTAACGTTAGGCTACTTGTTCAATCAAACATTCAAAGTGGAACTGTTCGATTATGGATTGTAGAAGATGGAATTAAAGATGGAGCGGCTGTGGCTCAGGAGGTAGAGCGGGTCGTCCGCTGATCGCAGGGTTGGTGGTTCGATCCCCGGCTCCCCCTGTCCACATGTCGAAGTGAACTTGGGCAAGACACTGAACCCCAAATTGCTCCCAATGAGCAGGCTAGCGCCTTGAATGGTGGCTGCCGCCATTGGTGTGTGAATGTGTGTGTGAACGGGTGAGTGAGAGGCCATTGTAAAGCCTTTGGATAAAGGCGCTATATAAGTGCAGTCCATTTAACATTTACCATTTACCAAATCTTTAAAAATGATATATTCTGAATCGTCATTGATTTCGCTTGTCCGCTGTTGATGAAGCGCATTGGTCTGAGCATACATTTGTTATGTAAATTACGCACTGTAATTTGCTGCCTAAACTTTGCAGCACACGTCATCGATAACATAGGCTATAGCCTGAAACGTCAATCTTCAGAAACACGTTTAAACCATTACCATTCACGTTAATGTTATAAGGCGGAATTTGCACGTGTCCCGAGGCAGACTCCAGCAAAATAACTGCACGGACCTTTAAAAAACAGTTTATGCAGGTGTTTTTTTGCCCGATTTTATATACATGTAATAAGCAGTTGTTTTACTTGTAGCCTAATAAAGAAAAACTATTCCGAGGCACTCGTCTTTAGAAGCTCTTAAGTTTTAAAAATGCCTTTTATTAATTGGCTATCGCGGCATGGCCATATACAGTGCCCTCCAGTATTATTGGTACCCCTGGTGAAGATGAGTAACAAAGGTTATTAAAAAATCAGTTTGGTGAATTAGCTTAATCTCACACTCAATAAATGAGAAAAATCCAACCTTTTAATTGAAGTAAATTTATTATGAGAAAGAAAATCCCTCATCAAGAAATAATTATTTTTAACAAAACCATGTGTGCCACAATTATAGGCAACCCTGCATTTATATATAGAATAAAGTAATCATTTTTAATATTTGGTCATATATCCTTTGCATGCCATGACTTCCTGATGTCTGTGACCCAACAACATCAAAAGACTCTTGATAACTTATTTTCTGGTACTCTTACAAGAGATACTATAATGTCTCTGCATTTGAATGGATCTCTATGGGAATTGGGGGGTGGGACTAGATTTAGCTGTAAATTACACTGGAACAGTATGGAACACATGATTGGCTAAATGGCTCTAAGGCATCAAGGGTCTGACATATCAAACAAGCCGTAAACCATCACTGGAACAGTATGGAATACATGGTTGGTAAAATGGCTTTAAGTCATCAAGGGTCTGAGGTATCAAACCAGCCTCAAACCATCACTCTGCTGCCAGATATGCAGTAGATGTGGATGGATCACTTAAAGGGTTTCTTCTCCTGACAGATTTTCCTATTGAACTCAATGGAAATATAAGTCAGGAGAAGAAACCCTTCAAGTTATCCGTCCATACCTACTGCATATCTGGTAGCAGAGGGATTGTTTAAGGCTCGTTTGATACGTCAGACCCTTGATGACTTTAGCCAACCATGTGTTCCAGTGTAATTTACAGCTAAATCTAGTCCCACTCCCCAATTCCCATAGAGATCCATTCTAATGCAGAGAGGGTATATATACACTGCTCAAAAATATTAAGGGAACACTTAATCATCACAGTATAACCCCAAGTCAATTAAACCAAACCGGTCATGCTGGATGATGTTGCAGGCAGCATAACATTCACCACGGCGTCTCCAGACTCTTTCACGTCTGTCACGTGCTCAGTTTGAACCTGCTCTCATCTGTGAAGAGAACGGGGCGCCAATGGCGAACCTGCCAATTCTGGTGTTCTTTGGCAAATGCCAATCGAGCTGCACGGTGCTGGGCTGTGAGCACAGATCCCACTACAGGACGTCGGGCCCTCATGCCACCCTCATGGAGTCTGTTTCTGACAGTTTGGTCAGAAACATGCACACGAGTAGCACGCTGGAGGTCATTTTGTAGGGCTCTGGCAGTGCTCCTCCTGTTCCTCCACGCACAAAGAAGCAGATACCGGTCCTGCTGCTGGGTTGTTGCCCTTCTACAGCCCTGTACAGCTCTCTGTAATGGCCTGTCTCCCGGTATCTCCTCTTGAGACTGTGCTGGGAGACACAGCAAACCTTCTTGCGACGGCACATATGGATGTGCCATCCTGGAGGCGCTGGACTACCTGTGCAACCTGAATGGGCTGCAGGTATCGCCTCATGCTACCAGTAGTGACAAGGGCACTAGCAAAATGCAAAACTAGAGAAAAATCAGTCAGGAAGGATAAGGGGAGAGAAATGGTCTGTGGCCACCACCTGCAAAACCATTTACTTTTTGGGGATTGTCTTGCTGTTGCCTCTCCTGTCCATCTGTTGTCATCAGGAAGTCATGGCATGCAAATATGAAAAATTATTACTTTATTCTACATTATGTGAAGCTGTCCAAAATTTTTTGATGCCCGAAAATGGGGGGTACTATGTACAAAAGGTTCTATAATTTCTAAACGGTTCATCCGATATGGATGAAAATACCCGCAGATTAAAGCTGACAGTCTGCAATTCAACCTTGTTGTCATTGTATCCTTTCAAACTCAAAGTGCTAGAGTACAGAACCAAAATAACAAAACGTGTCACTGTCCAATTAATTATGCTGCTCACTGTATGTCAAAATAAATAATAAACATAATCACTGGTCATTTGTATCGATATGTAAAAATGAGCTGAGTTACTTCGTATCAACAGTTTCAACAGAAATAGTTATCCTAAGGCAAAAGTCATGTAAAATCTGTGGTGTGAGGGACTAATTAAAAAAAGGAATCAACAAAACGATAGTCACTGGAGGAGATATGGGATATAACTGGACATGAGTGGAAATCAGAGAATTCTTAAATATAAGTAAGGCGGGAAAGGGAAATTATTAGGGCTGTCAAACAATAAAAAAAAATTTAACTCATTAATCGCGTGATTCACTGTGATTAATCACGATTAATCGCATTGTAAAATTGCATTTGAAATCGAGGATATTTAAATTTGTGAATGTAGAAATGTAGAATCAACACAAAATATGTATATCAAGTATAATAATTGTTTAATAGCATTCTTTCCAATGCAAACACAAAAGTAATACTTTTCTGAACTGCAATAATTGCAATCAGATTTCAGTCAAAACCATCAAGGCAATAAAAATTGGCCAGAAATTAGTTTTTAGCGACCAATTTTAGCGAATGCATATGCTACTGTTACTTTGTCTGCCAAACCCTGCCAAATCTGGAACATGGACTGAAGTAAAAAAAAAATAATAATAAAAAAAAGAGCTGTTCCAGGTTTTAGTCAGTGCAGTTATCCAGCTATTGTAATCCTGTGTTGTAGTATATCATAATTAATGCTGTTGTCTCCTTTTCCTTCCTTCTCCATCTCAGCTAGCAAGGTGCATGTGCATAGTAATCGCATGCGTTAACGCGTACATTTTGACAGCCCTAGAAATATTAATGAAAATTACATTATTTTGGGTCACAAAGTGTGGATTGATGTCCTTGGGTCATCTCTGAAAAAGTTTGTGCACCCCTGGGTTAAAGCACTGTTCTAGTGTATTGATGGGCCCCATGTCTCATTGCTTGCTGGCGACCCCCACAGGTTGATGGGGAACCCCAAGTCCACCTATCAAGCTGCACAAGCGTTTTCTTCCAATTCATGTCTGTGACCACAATGGTGAAATGCAGTGTGATAAGAAGCGGTGATTACTTCATATGCTTCGGATGAGAGAACATGCTTATCTGCGCTATCCTGAATCGATAGCAGAGCTTGCAGTCATGAGCACTGAAATATACGATTGGGTATACCAAATTGGGGAGAAAAAAAAGCATAAAAAATTATAAATGGTTGTAGTTACTCTTATGATTCCTGGTGGAAACTGGCTCTCGCTGAGGGAGAATGTTTTACCTCTTCAATGCAGGCTGGAAGTGGAACCCCGCAGAGCGGCCGTCTTTTGCGGAAACACACCAGGCCTTCGAAACTATGTTCCAGGAGTCCAGTATCTCAGACGGTGAGCTCTCTCTCTCTCTCTCTCTCTCTCTCTCTCTTTGTGTGTGTTTGTGTGCATTTAGCTGAACTGGGCATAAACCGCCTAGTTAAACAGTGCCAGGAAAAAAATTAAAAAAGGGATGTTATAGAGACTAGGGGTGTTCAAAGAGGCCACTATTTGTATTTGTATCTGTATCAGGTCGCAATTATTTGTATTTGTATTTGGATAAAATGGAAATTGGCATGGTTTGAACCAAAAGTGGGTGTGACTTCACAGGGGAAACCGTAAAAACTTGGCAGACCATCCTGTCTTTTTTTTTTTGTCATTCACGCTCTTATTGTTGGGATATTAAAGTACTGAAGTCATTGTTCTACAATCACCTATTACACTGCCTGGCCAAAAAAAAAGTCGCACACACTAATATTTTGTTGGACCGCCTTTGATTACGGCGCGTATTCGTCGTAGCATTGTTTCAACAACCTTATGCAATGTCACAACATTTATTTTTCTCCAGAGTTGCTTTTATTTTTGGCCAATATCTTGTATTGACGACGGGAGAGTTAAACCACTCCAGCACATCCCAAAAACTTTCAATGGGGTTAAGGTCAGGACTCTGGTGGCCAAGTCATGTGTGAAAATGTTCCTCATGCTCCCTGAACCACTCTTTCACAATTTGAGCCCGATGAATCTTGGCATTGTCGTCCTGGAATATGCCAATTGATGGGATAACCTGGTCACTCAGTACATTCAGGTACTCAGCTGACTTCATTTTATTGCTGCATAAGACCTGACCCCAGTATCATAACACTGCCTCCAGAGGCTTGTACCGTGGGCACTATGGATGACAGTAGCAACGGCCACTTTTTTTTTGGCCAGGCAGTGTATAATAATGAAGTATTACAACAGACTTACATGTTCTGTAGGTTTATGGCTTTTATAAATCCCGCAATATATGGCCATAAACAAGTAAAAGGAAAAATAATTTAAAAATCTAAATATTCGGTTTCTAATCCTCACTTTGAACTATTATATCTTTGTATGAACTTCATGGCAGTCTGGCAAATGAGCTCTTGTACCCTGCAACAGGAGAAAATAGCATAGCAATAACAGGCAATGCAACTTAGACATTGGTTGCCAACGTTAGATACACAGCAAAATTATTAGACTGTTCATGTAGAGAAACACATTTAAAAGTATAGCTAAGTACCAAAAAAGTAAGTACTAGACTGTTAACGTTAACAATACAGTACTAACGTTGGCTAACTTGGCTAATGTCCTCCCTTTCAAACAGCAGACCCAACGGGGAAAGAAAATGTAAAAGTACAGTGCACTCCAAAAGTGTTAGGACAGTGACACTTTTGGAGTGCACTGTATGTGGCTAACTATAGAGCTAATTGTAACACCACAAAACTAGCTTATGAGCACAAACAAACCCCACCCCCTCCCATCTGAAGTCAGTTAAGAAAAGCACATCGACTGTAGCTGTTTTTTTCTTCATGATTATAGCTATGAGTATAGGGATAGGCTTCCGAATACCAACCATATTAAACAAATTCGCAAGGAACAAATATTTGTATAAAACGCATTATTCGTGCTATGTCAAATATCATATTTGGATTTGGGAAAATCCATATTAAAGGACTATACAGGTAAAGCAAACACGAAATGCTTCAGGAACCATATAGTCTCCATTGTGGATAGTTTCTACCTTCTTAGTTCCTACAACCTGGTGGAAAAGGAGCTTCTCTCTCCCTGTATTTCTGTAGCTTTCTCCTCTCATCTCTCATTCCTTGCATGTGCTGGTTGATTGATTAATTAATAAATTAATAATGAAGTCACTGCTGTTGGTCCAACTAAACTCTTATCCTGGGGTTATCTGTTTTGCGTGGGTATCAGAAGTGGAAAAGGAGCTGGGGAAGAAGGGGCGTAAGGTGACACTGGGCCCTGCCCAACAGGCTCCTGAACTGCCCACCAAGACCAGAACCCTGCGGAGGAATGTGGACAGCAAGGATGGAGACGGCACAGGTGAGCAGTGCTCTAGGGTTAGATTTAGGATGGAGAGGGTTCGGGTGAGCAGTGCTGTAGGGTTAGGTGTATTCTAACAATGGTGTATTCTGAGCTGTGATCCCTTCTCTATCAGTTACCCTTTCTCCCTGTCTGAATAAAGCAAATAAATATCAAAGAGGATGGACTGTTCTACTTTTAAATAAATAAAATAAAAAATATGCTGGGGATTGGGGCACTCAAGCGTTATCTGAACATTATGCCCTGGTTTTCTCCCGGCAGATGTAGCAGAGCCTGAGGTGGCCGTTTCGCCAATGCTGCCCAGGAAGGAGAGGCCAGTCCTGGATAGCAACCTGAATGAGGACAAGGACAAGTCCAAGACCAGCATCTTTAATCTCATCAGGAAGAAGAAGAAGACTGCCCCGACGCCACCCAAACGCAGCAGCTCTTTCCGCGAGACGGACGGCCACCTGGATCGCAGAGCCGGGACGGGTGCGGTCGAAGGCAGGGATGACTTCAAGAACGGTTCCTTGTTCGGGGATGCCCACGCCGTCGACCCCAGCAAATTTCTGGGTTTGAACAACAACGGCGGTGGCATCACCAACGGGGCTCCGATCTACCCAGGGCCCTTTCTGCCTCACACTCGCAAGAAGGTTGGACCTGCGACATCCAGTGTCGGGGGTAGGGCGCCGGCAGTGCCAGCGGGGGAGGAGGACCTAGTTTCCAACTCCAAACGGTTCCTTCGCTCATCTTCAGCCTCCAGCATGCCCCCCAGCCCTGATCGCACCGAGTGGAAGTCCGTGACGCTGCCCCGTGACCTGCAGTCCCGCCACCACTTCGAAACAGCAACCTTCGGCGGGCGGCGCGTCAAGCCGGCTCTGCCTCGCAAGAGGGCAAGCGAGCAGAGACCTGACGGCGCCCCGCCCCGACTGGGCGCACTCACCCCACCCCCGCGGCTGCCCAGGAAAGCAGAGGAGGTGCTGGATGAGGTGTTTAAGGATGGTGAGTCCAGCCCTGGGTCTAGCCCGCCCACACTGACGCCCAAGCTGGGTCGCCGGCCTCAGGGAGTGGCCGAGACGGACGAGGCTTCCCGGACCAGCGCCCTGCAGGCCGAGCTGCTCAAACCCAATGTGTTTCCGGCACTGGGCGCAGCCGGGGAGGAGTGTCGTGCCCGCCGGAACAGGCATGCCCCCGACCAGGGAAAGGGAAAGTTCCAGAAGCCAAAACCGGCCCCGCCACCACTGCCCTCTTCTGCCAAGTCCGGGAAGGCCTCCCGGAGCCCAACCCACAACCAACCCCCCTCAGACGCCAAAACCAAAGCTTCCCTGCACCCCAACCCCCACCCTGTTAGTTCCAGCTCAGCTGAACATAGTCTGGGCCCTCTGCCACCAGAGGCTAGCAAAAAACCCAGTTTCACCCCCGCCCCTAAACTCCCACTACCCAAAACTGGCTCCTCCACCTCTGCCCCCAACCAGCTGCAGACGGGCCCCCTGCTTGTGCCCCCCAGTGTTGAGCAGGCCAACCCCACGGCCTTCATCCCCCTCATAACCACCCGCCGCTCCCTGCGCAAGACCCGCCAGCCCTCTGAAAGGCAGACGAACTCCGCTGTCACCCGGGAGATGGTGCTGGAGGGCACTGAGCAGCTGCGGGCAGCCATCGACCGGAACTCAGAGCAGACTGGCACCCACGGTGCCGTCCTGGAGGCGGGCAAGAACCTGTCCAAATACTGCGTCAGCTACGTAGAGTCCATCCAGCAGATGAGGAACAAGTTTGCCTTCCGGGAAGCTATCAACAAACTGGAGCGGAGCCTGCGAAACCTGCAGATCTGCCCCGCCACCACCGGGGGCAACGCGCAGCAGCAGGACTTCACCAAGCTGCTGTCCTCTGTCAAGGAGATCAGCGACATTGTGCAGAGGTAGCGAAGGAAGCAGTGTGGGAGAGGGGGTGGGGTATCTTAACTTCCCGCTGCCCGGAATCATCAAAGGCTGTCCAATGGTTCGGACTGTGCCAGTCCAGAGAATGGGCAAGGCCAGAGGGGGGGGGCTGCTTGTAGTGTGAAACTCGCCAACATTCCTGCCCTCATTGGCTGATAGATGGTATGTTAAAAAATTTTTTAATTAAAGCAAAAAACAGGGCAGGGTTCTGTGCACAGAATCAAAGGAACATTTGAACCTTTTCTGTTTGTCCATTTTTTTAACACATCTTCAAGAAGCAAATGCAACACAAAAGCCTTAGCTAAAAGGCTTGTGCCTGATTCTGCATCCACTTGAATGGTTTTTAATTGGTTTGCCAGTGCATATTTTCTCTAAAAATATTTTTTTTTAAATATAACAATTGAAAGCCATCATACTTTTCTATGGACTGTTGAGAGGAAGATGACCGACATTCCTCATTTGAATCTCAGTTGTCGAGGAGATTCAAAGGAAAGATAGATATTTTAGCAATACTGCTAATGGGTACAAAGCATCAGAGTCTGTATGAGACAGAGAAATGAACTCTCTTTGCAAAGGTTTTAGTGGCAGGGAGTTCCCCAAAGAGTGTGATATATTTGCAGGGTTTTACATGTTTCTCTATCGCGGCACCTTCCGCAATGATCACTGATGGTTGGTTCACTGATCGCAGAGGTTTTGCACAGGGCTGGGATTCGACTGGGTGCCTTCACTGAAATTACAGCATTATGCCAGGCAGAGGAACAGGAGGGCAGACCGCCATCATCTTCTGTGCACCGTCCTCTGAAAGTAATTGTGCCTTAATCATCAATAGAACCGTGATCCGGAACCACAGGAAGACTGGAGATCCAGTCGGAACATTGTGACCTTATCAGACAGTTTTATTATTTTTGTTGTTATTATAGTTTGTATTAAGAATTCAGTTCATCATGTGTTTGCCAACAATATAAAAGACTGACTGATAATGTCATCACATAACACACGCACTACTGTCTCCAGGAAGTATGGAGAAGGACCACAAATTAAACTCAATATTGGAAGGTTTTTAAATGTTTTTTAAAACGATTGAATGGTTGCCTAAATTCCTTGAGTGATTATAGAATGCTACCTTTTAGAGACTTTCTTCCCCCCTATTCACAATACTGAGAGAAGCAACCCTTTATAAGAGTAGGTTTTTTGGAATGTTTACTTTAAAAGTCTAAGTCAGTGTTCTAGAACTCCCTTACTTTCAATGACCAGAGGTGCTTTCAAATTCAGCAAACAGAGCCGAAAGTGCGTGGCAAACATGTTTTCTTTGAACGGTAAAATTTGAACGGCTTTTTAAAAACGTTCCAAATTGTTTTGTTACCGGTATCTTCAATTGAAATCTCTCATCTGGGAACACATTTCCCTCAGTCCAGTGTCCAAACGTTTGCGAACAAAAAGCTAACGGAAAAAAGTTTGAAATAGTTTGTAAACGTTCACAAACGTTAGCCTTGTTCGCTGAATTTGAACGCACCTATTGAGTGGTGGTTACATCAGCATTAGAATGTTCAGTTCAGAACATTCTAGCCACATATTTGTGATCTTACACATTAAAGGTTTAATGTGGCTGGTTTAACCTTCCATGTCCATAAGTAATATGTTCTCTTGCCAAAAGGTCACCCAGTGTAGCGATTGCACAGCTTCTAAGAAGTTTGTGCGTAAAACACACACCCGCTCCTCCATTTGCAACATGAATCGAAAAAGTCACTGTGAGTCTTTTCTGAGGAGGCCAGACGGTGGGGAAATAATTCTGAAATAATTATGTACGTACCTAACAAACCAATGAACCAACGTCACTTTTTAGAAAGCGTTTATCATACTAAGATGTTTTGATGTTCCTTTTTCTGTTTTACTTTGTGTAAACAGTGTATTTTTATGTTTTCAGTATTAGTTAGGTTTTTTGTTTTCCTGATAAAATTTGCCCTGTCTGACTGCGATGACTGAGGACACATCTGACCACGTGCTGCCTTTACTATCCAAACACGGTACTGTTAACATTCTTTTCCCCCTTTTGACTTTGTGTTTTTTTTTTGTAAAATTATGCCACTATTTTTCTTGCATCTGAGCAGCCTCACCATTTTGTAAACTAATGAGCAGTTAATTTGTTATTTTCTCTTTGTAAATATTTTTTTCTTCATTTCACTTGTTCCTCTGTAACCCTGGTGCAATTTTTTTTGTTTGTTTCGTAAAATACAAAGCAAACATGTTACTTGAGAAATATCAGTGGCTTGTGTCTTATTGCTTTTACGACAGTGGTGGCAGTCCTCGTGCTGTTTGGTTCCACAGTGCACCTGGTCTCCTGTTCAGTTTCACGTCTCCCAAATGCTCAGCTGCAAGCTACCATAGCCGTCAGTACTATGGCATAATACATCCACACCAGTGACATGAGAGTTCCCCTGATCCTCAGCTGAGTTTTTTGGCTGGATTAGTCTACGGCAGGTCCCCAACTCTAGTCTTTATCAGGCATGTGCAGAGGGGGGAGGACCAACTGCCTCTTTTGCTCCAAGTGCCCGATGTGCCCATTTCAGGGACGTAGGAAGCAGTTAAACTTGTCTGAAATTTAAATTTAAATTTAAATTGTACCAAAAAAAAAAGGTTGCCATGTAGCCTACTTTTAATTTGAAAGGCATGCTGCGAGAGCACAGTCCACATCATCATCCACATGAGCGTTCCGACGTGCCCTCCCAGTGGTAACGTCTCCAAGGCGACCAATTTAGGCATGTTAGCATTTGATTGGCTGAAAGGGAGGGGGTTCTTTTTCAAATATTCACTCGATCTGAAGGCTCACATGATATCACGTTCAAATATCGTACTTACTGCCAGACACGGAGGAGGCGAGAGATGATTTGTGTGCTGACAACGGTTACTATTTTTCTTGTTGAACAATAAGTTCTATTTCATTCTTACTGCTTAACACTGGATTTATCCATCTCGCGGCACGCGACAGGTCGAGACTTTATACCAACAAAGTCATGTGTGACCCAGGATGACGGTGGACGGTGCCGTCTCCTCTATAAATACCCCTGTCATCCTGGGAGCTGTCCATTTTTTCTTCTCGCAAGAAATCACAACGCGATTACTACAGGTCAATTGCAATTGCAGTTAGCAACATCGCTAAGCCTAAGTGTTGGAGCTTCGGAACCCGTCCTCCAGAGGCTGCGGATAATCCACTGCGGCGATGAGCAGACACCTGCTAACAAATCTGGATTTCTAGCCATTCGGCTGCTGGTCAGGTAAGTACAGTCGCCTGAGCTACCTGGCTAGATGGCTATTTAGTTAGCATTTACGACTGTTGGTAAGCTATCATTACTAGTATTGCTAGCTAACGTTGGTTTTGCGGTTATGCCTTCGAGTGTTTTCGTTCATTAGCTCATCCATTACTGGTGCTTCGTTCATTACATGGCTCCTGTTCAGGCTGAAGATGGCCACAATCTCTGTACCTTATGCCTGAGTGTGGAGCACCTAAGACAGGGACTTTCTGATGACGCGTGCATGAACTGCAGTTACATGCCGCGGGCGCTGAAGGCTTCCAGACTAACTCAAGCAGAGGGGCTCCTGCTTGAAGCCCATGTTCAGCCACCACGTGCTATGACAGGATCATCTAGTGCCACCAAAAGTCGCAAGGCGGAGGCTATAGGGGCTACGGGGGCTATGGGGGCTCCCCCTAAGAAAAAAAACCAAGGCGACCGCCCCTCTGGCCGCAAAGGTAGATAGCCTAACCTCAGAATTTGCTGAAGTTTAAGGCTCTCATGCTTTCACTCCAGGCCAGCACCACTATCGCAACCCCTGTCATGGAGCCTTCCAGTTACTCCATGGGTCCCCCCGGCCCTGAGGACGACACGCTGTCCACTGCTGCCTCTTGCAGTCAATTTCAGGAAAGGGAGGGAGAGGACTCAATCTCCGTGCACTCCCACCCCTCAATTTGTGGCTCTCAGGAGGCCGAGCACGGTTCTGCTGATGGCTCTGAAAATAGTCAGGACACCCTGAGGCCAGCCCTTCACATAGCCTTAGCACGCCTGAAGCTGGATGCGGCCCATGCTGTGGCTACCCACACTAGCGCCTTTTTCAGGCGAGCCCTGCAACCTTCTGCTTTCAATGTACATCCTTCGAAGGATTACATTGAGGAGCTACATAAGTGTTGGGAAGACCCTAAGTCCTTGTCCCACCACGCTAGTGGAAGCAGAGCCTTAGCTGCTATGCAGGACGCTAGCACCTATGGACTAGACCGTACGTCTGCCATAGATCCAACTATTGCATCCCTGATTGTCTCTCCTGACGAGGCTTTGAGGGCTAATGCACGATGTCCCCGGCCCCAGTGTTGCATCACTGATGACCTTATCACAAGGACTTATGACACTGCTGCCTGCACGGGCCGCATGGGAAACTCTCTCTCACACCTCAAACCCTGCAGTCAGAGGTCAACCCCTCTGCGCAAAACCTCTGTGATGCATCACTACAGGCTTTCGCTTTTATGTCAAGGGAGCTTGGCAGACTAATGTCTACCCTTACTCTGGCTCGCTGCCAAGTCTGGCTCGCCCAGTCCCCATTGTCTGAGGCATGCAGAAAGACACTTCACGCTTCCCAGTAATACCAGGCCAGCTGTTCTGGCCCGCAGCACAGCAGGCTCTGGAGCGCAGTGTCCAAGTGACAAAAACTAGACAGGAGTGTGCTAGCCTCCGAAAGGGTCCTACCCCGCATTTCAGGCCCCCCTCAGGGAACAATTTGACTCACCCCCATCCACCAGCTTGCCCTGAGGGCCCAGCAGCGCTCCCCTCAGTGGCCTGACCAGCGCCACTATGCCCCGGAAGGCAGACTTTCCAAATGCCAAGAGGTCAGGCACCTGGTCATCGCCCCACCAAGGTTCCTAGAAGCCATGGGGGCAGAGCCTGAAATCTTGGGACCAGCCGTTTTTTCCTGCAGCATCTCGATTACTGGAAAAACAGCACTTCAGACCCTTGGGTAGTGGCGACACTGTCTCAAGGGTACAAGCTGCAGTTCCAACGCCGGCCCCCATACAGCGGGGTCAAGATGACCATGGTCAGGGACCCTAAAAGCTCTCAAGCCCTCTCTCGGGAGATATCCGCCCTCCTCGAGAAGGGCGCTATCGAGCATATGAATCAGTTGACACAGCCCGGTGGGTTTTATTCAGCTTATTTTCTTGTGCCAAAAAAAGAGGGCGGGTTTCGCCCAATTCTCAATTTAAGAAGGCTGAATCTCAGTTCCTCAAGGTTCTGCCTTTTCACATGCTGCGCACAGCCAACGTTCTACAGGCCGTCAGGAAAAACGACTGGTTCACGTCTATAGACTTAACGGACGCTTACTTTTATGTGCCAATAGCACCCCATCACAGGCAGTTTCTCCGTTTTGCTTTTCTTGGCCAGGCCTACCTGTGCTTCCATTTAGCCTTTCCCTGGCCCCTCGGGTCTTCACCAGGTGCGTGGGTGCAGCCCTGTCACCAATACAGGCTCAGGCAGTGAAAGTGCTCCCCTACCTCGACGACTGGCTTCTCTGCGCCCCCACTTACGAGCGTGCAGTCAACAATACGGCACTTTTAATTTCTCATGTGACCCGGCTGGGTCTCACTGTGAATTACAGCAAGAGCTGTCTTATGCCTTGTCAAAGGGTGACATTCATAGGCATAGCCTTAGACTCTCAGGTGATGAGGGCCGCGCCGTCGCCACAGCGGGTGGATGGTATTCTCCTTCTCCTCCACCGCTTCCAAAGGAACAACTTGCTTACCTACAAGTTCTACCTCTGACTGATGGGCATGCTCGCAGCAGCTGCAACAGTAATACCACTGGGTCTTCTTTCGCTGCGCCCCTTCCAGGTATGGGTGAATGGACTCCACTTGGATCCCAAGTGGCACAGAAACAGGAAGGTAAAAGTGACCAAGCGGTGCCTTATTACATTGACTACAGGTGTCTCTTTAGGCTTGAGCTCCTCTCGTCGAGAGGTGGTGACGACAGACTCCCTCTCGGGATGGGGAGCCGTCTGGCAGCACAGGACAATCAGGGGGCTATGGGACGTCCAATGGAGCAGGGAGCTAGAAGCCCTGTGACCCCCCCCTTAGAACCCTTGGGGCAGGTTGAACTGAAATGGCTATCGGTCAAGACAGCATTTCTTCTTGCCATCACAACAGCAAAGCGTGTGAGTGAACTCCACGCATTGTCTGTTAGCCACTCATGTATGCGTTAGAATTCAGATGGTTCAGGGGTTACACTTTAGCCTAACCCGTCTTTCTTTCCAAAAAAGCTCTCTCCCTTCCACATAAACCAAGTAATTGAGTTGGCAGTGTTCAATCCCCAACCTTTAGCGGATGGGAAGGATGAGCAGACAGCTATTGTGCCCTGTACGGGCCCTTAAAACGTATATTGATCTAACATCGAGCTGTCGCCAGTCTGATCAGCTTTTTGTTTGCTATGGAGGACCTAAAAAAGGCTCCGTGCTGTCCAAGCAGAGGCTTTCCCACTGGGTTGTGGATGTGATCGTTCATGCCTATGAATGTAATAACCGTCCTCTGCCCTCTGGTGTGAAGTGTCATTCGACAAGAAGTGTGTCGACATCATGGGCCGCCTTGAAAGGCGTACCTCTGGGGGACATCTGCGCTGCAGCTACTTGGGCGTCGCCATGCACCTTCTCAAGATACTACAGAGTCAATGTTGCTACTCCACATGCCGTGGGTACAGCTGTTCTACCGGGGCTTTCAACCTCTTCTTAAGAAGTAAGTGATGTTTCCTCGTGACCTTGTTGATATAAGTCATCCAGTATTAAGCACTGCCTCTGGCGGTCAGTAAGAATGAAATGGAAGGAAAGTTACGAATGTAACTATGGTTCTATGAATTCTGGATGACCGCCAGAGTTTCCTGTCACTCGGAATCTTGGCGAGAAGATTCTGTTGGGACAGTTCCCAGGATGACGGGGGTTTTTATAGAGGAGATGTCACCATCCAACGTCATCCTGGGTCACACATGACTTTGTTGGTATAATGTCTCGACCTGTCATGTGCCGCGTGATGGATAAATCCAGTGTTAAGCACTGCCTCTAGTGGTAATCCAGAATTCATAGAACCGTAGTTACATTCGTAACTTTTGTTATCAGGGCTGTCAGTCCATACCTCAAGCATGGGCTAGTTTTTCAGAGGACTGTCTTACTCCCATTTTGTCCATGCCAACACGTTTTGTACTTTGTAGATATCATGCCTCCTCCACCAAAAAAGATAAGGGACATCAGGAGCTTTTGCACCACCCAGACTAGCGTAAGTAATAGCTAGTAAACTAACTAGCCAGTAGCCACGTTGATTTAAAATGAAAACCTGCTAGCTACCTAACGTCACCAGCAGTGGTGTAAGGTAGTTACAATGGGCCCCAGTGCACGCTATTATGACGGGCCCTAGTGCAAGCTAGTTACTAGTTATGAAGCAAACACACACACACACACACACACACCATTAGGCATATATGTATTTTACCAACAATTTGTTGGATTTTACAGTCATGAATTACTTAGGCTATTGTATTGGGAAAGTAGAGGTCAAAGAGAAAGCTATCAGAACCATCTAGCGCTCTGACATGCGATAACATAAGCAGACGGTCAATCAAATCAACAAGTCAACTAATCAACCAACTATAGCTGGAATTTTTACATCATTATAGCTGTTGTTGGGAAGGTATGTAGGTTAAAAAAAAAAACACATCAACAGGCGAGTTGCTAGATAACTAGCCTGTTGCCTTTGGCTTGCTCTTGTGGGGGTTTAGGCTGGGTTTTTCTATGAAGCACATTGTAACTACTTGTGAAATGCGCTATATAAATAAATATTGATTGGATTAGCCTATAAACTACTGTAAATATGTATAGCTGACTATAGTTTAACCAGTTGCTCGTTGCTGTCGGCTTCACAGAACGGAGATACGTTCATCAGCTGAACTCCATGATTGAAATGTCGGGTGAAATCGTTGTTGCTGGCGATGTAAACTTTCAAAAAAGTAACAATCAAAACATGCACTGATTTGTCATTACTGCAATTCAAAATCCTCTATTGCACACGTGTCGTGGTGTAAATCATTTGTACAGTATTTTGAGTACAGTAATGAAGTCATTTGTTCAAGGTTGCTTTCATGCAAAGGGTTATCTAATGCTAGGAATAGCCTATTTAGCATCTACTAGGCTATTAGCTAGTTTACCATAATTTATAGGCTGGCTATCCACTTGGTAGCGACCATAATTCACCCATTTTGTAGCCTAGTAAGCCTACCATAATGTATGTATAACTTGAAATTTATATCTAACAACAGCCTAACGTTACGATTATTTAGGACTAACATTATATCTAGCTTTCTATCATTACCTGATGCATGGTTGTTGCCACACCAGTGAGGGCAACGATGCTGATGCCAGCCGAACTGCTGCATTGCTGCTAGGAGGGGGGTCGTCCGTGGGCTGGTGACTCTTTATAAAAAAGGAATCTAATTTAGGGAGCTTTGCTACCTTCTCCTGTTCTTTTCTCTCGTCTTTTCTTACTGCCGCTTTTATGTTTGAGAGGCATGATGACTGCTCGCTCGGCTTGCAGATGTGCTCAGCTTTTCAGTCTTGACATTCAGATTTTGCACCTAAACTAGCTATAGCGTATTGTCTCATCACATGATCAAATAGGGACTTGACATCAGACAACAACATACATATTACCCAGCAATCATCATTGCATATCTGTATATGACTAAAAATACCAAAGAAAATAAGAAATTATTAATTTAATTGAATAGTTTTTAATAGTTAATTTATAGTTTTTATCATTTATGTAGAATAATGTTATTGTATAATAATACAATAATACAATTTTGCTATAGATTGCTACAGACAATTTTACCCAAGGAAAATAAAACCGTGACGGAGATGAGTTTGCCTTTTCGAGGGCATATAGCAAATGCCATCATTTTTAATTTAACGTGAGTTCTTTTTTGAATACAGGCGTACTTCCGTGGTGGTAATCTGAATCACTCGCAAGGGCCCGTTCTCTGCCCAACACATTGTTGGAGGGCCCGCTCTTTCTGAATTTCAGTCTAGAGATCCCATGAAAATGTCATCATTTAATTAATTTGTTTGTATGCAGGAAACGCAGGAAACACAGCAACAGGCCAAGGCTAGAAAGGTAGAGCAGGCTGATGAGGAAACAGGTGCATCTTCTGGGTTTCAGGTGAGGTCCTAATTATGAATTATAGTTTGGAATTATAGAGAGGCATCAGCATTAATGTTAGTCTTAGGGTGTTCAGCAAATAATATAACCTTTGAAAGTAAAAAAAAAATCTTACATCAGAACAAGTTGGTTTCATAAGATCCTATTCACTCAATTTTTAGAATTGCCCTCAAAAATAAATGGGACCCTAAGTTTAATTATATGTTTGTTTGTATCTTATTCATCAATGCATCATTTTATTACACATTGGAAACTCAGAAATCTAGTAAAGATGCCTTAAACACAGAAAACAAGGAATACTACAGAATAGAAAATGAAATGATGTAATATACTGAAACTGGTAGGCCTACTGAATATAAAAATGTTAATGTTGGATGCAAAAATATTTAGTTTTTTTTATTCGAGTTTTTATTTTAATGTAAATACAGATCTTATATGTTAATAAACCATGTTTGCAGTGGTCACACACCCTCCCTATTCATGCGTGCTTTGCTTCACCTCCGCGCCCTGCTCCCTACCAATGTTGAGACCAAACCTACGCTCTTGGTCAGGGTCCTTTGCCCATCGACTGTAGAGGAGAGTTCCAGAAAAAAAGCGGTTTGCCCAGAACTCCAGTGGTATCCGTCATCTGCGTGTTGGTGACAGTGGTGCGCTGCGTAGTCGACTTCGAGGTAGGCTATACTGGTTTAAAGGATAGGTTCACTTTTTTCAATCCGGACCTTATTGAAAGGTTGTGCATAGCACAACCTCACTGATAGCTTTATTTACATTTTAACTGTAGCTTCTCAGTGGGTTAAACACGTTCCAATGGGGTAAGTAGTTTTGCCTTCCAAAACCGTGATGAAATCTCCTTTTCGAAACCGGGAAACGCACACTACTCAGACATGTCTTTATATGTTCTACCAAAAAATTGAATGAAATTAAAAATCTAGTCTGGATGTTTACTAATGGTTGGGATGTAGGCTACTGTGGCAATTGCTGTTATTCAAAACATGTTATGTATAAACAAACACAAACTGAAAATACACAGAGATGCGTGAGCCCGTTTTCGAAAAGGAGATTGGTTTTTGAAGGCCAAACTAGGCTAGGCTACATGCCCCAAGTGCATTGAAACCCAATGAGAAGCTGCGGTTAAAAGGTAGCCAAAATTCTGGGATTGCAACTGTGGTTGGAACGAAAACCAGCATACACAGAGACCAAGGTTATGCTAGCCAATTTTTTACTTTATTAGCCAGTCCACTCAAACTTGCATTTTACACGGTTTAGGTAGACGTTTTCATGATTTAGATATGATCATGACGAGCGATTTTCCTCCTGATGAAATAAAGTGAATAAGGCTTGTATTTGACCTCATATTATTAACATTAGATTCAAGATGACGGGGGAGAGATGAGTGAGGCAGGCTGCAGCAGCTCAACTGAGCCCTCTGAGCCACAGCAGGTAGGAGTAATGGTGACAGTAGGGATAGGCAGTGAAATGAGTCCATCTCAACCATGATATACACGCAAATAGGTTTTTTTTGTTTGTTGCTGTAGTATTTATTATATTTTTTGTTTCAATAAGGTTTGTTTTGCAGCATTGTTTGGAGGGCTTTTGTTTATAATGTTAACATCATATTAATAAATACTGTTTTCAAAGGCACTGGAAATGATCATCTATGTGCTGTTTAAAAGAAAATAATAATAATTCTTCATGTGGGGGGGGGAGGGTGGTGGCAGTGGACAGTGACACATATCATGTTAAACTGTCCAATATTTTTTGATGCCTGAAAATGAGGGGGACTATGTGAAACGACCCATCGCTACATGCCTGGTAGTATAGTTATGTCTGTTACTGGTGTAATGTATCAATTTGTACAAGCATTTAGGGGTTTTATTCAGACAGATATGATATCCTTATCAATGCAACCATTGGCCTCCTTTTTCCAAACCCTAGTGGTGCCTGGCCAAAAAGCTCCATTTTCTTCTCATCTGACCAAAATATCTGGTTCCAGGTTCCAAGTTCAGCATCCATGTGTTATGGTCCGATATTTGGTGATTGGCTATATTGGTACATCCTAAATTGTTTTAATCTACCACGATGCATTAAGGTAAATATTATAGCCACAGTGATGTTACATATTGCACATTGTTGACAAGAGATTTCAAGTCTAATTTGTCTATTGAGATGGATTGGTACAGCTGCACCACAGCTA
Organism: Ilyophis sp. 1 JC-2022; assembly: GCA_022702515.1. NCBI lineage: Eukaryota > Metazoa > Chordata > Actinopteri > Anguilliformes > Synaphobranchidae > Ilyophis > Ilyophis sp. 1 JC-2022. Next base: position 53,502,048 of record CM040394.1, on the reverse strand, counting down.
CACACGTAAACATAATGAAGCCGAGGCCTGGTTTGCAAGAAAATGGGTTTTATTAACAAAAAAAGACTACGGAGATTACAAACATCCATCAGCCCAACAGGCGAGCACAAAAAAAGGGAGTAAGCCCCAGAACTTCTCCAGAAGAACTCCTTATATCGGTGCATCTGCTCTGGATGAAATCTTTACATAGGCTGTGGTCAGGTGTGCGGAATTCTGTAATATGAAACCATAAGACGCTGGTTTAATATTGCAGAATTCCCCCACTGAAGACAGAGGGACGTTAACATCTCCACCACCAGCTGGGGACACTAGTCCACACAAAATAACAATCACATACACCGTTGCATTAAAATGACACACCAACACCAAAAATAAACTAACCTAGAGAGTCGCTTGGACGACCAGAGAGGGGTATACTACGAAGCGAGATTAAAGGGATAGCGAGCTAAATTAAGTTACAACCCTGGGTTTTTTGTATCACGAAGCAGACTTACTTTTAATCGGGGTATATTGTCACGGCAACTTACTCTGCACGGCTAACCTGCTCAGGGGCAGGTTATGTTCAGGATAACAGATTGAAACATATAAAAGCACCGCTCTTTGACAAATCAACTCCTTGGCTTTGGAAAAAGGCATCTCCATTCCAAAGGATTCCGTAGAGATATGTGCGGACATTGAGGGAATCTCTTCGCAGGGCGAGATTAGCGAGTTCCGGAAAATCCTTGAGAGATCTTTTTTAATGAAAAAACGTTGATGTGATTGCTTCAGCAATATTTTAAACATGATGTATCAAGTTTAGAGCTCGAGAATGTAGTAGTAGGCTACAGTTGTCACATTATAAATAAACTGTATGACAATGTGCTGACTTTATTTGGTACTCTGTGACCCATACCGTGGTGTGTTGACCGGTATGAAATAGAACGTACGGGTTACGGATGTAACCCTGCTTCTATGACTACCGTCAACACGCCACGCTGCGTGGTCCGGCAGGGAACCTTGCACCCTCAGGACAGCAAGTGCCCTCAAGTCGACAAAAGAGGTCGGGCGGCATACAAGCGCCATATTTATGGCATGATGTGGGTCCACCCGTAGTGGTGGTTAATTTGCTATTCAGTCTCCTAGCAGTCTCCTCTCGACGAGGATGACCCTTACCGTGGAGTGTTGACCATATTCATAGAACCAGGGTTGTTCACCATCTGTAACTCGTACGTTTCTTCTTTCTTTTCTGTTATGGACTTCTTAAGTTAAAGTTTCCATTTCACAATTTGCGAAATTGCGTTTCTTATCTGTCATTGTTTCTGACATTCCTTCATGGATATCAACAGGGATATGTAGGCTATCTAGGTTAACTGTGGGAGTTTTCTGACCATTGCTGCGAATGTAAAGCCTGATTTATATTTCATAAGACAACCCCTGTAAGCCATATTTTCTGTCTCATTGACAGGCTGTGAGCCACTTATCACGTACCTCCTGAATTTTTTAGCAGCTCACACTTGTCATTACTGTCTTACATGTTTGATTGCTTGACTGGGCTGGTAATACGGAGCATTCTGCGTTGCTAAGGAGTATACAGTCAAGCCGGAAAGTCTGCACACCCCTTTCACCTTCTCCACGTTTTATTACGTTACAGACATATTCTGCAATAGATTGAGTTAATTTTTTGTCTCAAAATTCTACACAAAATAGCCAATAATGACAAAGTGAAAACATGTTTTTAGACATTTGTGCTAATTTATTAAAAATCTAAATGTAAAATATCATATGTACACTTAATTGGAGTCCACCTGTGATAAATTCAATTGATTGGACAGGATTGCCAACACCTGCCTATATAAGGTCCCACAGTTGACAGTGCATGTTAGAGCAAACTCCAAGCCATGGGGTCAAAGGAATTATCTGCAGACCTCAGAAACAGGATTGTGTCAAGGCATAGATCTGGAGAAGGGTACGGAAAAATCTCTGCAGCTTTACAGGTCCCAAAGAGCACAGTGGCCACCATCATTCGTAAATGGAAGAAGTTTGGAACCACTAAGAATCTTCCTAGACCTGGCCGCCCGGCCAATCTGAGCAATCGGGGAAGACGGGCTTTGGCCAGGGAGGTGAGCAGGAACCCGAGGGTCACTCTGACAGAGCTCCAGCGTATCCTTGTGGAGATGGGAGAACCTTTCAGAAGATCAACCATCCAGGCAGCACTCCACCAATCAGGTCTTTCTGGTAGAGTGGCCAGACGGAAGCCCCTCCTTAGTAAAAGGCACATCACAGCCCGCTTGGAGTTTGCCAAAAGGCACCTAGAGGACTCTCAAACCATGTAATGTAATGACTAGTCGCCCCGTTCCCGCTGCTGAAAAACATCCCCACATCATGATGCTGCCACCACCATGCTTCACTGTAAGGATGATATTAGCCAGGTGATGAGCGGTGCCTGGTTTCCTCCAGATGTGTCACTTAGTATTCAGACCAAAAAGTTACATTTTGATTCTCATGGTTTGAGAGTCCTCTAGGTGCCTTTTGGCAAACTCCAAGTGGGCTGTGATGTGCCTTTTACTAAGAAGGGCCTGATAGAGGGAAAGATGAATGCAGCTAAATACACCGAGATCCTTGAAGAAAACCTGCTCCAGAACGCTCTGGACCACAGACTGGGGCGAAGGTTTACCTTCCAACATGACAACGACCCGAAGCACACAGCCAAGAGAACAAAGGAATGGCTTCGGAGAAAGTCTGTGCATGTCCTTGAGTGGCCCAGCTAGAGCCCAGACCTGAATCCAATTGAACATCTGTGGAAAGAGCTGAAAATGGCTGTGTACCGACGCTCCCCATCCAACCTGACGGAGCTTTTTTTTTTAAAGTTAATGGGAGTCAATGGACACGTTTTGAAAACTGATGCAATAGAATGTGGATGCTGTAACATATTACACTGCTTATGACATCACAATGCCTTCCTCTACAACATTATTATGAACTACCAATACTATCCCAGATGATTTGACATCACAATTAATTAATTATTTGTATCACTTCCAGGTTCTTTAGACTACTTACCACAAAATAGTCCACATCACCATATTTGAACACTTTCACCTTCTTTAGATGCCTTTTTACCGCATTAGCACTTCATACCGTTTCCATCTTTTATTTACCACCTCACACTGTACCATAGCCCATCATTCTATACCATTTCCAGCAATTGATACCACTGTGAAGCAACCACAACTACAATTTAATCTAGTTTAATTTAAGAGGCTAATCGCGCACAACACAATGTAGCATTCACATTTTAACGTTACGTTGCCATAGACACAGGACGCTTGTCAGTGAGCCGATGTATAGAGAGCTCAAGTGTGATGTCACTTTCGTTGAGTTCAGTTCCGGAAGTAAATTTCCAGAATGGGGTTTCCCAATTGGGATTTAAACAATCAGATTATAAGGATCCTGTTTTCAGTACAATTACAGTACTTCAATATGTGGTACTTATATGACCCTTCTCTCAATCCTGACATCCCTGTGCATTTTGGTTTGAAATTGCACAAATGACACTAATTTATATAATTTAAATGACACTAATTTAATCGAACAAACTACATTTCCCCACGCAGTATGGAGTGTCAACGTGTCGCCTGATTTTACGTCACTGCCCCTACCCTTTGAACGTGGTGTCAGAAATCAAGCTCGCTACCAAAAACAGCAAACTTCAATATTCTTAGCGAACTTTTATGTAATAGGCTATGGCAGTGTCATATACATTTAACAGATATCTTGGCCCTGATAACACTATATATAGCCTGCATTATTACTTTTCAAAGTGGTCTATGCTGTGTATATTTTATCTGCTTAATGTAGGTGATTTTATAGACTGAATGATGACAACAGGTTAGTTAAATAATTTTATTTGTGACTTAGGTCGGGATACAGACCAGTTCAACACATTTAAACATGAACATAACATCCAATCATTTGTTTGCACTAATGGAGGCCAAGCACAGAAGCATATGCTATTGCAGCTATATACATTTAGCTGACTGAAGCAGTACAGTTTTAGTGTTGCTCTTGCTGTGTCCACTTCGCTACATATTGCTGTTTTAACTCGCCAGATCAGCTAAATTTTTAGCTAGCTCTGTCCATTTGTCCAAGTTAAAGTTACACAACTTGCTCCGTCTAACTATATCTCATTTGGTAGATTGTTAATTATTAGCCAGCTATCTTTGACAAATGATCTGCAAACGTTAGCCACCTAGCTCGCTAACTAAAAGAAAATGACACCACGATAACGGTAAACTTGTTTAGACTTGTTTTTTTATATGTTAGCTATAAAAACATGACTACAATATGAAAAGTGGGTGTGTTCAACTGGAGTGGTTCGGTTTACATCGCAAATGTTCCGTTTTTCTCGCTTTTATTTGGAATGACAGTGGACCGATGGCAACAATTTTGTGCAAAACACTGCACCACCTTCTACCTAGCTAATAAATGTTTATAATTAAAATGATTATGTACAAAAAGCGCAAGAATGTAATGCTAGGTAACTACGCTACAAACCAGCGGCAATAGGCTATGCCTGCCTGTCTCTTGTTGATCACTCCAGGCTGGACCGAGCACCGTTCGATCTGTTAGTTCGATCGCGACATTAGTTTGTTAATTAAAAATATATGCCTACAGTCTTGTACCTTTGCTTAAATCATTAAAAAATTTGGAGTTTATTTCAGAAATTAGATAGTTTGGGTGTTACATAATAATGTTATGCAACCGAGAAGCTCGTATGACACCTCACCTTGTTATATCTGTCAGTAGCAGAAAAGTCAACGGGGGGAAGAGTGGGGATAATTTCTCTCCAGGAACGGAGCTGTCTGTTAGTGACGTGGCAACTCCGGATCTCTATATATTACAACCAGATGTGACGACAAATTGAGTACTCAAGTGAGACGTGGGCGGAGTCTGGTTTCGGAAGTAAATTCCCTACGGCAGATAAAACGGGCTTCGGAGACTCTTGACTATTTCTTAAAATATGATCTAAAATCTGATTTATAGAATCAGCCGAAACGTTCCTGGATTAGCCTGTGTGGTTTAAGGATATAGACCATATATCGCATGTTCCAATTTAAATTTTTTAAAGGAATGGATTAATGGTTGTAGTTTGTCTTGTAGTCCACTTTAACGGACTACATATGCAATACTGCAATGCACGGGTGGTTCTCGACCAATCAGATATCATCTCGTCTGGACATTTTTGGCTGTGCTGCCACTGAAGATGAGCTACCGTTAGCTTGCTAAGTTGAGAAGCCCGCCCGACAAGGTCAGGAACTACACTACGGTTAACCACAGAGCAATTCTAGCTTGTAGTTCTTCAAGCTAGCTAGCTAACGTTAGAAAAAAGTGTTTAAAAACAGAGCCGTTTGCTACTGCTGGCTAACGTTATATGAGAACATTTGGAGACAACGATACGCTCGTCCGGAGGGAATTATGGGACGTCGAGTTTTTAAACAGCGGCAGCGCTGGTATATTCACAAAAAAAATACTGAGACTATGTACAGTCAAGCCAGAAAGTCTGCACACCCCTTTCACCTTCTCCACGTTTTATTACGTTACAGACTGATACTACAATAGATTGAGTTCATTTTTTGCCTCAAACATCTACACAAGTGAAAACAGGTTTTTAGAAAATATGCAATTTTATTTTACTGACAAAAATAGGTTATTTAGGAGTTACATATCTGTACTCACCCTTAGCCTAATACTTGGTTGCTGCACCTTTGGCAGTGATTACAGCTTCAAGGCGTCTTGGGAAAGAAGTTACGAGCTTGGCACACTTGTTTCTGGACATTTTTGCCCATTCCTCTTAGCATATCCTTGCAAGCTCCGTCAGTTGGATGGGGAGCATCGGTACACAGCCATTTTCAGCTCTTTCCACAGATGTTCAATTGGATTCAGGTCTGGGCTCTGGCTGGGCCACTCAAGGACATGCACAGACTTTCTCCGAAGCCACTTCTTTGTTCTCTTGGCTGTGTGCTTTGAGTCGTTGTCATGTTGGAAGGTAAACCTTCGCCCCAGTCTGAGTTCCAGAGCGCTCTGGAGCAGGTTTTCTTCAAGGATCTCGGTGTATTTAGCTGCATTCATCTTTCCCTCTATCAGGACTAGTTGCCCCGTTCCTGCTGCTGAAAAACATCCCCACATCCTGATGCTGCCACTGCCATGCTTCACTGTAGGGATGGTATTAGCCAGGTGATGAGCGGTGCCTGGTTTCCTCCAGACGTGACGCTTGGTATTCAGGCCTAAAAGTTCAATTTCGTTTCATCAGACCAGAGAATCGTGATTCTCATGGTTTGAGAGTCCTCTAGGTGCCTTTTGGCAAACTCCAAGCGGGCTGTGATGTGATTTTTACAAAGGATATAAATATATAAATATAAAATATATATAAATATAGTCAAAGCTGGTCCAGAAAAACAACATAGTTTGCAAACGGGCATTATATTTAACAATCCAGGAAATTGACGCTAAGACATAATCACTAGAAAAAAAAATTATTTTTAAAAAGTTTTAGTTAATGTCTACGCTCTAAATGAATGGGGAATTTACTTCCGAAACCAGTGTGACGTAGTCACTTGAGTACTCTATTGCAGTGATTTTCAACCACTGTGCCGCGGCACACTAGTGTGCCGTGAGAGATCGTCAGGTGTGCCGTGGGAAATGATCCAACTTCACTTAATTAGTAACACTTTTGGTTGGTGGTGTGACTCAGGATTTTTTTTAATGTAAAAAATGTGCCTTGGCTCAAAAAAGGTTGAAAAACACTGCTCTATTGAGTATAAATGCCCAGAGCTATGAGCCATGAGCTACGAGCCAGTCTCATAGCTGTGCCTTACAAAGTATAAACTAGGCTTAAGAGTGGAGACTATGCGTATTCATGTGAAAAAAGTTACGATGATTTCATCTGGACACTCTGATTTATCATGAGAAACAAGCGTACATGGTGTTTTGGTAACGATAAATAAGAGAACTTACATACGAAGAAAAAACTAACATAGCATATATTTAGTGCAGATTCTCCGCAAACTTTGCTACATCATGCGGCCCCAGGTCCGGTAAATCTGTTGTGCTCAGTAGCTATTATACGAGCTAACGTTAGCTATTTTTAGCTGTCTGAATTTCTTTGTTTTATTATGTGATACGCTTCCTGACCATTTCATCGTAACATTACCCAATTAGTTCAACCGTTGAGCAGAATGCCAGTGTGATCCAATCCATGTGCCTGTAAGGGGGAGACGGGGTGACACCGCAGTCCTGACCATACCCCTACAATCCTGAGTTTTTTTTTCAATACAAATTCTATGTTTGATTTGTGATGTGTGTTTATTATAGTTATTGACATTACTTTGAATAGATATTTGGTGGATATGTAGTGGATACATCCTTCTGTGATCATTTATAATTAATTAAACTACTTTTCACCCCCGTTATAGCTTATTAAGCAGCTTTACAAAACCAGCATATTACCAGGTTTATTTAATCAATTAACATGGTCTTTCGGTGGAATATTGACTTGTCTTGTTTGTCAGCGCTGTTAGCTTGCAAGTTATGAGGGCTGAACAGTGGCTAAACTAGGTTCAAGGTGAAGGCTGCATGCTACTGCAAGCAATTAGCTGAAAGCAAAGGTGGAAGGCTACGTAGGCCTACATTTTACATTTTGTTTATTTTGTATTCAATAATAGCACATTTTACACTTGAAAACACTCAGTTACACTTGATAACCATACAGCCCCATCAGTTGATTTTAAACATGTTATTTGGCTGTGTCATTTCATTCTTTGTGAAGTAATTTACAGTTCAGGCAATGTGCAAGTGACATTTCTCTCATCCATGTTGGCTTGCTAATAAACTAAACATGCCAGCTATCAGCTTTCCTTTTCATTTGAGTCCGATAATAAATTATCCACAGAGAAAATTGTAATCGATTTGCCTGCTGTGTTTTTTGTTTGTTTGAGACAGTCTCCTGGGTACGTTTACATGCACACTAATACTCTGATCTGAACTCGGTTATGGCACTACTCTGGTTACTGAAATGGTCATGTAAACACCTTTATCCGATAATGTAAGGTCATAATCCATGTTTTCGAAACCCGATTTACACCCCTGGTTTTTTGCCTAAACTTTCAATTTTTTGGGGCATGTAAACACCTTTCTCCAGTTTCTTTTGGCTTTTCAAAACTACGCATGTCAGGCAGAAGAGTCAAAATTATTCCACCTGTCAACATTTGCTATGCCTGGGGTTCCTACAGCATCTCACTTCCAGAATTTTATTATTAAATTAGCATATCACCGGTGAAAATATATTATTCAGTATTATGTGCTTGTGTTTGTACTAGCTTTAGAGATTTAGAGATCGGTAAAGCTAGTGTGGAAAAATTTTTATCATACAGAATGTGTCTGAATATTATTGGTATAATCAGCATTTACATAATCCTAGTAGGCACTGTTCAGGGTGCTGGGGCAGGGAGATTGAGGGAGTGCCCCTCACCTTCCACCCAGGTATTCATACAGGTAAATTCATGATGGGAAATGATGAGGCTTAAAATAATATGACCACTATATTTGATTATACACAATATACCATATAAACATTGAACAAAAAATTAGGAAATTTGTGTTTGGTAGATTATTTCTCTGTTGTAACAATGCTTCTTGGCAATAAATTTTATACCATTGGAAAGCCTGTTTATTTCCCTTTTAAATGGTGCCCCATTTGTAAGGAACATGCATTTGTGGGATGCGCAGCACAGCTGAGTATGTGGGTTGCGCCCATGTAAAATTAGCCAAATCTTCTCTGCCAATGCCAAACAGCTTATTCTGCTGTTGCTAGTGACTCTAATTTGGTGTTGTTTGGTGGATTGGATGATTGAAGTCTATCAGTAACAAGGAAGAAACAAGACATATTGGCAATTTTACAATTTATTAATTAACAGTCAGGAGCCTCAGTAGCGTGTGGAAGAACCATACACAGCCACAACAGCCTGGCACCTCCTCCTCATGCGTGGTCACACACTGCTGTGGGATGGCAATCCACTCCTCAACCAGGATTTGTCGCAAGTCAGCCAACATGGTTGTGTTAGTCACTCTAGCACGAACAGCACGCCCAAGCTGATCCCACAAGTGTTCAATTGGGTTGAGGTCAGGACTGTTGGCAGGCCATTCCATTCTCTCTACTCCCAAATTCTGGAGGTAGTCTCTGATAAACCCCGCTCTGTGGTGGCGAGCGTTGTCATCTTGGAGGATGGAGTTCGGTCCCAGACTGTGGAGATATGGGATTGCCACTGGTTGCGGAATCTCATCTCGATATCTCTCTGCATTGAGATTGCCTCCAATGATGACAAGCCTCGTTTTTCCAGTGATGGAGATGCCGCCCCACACCATCACACTGCCTCCACCAAAAGGTGTTACTCTATCGGTGCAGCAATCAGCATCGCGTTCTCCCCGTCTTCTCCACACTTTGACCCTACGATACAACTTCCGTAGGCAGAATCTGGACTCCACAGAATAACGCCCCAAACCAGCTCGTTTGATACCTTAGACCCTTGATGACGTACAGCCATTTCGCCAGTCATGTGTTCCATACTGTACCAGTGTAATTTACAGCTGAATCTAGTCTTACCCCCCAATTCTCATATAGATCCGTTCAAATGCAGAGAGGTTATAATATCGCTTGTAAAAGTCAAGCCCTGACAGGTGTATGTATTTATCCATTTTAACTTTAAACTATGGATGTGCAGTGAATATTTTTTTGGATTTTGAAACTTGTTTGGTTGTTTTTGCATATTTTGTTTGAATAGTTATTTACTGTATATACAATGGGGGAAATAAGTATTGGACACGTCAACAATTTTATTATCAAACATATTTCCAATGTAGCTATTCACATGAGATTTTGACCAGACATTGGTATTAACTCAATAAAACTACACAGCTAAATAAATTGTAACGTTCCAATTCTTTAAAAAAGTTATGTGCAATAAAGTGAAATGACACAGGAAAAAAGTATTGAACATGCTAAATTAAATGTGATAGAAAAGCCATATTTTTTATATTTGGTTGCATATCCTTTGCATGCCATGACTTTATGATGTCTGTGACCCAACAAAATCAAAAGGCTCTTGATATCTTATTTGCTGGTACTCTTACAAGCGATACTATAACAGCTCTGCATTTGAATGGATCTCTATGGGAATTGGGGGGTGAGACAAGATTTAGCTGTAAATTACACTGGAACAGTATAGAACACATGGTTGGCTAAGTGGCTCTAAGTCATCAAGGGTCTGATGTATTAAACAAGCCTTTAACCATCACTCTGCTGCCAGAAATACAGTAGATATGGATGGATAACTTGAAGGGTTTCTTCTCCTGACTTATTTTTCCATAGAGTTCAATAGGAAAATCTGTCAGGAGAAACAACCCTTAAAGTGATCCTTCCATATCTACTGTATTTCTGGCAGCAGAGTGATGGTTAAAGGCTTGTTTAATACATCAGACCCTTGATGACTTAGAGCCACTTAGCCAACCATGTGTTCTATATTGTTCCAGTGTAATTTACAGCTAAATCTTGTCTCACCCCCCAATTCCCATAGAGATCCATTCAAATGCAGAGCTGTTATAGTATCGCTTGTAAGAGTCCCAGCAAATAAGATATCAAGAGCCTTTTGATGTTGTTGGGTCACAGACATCATAAAGTCATGGCATGCAAAGGATATGCAACCAAATATAAAAAATATGGCTTTTCTACCACATTTAATTTAGCGTGTTCAATACTTTTTTCCTGTGTCATTTCACTTTATTGCACATAACTTTTTTTTAAGAATTGGAAAGTTACAATTTATTTAGCTGTGTAGTTTTATTGAGTTAATACCAATGTCTGGTCAAAATCTCATGTGAATAGCTACATTGGAAATATGTTTGATAATAAAATTGTTGACGTGTCCAATACTTATTTCCCCCATTGTAGTTTGATATAAAAACGTATACGCAACAAAGATTAACATAAGTAGACTATTATTATAGCTAGCTAGTAATTATTATAGCTAGTTATTTATAGCTAATTGCTAGTAGTGGTTGATTTATATTATTGTACTAGCTCATGGTGGAAGGTCCTGATCCCAGTCAGGGCCAGATGGACTGGGAGTTCTCCTCACACTGTTCAATTCTTCTTCAAAAATAAACAAGATCTTCAAGAGTCTGATGAAATTGAGTTTATTGCATATGATTCAATAATGACATACAAAAAACCTGGGCTGGTCTGCGCAGTGCAATTCACACATTCTGTCTCCAAGCAATCTCAGCATTCTCGCTACCCCAGTCTGAATTACTGGGCCTTTTATCCTGTTTTTAACTCCACCTCTTGGGGGCTTACCCTTGCCTTTTTCCAAAGGGGCTGGTCCTTTCCCCTGATACTTTACACCAGAGGTCCCTGTGCCCTTCTTCTTTTTCATGGTCAACAGCGTCCTCTGCTGGTTTTAAGTAAGCATTACATATGGTATTTATTTATACTATAGTTTGATGAAATGCTATGATTTTAATTATATAGGAAATGGCCTGGCCATGGTTTGACCATAGTAGTTCAGTAAGTGATAATACAATGATCTAATAGGTTAAAATAATACTAACTGTAAGATTTTCTAATCTTATTTCCACAGACTACTGTGTACGTGTGGGTGTGTTATGGAATACAAGTTAACATTTTCTTTATAATATGCAAGATTATTTTGTAGTAATATAATCCTTAATACTGATGTTTATAAAGAAGAAGAGAAATTTTTTCTTTGGATCTAATAAACTCTATAATCCTCGAACTGTGCGCACACATACACATTTCCAAGGCTAATGCTGAGGGAGAAAGTTTTTTTGTTTTTCTGTGTGTGTGTGTGAATGGGTTTTTTGTAAGAGGATGAGAGAATATATCTTATTTGGACACTTCAGAAAGATTAGGATGTGTATGCATCAGTGGTCTGACTGTGCCTTTGTAAGAAAATGTGTGTGTACGTGTGAATATATAAATGTAACTAAACTGCCTCTGGGAAAATTATGGAGGCGAGCATTCTGTTAGAATGTGTTTTGTAACCTTAGCTCTAGACACTGCCTAATACTGAAAACAACCATCTATTGTCCATTTCAGATACTATGATCTAAGCTGATTTTTCTGAAATGCTGAGGGAGTGAGTTTTTCCTCTTGTATTTTCCGGTGTGTGTGTGTGTGCGTCCGCTTTTGTGTCTTTGATGCTGGCTCAGAAAAACAACTTTATATAACACGGGACAGGGCCTTGGTTTTTTCCACTCTGGTCATATATTATTTTAGGCCTAATAATTTCGCCCTCATGCATTTACCTGTAGGAATACCTGGGTGGAAGATGAGGGGCGCTCCTTCAATTTCCCTGCCCTTACACCCTGAACAGTGCCTACTTTTCTTCACATCATGTTAGGGAGATTAAACAAAAAAGTTCACTTCACGAGAAAAGCACAACCTGCAATAAAAAAAAATCCAACAAAAGCTTTAAGATCGCTTAATATCCATGAATATTCTCGGAATTTGAGTGCGGAGAACAAAGCGCAGATGTTAACATCCTATTATTATAATGTCCTGTTAATGTCCAGCAAGCTTGTTAGCTTGCTAGATATACAGATAGCAAGCTATACAGAAGTGACTCTAAACGATACCAGGCAGAGGAAATATCCAAGTTAACTATTTAAAATATTTTTCTTTTCTGATGAAATTAGCAAACTAGACCATGGTGGAACCTACGTTTTAGTGTGCGTTAGCTCACGTTAAACTTGGCTAGCAAACTTAGCATTTACATAAAAATTGGGATGCCTCCCCTTACCTCCCCTCCTCACTGTGCAGGCTGCCTCCACTTGATGCAAAAGATTGCTGAACTTGAGAGCAGGATCTTCACATTATATCAAATAAAGGAGGATGAGCAGCTCCTGGACTCTCTGGTGGCATTTCATGATGCAGACAACGACGCCACTCTGCTCTGGCTCGGTCCCAACACCACGGGTGAGCCGGCATCATCCACCATCTCGTCTGCTCCTGTGGTAGATCTCTGGCCCCGGCTTGGAGCAAGACAGAGAATCCTGGCCTCCTCCCCACCCTCTGGCCCGAGCCTTGGGTTGTCGTTCAGGGGGAACAAAACTGGGAAAGCGGTCACCCCCACATACTACAACCTGATGCTCCTCAACCGGATAACACAAACCGGCATCAGGACCTCACTGAATTAGTCAGCCCTCCCCGTTCAGACAGAGGGAGCCTTCCACCTTGCCGTCTTCCTTCTCAAGTGGCGTTGCTCAACCGGGTATGCGTCCTTTTCACCGCAGGAAGCATTGTCGACCTGCAGCCGACGTTACCTCCCGGGCATCAAGGCAAGGCAAGGCAGCTTTATTTATAGAGCGCATTTCATACACATGTGCAATTCACTGTGCTTTACATATACAATAACAAGATTAAAAGAAGAAATAATTAAAATTCATAAAATAAATAAAAAGATAAGGCAATAAAAGAATAAAGAATCTAAAAAAATTTAAAAAATAAAAATAAGACAATAAAATTTGCAGCAGAAAACAGACGTAACTGAATAAAAACAATAATAGATAAGACAATTATAATTACACCTTTGTGGGGCTACTCTTAGTAAAGCAAGTCAGTGTTCATAAGCCCTACAAAACAAGAAAGTTTTTCGCCTGGATTTAAAAGTTGCCACATTTGGGGCGTATCTAAGTGTTTCTGGGAGTTTGTTCCAGGTGTCGGAAGCATAATATTTGAATGATGCTTTACTGTGTTTTGTCTTAGGTCTAAGAAGATCTAGGAGATATTTTGGCCCCAAGCCATTTAGGGTTTTATAGACTAATAAAATAATTTTAAATTCAACTCTCTGGTACAATGGAAGCCAGTGCATCAGAACCCTCACCAAACCAATACTCCCCGCTTGCCCCTCAGGACACAGCCAACTTGCAGATCAGAAGCCCCGTCTCACTCTCCAGTTTCACTGATAATCGGTGACTCCATTATGAGGAATATCAGGGCAAAACTTGCGGTGACCCATTGTTTTCCTGGTGCTACGGTCCTAGATATTTTGGAGCATATCCCAACGGCATGCCCTCATGTTCGTAAAGTTATAGTCCATGTTGGTACAAATGATACCTCTAAACAACAATCAGAAACACTGAAACATGACTTTACTTGTCTTTTTAACGTACTCAAGGTCTGTGGCAAACATATTTTTATCTCTGGTCCAATCCCCACCTTCAGTCGGCTACCGGGCCGTTTCAGTTGAGTCCTCAGTCTCCATACATGGCTACAGTCTGTATGCTAGTCGTCCAACATGGTTTTTATTGACTATTTTAATATTTTTTGGGAGAGAAAAGATGGAATCCATCCCAATGCTCTAGGTACCAGAAGTCTTTCTGAAAACATTTTTTACTCAGTCCAAACCCCCGGACGCAAGTGACTAATTGCTCACCTGGACTCAACTCTGGTCATTAATCAGCACTCGCTTTCTTCTCCACACTGTCAAACCACTACCTTTTTGTGTAGCTTCCCTAAACATTTAATCCCTGTTCATATTGGCAAAAAAGTTTGTGGAAAATTTAACTGCACGGGGGTAGTATTAGCAATCTGATCTATGTACATCGTTCTTCCTTCCTAAGAATAATGCATTCAAGGTATTGAATGCATGAACTTTAGCTCCCAGCACAAATACACTTAAAATGGCACTGTTCAATGTGAGATCTCTATCCAGTAAGAGTTCTATGTTAAATGATTTTATTTTGCCTGCAAACTTAGATTTGATGTTTTTAACTGAATCTTGGTTGCAAGCTAATGATCGCAGCCAGCTTCTTGAACTGTGTCCTCCACGCTATGATTGTTTCAACCAACCCAGGGTCAGTGGTCGTGGTGGTGGCCTAGTGAGTGTTTATAGGAAGAGCTTCAAAAGTTATCAAGTACCCTGTGATGCATTTTCTTCCATTACATTACATTATAGACAATTAGCAGACGCCCTTATCCAGTGCGACGTACATAGTGCATTTCCGAACTAGGAACAAGTGCGTTAAAAACAACCCTAAAAAGGTAAATACGAATCTAAGTACTAGGCGCAGTCAGTATGATTGGGTTTTTTTTTTTTTTGGGGGGTAACCACACAATATTGATAACAATAGTCACAAGGAGGTAGGGGCGGGGTGGAGAGAGGTGCAGCTTGAAGAGGTGAGTCTTCAATCTGCGCTTGAAGGCAGTCAGACTTTCTGCTGTTCTGACCTCCACAGGGAGCTCATTCCACCACCGTGGGGCCAGGATAGACAGACGTCGAGACCGGGTGCTAGTATGAAGAGGGGTGGGTACCAGTCGTCCTGAGGAGGCGGAACGCAGGGATCTGGCAGGTGTGTAGGGTCTGATGAGCTTTTGGAGGTATGGAGGGGCAGATCCTTGGACTGCCTGGAAGGCGAGCACCAATGTTTTGAATTTGATGTGAGCCAGTGGAGGTCAATGAGCAGGGGGGTGACATGGGAGTGTCGGGGGAGGTTGAAGACCAGGCGCGATGCTGCGTTCTGGATAAGCTGAAGGGGTCTAATGGCCGATGCTGGCAGGCCAGCCAGGAGAGAGTTGCAATAGTCCAGGCGGGACAGCACCATCGCTTGGACCAGGAGCTGGGTTGAGTGGGTGGTGAGGAAGGGGCGGATTCTCCTGATGTTGTACAGAAAGAACCTGCATGCCCGGGTTACCACTGCGATGTTCTCGGAGAGGGACAGCCTGTTGTCTATCACGACTCAGAGGTTCCTGGCACAGGGCGTTGGGGTCAGTGGGGTGTCTCCTAGGGAAATAGAGAGATTGAGAGGGGGGAGGTTAGAGCAGGAATGTAGATGAGCTCAGTCTTGCCTGGATTGAGCTTGAGATGGTGGTTGTCCATCCAGCTCTGGATGTCTCTCAGGCAAGTGGAGATGCGGGCTGACACCTGAGTGTCAGAGGGTGAGAAGGAGAGAAAAAGTTGAGTATCGTCAGCATAGCAGTGGTAAGAAAGACCATGAGCAGTGATGACAGGGCCAAGGGATTTGGTGTAGGTGGAGAAAAGGAGGGGACCAAGGACTGAGCCCTGGGGGACTCCTGTGGTAAGGGGACGGGGTGCCGATATTTTACCAGCCCAGGCAACCTGGGAGGAGCATTCCGAGAGGTAGGATTCAATCCAGGCCAGGGCCGAGCCGCTGATCCCCGATGCAGACAGGGACGACAGGAGGATGGAGTGATCTACGGTGTCGAAGGCGGCAGAGAGATCTAGAAGTAGTAGCACAGAGGAGAGGGAGGCTGCCCGAGCTGCATGAAGCATCTCGCAGACGGAGAGGAGTGCGGTCTCCGTTGAGTGGCCAGGTTTGAAGCCGGACTGGTGGGGGTCTAGCAAGTTGTTCTGGGTAAGGAAAGATGACAGTTGGTTAGAAACAGTTCAATAGTTTTGGAAAGAAAAGGAAGAAGAGATACCGGTCTGTAGTTTTGCATGTTGGAGGGGTCCAGCGTAGGTTTTTTCAGGATCGGGGTGATGTGGGCTCTCTTAAAGGATGAGGGGAAGCAGCCAGAGTTCAGGGAGGAGTTCACCAGGGAGGTCACAAACGGGAGGATATCTGGGGTGATTGCCTGGAGGAGAGATGAAGGGATAGGGTCGAGGGCACAAGTAGTGGGGCGATGGGAGAGTAGGAGATGGGTCTCAGAAAGGGGGAAAAAAGTGGAGAAACAGGGGGGGGGACACAGAAGGGGTAGAGAGAGGAAGAGAGTGGAAAACAGTGTCTGTGAGGGGAGGGGGAGTGGGGCTGAAGGAGTTGCGGATGTCTGCGATCTTCTCATCGAAGAAATCTGCGAAGTCGTCTGCAGTGAGGAATGAAGAGCAGGAGGGGGTTTGCTGAGGAGGGAGGAGAAGATAGAGAACAATTGACGGGGGTTAGAACTGTGTTTGCTCATTTTTGTGTGATAGTAAGTTACCTTGGCAGTGGTGACTGCTGTAGAGAACGCCGCTAGGAGAGACTGGTAAGAGGAGAGGTCTGATGCGTCTCTGGATTTCCTCCACATCCTCTCTGCTGCGCGGAGACCGGCCCTTGAGGTGCGCAGGACGTCGGACATCCATGGGCAGGGAGGAGATGGGCGTGTGGGCCTAGAGACAAGAGGGCAGAGAGAGTTAAGTGATGTGGAGAGAGCTGTGAGAAGGGTGTCAGATGCAGAGTCGATGAGAAGTTGAGAGAAGGGTTTGAGAGGGGGGAGGGAAGCAGTGACACAGGGAGAAAGAGAGGAGGGCGAGAGGGAGCAGAGGTTATGGCGGACAGAGACAGTGGGGGTGTGGGGAGGGGAGGGACGGTGTGGAACAAGTGGAAGAGAGAAATAAATTAAGTGGTGATTGGAGGCATGCAGAGGGGTAACAGTGAGATCAGAGCAGCGGCTGTTCCTCTGGAAGACCAGGTCTAGGAGGTTGCCAGCCTTGTGGGTGGGGGGTGAGGTCAAAGGAGCGGAGAAGTGGTAGGAAGGCTGCAGACTGGGAGGCATCTAGATGGATGTTGAAGTCTCCCAGGAGGATCAGTGGGATGCCGTCCTCTGGGAAGCAGCCGAGCAGGGTGTCAAGCTTATCGAGGAAGCACCCCAGGGGACCTGGAGGGCGATAAACAACTATAATGTACAGGTTAATAGGGTGGTTGATAAACACAGAGTGGTATTCAAAGCTAGTAATGGATAGATCAGAGAGGGGGAGAACAGAGAATGACCATGAGGGGGAGAGTAGCAAACCAGTACCACCTCCGTGACCAGACGGCCGGGGGGTGTGAGAGAAGGAGGAGGAGGAGGAGAGGGCAGCGGGAGTTGCAGTGTTGTCCGGTGTGATCCAGGTTTCAGTGAGGGCGAGAAACTGGAGGGACAGGAAGGAGGCATAGCCGGATATGAAGTCTGCTTTCCGTGTGGCAGACTGGCAGTTCCAGAGCCCCCCTGCGACGGTGAAGTTCTCGCAGGGAGTCAGCGAGGGGTAGCGGAGGTTGGAAGGGTTGCGTTGTCGTGGAGGGCCACGTCGTTGGAAGCGGGTTCTGAATGGAAGAGAGCAAACAGGGATAGGGAGGGAGAACACACATAAACTGGGTAGTGTCTCTCTGCCACAAGTCTTTTGAAATGCACACAGCTGATTGCAATAGGCTAACAGCTGTGTGAGACACAGCTGTTACACAGCTCTTCCTTTGAAGTTCTCACTTTTAAACTTGACAGTCTCCATCCGATCATATTTGCTATCATTTATCGCCCCCCAAAACCAGAATTTTTATCCACTCTTGTATTAAATTATGATAGAGTTGTTTTTTGTGGTGATTTTAATATCCATGTTGATGACTCCGCTAATGTTCATGCTACTGATTTTTTAAACATCGTCACTTCTTTTAACTTTACACAGCATGTGTGCGGATCAACACATAACCGTGGCCATACATTGGACCTTGTATTTACCCTGAGTGTAAAAATATCCTCTGTGGAAATACTGGATGACTGTATCCAATAATAAATGTATAGTTTTATACTGTGAATCACAAGGTATTAATACTGTCTCACCCTTGTGCACTCACATCCTTAATGAGCAAAGCGTCTCAAAGTTATGCGCATTATTTTATTGTCAAAGCCTACACCTCTCTGATTATTCCCACACCAATGATCTGGCCGAGCGTTTCAATTCGATCTGATTGGCTTCACTAGATATTATTGCACCTCTTAAGGTTAGGTCTAAGTTCTCAGAAAGAAAGCAGCCTTGGATAAACGACAATATTCGCAGCTGCAAAAGGGAACGTAAGAAAGCAGAGCTTAGATGGAAAAAATCCGGTCTCCAAGTACATTATAATATTTTGAAGGAGCTATTATTACAATCTAACAATATGATTAAGGATGTGAGAACACACAATTTTTCAGTACTTATTTCTGCCCATAAACATAACCCTAGATTTTTATTTAAAACTGTCGATCAGCTGGTAAATCCAGCCCCTCCTTGTGCCCCAGCTGAAAGTGATGCTAATTGTGAGATGTATTTATCTTATTTTATTGATAAAGTGGAGTTAGTTAGAGCCTCGATTTGCCACTTTCTCTGATGTTTGTCACCCGCAACAAGATAGTTTAAACTAGTTTTATCCCATTACCTTGTCTGAACTTTTAGAAACAGTATCAAATATGAGTGTCTTCCAGTCCCCTTGATATAATACCAACAAAGTTTTTACTAAAAGTAATGGAATCTATCTCTTTGCTTTCTGTTTTTATCAGTTCCTTGTCTAATGGTTGTGTCCCTGACTATTTTAAAACTGCTTGTGTGAAAACTGCTAAAAAAAACAACACATCCAGCAACTTCGGTCGCCCAGTCGACGGAAGTCCATTCATTCTCTATGAAGCTGAGCGACGGTCAGCGACCAAAATCGGCCGATAAATGTTGCCCGCAATTTAACTTTTGAGCGACCATCGGCCGTAACAGCCAATCAGAGTTTCACGCTTCATATTTCCCCAACCATTTCGTCAATAATTGTTCCGCCCGATTTCACTCAAATTGCAGCAATGGAGGAGCAGCTAATAATAATGGTCCAAGCCTACCACGTCCTGTTCAATGTATAACATGACCTTAAAGGATATATGTAGCTGTTCTACCAATATCACATTGAGCTCAAACTACATGTTGAGTTTTATACATAAATCTATCTATGTATCTAGATAGATGGATAAAGATCGCTAGCTTGCGACGATGTTAGATATAGGCTAGCCTATCGCTAGCTAGTGAGAACACATCATGATCAGTGTCATGAGAATAGGATCCATGCATTAGTCTCGTCTTTTTGGAAAAAAAATATATTAAATCCCACCCACTTTTGCTCGGACCCACCCAAAATGAATTCCTGGCTATGCCCCTGTGTTCAACATGAACTAAATATATTTTGCAACTGCAAAATCAAGTCCTATTCGGCGACTTAATTAAGTCATTTCAAATTATCTCATTCATTCATTCAATTATGGTTCGCTTTGCCACGCATATCCCTGTGCGTATGTAGGCTTTCCAAAGTTTCCAATTCTTTCTGATATTATGTGTTTACTACGGCTATTTCTATGTATTATCTAGGCTACTAAATGCTGTTATGTTGCTGTTATTTCATTGTAGAAATGTAGGTCCATTAGTTGCCTATTCCTATGTCATATTATGAGGGCTCAATCGCAGAACTTTTGGGCGGTAACGCAAAAGTAGTGTATCGCGTATTGTATCTCCGTTACTATTTCAAACCGTAATGAATAACGAGTATTATAATAGTTTTGTGAGTAACGTGCCAAACACTGGCGGAGAGAGAACATAACCACGGGTTTCATAACGCTTTAACGTCTTTATAGTCCAGGCATTCTGTGAGAAAAAAGGGGTGAACCTCCCACAAATTGCAAAAGAAAATCTGACAAATGTTTATTACTCAGAAAAGTCTCCCCTATAATATATAAAAAGTCTTAAGAGATCCAAGTGGTGGAAAGTATTTTTCAAAGGTGTTTCTTAACCATACCCTGGTACTACTTTTTTGCTTCCGAAAATAACATTTTAAAGCAACATCACTATATTATTACTTGTATACAAGGTAACATGAATTGGCACTAATCCATATAAATGTTGGGATTGATTAACAAAAAGCAAAGACAACTCACACCCAATGAGAGGTGTTGGCTAGGACAATGTACCATTTAAAAAGTGAAGAATAGCCATACAGTCATACTCTTCCATTGCAATCCAATGTTTTATTGTAAGCCAGTGTTTCCATTGATCAACATAACTTTAAAACAAAATTATTTAAATAACTTAAATAGCACTTTTAGAACATAAACAAACATGTCAACTCTTAAACATTGCTGGTCATCATTACTGTAAGTTGCCTGGCTCATCTTCACCATCTTCCTCATCATCACATGCAGCCTGACATGAATTTGCACACCCCGATCCTTTACAGTTACTACATGCAACAGAGCACTCAATGTCATGCTTCTTGCATGTGCACTTTAAGCTGCTGCAGTCTGTCTTGCAGGTGCATCTGATGACCCGTAGGAGTTCCTGTGGAGCTGGTGGTAAGTCCGTTTGGACAGGGACAAGCCCTCCATCACTCTCTTTCCATCCCCATTCTTGTGGCAGGAGTTTATCTACGGTTCCCTTCCACTGCTGCACCTGGTAGTACACACGAAGTCTGTGGTACTTCGCTGCTGCTGACGTAGGTGGTAGACTCTGTGGATGTACATAAGAAGTGCTAGTAGCCACCTTCTCACAAAAGCGCTTGTGTCGTAGTGAGTCGAGTCCCTCCCCAGGCTTCCCATTGTACAGGCACAGCAAAGCATTCTCTCCTGCTGACACAACCTCTGTTGTGGAAGCAGACTGTGTGTCAAACACTGTAGCTTGCTCACGGAAGTCACCGCTGGTTGTGAATTTCTTGAGGGGAACTGCTTTTCCAATGCCATAAAGGCGGGAGGTAGTGTCACACCCGGCTATTGCATGGATGAAGAGGATGTGAGTGAACACACTGGGACCCAGCTGCTGCTTGACAGCCTTGATGTTCCAGACACGTGGCTGCTTTGTGCTTTTCTTCGGCTCAGGTTTGAAGAAGAGGTCGTGTGACTCGAGGTTGGCATGGTAGATGAGGAGGACAAGCAGATCTGTATCATCACCAATGAGAACAGTGTTTGTTGTGGTGGCAGATTCCACTGCTTTTTGCACTATTAGGAGATCAGCATCATCTGGGGCATGGTACGTCTGACAGTTCTTCTTCTGTAGGTGACCACTGAGCATGTTGATGAACTGCTGCTTGTTTGTGTTGTTTGCAAGGAACTCGTCTTTATTCATTGTAACAGGCATGTACTCATCCATGGTTACGGTTGCTCCAGTCCTCCCACCAGTTCGTCTGCGGTGTCATGTCTTTGGTGGATGTGCCCTTATAACCGTCGAACACGACAACTGCCTCTCCATACTTCCTTGTGACATACTCACTGCACAGTTGGCAGATGTCCTTGTATGTGGATCCACGTGTCCACGGGATACGCTGAACAAGTGCTCCACCATCCAACACATACTGAACATGGCCAGTGACTCCTTGAAGGTCAGGTGTGTGGAGTGCCCAGATGGCATCAGCTAGCACTGGCTTCTGTGGCTGTCGAAGCAGCAGGGAGGTGTCAAACAGTGCTGGAGGATGACTACACAGCTCATACTTGAACACTGATGCCAGGTCTTGTGAAGATTTTGCAGCAATTGTGAGTCGCTGGAAAAGTAGTTGAGGATCCATCTGCACTGCTTCGCCATCAATCTTCACTGAGGATTTTATACTCATGGTGATTGCCTGATCCCTCTTCTTGAATGTGTACTCAGCAGTAGTCTTTCCATCCATGCTGGCCAAGATGGTGTTTCCAATGGCCTTTGCCTTATCAACATTCACAGAAGGGTGTGCATGGACCCCAGTTGAGATACTGCGCAAGCTTGGATCTGAGCAAAAGGGCTGGCTTTCTTGGAGATAGTTCAGAACTATGAGTGTGTCCTTCATGTCACGTGCTTGTCTTGTATCTGTCATGTCCTTGTTCTGCTCACTAGTGTTGTGGTTCACCCCTGTCAGCTCTTGCATGGCACTGTTGACTTCAGCACAAGCTGGCATGGAGAGCAGCCATGTCAAACGTTGCATGTCTGTCATGCCTCGCCCTCTTGTGAAGCCACCGCTGGTTTTCATACTTCTCATAAGTACCTGCTCGATGACGAGATCTACTGACAGGCCAGCCCACAGGCGATCACTTCGTCTGACCACATGGAATCCCTCTTCAAATCTCTGGTAGACATCTGGATGATCCACCTGAAGCTTGCACATTCGCTGTACATAGATCCAAACAGATTTTGTGTAGAGATTGTGGCCAGATGCTGCCATGAATGGAAGCATTTCTGATATTGCCTCAAGGTGCAGTGCCCAATTCCCTGTACGTTCAGCTCTCAGAAACTTGCGAAGTATGTCTACCATATCCATGTACTGCAACCAGAGGGCAGCCGTCCTGCTAGTGGATTTCAAGGATTCAGTTTTGCTTTTGAGTAGTTCCTTTATTCTGAGCATCACATCAGCATTGCAAGCCTTCTCTGCAGATACTGATCCCTCCATCAACTGTGCATAGATGACAGCAACTTCATCCAGATCAGAGTTTCCCATTCCATCTCCAGCTCGGGTGTCTTCCACTGATAACATCTGTGCATCACACACTTCTGCCTCTTCAGGCTGCAGAGGGGGAGCCACATCTTCTGCCTCTCCAGGATACAGAGGGGGAGCCACATCTTCTGCCTCTCCAGGATGCAGAGGGGGAGCCACATTTTCTGCCTCTCCAGGCTGCAGTGGGAGAGCCACACCAAGTGCATCAGACAGAATCAGGCCATTGAGGACACCATCAATAAGGAGGTGTGCACGCACAGCCCATGCAATCGCCTTCCCTGTCATCATGTGGACCACAGCATTGGCTGCATAGACAAGCTCCATCACTTCCTGCAACCCAGTACCAGCCATGAGATGCCCAATGGACCCCACAAAACTAATTTCAGTGTGGAAGCCCCCTAGCCGCAGGACTATGTTTTTCAAGTCGCTTCCCTCCGGCTCAGCTTCGATGATCAGCAGGGCCTTCCACCAGTGTGGCTGATCAAAAGTGATGATGGGGATGGCATTGTGGCGGCGGGCATGCTCACATAGAAACTTCAGTGTGGAGTAGATGCATGTGGCATCACTGGGGCTCATGTCAATCATTGGAAGAAAGACAATGGATGATTTCCCTGGGTGAGTGCCATGCTGTACAAACTGCATCATTCCAGACCAGGCTGGTCTTGGTGAGGCAAACAGGATGGCTGTCTTCCATATGAGGTCCTGATCTGCCATTGGGTCCTGAGCTGTCATAGTGACAAGCTTCTGGAATGTCACTGCAGTTGTTCTACGACTTTCTTCTCTGTGGAACAGGAGTGGAATTCTCCCCACCATGGACACGTCAGTTGGGGTGACCTTTGCTCTGAGGATGGGATTGCTGCTCTTGGTAGCTAGTGTTATGGCAGCAATCATGCCCATGCCATGGAAGGTATTATTGCCATCCAAGGTTCGAATGTTGTGGTCCACGTTGTCTGCGGCATATTGGACAAACCCACCAGAGAAGCCAGGAATGTCAGTTCCATGTGACATCACAGCATTATTCACAAATCTGTGCACCTCCTGGTATGAGCAGCAGAATCCAAGCTGGTGAAGAGTATCGATTAGGAAGCGTGATGCAAAATGATGATAAAGTTGGACCCCAAGCCCAATCTGCAGTGGCGCCAGAATAACTCTTGGTCTAGTTGCTTGCATGATTGTCTGTCCGATGGAGGCAGTTTTCAGGCCGATGTCTTTGCCCACAAGCAACCCTTTCAGTAGAACCCTGAGGCTTTCTGGAACAAAGTTGTTGGCCTCCTCTTCAGACTTTAGTAAGTCAAAGACAGGATATACTTCATGGGATGTTTCCACCGATTTGATGTCATCTTTGATAAGTTTGGCAGCAGTTTCAATTATCCTCTTCTTCTCTGTTTCAGGATCAGCTTCCCTGTGAGCATAAAAGTCCTGAAGGATTGCTTTGGCTGTTCTCCTGAAAGTAATCACATTTGGCTTTCCATTAATGCTGGTTTCGATTATTCTGTCACCGAAATGTTCCTTCAGTTTTGACTGCATGTGTGTGTAGCCATATGCTTGAAGTTCTGAGCCTTGGAAATTGTCTTCCATTCGACTAATGAGATCATTCATTGTGATCTGTTCATCGTCATTTTCTTCAAGGAAGTTCACAACTTCTAGAAAGGCGTTGACTCTTTCTTTGTCTTCTGGTCGACCTAGTTTTGTTTTTTTGGCCCCAGTTTTGCTGGTCTGATGATCTGCTGGAATTTGCTTATTGGTACGGAAATTGACATTGCACACTTGGTGATACACTGCATCTGCAGCATGCAGGTCATGAACATGCAGCACACGAGCTTTCACTGTGGCTGCCCAGGCATCTCCTCTTTCATCACAAGATTTCAAGATTGTGTCCTTGAACTCAATCGTCCTCACTGGGAATACAGGCACATCAGAACTCTTCCTCTTGGTCCCAACATGTGCTGACCTCCCACAGAACAGACATCTGTCATAATGGAACTCCTTCTCAGCTGAGCGTAGAACACGGCTGTCAACTTCCATATCACATTTTTTTTCTTGTTTCTTCTCCTTTAGCGCTTTCACAATTTGTTGTGGGTTGGTATATTTTGCGCGGCAGACTTGATGAACCAGTTCCCCAGGTGATGTATGAATGTCATCCTCTCTAGATGTACTTGCTCGGTTAATGGCATCACTTCCCTTTTCAGTCAGGGTGGATGGTGGCTGTTGTCCTTCCTTACCTAAGGGCTCTTTACAGATGGCACATCTCAAAGGGTCACTCATTCTTGCATGGTGCTAAAATCACGAACAGTAAATGAATATTAATTTTTACAGCAAATTAACTGACAAATAACCATTAATGAACTTCACTCATTACTAATTTTGTAACCTTCAGCTTGATCATTTTTGCAATGAATGCTGTTCACATGAATTTTGCAGATCACTACATTTTGTTTTTGTTTTTAACAAATGTTGAAAATTACTAGGATACTAGGCTACCTACAAGGTTAGATGCCAGAACAGTAAGAGTCTGTCTCTCCATGATCAAGCTACTATTTATGTCAACAACACAACCACAATATATTCAGTAACATTAGTTCTCTTAGTTAGCTAGCTAGTGTTAGGTAGGCTAATTTGATGATACATGATGATAACACAGTCTTTCACAATAGCCATGAATGTGCAAATATTTAATTAAATAGGACTAATCTGAGGTAAAATATATTTTCTGTGGTAAAAATTTAAGATAATACTTACATGTGTCAGATCGTGCTGTGTAAAATAATCTTCCTGAGTGGTGACACTACTGATTTTGGATGTGTTCCAGTCAATGTATACCTGACAGTTACTGCCCCAACCAATGCCAACCAACTCCCAACACCCAACATTCTAAAGTTGGCAGTTGTTGTTAGAATGTTGGAAGTTTAAAATTCAGCATGTTCTCCAACAAAAAATCCTTCCAACCAACGCCAACAGTCACCAACAAACATGGCACACCAATCCAACGTTGGTGTTGGTTGGCGTTGGTTGGGGCAGTGTGCAGGCACCTTTAAGAATCAAGGGTTCCTATTTTTGACCCACTTATGAAAGCTTGGGGTTGTAGCCTAATAAAAAACAATTTTTTGAGGAATACCTGGAATATTAAATGATAAAAACGTTTTGTTACAAAGATATTGCAAGAAAACAATTATAATAATTAACTTTATTTGTATAGCACCTTTCATAGAGACAATGCAGCGCAAAGTGCTTTACATCAAAGAAATTACATGCACTCTGCTTCACATAAAAATAGACATAAAATGAACATAAAAACAGGGATAGAGTGCATAAAACTACATAACATACAGATGCGCTGATGCATCTAAGGGTTAATAATTTATTTTTGCACATGCACTGTATTGCATCCAACTCTATATCTCATGTAAAACACTTTGTGGACAGTACTGAGCACTTTGTGTGGACATCAGACAGGAAGACATGCATAGTTCCATTTTTTTAACATGGGCGGCAATGGAAAATTGTGGCATCACCAATTTCTGTATTTTTCAATACTTTCCACCACTTGGATTTCTTAAGACTTTTGACATGTTATAAG
Organism: Ilyophis sp. 1 JC-2022; assembly: GCA_022702515.1. Lineage (NCBI taxonomy): Eukaryota > Metazoa > Chordata > Actinopteri > Anguilliformes > Synaphobranchidae > Ilyophis > Ilyophis sp. 1 JC-2022. The sequence continues at coordinate 53,475,278 of CM040394.1, read as the reverse complement.
TAACATATTTATGAGACTAAAACAGTTGAAAGCATTTCTTTTGCAATTTGTGGGAGGTCATGTCCTACAATGCCTAGACTATTAGGGCTACGGCTCTGGGGCTATAGTATGTTGACTTGATTGCCTTGGAAACGTGTTTCGTGGATAGCGATTGGACTAGGCAGCTGTCATTCAATCAAACCCCGCCTCTTTTTAAGGTGGACTGATTATCAGTACTGATGATCGTCTGCAGTCACGTTGCAATTTACCCAATAGACTCCATTAAATCGCAGCCCAAGAAGTTTCACTCTCCTGACGGACTAGTGGTCCTGAAATTGGACTCGGCCGAAATCTAAAGGCGAGTGGGCGAGCTTAATTTCCAGCCCTGATTGTAAGCATACTTGCGTGCTTGCATACTTCAGTTTGGGACACACTTGATCACATGACCGCTTACTTCCATGCTTGATATACGCACTAACAAGAACGCAAGTATGCAATTTGAGACACAGCCACAGACTAGCATCTGGATGGATGAAGGCATTTGGCATCTGTTGTTGTGATGTAGGCTACAATGAGGTTGAATTTCTAAATACAGTCCATTTATAAAAATACAAATAATTTAAAATACTGCTTTTCAAAGGTATTTTCAAGTACATTAAATTAGTAATTGCCAAACAGGATACAATTTGTGTCATAGTTCCGGGCTCTTACCACCAGAGACCGCTGTTACCCATTTCTTTGTGCAGCTGTCTCGTTGCTTTGTGTAATTGATTGTAAACATTCCATTAATGTTCACCCCCATTCCGCACATGTTTCTCCTTTACCCGCATTGTGTGCACCTGGTTTACCTTGTATTTAAGTCTGCCTTTGCCCTCAGGTTTTCATTTGGTCTTTGTGCTCTGTATTCTGTTCCAAGCCCCTTGTATGATTATCTTTCTCTCGAGTCTCATTGTGGTGTTTTATTCATGTATTCTTGATTTTTCCCTTTTTCTCCCAATTTTGTAGCCAATTGGACCCTATGCAATTCAATTCCCCCCTATAGCAAGAGAATCGCTGCTACAACCCAACAATTGGCTGGTAGCAGGAAAAAGGGCGCGACTCCTCAAGCTCCTAACAATGATTCCAGCTCGCCCAGGGCTGTCTTATGTTCAACGATTCTCTCTGAGTCCCTCCCCCAACCCCGGGAGCAGCCGCTAATGATCACTCCCTCAAGGCACCAGCCATACTTGGATCTGGCAGGACTGGGGATCGAACCCCCGATCCTCGGGCGCAACCGTATAGACAGAAAGTCTGCGCCTTTGTCCGCTGCACCACTGTGGTGCTATTGTGGTATTTTCCAGTTAATACTCCTAGTGTTTTTCCCAGTCTCTAGTGTGGTTTGCCCCCCCCCCCCCCTAGAAACGGCCCTGGCGGCAAAGACGCAATTTTGTGAATGATGCACGTCTCTTGAATTACTTCTTGAAATATCTGCCCAGATATATCAATTTTTCTTAGTACTGTACTACTGTTTTTGGCTTTTTGTTTCACCAGGGAATGAATGTACCTAAATATAGCAGGCGGCAGTGTAGTACAGTGGTTAAGGAACTGGGTTTGTAACCGAAAGGTCGCAGGTTCGAATCCCACGTAGGACACTGCCGTTGTACCCCTGAGCAAGGTACTTAACCTGCATTGCTTCAGTATATATCCAGCTGTAAATGGATTCTATGTATAAATGCAAAAATGCTGTGTAAGTCGCTCTGGATAAGAGCGTCTGCTAAATGCCTATAATGTAATGTAATAGCAACAAAGCAGAGGCGGAAATCGGGAAAGCGGAGGCGGATGCGGGAATCTCAGGGCCACATCCGTTATCTCAGCAAAGACTGTCCAGCCTAGAGAATATAGCTAGGGGAAACCAAAGCTGGCCTCTTGGAAGACACGTCACGCCTAACCAATGTGATGACACCAAACCTAGAAGGCACAGATCTTTTACGTGCCTCCGCCGATTCAATTCAGTGCAACGAGAAGCTTCAGTCGGTGCTACTGAAGGCCCCTAATATAAAGTATCAACATTTGCTGGTATGGTTTCATATTAAAATTGTAGTAGGCTTACCACATTACTTTCCCAGTACCAGGTACCGCAACCTTAGATAAACTAAATCTGCTCACAGTGAATGCGCAAGGTGGCGAGCAAATACGAATTATAAGCCTACTATAACTTCTAGCAGCCCAACTTAGTATGCACGAAGCAGTCCCATAAATACCCGTTAATGGTAGTAGTATCCACATAAAGTTACGCGCGTAACATTATAATATGAAATAAGGTTCTCTGCAATCAGTAGGAGGCTAGGCTAATGTAGCCTACAAAAGCCCTGGCAATGATACAAATTAGCAGTAACAATGTACGAATAGGCTACAACACGTAAATTCAATCTGATAACTAGTAGCTAGCTATCCAAGTAGGTTATGCAAATGTGTAGGCCTACAAGAGCAATTATGTCATGATAAATGCAAAAAACCATGCAGGAAACCGATCAGGCCAACGCCGGTCAACGGTAGGCCTAGTCTTCCCAATTTACTGATTACTCACACAAACTGGTTATGATAATAGTTGGAGCAGCAGTGACGTTAAAACGTGTTACGGTCCCAAAATGGACTGGACCCAAACACAAGACTCAGAGACAGCTCAGGGGAAAACTCCGCCAGGGAGCACGTTTAATAGGACAGACAGGCAGGGGCAAGACAGAAAACGAGCCATACAGACAGGCAGGAAACAGGCTGGGACAGGCTGCGCAGGAAACGGGCCAGGACAGGAGGCGGCTGGACCAGACAGGACAGAAACAGGCAGGAACCGGCAGGACTGGAATCAGGCAGGTCAGGGACTCGAAGCAGGCGCGGAGCGCCTCGGAAAGGAACAAACAGGAACAGGCACAGGGCCTGCGGTCAGGAACTCGGAACAGGCGCAGGACGCCTCGGATAGGAACAAGTGCGGGGGGCTGCAGTCAGGGACAGGCACTCAGCCTGGGGACAGGAGCGGGGAGCCGGGGTAGGAACAGGGGAGCCTGGGTGGGTACAGGAGGCCTGGGCAGGACAGGAGGGCTGTGCATGTACAGGGTAGGATGAGCCTGAGCTGGAGTCGCCAGGGGGTAAAAGACAACCAAGACTGGGGGAACCGGGGAAAGGGTCCAAACAGACGCCAGGGCAAACGGATGGAAAAGGGCAGGAAGCTAAATGGAGGGAAGGCCGAAAAAAGCTGACGGGTGCAAAACAAACTCAAGAAAAACCACAGGGCACGACACAACAAACTCACAAGCAAAAAGACAAAACGGTCTGGCCCCAAACAAAAAAACAAAGTAGACCAGTAGTTCCCAAAGTGGGTGGCGTGCCCCCCTTGGGGGGCGTGAGGGTACTGCAGGGGGGGCGCAGGGAAATGGGATGGGAGGGAGAAATTAAGTGTATTGTTCTGGGGAAAAAGCTCAATCGCCTTCAGTTCAAAACAGCCCAGGTGGAACGAAATGTAGAAATATGTTGCACACGAGACCTGTAAGCAAACACTGTTACTGTTGCTGGGTTACAGTTTAAAAGACCGCCCGCCCGCACTCGCACCTTCCTTCCACAGTATGAATTATTAGCTATCAACTCTTGAGAGAAAAAAAAAATGGATAGATTCTTGACAGGCTCTAAAAAAAAGGCACACCGCGCCCCAAGTGTTCCAGGTAAAGCCACAAAATCAAAGATACGAAAATATGACAAGGCATATCTCTCTTTCGGGTTCACTTGTATTGAGGTCGGTGAGGAGCGGCCAGTGTGTGTGCTCTGTTTGAAGATTCTCGTGGCTGACAGTATGAAGCCCTGCAAATTTAGATGTCACCTTGAGACAACACACCCAACTGATGCTAACAAGCCCCTTGAGTTTTTCAAAAGAAAGCTTCAAGAATACAGAGGTCAGCAGACTCGCTTTAAAACGTCATCTGTAACTAGTAACGCCCAGCTAGCATCCTACAAAGTGGCATACAGAGTTGCACAATGTAAGAAGCCACACACTATTGCAGAGGACTTGGTACTCCTTGCTGCTATGGATATGGTATCTGTGATATAGACGAGCCAAGTGCCTAGAGAGAGCAACTCATTGACAAAATCAAGAATAAACGCTTCGCTCTTCAGGAAGATGAGGCCACTGACAGCAACAAGGACTGCCTTTTAAAAGCTTATGTGCGGTATATTGACAGTGACACAAATGATTTGACAGAGGATTTTCTAAATGCGAACAACAGCTGATGAACTGTTCACAATAATTGACTATGTGAGGGAAGCAGATTTGAAATGGGAGGAGTGTGTGGGGATCTGCACGGACGGGGCTCAAGCCATGTCAGGGAAACGGGCAGGGCTGCGTGCACTGATGAAGAGCTCAGTGGACGCACTGTATCATACACCGGGAGGCACTCCCATCCAAATAGCTGAGCCCTGAGCTGAACAATGTTTTGAATGATGTTATCACTGTGGTAAATTATATTAAAACAAGACCCATGAAGGCTCGTCTTTTCTCCACTATGTGCAAAGAGATGGGCGCAGAGTACACTGCTGCAGAGTTCCGATGGCTCTCTCGAGGCAAAGTGATGTCCAGGGTGTTCGCCCTGAGAGATGAGATAAGAATCTTCCTGGAAGAGGAAGGGCACAAACTGGGAATCAAATTTCTCGACAAAGATTTCCTCATGAAGCTAGCCTATCTGAGTGACATGTTTGAGAAGCTCAATGAGATGAATCTCCAGTTGCAGGACACCAACACATAATTGCCACAGCTGACAGACAGGATACAATCCTTTACAAGGAAACTGGACATGTGGGGCAGTATACTTGAGCAGGGAAACATTGACTCATTCGAGAATCTCAAGTCATTCATTGAGACCAATGAGCTGCAGAACAGAGTGCCTCCATGTATGAGAGATCACATCTCAGCCTTGAAATCAGATTTCCACAAATACTTCTCTCCGAATGACACCAGCAAATACGACTGGATTAGGGGGGGCGCTGAAATATTTAATTACCAAAGGGGGGCCTGAGTGAAAAAAGTTTGGGAAACACTGGGGTAGACTAAATCCAAAAACTGACGAGGACCGAATGAGAAACAGGTGGGGGGAAAACTAACGAGAAAACAAGATAAAAACACAATGCAGGTACGGGGAGTGAAAACACAAGTGGAGGGAGAAAGGGAAAACACGGGGGGGGAATGCCAGACAAACAAAAGACCAGAACAGGAACACGGGACATGACACTATGTAGGCTAATCATTATGTCAAAAATATTAGTCGCCCACTTCCAGTGCAAGTCAGCGACATATAGGTTATGCAAACAGGACCAACCAATGTTCCAAGGCAGAGTGTATAGGCCTCCCGCTTAGGTTAGCCCAGAGATCATATAAACGTCAACGTGTATGCCTCTAAAACCAAAATAGTCTGTTAATGTTTGCTAGCAACCACCGGTTGAAAGATTTCAAATAAAACAAGCAAGGAGGTCCGGGTTAAGGCCGAAACATACCTCACACAACAGTGTGAAAGACAAACCAGAGGAAAGCACAGATCAAACAAGAAAATAGTTTACTGTTGTTGCCTGCTATAGCACCACTCGCTGCAACACTATAGCAAGAATTTCAGGTGACACATTTTATAACGAAATCGACACAGCTCGAAGCGTCCACATTCGAGTATTTGCATGAGATGTGTTTCGGAACTTAGGGCTATGCAAACAGTTTTTCTTTTGCCATGACACATATGAAAGACAAACCAGAGGAAAGCATGGATCGAACAAGAAAGTGGTTTACTGTTGCCTGCGTCCCTCGCTGCAATGCTCTGGCTTGTCATGAATCTAACATGATAGCTGGAAACTATAGTACCACTGCAACCTGAGGCTGATGACTTGCACTGAAGTGGATTAGTGATAATGCACAATCACAAATGCACAATTATTTTATTAGTTTTGCAACCACCAAAAGACTTTTCACCGGAAAAGTTTTGGACTACATTTTTAGCGGCAGTTTAATTACTGCAATTATTTTCAGTTTGAGCAAATGAGTCTTGAACTAAGGCTACTTATGGCTAAGCAAAAATTTGCATAATCCAAGTGTTCTTTGCCCCATCTAGTGGATACGATGGACATGGTTATAGAGGATCTCAAAATGTGTCTGCTGCCTGTGACAAATTCATATTGAAGTATGGTAAATTACTAATTTAGCTTAATACCTGTTGTTATTTACCCAGGTATAAAGAATGGCAATGCCTGGTAGTCTGCTTTACTGGTTCATCTTAGATATATCTATCTTGTTAATTCCACAATGAAACACGTTTTCATTCACCCATCCCATTCAGTCTACTAACAGTCACAATTACCCTCTATATAAACTGCTGTAATAATCCTAATCGAAATAGCTGTCAATAATGTTCAAATTTCTACTTTTTTTCCTCAATGTTGCCCTGTAGTATTTGTTTACACTGCTGTAAATTATTAAAGTGGCCATTTGATTCACTCTACAAATTTACAAAGTGTTTTCTGCTGGGATACTGATGTTTGCAGGCAAAGTATTGAACAAAACAACTAAATGAATGCTAAATTACTGTGCCTCCCAAAGGGGCTTACAAGGGGTTTTCAAGAAAACTTTATTTCTGGACAAGTGGTTCATTTTTGGAAATCACGTTCATAAACATGCATGGTTTCAAATAAAATGAGTCAATACCAAAGTACCTTATTTTGTATAGAATATATTTGAAAGTACAACATTATTTACAAGTGTAAACATATACTGTTAATAATATATAATAACATATCGGAAATCATTTTTACACATTTGTACATATACAGTATAAACTTATTTTTTCAGAATTTGTGGAAGAAGAACACAAGTGAAGATGGTACTGTTTTTGTTTTACGTTTTCTAAAATAACGTTTTTTCCTTCCTCTGAACTGATAGGCCTGTAATGACACTATAAAGACCCTGGGGTACTCTCTTCACACTAAACAAGAAAAATCCTATAAGTACATGTCCAAATTATAAATTTACATTTAAACAGCATCAAATAGACCTGGGGCCACATGTATAAAACTCTGAGTAAAAGAATGCGTGAGAGGGAGAAAATCGCAAATCTGCTTTCGCAACGTTTAGCATTTTCTCCCTCTGCCTTTCTATTATGGTGTTGCCATATCACACTGTCTCCAAAAATTGCATACACATGTTGTTCAGCATGTGCAGAAGTATGCAGGTTCTCTTATGTTATACATCTGAATTTCTGCATGGAAACTCGCTTACGCAGCTTTCTGAGGGCATTTTCCTGCTCAGCACTGTTAATACATGTGGCCCCTGGACCATAAAAATGTATGTCTTTCGGAATTATCATTTTTCATGGGCATTTCCGATAATTTTATCTAATGATAATAGCATTTAATCAAAGGTAATATGTCTACCTTTTTAACGTAGACAAAATTAAAAAAATAAGACATCCACAGAGCTTGTAGAAAGATGCAGAGTAAAAGTATTGCTTTTCCTCAAAAAGATTATATTGACTGTGAATTTGTAATTTCAAATATATTTTACGGTCTGTAAGCCGTGTTGTGTTTATGTCTGTCTGAGACATTAAATAGGGTTACCGCCTCCAACAACGCTCCTGAGTCAGTAGCATGCAGAGGAATAAAATGCGCAGCTGGTTGCCAGCTAGTTACAATACATAAATGGCTGACTTCGTTGGTAAGCACTACCAGCACTAGACCCAAGAAACCCCGCTATCCATCTCAAAAGTTGAGCAATAAAAGTCGGAAGTCACCATCAGTTTGGCTTTTGGTTGGTGGAGTTGGGAGTTGAAAGGGCTGAAAAGTCAGTTGGCTACCCTTCCTGACAGGTAAGCTAAGTAACTTACAGCAGACCCGAAGAAAACATTCAAGAAGATGACATGTATGCATGCATGTGTGTATGTGTGTGTGTGTGGTTGGTTCTCAGAGCACCGCGCCTGTCAGGTGTCGTGCCAGGGAACTTGGGTGGGGCATGAGGGCCACCTGGACTGGGGGTGGGGTGAGGGCCAGACCAGAGCCTCTTGTCCCCGGCTGGTGCCTGGTGCTCTTCTGGTGCGCGCGCAGTCCAGCCAGCTGGGAGTAGGCCCTCTGGCACATGTGACACTTGTAGGGCCGCTCTCCGGTGTGCAGCCGCACGTGGTTGCGCAGCGTGGATGACTGGCTGAACCGGCGGTCGCAGTAGCGGCAGGCGAACGGCTTGTCCAATGTGTGGATACGCATGTGGGAGCGCAGGTTGCTGCGGGAGTTGAAGCCACGGTGGCAGATGACGCAGCGCATTCGGCTAGCGATCGAGGAGGAGAAGCAAGGTGGGGAGGAGGAGGAGGAGGAGGAGGATGATGATGATGATGGAAAACCATCGCTCGAATGGGAGTCATCTGTGGGGGGGGATTGATATGAGTGGTTTTAATCAGTCTCACAAATAGCTGTGAGTACAATAATTGGAATCTAGGACATGCTTTTAAGGGACATTTCACATTTTCAGATTGTGGTTGCTGTTAACCCCTTCGTGCAGATGCCAAATTTTTCGTGGTGAAAAAATATATTTATGAACACACAGGGAGGTGTTATAGTCCACTGTGTCACACATGGGTCGGTATAGTTGCAGGTGAGACTGGGTGGGGGAGGCTTGTTAAATGGACTAGCTAGGCGACAACAGTGGCACTTAGAAACTCTGTATTTCGTAGAGTTGTCACAAATCATACTAATAATCTAAGAACATGAAGTTTGTTGTTTCCACTCATAGTTTGGTTGCAGGAACAATGAATGTCTTATTTGAGCAATCTCATGGTGCCGACGGCATGGCCACTAGAGGGTCTGTGCGAAGGGGTTAATATTAATCCTCTTACTTTAAAAGAAACTGAAGCTGGTCTATCTGAAAATTATATAAGTGTAAAGTGATTTGTTGGATGCATTCATTGTCAGCCATCTAATGGTAATGCACTTGTAGAGTGCTTAGAACTTCTAAACAAACAATTGTTTTAAATTTTTGTCTTTTTTCCTCCCAAACCTTTAACATTCATTCCAAACTCAAGTGAGACACCACAGGTGAAATAATAATTGCAATTGCTCAGAGTCCAAGATTAGATCAGATCAGGATCTATCAGCAGGTAAGGCAATAGGTTAAGCCAAAGCCCTAATGAACCCTTTTGTAACCCTTAATTGTACTGATTGCAATCAGAATCCACCCAGACTGCCCCACTCCTCCTGTCTGCAGCAGTTTAAAGCTCCTCACCACTCTTGTTCTTTTTCTGCTGTTCCTCCTTGGTTCCAGGGACTCCTGGGATCCCAAGGAAAGTGTTGTAAGAGTTTCCATACCACGCCAGAAGCTCGTGGTCTGGTGGGATAGACTGCAGAAAAAAATGGCTTATTTTAAAAGATGAGGTGAAATGAGACTCCCCTACTCACAAGCAAAGTTGGATCATTGAAATCACTGACATCACAACAAAATCACCGACATCACAGTGAAACCTCTGACATCACAGTAGGAATCACTGACACCATAGTGGAATCACTGACAACACAATGGAATCACTGACACCTTGTGTGTTGCTATTTCCACATCCCCTTCCTCGTCTCCTGTCTCTTTCTATTGTTCTGGAGTAATACATGTTCTTAGAGACTTCTCTGTCTTTGTTTTAAGTCAGAGGGTGGTGGGTCTGACAATTCCTAAAGGCCAATGCATAGTCACCAAAAGAATTATGCGTACGGACATCCGCAGGATCTGCGCAGACCTAAATGTCATCATAGCAGACCCAAAACAGACCCTGAGCGGACGTCCACCTTGGTAGTCCGTGCAGCAGTAATTTTATGTGTCCGCACAGACCTGGCGTTTCACCTACAAGTGTACCGTGATCTTCCTCCATGAAGGATGTTGTTGTTTGCAATTTGCATGCAAAAATTATGGAAAATGTAGTCTATAAAGAGGGGTTGGTATGCTCGACTATGAAAGACAAAAGTCCACGGACAGCCTCCGTCCATGTACATGTCTGCTCCCTGTTTTAAACATCCTGTATCCACCTTAAAGTGTTTCTCCAGCCCAATGGCTCACTTTTGTCTGTGTAACGCAATTCAGAGATGCACTGCTCAAAACACGTGTTCTATTGGCAGCTGGTTTTCTCATATCTGTTGTGGCCTGAAGCTGTCTCCCTTCACTAAGCTCTTATAATATAGTAGCAAAAGAGCAGGTCATCCCCAGCGCTGATTAGCACAGATGAGAAAATGAGAATTGATATTTTGCAATTTAACAATGAAGAGTAGCCTATAGCAGGGGTTTTCAAAGTGGGGGCCGCCAGGGGGCGCCAGGGGGGCCAATTGGAAGGGAGAGGAAAATGGAAAATGCAAAAAAATATATATTATTATAATAATAATAAAATAAAATGTATTTAAAAAAATACATTTCAATTCAATTCATAAGATTATTGTGCCGGTTTAAAATGAAATATAAATTGTTATAAATCCTTTCATATCGAAATGAGGTCTTTTCCATGCCCTTCTTTCAATCGCAGCCAATAACTAACCGTCTGCCTGTCAGTCAAAGTGTTACGTTGAGCTGCTAACGGCTCGATTATGGAATCAAAATAGGGTCAAAAGTATTGTGTTGTGTATTAAGAAGCTGTATGTTTGATTTTAAAAATATTTGCTAGTGTAATTTAAAAGTTTTTAAAAAAAAGCCATTTCGCAATAGGAGGGCCCCAGCCAGAGGCTACGGCTATTTGGGGGTCCTTGGCATGGAAAGGTTTGGGAACCCCTGGCCTATAATAATAACAATAATAATAATAATACCTTTATTTATATAGCACTTATCAAGCAATACAGCACAAAGTGCTTTACAACACAACAAGAGAAGTAAATAAACAACAAGGTGCATAGTAACTATAGTGAACTATATTCTCTTTTTGTAACGAGAAAAGCCCATAGGAGCCTTGTCCAGCAATGCCTTATTCACCTCCACTGCCTTGTAGAAGATGCTACTGCCAATCTGCACCACTTCCAGGTTCTGCTCCTGGTCAGTGCGCGCGCACTTAATGTAGGTAATCCAGCTGCGGTGATCTGCCTGGCTCGCGTCAATGAAGTAGCGCACCGTTCCATCCTCGTTGAACACCTGAGTGCACAAGAAAACAAAACATCACACCTCTGTGACGGCCTGCGTGGATCTGTGCTACGATCTGAAGTTTTTAAATAATACAAAATAGTTTATTTATATGTCGCCTTTCATGATTTCAAGACGAAATCACGTATTTTTGTCCTCTCTTGTCACAGGGCACGGTTACACACACACACACACACACACACACACACACACTAACCTCCCACATAAGGTTGTTGTTCCTGAAGAGGTCCACGTGCTGGGGGGAGATGACTCTGCCAGTAAAAGGTCCCATCTCCGTGCCAGCCTTGATCCAGGTCTTGGAGAATATGCCGAGTCCCTCCCCGGGAATAGAGCTCTGGGCGATGATCACTTCGCTGGGTAGGACCAGACTCGAGAGCTTCTGCACTTCTGCCAAAAGGAAAGAGTGAGTTACGTAGATTTCAGGACTGCCGGTATAGATGTGTGCGAACAGGTACTTTGCTTGCGCCTGGCGGCAGGTATCCTGTGAGCCACTTCTGGTCTCGCTCAGTTTCGCTTATTTGGCCAAAGAGAAAATCTGAGAATTGAAATCTGAAGAGACGCGCTAAAGTGGCATTAAATGTTTGGGGGAAGAAATTCATAATAAAATGACCTTTCGCAAATAATAATTAAAGTATAAATAAATAAGTAAAAATACCCGGAAATTTTTTTCGAAGATGGAATGATGGATAATATGATTTGATTTTTTTTTACATAGGCCTACAAATAAAACGGTTTTACATATGAAGGCTTAGTAATAAACAAACACGTCCGGCAAAAAATAGACCCCTTTTAAAAATAGCAAGGTTATCCTGTAGCAGTTTCTAATCCCCATTGAAAAATAATTTAATAGGGTGGTAACTATTTTTGTATTTTAAGCAGGGAAAATAATACCGCGTCTTAGGTGATGGAATATTTAATCTTTGCAGCCCATTAATTTTATTAAATGGATAAAGCTAAACTGAATGTTCAAGAAAATGAATACGCTAAACCGCGCTTTCCTCTTTACACAAAGCTTTAAAAACGTAGGTTTCTTTAATGTCCATTTCAAAGACATTTTGAGGCGGGTAAAAAAAAAACATTCCGAATAGGGGTTAAACGGTCTTCTATAGCTTGGGGTCCAGCAATCTGTCATGCTTTAGATGTGATATTCATTAAACTCAAGTGGAAAGAAACTACTAATTCCAAATTCATTATCCCTTTAAGAACTTTGTAGCTATAAATTTACGCGGAATGAAATGAGAACTTGTTTAAAAGGCCCGGGAATTTGTCTGACAAAAAATGGAAATGCGATTAGATGGTTGACATGATATGAATAGCAATAGAATTAGCCTTCATGGCGCATTACTGGAGGAACAGTAACCTTTGTAGGTGAGTAAAAGAGAAAAGAGCAGCAGCCCCATAGCTGCCAGCTGAGAAAAAAGACTGTCCGGAGACAGACGAATGAGGGACATCTTAAAGAAAGGGAACCTTTCTCGCTTCTCGGTTTAAGTGGAAACTTTCTCAGGTCAAGCACAAAGTTAACCAAATTAATTTAATACCCCTTTTTTCTTTGAGTCAGCAACAGTTACACGCCTAACAAGCTTCTAAATGCGGGGTCTCAATGCGCTAAACGGGTTAATGCGCTAAATAGGTGGAAATAAAGCGGAGAAAGTGGGGAAACTATAGGAGAACAGTCAGTAATGCGAATGCGAAAGTCACGGGGACCTTGGGAAGAAATCTCGAACAGTGCGCGAGTGTAAAGTTTTAACTTTTTTTCAGTTCATTCCAGCTGGCAGCTGGGGCAGGGTACAACGAGACCCCACCTAAGTTTTAAGATCTTATTAAAAGGACACATTCTTAGGTCCTTAATTCCATTAGGCTAGCCTACCGTAAATGTTTCGGCCAATGAGATTTTTAGCGCCAAAGAATCAAAAAAGTTGGCAAGTCAACAGAATAAGCAGTGTTTTTGTTTTAAATACAAGAAGAAAAAGGTTAACATAACTAGTTAACATTAAGTTAACATATAGTAGCTGAAGTTGGAATTAACACAAAATAGATTTTTATTTAAAAGAATTAAGTAGCCTACACAACAAACTTCTTATCTGGAGGTTCTTCCTTAGGCTCGCCTACATATTTAAAATATATATATAATTGTCTCTCGAACCACGTCTCTCCCATGCCGTTTGCGGCTGTAGCCTACTATGTCTTCATTTCTACACAAACGAATAGCCTAAATAGCAAGACATAAAGGATGTTCACGTCCGACAACTTAAAACACAGGAACTCCCATTTCTATTGGTTACTACTGTATAAAAAATGAGGACTCAACTGACCTCCAGGAAAAGACTGCGCGAGGACCTCCGCGGTGAAGGCGTTTTTCGGACTGGCGGCGTCGCGTTTTTCTTCGAGGTGTTCCCCCAGCAGGTTCCTCCAACGCCCGTACAGGAAGCAGTGCAGAATATCTGACGTAATGGTTTCGGAGAGTGAAATGCCTGGCGCTTTAAATCCAGATTTAAGTGCCAGAGTTGCTGCGGGCAACACCGTACCCATGGCACCATCAATTTCAGCGATAACTGAAGAAGAATAATAATAATAATAATAATAATAATATAAGAATAATAAATAAGAAATAATAATAAATAGTTTTTGGCGTTGAAATGGCGTGAAGTCTGTTAAGGGTCAAAGGGAAAGTGCAAATAAAATAGCCTACTGCCGATCTGTATGCTAGCCTATAATTTTGCCAAAATTATATTCCTCCTTAGCATGCACGTTGAAGTTTGAAATGTCCTTTCCGAGTCTCGGCTCTTCTTATATGTGGTTGTTTGACCCTCTCTGATTAGTTATTGGTGATCCTCCCCTTGTGCCATAGACTTGCTTGCCCAAGAAAAGGGAACAGTCTTCAATGAGTAGACACGCCATTGGGCAAGTAAACAGTGAAGGAGGAGAAGCGGAGAGAGCAAAGTGGGCGTTTGAAGCAAGCACCCACTAGAATCCTCTCCGCAACACAAACACGCGCCACCTTAAACTTGGGCGCTCCACCTATTGATGCAAGAGACGACGCAGTCACGCACCTATAGCCAATTAACGCACTGTACCTTGCGACGACGTAAAAACAAATCCCGCATCTCATCCAGCATGAAAGAAAACATGGTAACCGGGTTAATTGTGATATGATTGAAATGTATAGTCATACGCCTATAGATTTTAGACAGATTTGTGAATATTTTTGAATTAAGAGCGTAGCCTTCTTGAAATCTAATTTGTCAATAATCTCTACTTTGCAAAAATATAGGTTTATTTTTCTACACAGATGTATGGAGTGGACGCAGAAAAGGCTATTGTCTACTATTATTTAATGTACTGTCCATTTCCGCATACTCAATATACTCAAAATTCTATTTTCCAATCCAACAACTGTGATATCCTCAGAATAAAAATAAATAAATAGCTAGCTATGTCAGGTGTGTGCGCGTGCGTGCGTGTGTAATTTTTAAAGGTACCTGTAAAAGTTGATTTAACACAACATTTTACTGTGTAGGGTAGACTATTCCTGTGTTCTCTTACATTTTATATTACATTTTATATAGGTCTAATATATAGCCTATATTGTGTTGCGTAAGGGCGTCTACATAATTCACAATTTACGTCATTTCTCCTGCATGAATACATTTATTTGAAGCTGGGAGTAGTTTTAACGTTTCTTCTCAGACCTTTAAGCCCCAGTAAAATGAATATGGTCCTTGGTAATAATTCCCTGAATAAAATAGTTAAGAGATCTATGCGTTTTAAAGTAGACTTTTGTTCTCAGGCACAGAGACATGTAAATCGTCTTCGGAGTACTTTTCTATCTCTGGTAAGGGTAAACGCTTATATTCATGGATGTAAATATAAAGCCTTCAGTAGGCTAGGCGATAGTATTTATATGTGTGTAGCCATATACGGTCCTTCTCTCAATAGGCACAGCCTATTTATTCCGCTCTGGTTTACGGGTTTGATGGACTGGGAGTAAATGGGCAGTTTTCCCCAGTTTTCCAGCAGAGAGAACATCTTTATTCTGTCCCGGCCTCGCGCGTTTCCTATTCAAGCCCCTACGAACTAATGTCAAGTGAAAGAAAAGTGCTGCAAATCAATCTTTCACGGTGTTTTTGAGGGTAATTTGACATCCATGCACCCTCCTTTGCTTAAAAAACAGCTAGTCTGCGATAAGGTGATGGGTCCGAAACTCTGGACATGATTGGGGGGTCTCCTATACACGAGAAGGCTAGGTAATGGAATTAATCGGAGAGGTTCCGAGGGAAACGGGTCGCACGGAACGCTCAGGCGCAGGAAAATTAAGGCGAGTGACAGGTCGTGAAGAAAGAGAGATTAGTCCTACATATATGCAGCTCAACAACTGCTTTAGAGCGGTTCCTGGCCCCCTATCCCACGCCATATATTTTCTCCCGGATTATTTTCTCTCCCTATGTCAGTATAATTTACAGAAACTGAAAAATATGTAGTATACATATTTGACGTAACGTGGCGCTGTAATGGCGACATGTAGTGCTGTCTCTCATGTTTGTTCATTTGAATGTGTTTTGTTGTGTTGGGCTTATGTCTTTGTTTTTTTCATACGCTGTATGTCTGTCGTGGGACGGGGAAGCGGGCTCCACTCCTGCTGCTCGTTTGATAATATCGACGAATTGTCTAGTCGATATAATTTTGTTTGTGGTCGTCACCATGGAGACCCATTCACAACATATGCTCGGGATTGTCTGTTGGATCTGCAGACTGCAGCAACAAAGTTTACCATCGCTCTTCACCGGAGTTGAGGATTTCGGGACTGATCCGGGAGTGCAGACAATCTTCGAAAGGCAGCCATGGAAGGAGAACATAATGCAGGGAGGAATGAGGAGATGACTGGGAGGATTGACGCAGATCGGTGCTCCGTTTCGGCGCTGCGTGTATGGAGGAGAGTTGTGGAGGCGGAGTTTGTGTGTTGGACTGCTTGGTGGCACTGGACATCTCGGGACAGCAGAACTATTTTTTTAAATCATGGCTGTATTGCACTTTAATTCACTTGATTGATGTAATGATTCTGTTGGATGTATTTGTTTGATATGTTTGTTTGTGTGTTGTGGGTCTGCCCCACTGTCTGTCTTTTTGTTGTTGTTGCTGGGGCTACAACTGAAATTCCCTTGCCTTTTATATTCTATTCTATAGGCAAGCCGGTATCACGCAATATCGTGTCATAGTCACGATTTTGGTGATATATGAAATCGTGGTGGGTGACACGATTTCAGTGAAATTATCGTGTCCACCACCCCAAATTTGTATCCAACGCATTCCTATACGTAGCATTCAAGCGCTAGGATTGGCCAGGCGCCCATGCTCAATTACTGAACAAGTTTATTGTTAAAATGTTTAACTGGACGTTTATTGAACATGCATACAACCCCGTGGAACCCCACTATCTTAACAGTTCGGGCATGAGCCCGAGTTACGTGAACTCCTGTGAGGCTATGTTTAGGGGTTGGGGTGGGGTACGGGAATCACGAACTCACAAAAATCAGGGGGTTTTTGAATTCGACATACAGTATATCTTTGTATGACTTTGTAGTGCATTCCGGTTCGGCCTATATGAATGCATTGGATACAAATTGGTGGTGGTGGACAGGATAATTTCACTGAAATCACTGTCACCCACCACGATTTCATATATCACGAATCGTGACACAAAATTGCGTGATACCGCATTTATTACAGTCTAACTTTAATTGTAGCCTATACTTTTATATTTTGTCGACGTTTTAAATTAAGTAGGCTAGCCTACGATTGCAAAAGAAGGTCATAGAACGTTAGCTATATAGACTATAGCCTTGGCCTACACACACACATGATTTGTATTTGTACAAACATACAGTGCTGCTCGAAAGTTTGTGAGCCCTTTAGAATGTTCTGTATATCTGCATATATTCGATCTAAAATGTGATCACATCTTCATCTAAGTCCTAAAACTTGATAAAGTGAACCCAGCTCAACAAAAAACATTATTTTTAAATAATTTATTTATTGAGCAAAATTATCCAAAAATTACCCCCCCCCCTCGACACGGCCCTGCTTTAGGAAGTAACAGCATGCAAATATGCAACCAAATATTAAATATGATACTTGAAAAATACGTATGTAAATCCAAGGGTTCACATACTTTTGCCTACAAAGCATTTAATGTTGGATAATTTTGCTCAATAAAGAAATTATAAAAAAATTATGTGTTTTTTGTTGAGCTGGGTTCACTTTATCAAGTTTTAGGACTTAGATGAAGATATGATCATATTTTAAATCGAATTTATGCAGATACAATTTTAAAGGGTTCACAAACTTTCGAGCATATTTGTTGTCTTACAATGTTAATATGTTTATTTGTCTCAGTATCCCAGAGATCGTGTTTTCTGTAGCCTAGGCTATTCTCATTTCTGGTTTCATTTAAAAAATCTAATAGTGTTTATTTTTCTCATTATGTGCTCTATTTAGTTCATTTTAATCACCCGGTTCCATTGTCATCTCTGCTAATTAATCTCATTCTAAATTTCTTATACATAATCTGCAACATCCAGGGTCACATATTAAAGACACGGCGTTAATTTAGTCTAAAAAGATCTAGGCCTATTTAGTTTCAGTCACACAATTGTAGGCTTATCTGTTTTCGGCAGCTAACAGTCCTTTTGGTTAACAGTTTAACAATGTAATGCATAGGCTAATTGTGTTGGAAATATGTTAAGCCAAGCCAAAAAAAAATTTTTTTTAAAAATAGCCTATTTCCTTTACGTAAAATATTTTCTGAATTGGAATATAGTAATTAATCCTTCAATTAACGTGACATTACCCATTGACGCGACATAGCCTATACGCAATGCTATGTCTAACACGAACAAGGGTGAGCTAATATATTTATTTACCTTGTTTATTTTTCGATTAGCCTATATTATTTTTTAATTAGTTTTTACGTTCAATAAAAAAACACTAGTGAGACTATAGGCTATAATTAGCATACAGCATAATTTCGCAAGCAATTCAGATAATTGCATATTGCGTAATATATAATATGAATGCAATTTGAAATACGAGGAATATACATATGATCATGTAAAAACTCAAGATTTCAACTGCTCGTAAGCCTTTGAAAACGAAATCACATGCTCTGCAAAGCTACTTCAGTGGGTTGAAAAAGTATTCAGCCCCCTTAGAGTTTTTAAATATTTTTATACAGACGTGCTCAAATTTGTTGGTAGACCTGGTAAAGATGAGTAAAAACGGTTATAAAAAATTCACCGTTTGGTGAATTATCTTAATCTCACACTGAAAAAAATCCATCCTTTAATTGACGTTCATTTATTATGAGAATAAAAATCCCTAATAAATAAATAATTATTTTTAACAAAACCACGTTGGCCACAATTATTGATACCCCTGCATTTATATATATAATAAAGTATTATATTTATATTTTGTCGCATATCCTTTACATGCCATGACTTCCTGATGTCTGTGACCCAACAACATCAAAAGACTCTTGATATCTTATTTTCTGGTACTCTTACAAGCGATACTAAATGTCTGCCTTTGAACGGATCTCTATGGGAATTGGGGGGTGGGACTATATTTAGCTGTAAATTACACTGGAACAATATGGAACACATGGTTGGCAAAATGGCTCTAAGTTATCAAGGGTCTGACGTATCAAACAAGCCTTAAACCATCACTCTGCTGCCAGAAATAAAATTAAAATAAAAGTAAAGATGCTGGAAAATGACTCGTGAAAGTCACCCATTAAAATACTACTTAAGTAAAAGTATTAAAGTATCTGGTATTAAATGTACTTAAGTATCAAAAGTAAAAGTACATGCGCTAACAAAAAAAAGATCCATAGGCACCGCCATCCGCCATAGCCCCCCCCATTCAATTCATATTGCTGAAATGTTGGATTTATTTTGCTTGCAGTGCTATAATAACCTATTTAGCTGGCAGTCAGGCTACTAACTGGCAAGAATCTCATACATGATTAGCACGTATGCAAGTGTAAGTGTGTGCAGGTTAAAAAAAAAGTTTTAAACCAAATTTTGCCGGTTTTTCACCTTAATGCGAGATGGCATTTCACCGACTTTACACCGTAAAACTATTCACTGGGAGGCAGATGTTGAAAATATGCTGTTTACGTTACTTTCCACACAATCGTTTGACACACGCAGGCGTGATGTTTAATTCTGTGTGTTTCAACTTTTGGGTTTAGTTAGTATTGTCCATTTCGTGGAGTTAACATCACGTCACCTCTAGCGAACGATGTCTTATTGATAGCTGGCACTCTGGAGTCAGTAGTAGGCTGCATAACTTAAGAAACAGCGCTTTTTCAATTGGTTGCTTGTTTCACGTTTAATGAATCAAAATATAACTCCATTCTGCAATACGATTTGCCCTTGGGTACCCAGGCGCTTGATCCCCCACATGATCGCCATCTATGGTTCAGATATTTGGTTCAGGTTAACTTGAAGCCAGCTTCTGTAATTAATAAAATACAAAATAAATATTTGAGACACCCACCAGTTAAAATGGAAAAAAGAAAACGCTTAAAAATGTAAACAAAAATAATGGTGGGTCTGCCAAATGGTGGGATTTTCACCAAATCCGGCGACAACGCTTGGGGACGCGCAAACTGTGCGTTTGGTGGGCGGTGCTATTAGATGGGTTCCGTAGCCTAGGAGAGAACATTAACGGCACCTGATTGGTTAGACGAATTTTGCCTACGTTTTCAAAACGGAATAATATGGCGGCTTGTTAATAAACTTTCTTTTAAACCACCTAAACGGGTTCACGAAAATACGTTTCTGAAAACATTTGAGGCGAGAAATAGTCTATGCAGTTGCAGGCATCTAAAATGCCTACTTTGACCGTTTGATCGAGTTTCGCGAGCAACGACGGACGCATTAATTTGCCTAAAGTAGGTTTGGGATCTATCAGATTCAAATTCAGAACCGGTGAACGTCCCCTACGGAAAAAAATTTTTTTTGGTACATTTTCAGAAATATATTTGACATACATGTAACATGAGAATTGGCCGTTTCATACATTTAGAAAAATGTATTTCAAATATATTTATAATGTATTTACATGTCAAAAATGTATTGCGAATGTATTTCAAATGTATGCAAGATGTATTTTGAAATGCATGCCACAATACATTTGAAATGCATTTCAAAAATGTATTGCGAATGTATTTCAAATGTATGCAAGATGTATTTTGAAATGCATTCCACAATACATTTGAAATACATTCGGAAACATATAGAAATGTATTTCAAATATATTTGCAATGTATTTACAATGCATGTCAAAAATGTATTGCAAATGTATTTCAGATGTATGCAGGATGTATTTTGAAATGCATTCCACAATTCATTTGAAATACATAAAAATGTATTTTACTAAATAAATGAAACGGCCAACTCTCATGTATTTAAAATGCATTGTCAAAATATACAATGTATTTCTGAAATGTATTTGACATACATAAAATGTATTTTCAGGCTGTCAGAAATGTGAATGAAACAAAAATAATTATGATTTTAACAAATTTATTCAGCAACATCAATTGCATTTATGCATTACATTTTTTTCACTTTAGAAACAGCAATACATCTTAAAAACTACATGTCTCACTTCATTTGGATTGGAAATATATATATATTTGGAATAACTCACATCAGTTTCAGTTACATTATCTTTGGTATGAATTTACCCAGTGACCATTGCAAGATGATGGGTATACTTAAAATGTGGAACTGATATCCAAAACAATAGCAAGTGTCCATCAAGGAAAATACATACTGCAATGGCAATGTGATGAGAAAGTAAACAAACTGTTCTGGGTGGAGAAGTCCATACTTGACTGAAGACGGGGTATTCAATGTAGGCAAAAAATGTCCTTCGAATGAGCAGAGCACAGGCGTATACACAGGCACAATCCGTCTGGAACACCTAGGGAGTTTCACAGTGGTGTAGTGACCATTTCTGCTTGAGGAGTCAGAAGTTGTCCATCAGAAGTTCCTCTGGATTAGAGTAAACATCCCTGGAGACAGGAAAGAATGAAGCATGTATTAGAAGCAAGTTATGTTGAATAGATTTACACATTGCTTGGACAGGATCTAGAATGGTAAGAAGACTCAGTCAGCAACTTGTCGATGCCTAAAGATAAACCATATGATTATTTATCATTTTCAGATGAGAGAGAGTGAGAGTATGTATGTGTGAGAAAGATATATAATGTCTAATATTGGCCTTAGATTAAGTATAAAACTGCTTATTTCTAATAAGCCTGGTGTACAGAGGAGTGTAATGTTAAAATTACATTCAAAATGTATGTTTAATCCAAGGTGTGCTACTTCTAAGTCAAGGGAAAACACTAAATGTATGCTCTGCACACAGTTTCTCAAAAGAGAACCATCGGCATTAAAACTTTCCCCACTGTACAAGGATCTTCATAAAAATATAAAGGAATGTCTGACACATAAAACAAGGTAAACGGGGCTTACCAGGAATTCTCTAATGAGAGCATCCTGTTCTTCGCCCATATATAGGATCGGGCACTGGATTGCGACCTCCTTCCTCGTTTTCACCATGGTTCTGTTCTGCAAAGTGGAAAGAAAGTTTTGTTAATAAAATGCATTTGCAGTGAGCAGTACATACCTCAAACCCATGAGGAGCACATGACAGAGGAGCATTTGATGAGTGGCATATGAAATGTTGTGTAGATTGATAAAAAACATTCACAAATGAGTAGAGATTATCATTTATAACCTTGCTCAGTTTCCACTAGTGTTGTGTCGTTCACGAACGATCTGATTCTTTTGAACGGAACGAAGGGAACCAAGTCTCTTAGGTATTTGAGCCATTCTTTTTTGCCAAGTTTTCCCTAGAGTGTTTCCCATCAAAAATATTTAATAAAACGCGACCATAATGTTTTTGGTATATTATATTTTATATCAGAGTACATTTCCATAGCCTATAAGATTTTAGTAATGTTAACTGTCGCTGTTAAAAATATAGAACGACGTTCACAAACTATGTTGGTAGGTTTAAATACATTTCCCATGCACCCCTACCGGGTGATGACTTGTGGAATGCATTGTTTTGATACTTGTGTTGCTTGCAAAATATGAGTTTGCATTAGCTCTTCAACTTGCCAATTATTAGTCGTTTCTCTATCGCTCAACTTCCACAACCTTGTATAATATCGACAGGACGTCGTAGGCTATGTCTTGTAAAGTGAGTGGGAAAATATACATTAGGCTATATCCCAGCAAACAGTGGACGTCCCATTTTAGTCCCCTCAAAGTTATGACGTGACGTTCCCTAGGGATGTCCTAAAAACATTACTAGAATGTTATTAAAGTCCTAAGAAGGTCAGGTAGGTAGATGCAGCTATTAAACTTACCTTGGCTTAAGTATGTGTAAATGCTTGATGACAATTGTCTTTTATTAACAAATCACGGTCTGTTGAAAGTTAAAAAATGCAATTATTACAAGATATATTCGAGATATAGATATTTAGGTGCTCTCAGATAAATATTAGTTATACAATACATTTTAAGCTAAATTCATAACTCTACAACATGAATATTTAAGTTCAGATAAGTGAAATATCTAGTATGCATAAACATGTCAAAACATAAGAATCTTAAACTGTACCATAAGAAAAACAAGTGTAAGCATGAAATTCAAGCTATTATACTTATTTTTATTTTCAATTAACATTAAACAGTCAAATTTAGCGGTGGTCAAGATAAGCTAAGGGCACCATTATTTTTTCCATTCTCTCCAACTTCCTCCGTCTCTCTCAGAGGTCAGCGTTTGATTTCTCAACCTGCCCATCCGCAGCCTGGGAACAGAGTGTATTAACGTATACGATCTATCTATGGTTTTACCTCATGTTAAATCTAGGGATGCACCGATCCGATATTGATGTCGGATATCGGCCCCGATATTCGCTAAATAGCTAGATCGGGTATCGGACAATGGGGCCAATCCATGGAGCCGATCTATTCCACATACCTGGAAACAGGTGTTCAAGTAGGCGGCGGAAGCCCTCGTTTTCAAGACTGACAGGGGCTGCTCATCCAAAACAATGAATTCCAAAACATATATATATATTTTTTTTTTTATATTTTGTTTCTGATTTTTCCCTTTTTTTTCTCCCAATTTAGTAGCCAATTGAACCCCTATTCTAATTCAATTCCCCCCCATGTAGCAACCGCTAGAGAACCACCGCTACACAATCCCGTCTATCGGTACTAGTAGTAGGAAGGAGGGCGCCACGTCCTCTACAGGGCGCGACTCCTCGAGCTCCTGACCGCGACTCGCCTGGGTCCCGTGCGCAGCGATTCTCTCCGAGCCCCTCCCCCCACCCGGAAGCGGCTGCCAATTGCCGCTTCCACAGGGCACCGGCCGCGAAATTACGAATCCCACTATGGCCAAGGCAAGACCCGCCCTCTTCTGTCTCTGATTGGCTGGTCGTTCTGTGCGCTGTACCCACCCACTACCCACCCAACCCTCTGAGTTTAAGGCGACTCTCTTCGCTGGAGCGCATTGCAGTAACTTATTTTCCGAAATTGCATGCAAATTCAGGTAGCCTAACTAACGTTACAGCATAAAACGTGTACTGACATCCATTAGCCTAAAATAAGTTTACGTTTTTAATACCACCAATGTTGATAATAGTTCTAGGCTATGTGTCTCATTGCACATTCTAGTGCTAGCTAGAAAATCAGCTGGCTGATCACTCGGAGGGGAATTCAAGCCAATCAGAGACAGAAGAGGGCGGGTCTTGCCTTGGCCATAGTGGGATTCGTAATTTCGCGCACCGGCCACGCTCGGATATGGCAGGACCGGGGCGCGAACCCCGATCCTCGGAGTACAACTGCGCTGACTGAAAGTCAGCGCTCTTACTGTTGTACTATCGCGGCGGCCCCCAAAACATATTATTTTTATATAACCACGGTACAGTCTGCTATCACGAAAGCTCTTTTTCAGAGACCGCTCTGCCTGAACTGTACAAGACAGTGTGAAGAGTTAAAAGATGTAAAAGTGATGAGCTTCACCACAGATATCTGGAGCTCTGACTTGTGCCCCATGTCCTTTTTAAGTTTAACTGTACACAGGTTGGACACGAGTTGTAGCTACGCCTCACAGTGCGATGCTACAAGCAAAAAACTTTTATGGAAAATTTAGGCCTAACCTTACTTCTGGAACCCAGGCTAAGCAAAAGTTCCTTTCCTCTGGACCGTTAGCTATAATATAACAAATCAAAATCCACAAACATTTATGAGCAAATGGAGCAAACCGATCAATTTTCGGACAGTGACATTAACTTACCTAACATAACCAAAAATGTTCGCTATTCTAGCAAGCTTCAATGCTACCTAATGTTAGCAACTAGCTAACATTATAGCAGGGCATTAACGTTAGAGTTAACTAGCCAACATGAATCATTCACAATCGGTACCAGCACATTATCGATAACATGAATGTAGAATAATAGTATAAATAACAATAACACTATATCAGATTTCATGATAATGTAATTGTTATGTTAAGAAGCACGGTAACGTTAACTTACCAGCAGTCCAGACTGTCGCGGTGCAACTGGCGATCATTGAACATTCTAGACGGTGCAATTTGAATTTGAGCGCCAAGCTTCTTCTTCTTTAATTTATAGCGGCTCAAAACGTTAAAGGTACATACCGCCAGAAACTGTATGATGTGTTGCACAATCACCCCTCCATTTGCTAGAGTAGTTTATTCTTAATTTAATATCTCGTATGTTACGCAATAGAATGATTTGAAATGTGTTCATATAAAATAGATACTCTTTCTACTGAAACAAACAAAATTATATTAACCTCCAGAGAAAACCAAGTAATTTTTTTTTTTTTCGTAAAAAGTGTCTAATTATGCATGTAACGCGTTACATAAACAAGCGTTACTGCTCACATGTTGTAGTATTGCGCCTTTGATATTCAACATAATAATACGGCACTCCTGGAGTACTTTAGCAAAATATAGATCAACATATTAACAGCGTTTCAGAATCATTCCTTTATTCTATGCGAAGAAATAATACAAAGAGTTTCTTCCTACTTTATGTAAAGCACGGTATGTTTCTAGTCACCGCTTGTGCCTTTTCTATCAATAGTAGTGGTGGAAATTACGAATCACTTTACTGATTCGAATCGTTCAGTTCAGTTCAGTACAAATATTCTAGTCACTGACTATGTGATTCGTTCACTGGGGTCAGTTGCGCAAGCGCACGTATATTCCAACAGCATGCATGATCAGTTCACTATAGCTACTCGTAGTTCAGTATATCATTCGTAGGTATTGTGCAAAATGATTCCAGTCAAAAGCACTGCAAGTAACAAATATAAACTTTATAAACCTCATATGAAATTTTTGTATTTTTTCCTTGTAGTTATATAGTTGGTCCAGGTGAGCGTTTTAAATATGGATTAGAAGCTACGGAAATATATGATATGATGTGTTCTCAAGTTCTGACCATTTTGTGGTAAGTAACCTATTGTAAAACATTGCGTTTTCAAATCGTAAAGTTGTCAAAAGAATGACAAGGGCCATAGTTTAACATCTTTTTTAAAGCATATGATTTTTTCTCCCAAATTGAATGTCGATGTTCAGTCATCTAGGGGGGAGCCCTTATACAAACGGTTGAGCTAGGTGCACTGATGTAGCCTAGTGGTATTATTCACCCAGTTCGTCAGTAGGCTACTAGATTAAAATAGCGGTTCAGATTAAAATAGCAATCATTCACGCAGTGCGTGATCTAGACCAGGGGTTTTCAAAGTGGGGGCCGCGGCCCAACGGGGGGCCGCCAGGGGGCGCCAGGGGGGCCAATTGGAAGGGAGAGGAAAATGCAAAAAAAAAAAAATTTTTTTCAATTCAATTCATAAGATTACTGTGCCGGTTTAAAATAAGATATAAATTGTTATAAATCCTTTCATATCGAAATTTGGTCTTTGCCATGCCCTTCTTTCAATCGCAGCCAATAACTAACCGTCTGCCTGTCAGTCAAAGCCTTACGTTGAGCTGCTAACGGCCCGATTATGGAATCAAAATAGGGTCAAAAGTATTGTGTTGTGTATTAAGAAGCTGTATGTTAGATTTTTTTATATTTGCCAGTGTAATTTAAAAGTTTTTTTTTAAAAGCCATTTCGCAATAGGGGGGCCCCAGCCAGAGGCTACGACTATTTGGGGGTCCTTGGCATGGAAAAGTTTGGGAACCCCTGATCTAGACTCCAATTACCTGACAACAAATAAAGAAAAGGGCTTTAGCTAGAATTCTTACTGAATTTCAAGTGTAAAGAAGAGACAAACGTATAGCCACATATTGGTTATATTTGTGTAGCCTATATAAAACATAGCCTATATTATAGCATATTAGGCCTACTTAAAATAGCCTACATTTATTGTGCTATTTCGATACAAAAGAAAACACAAATGTGCTTTATTTAATCAATATCATCATTACAGATTTGAAATGGTTTAATAACGGGCAGACTTTCATTAACTCTTAGTTTGATAGTCACAGAATAGACCTACATGAAAAATGTACAATATAGCCTACAGTAGCCTGTGATTTTGATTAGAAATGCTTTCTGCAATGCGTTTTGCTTTCGGTAACGTTACGATGGGTGGACGTCAGATGCCAGTAGACCTACAGGTAGGCTACAGGTTCCGATCATTTTGTAAGATTGCAGGCTATATTTTTTTAAATGTGAAACTGTACCAAAAAATAGTTGACCGGGCTATATTATTTTACTAATACCCCCGCCATTTGTTGCTAATGTATTAGGCTACTGAGTAGCCCGTAGCCTATGCATAGAGTAACTGATTCGGTTGACAATTATGTAGGCTACTACGGTGCGGTAGTCAGCAGTTCATATAGGCTAGTCAATTCAGTAGGACTCACTGAACTGTGATAGTAGGGGTAGTCTGTGGTCAGTACAGTTCGCTACAATTCCTGACTGCTGACGTGCACGCAAGCATATGAACGAATCATTGAGAGTGATGATCCGGTACACTCAGTTCACTTTAAAGATTCGTTCGTTCACGTACTGCGCATCACTAATCAATAGTAGCGCTATTTTTTAATATATTTTTTTACCTTTCACGTTAATCTAACATCATAAAATTGAATATTCACGAAGCGAGAGCGTTTTAAAGATAACTGAAACACTTTTTATTCCCTCTTAACACAACTAAATTATGTACGGACTCACCATTGAACATGAATGTTTTGTTATCAAAAACTGCATTCTGACCTCTAGAAATGACAACATCCTGTTGGGCTTGTGTTGGTCTACTCTTGTGTGTATTTGTAGCCGATTAAATGCAGTAAAACGCACGATATGGTACTTTTACCTAAACTGAAACACTTTCTGCTATTATTACCGTGCTCACAAAGCGTAACGAAGAATAATCTAGCGCGAGGAACATCGAGAACCGCTCAAAACAAGCCATAATTCTTCGCCGTTTTGAAGATATTTGCTCCCTTCTTCTTCGCTTGGCGTTCATGTAATCTGAGTACACATAACTGGAGTGGACTCAGTAGATTTCAGGGCATTTTTATTGCATAATAAGTAAGTTTCGTAATTGCGTGATCTAAGTCACGTCCACGCGCGCTTACAATTTTGTAATTACAAAATGCAGCTTACAGCATCTAAAATTACTATATTTCATGATTTATTTTCTATTGATATCATGATCTAACATCAAAATAAATTAAATGAGACAAAGAAAACGAAACTGCTGTGAAATTTGTTTTAATCACGTTTGTAACACCAAATGGAGGGATGATTGTGCTACTGATCTATGGGGAGTGTGTAGTAGCAATCCAATTACATAATTGATTTATATGTTTATTAATCCTGTATTTTGTAACTATTTAAATAATGCCCTGATAAATCCCATTGCTTATCCATTATCTCCAACAATCCTTTGATGTTCCATACTCTGCCAATTTCACCCCTCTTTGCACTTAAAATAATTTATATTCTGCTGTATATTGCCTACTGATAATTGGTGAGAAATTCCTTTGCATTATATTTATATAAAAGTCTGGTATAGGCTATATATACACACAAACTCCCACGTGTCCAGAGTGCAGACATTGTTCCACATTGGAGACAGATGTGCGGACCTGCCTTTTTTAGAATCTATATTTATTTATCGTGCCATTTACATTTCAATTTCCCATTGTCAGTTATGAGCCTCTAGCTACTGTGCATTTGTCTTAATGGTAAGAATCAATTTAGATTCAATCTACACAAATCAAAAACTTCACTGCAGTGTTTGTGAAACAGTTATAACAGACAATGAAAAATCTAATACGATGTATCTGCATTTGAATACACAATTATACCATGACATTTATTAAAATTGATAATATATTTTAACTGCTCTACTAACACTTGATAGTATTGGAAGTAAAATAGATAGATATAGCCAATTGTATTAAAATAGTATTATATAGTAAACAATATAATTATACAAACATACAAAAGTATAGTAACACTATATAGCCAACTAATAATGCCTATAGAACCTAACATACCCTACTATAGGATTATTATAAATAAACAATGAATAATATAACTATACAAATTAGGCCTATAGTATTTTTATAGTAATTATAAAGATACCATGACTCATGTATTTAAAATGCATTGTGGAAATATAGCTAGAAATGTATTTCTGAAATGTATTTTCAGGCTGTCAGTAATGTGAATGAAACAAAAATAATTATGATTTTAACGTGGGGGTTTGTGTGCATGACACTATAGATGTACTACAGAGCCTACTATATGGATAATATAACTATACAAACATACTATAGTATTTCTATAGTAATGGTAAAACACCATAGTATAGATAAAAAGCCCAAATTCAAATAGTTAATTTCCTGCCTTGGTGAAATGTATTTTAATAGTCCAAATCCTTTTTTCTGGGTGTTGAAATGTATTCCTGAAATGCATTTAAAAGGTTAAAATGCATTTAATCAAGAAGGGAATACATGTATTTTAAATGTATTTTGGACATAGACATGTATCTGACATACAATTGACATACATTTTGGCCAATAAAAATACATTTCAAATAAAAAAAAATTCCGTATGGGGTACCACACAGTCGCTGCGCCACATCCATCATGCGTATCGCATCCTCTCCATAGAAAATCAATAGAATGCGTCCGATCGATGTACCTCGTCGGATTTGGTGAAAATGCACCTTTCGCGTTGTCTGCGATATCGACTTGCTGTATGTGTATATGCAGGAAATGTGTAGAACGTTATTTTGTGTTATCACAGTTAGCTGTTTAATGTAGGCGGTGATATTATGGCTACCAAATGCTAGCAGGCTGAACCAATATTGGTTCAATATTGCTATAGAGTAGCTACTCAAGTGACTACGTCACGCTGGTTTCGGAAGTAAATTTCCCATTCATTTAGAGCGTAGACATTAACTAAAGCTTACCTTTAAACCATTTCTACTGATTATGTCTTATACCGTCAATTTCCCGGATTGCTCAATATAACGCCCGTTCGCAAACTATGTTTTTCTGGACCAGCTTCGGGTATATTTTACGTTTTAGTATTTTTTGTGTGAAAATACCAGCGCTGGCACTGTTTAAAAACTTCACGTCCCTTAATTCCCTCCGAACGTGCAGCCTTGTCTCCAGGTCTCCAGACATTGTCATATAACGGTAGCCAGCAGTAGCACACAGTTCCGTTTTTAAACACTTTTTTCTAACGTTAGCTAGCTAGCTTGAAGGACTAAAAGCTAGAATTGCTTTATGTGGTTAACCGTAGCATCGTTTCTGACCTTGTCGGGCGGGCTTCTCTACTTAGCAAACTAACGGTAGCTAGTCCTCAGTGGCAGTAGTCTACGCCCATCTGCCAGACAGAAGAGATGATGATATCTTATTGGTCGAGAACGACCCGTGCGTTGCAGTACTGGATATGCAGTCCGTTAAAGTGGACTACAAGTCTAACTACAATCCTTAATGCATTACTTTAAAAAATATAAATTGAAACATGCAATATATGCTTTATATCCTTGTACCACACAGGCTAATCCAGGAACGTTTCGGCTCATTCTATAAATCAGATTTCAAGAAATAGTTGATAGTCTCCGAAGCCCATTCTAATCTTCCATAAGGAATTTAATTCCGAAACCAGACTCCGCCCACGAATGACGTACTCACTTTTATATTATGCTGTGTTGACACAACAGGTGGTAGACAGCACAACGGCAGGGACGTAGTTGATGCGATGGGCAGTTCGGCTCTCTTTTTTGAGTCGGCTCTTTCTGTACCGTTCGGTTTGAAGAGTCGGTTCTGAGTCGGAGTCGGAGTTGCATGTTTTTGGTACTTCCGGTTAATACACTAGAGCCGTTTGTTTGGTTGATTCTTTCTAACTACCCGGGCCGAATCTTTTTCTCCCAGCGGCGCCAGCTGGAATTTGGAGCTGTTTCAGACAGCAGAGACTAGCTGGTGTGGTAGCAAATTAAGTTAGTAAACTAGCTTTGATATTTTATTCAGACCTAAATCACCTGATTGATGCGCATTTTTAATAGCCTATGTGTAGTGTTTGTGTATGTACTGCACGACAGTGACGCAGAGCGTGACAGTAGTGCCTGCGGTCATGCGCAGGAAGCAGAAGAGTTAAGCTGGAGAGCTACACCTGTATGCACGGTTTTTCTACAGAGTCCAGTAAAGAGTCGACTGACATAAACGAAGTTGTCTGCGTATCATTTCAGATATGAAAACACCACACTGGCGACGAGGATAAATGCCGGTGAAGACACATCAAAACAAAAAAAAGAAAAGAAGAAAAGGAGAAGAACTGCACCGAACAGAAAAGCGCTAACAAGCTAACGCCTGAGACGAGTGGCTAGCTAGCACTAGCCAACAGAACAAGCATGCCATTCCCAAACACTGTCGCTCTGTCAGCCTTCGACACAGAAACGGATCCAAGCACGGTAGGACCACGTTGGACCAAATGGGTGCAGAGGTTTGAGAATGATATTATTGCCGTGAATATTACCGGAGATACAAGGCTAAAAGCGTTGTTTTTGCACTTAGCAGGAGAGCGCGTGCATGATATCTACGACACCGTAGCAGTAGAAACAGACGAATACGTGGACGTTAAACAGAAACTACAAACGTACTTTATACCAAAAAAGAATATTCAATACCAAGTATACATGTTTAGAAAGACAGTGCAGCAGCCAGGAGAAAACATAGACACGTATTGTACCAGACTATGCATGCTTGCAAAGAACTGTGAGTTCGCCAACGTGGATCTAGAGATCAAAGCACAACTGATTCAAAGCTGTACTTCATCGAGGCTACGCAGACGAGCGCTCAGAGAGCCCGATAATAGCCTAAACGACCTTCTAGACCACGGGAGGACACTAGAACTGTCCGAACAACAAGCAGCAAGCATGGAACAAGGAGATGCTGCATCAGTGAATGCAGTATATCAGAAAAGATGGCCAGCCACCAGCCAACGCGCCGGGAGAGCCAAGCCAAACTACCAATGCAGAAACTGCGGAGGGCAGTAACCGCATGAAGGAGATTGCCCAGCAAGGGGCAAGGACTGTAAAGCATGTGGTAAAATGAATCATTTTGCAAAGCAGTGTAGGTCACGGCCAGAGCAACCTGAGAGAGACCAGGATACAAGATTCAGAAACGACAACAAACAACACAGAACACATAAGAAGGTATACAACGTAACCAGCACAACACATAGTGACAATACACAAGAGACTAGTAATTAGTCATCTAGTGATGACATGTATGTGTATGTAGTTAATAGCAACAATAATATGCAGCCACAGACATACATTAGGCTTAATGGTGTCAATGTATCAGTAATGATTGATTCAGGAGCTGGAGTAAACATTATTAACAAGTCGGTTCTCAGCACACTGAGACCACGCCCACGGCTCGTTCCAGTCAACATCAGGATATTCCCATACGGTTGTACCAACCCACTGCCCATAGCTGGTGCGTTCAAATGCAATACAGAGGCAGGGAACAAAAGAACTAGAAGTACATTCTATGTGATGGAGGGTGATGGCTGCTCTCTGCTAGGATACAAAACAGCTGAAGAGCTAGGCCTCATCAAAATACTCAACTGTGTGTCCTCTCCAAACAGCCGTACAGTGGCAGATGAACTGGTAGACAGCTATCCAGAGCTGTTCCACGGCATCGGCAAGTTAAAAGACTTCCAAGTCAAGCTCCACATCAACACTGACGTTCGACCTACCTGTCAGCCACACAGGCGGGTTCCGTTTCATATCCGAAAGAAAGTCGAAGAGGAGCTGAAAAAGCTTGAAGACGAGGACATCATCGAGACGGTAACAGGCCCTACACCATGGGTCTCCCCCATCGTCACGCCACCCAAACCAAAAGATCCGAACAAAGTGAGAATCTGTGTTGACATGAGACAGGCCAACACCGCAATACAGCGTGAACGTCATATCACCCCCACCATGGATGACGTCATCCACGAGCTGAACGGAGCCACAGTCTTTTCGAAGCTCGACCTGACAGCTGGATATCACCAGTTAGAGCTTCACCTGGACAGCAGGTACATCTCCACGTTCACAACGCACCTAGGCCTGAGGCGTTACAAGCGCCTGAACTTTGGGATATCCTCTGCGGCGGAGGTATTCCAGAACGCAATCTGCCAGACACTACAAGGGATCAGTGGTGTGAAGAATCTGAGTGATGACATCATAGTTCACGGCAAAACACAAGCTGAACACGACAACAGCCTCAGGTTAGTGTTCCAGAGGCTGAAAGACAGAGGTCTCACGCTTAACCGCAAAAAGTGTGAGTTTAACAAGTCCAGGCTTGAATTTTTCGGATTCATCTTCTCGGCTGGCGGGATCGCTGCAGACCCCAAAAAGGTCACCGCCATCCAGCAAGCCAGCGACCCTCGAGACCCGTCCGAGGTCAGGAGCCTGCTCGGTATGGCCAGCTACTGTTCTCGTTTCATTGAGGACTTCGCTTCCATTTCAGCACCGCTGCGTGAGCTTACCAAGAAGGACACACCATAGCACTGGGGCCCAGAACAAGCTAAAGCACTGCAGACAGTCAAGGACAGCCTGACCAGTGACACAGTCATGTCATACTTTGATCCAGGCAAGGAGTCGGAACTCATTGTGGACGCCAGCCCAGTCGGCCTGGGCGCCGTTCTGTATCAAAAGGACAAAAAAAGGGAGAGGCGCCCCGTAGCCTATGCCAGCCGTGCTCTGAGTGACGTAGAAAGACGCTACTCACAAAACCGAGCGAGAAGCACTGGCCATTGTATGGGGGTGTGAACACTTTCATCTATATATATATGGCAACCACTTCACCCTGGTTACAGACCACAAAGCTCTTGAGGTGATCTGGAACAACCCCAGCTCAAAACCACCAGCAAGAATCGAGAGATGGGGACTGCGACTCCAGCCCTACGACTTCAGGGTGGAATATAGGAAAGGCACAGAAAACCCAGCCGATTACATGTCCCGTCACCCTGTTTCCATGCAGACAGGTGAGCGCACGAGAGCAGAAAAAGTAGCAGAGGAAATGTGTGAACTTCATGGCACAACATGCCACACCCAAAGCAATGACTCTGGCGGAGATAAAAGAAGAAACGCTCAAAGACCAGATCCTGCAGAAGGTTAGTGCTCACATCAGAGACAATACATGGCACAAGATCACAAGTGACACACAACATGGTACGGCACTGAAGATATACAGTCAGATCAGTAGTGAGATCACGGTGTCGCACACCGACGACATCATCCTCCGAGGCACAAGGATCGTCATCCCTGCATCCCTCGAACGCAGAGCACTACAGTTAGCCCACGAGGGACACCAGGGCATCGTTAAGACTAAGACACTTCTCAGGTCAAAGGTATGGTTTCCCGACATGGACCAGAAGGCAGAACTCACTGTTAGAAACTGTTTAGCATGTCAGGCCAATACACCTACGACACAGTCAGAACCTTTAAAAATGACCTACCAGAATCCCCTTGGCATAGTGTCAGCGCAGATTTTTATGGCCCGCTCCCCACTGGAGAATACCTGTTAGTCATTGTAGACAAGTACACACGGTACCCAATAGTTGAAATTGTGAGGTCTACTTCGGCCAACATAGTCATCCCAGTCCTAGATAAAGTGTTCTCAATGTTCGGAATCCCCAGAGTTTTAAAGACAGACAATGGACCTCCATTTAACAGTGGACAGCTATCTAAGTTTGCAGAATATCTAGGTTTCCATCACCGGAAGATAACGCCTCTCTGGCCCCAGGCGAATGCAATAGCAGAGCGCTTCATGCGGACACTGGGGAAAGCCATCCGTGTGACAGAGACTGAGGGCATCCCATGGAAACAGGGACTCAACACGTTCCTCCGTGAGTATCGCTCTACACCACACTCCACCACTGAAGCATCGCCTGCAGAACTGATGTTCCAGCGCCAGATACACACCAAGATCTCGACACTCAACACAACTGTTAAAAGTGACATTGATCACAAGATCAGAGAGCGAGATCAGACAGCTAAAGCAAAGATGAAGCTCAACTCAGATACACGCCGTCATGCGAAGCCAAGCACTCTCATCCCTGGTGATACTGTGCTTCACCGACAGCCCAAACACAACAAGCTTACCACGCCCTACAACAACAAACCATACACCGTGTCAAAGGTCAAAGGCTCAATGGTCACTGCAAACAAAGATGGACATTCTATTACAAGGAACTCCTCCTTCTTTAAGAAGATCTATCCCGAGACACAGGATATCCCACCAGATCCTGATGAGAATGATAATGACACTGTCATTGTTGCACACGAGTGCCTGAGGTACCCTTCCAGAAGCAATCGACAGCGCCCGTCATACCTTGATGACTATGAGTAGTGTGCTTAGTAAATACACTAATCAATGAATCCCTCCACAGGTTATTTTGTGAAAAGCACACAAAGACTGTTCTATTCCATGATCCTCAAAACTGTTTGCACTGAGTGCATTGAATGTGTTTACATGAATATGGATGTTCTTAGCACGAGTTTGAAGTAGTGCAATGTTTAACGTTAGCACAGATTTAAAGCAATATAACGTTTGGTTCTGTTTTGAAAAAAAAGGAGTGATGTAGTGTTTGTGTATGTACTGCACGACAGTGACGCAGAGCGTGACAGTAGTGCCTGCGGTCATGCGCAGGAAGCAGAAGAGTTAAGCTGGAGAGCTACACCTGTATGCACGGTCCAGTAAAGAGTCGACTGACATAAACGAAGTTGTCTGCGTATCATTTCAGATATGAAAACACCACACTATGCTCAATGTTTTCTGTTCACTCCCCCTTACTTTTCAAGCTAGTTTGCAATCGCATCCAGTTTACATTTATTTACGACTTTCCCATCTCCGTTATTCTAGCAGAAGTTAGCAGAAGTGTAAAATATTGCTGTAGGTCATTGATTGTAACGTTAGATATTACATGTAAGAATAGACATTGAATGGTTAGGCTATATTTGCATAGGCTATAGCTATTGTATTAGTCTATGCAAATATAAATCTTATTTTTTATCAGATCCTAGAATCCAGTAGCCTACTGAAAATGTGGTGGATGGATGGCTGTATAGGAGAGATAGCCAGCCAAATCCGACAAACAAGCCAGCTCTTGATGCGTGTGTGTACATGAGCCCGTTTTGTTTATTAGTTTTAAATAGTAGATTTGGTAAAGATTTATTTGGACACCATAAAGTATGTTTATTTGAACCATTAGGCTATTTATTTAGCCTATTCTATTATACAAAATTGTATTTATCTGTTCACTATTGTGTTCACAAGTTCTAAAATAAATTCTAAAAATTCCCTTGTCGGAAACGAACAAATCGCTTAAAACGTAGCCTACACAAATTGAGATTCACACCAGTGGCACGAGCATTCCTCCTTGTGAGTGAGCTGATTTCAGATCGCGCGCCCATTACGCTATTTCCTGAAAGAATTGCGCAGCAATGCGAGGGGGAACATGATTTCATGGGGGAACAGAATTCGACACAACACCGGTGTACCAAAGAGCGCCTTTGAAAAATGGACCGCGACCGAAAGTGTAGCTATTTATACATTGTGTGTGTATTACTGCGTTGTTTCAGTCTGTGTCTTCATAAATGGGCGGTGTGTGTGTATGTATCATAATGTCAGCTAGTTTAGGTAGCTTCGCTAGCTAGTTAGTTACACCGAAAAGCTTCGGTAAATACAGCTAATAATAATGTGTACCTGGAATGTGCATGTCAGTGCTTACAACACTCCATGCTGCAGCCTTTTTGTCAATATCTCTGTATTTTTAAAAAAACTTTTTGGTTCGATATTTCCTCCCACCTCTCGTTTCGAGTACAAGTATTTGCATGTACAGTATACAATGTACCTGACATTGCGGTTTGCGTCAAGACGGGCCGAGTAGAGGAGTGGTAGTGGAGGAGGAAAGGTTGCATTTTTTTACTATTGGGACGCACCCTTCGTCTCATTGGAAACAATGACATCCGGTTTTGTCCTGCCGTCTACCGCCCGCTGTGTGAACGGCCCTTTAGACGTATTCAGTAGCCTACGAGGGAACATTAACGGCACCTGATTGGCTAGACGTATTTTGCCTCCGTTTTTAAACCGGAACAATATGGCGGCCTGTTAATAAACTTTCCTTTATCCCACCTAAACAGTCCACTAAAATTTGTTTCTGGAAACATATGAGGTGATGAATAGGTTATGCAGTTGCTAAATCTTGATTCATATTTGATCTAAAACGCCTACTTCGACCGTTTGATCCGAGTTTCTCGAACAACAGCGGATGCATTAATTTGCCTAAAGTAGGTTTGGAATCCTATTAAAATTCAGAACCGGCGAGCGTACCACACACAGTTGCCGCGCCACATCCATGCACCACGCGATCGCGTCGCATCCTCTCCATACGCCTCGTGCACACTGCGTATGGTGTACGTCATGTGACGCAGCCAACTGGGCTGACCGTGCCGGACACTTCTGCGCAGCGGGACGCATACGCACTTTTGGATTTTAACAATGGAGGAGAGCCTCATTCTTGCTGTGTCCGCTCGGCCCGCCCTGTACGATTCCACCGCCGACTCGTACAGGGACATCAATAAAAAATGCTGGGTCATCTTTGGTTTTTGCAGGTGGTTCTATACAGTCAAGTGTATTTATAGTCTCACAAATGGTTCAAGCTTCTAGTTAATAATTGTAAGGTTACTTATTGGTTACATATTATTGTTACTTACTTATTGGTTACTTATTATTCACATGCCAATCATCAATATTGTGTGGTTACCCCCCCCCCCCCAAAAAAAAACCCAATCATACTGACTGCGCCTGGTACTTGAATTTGTATTTACCTTTTAGGGTTGTTTTAACGCACTTGTTCCTATTTCGTAAATGCACTATGTACGTCGCTCTGGATAAGAGCGTCTGCTAAATGACTATAATGTAAATAAATATTCACTTTTCCCTCCTAAAATAGAGACCCAATAAAAAACAGCGTGGAAATATTATTGACATAATATTGTTGCCTACAAACGTCTACGTAGAGAAGAACAACAACATTCCCACTGTCCACTACTCGGGCGAATCCTGGGACCCAGGCCTTCACTACGCCCTGTCACCCTCGTCGCTTTCACCGGGCTGGATGCGGGACACCGACTCTGACAGGAAAGACAGAACACACCCGCTGCCGCTCAGTTCCCCGCTCGCTCCGGTCTGAGACCCACACACACGCTGCTGCTGCATATACGGCGGCAACACGTTCCTTATGGTCTGAGGGAAGTCAGTTCACCCAGCAATCGCTCATCGCCGTATCTCCCGGCACACTGGCTCTGTCGCACTGATCAGCTCTGCGGTTCACCGTCATTGCTATTCGCCAATTCCGGGTCTAACGCTGATGTTATGGTTCTTGTTTTCACAGGCGCCTCAGATTGTGTTCAGCTGCCCGCCTCGTTCAGGTAAGTTTCCTCATCGTACATGAAACAACACATTCACACTCATACAAAGAAACATAATCAAACTAATAATGACATTTAAAAGAAAAGAAAGAAAACACCGCCTCACACAAGTTCCCAGAGAAACTCATATGCTCTCTCGCGCCTTCCGTCAGTCCTCTCTTTTTACCCCAGGAGCGCTGCATTATATCCCCTCAGGGAACCCAGCCCCAGCATTCCCTTCCAATCACCCAATCCCACTGAGTACCTACACTCATCCAAACACTCACTCTTCCAATCAACCAATCATTCAATCATTCAACCTGGCTTCATAATTATCTAATTTCCTACTACAATAGCCACCACCATTCCCTCCTCAATTAGGTAGCTACGGTAGCAGTGCTTTTGACTGTAGCCTACTGTTTTGACTGCACTTTACAAAATTAAGAAGTTAGAATCAACATAATTTTTGATACTTATCTCATTAACACATTTGAATTTAATTAACAATGCGAGTTAAAGCATGTTAGCTTTTTATTTTTTCACCAAATTAGTAGATATAACGTTAGAATAGAATAGAATAGAATAACTTTTATTTCCCGCTAGGGAACTTCAAGTTGTAGCCCCAGCAACAACAAGAAAAGACATAGACAGTGGGGCAGACCCACAACACACAAAAAAACATCAAACAAAGACATCCAACAGAATCATTACATCAATCAAGTGAATTAAGTGAATTAAAGTGCAATACAGCCATGATTAAAAATAGCCCCCGCTGTCCCGAGATGTCCAGTGTCACCAAGCAGTCCAACACACAAACTCTGCAACACTCTCCTCCATACACGCAGCGCCGCGGTCTCTGTACACCGCCGAAACGGAGCACCGAACTGCGTCAATATTCCCAGTCGTCTCCTCACTCCTCCCCCGCATTATGTTCTCCTTCCCTGGTTGCCTTTTCTGATGTGCACAAATTAATTAACATTTTGAGTCCCACAACAATCCTGTTTTAATGTGTTATGTATCTGTATATAGCTACATAGGCGATTCATTGTTCTTCAAATAGGCTAGTAGTTGTCCTTTTCCTTAAAAAGACAAATATACCGCTTTAATTTGAAGGAGTAGCTACATTGATTGTAATGAAAAAACATTTACTGGGAACAAGCCTACTAGAGTTTAAAAACACCACACAGAGGCCTCCAATTATTTTCAATACAGCTGTATTTGGCTGTTGCTGTGTCTTTTTGTAAACTAAAATATTATATTATATTTGTCCAAAAATGTAAGACAAAACAAAAAAGCATAATCATAGACAACAATATACATTTTATTATAGCCTACTCACAACCTGCTCATATCCCTGCTTTATTAGGCTACATTCTTCTCAGCCCGTTTCGTCCAGTTATCATAGGCTAGGCTATGTGTAGCCTACGGTTTTTATTTAGTTTTTTTAAAGGGTTTCCGCGTTGTTATGGTTTTGAAAGCTCCGCGTTATGATGGCTATGATGCAGTTTGGCAAAAACTGGTATGCAGTAACAGCATAGCTTTTTTCTTTTATTATTATTATTATTTTTTCAAAGAGGGCATTTCCCGATATAATTGCTGACTTGTGGCGAAAGTGCCGCCGCAGTGATAGATTTACTTTAACATCTGTCCGTGAATGAAAACAAGTCGTCCATTTTCACATTTTATGACAACATTACCTCTATTTCGCTAGCTTAGCCTACTTGAACAGTTACAACCTGCATGAGAAGAGTAGCCTACCCATTGAAAGCTGCATTTTCTTTGTCTCACCGTTTGTTTGGAATGTACATGCATACAACGATGAAAAATTATCGTTCTTTGGATGCCCACAACTTTTTTGTTAGTGGATGATAATATTTTGCACTTGCAAATATAATACTGTAATGTTATAGCACTCTGATGTATCCACATTCCACTACAAACCATTTGCATATGGTCAAAATGTTTTAGCGTTTCTTACAGCAATATTAGTTAGCCATGAATTGACAATTGGATTAGGTTACCTGTGAAACAATGCCTGCTGCACGCATAAGCATGTAGAGTTTCAGGGTCCCACATTTTTCCCTTTCTTCCCGCCGACGCCTCACATCTTATTGCTTGGATCCACTTTTCTCACCTTATGGGCTCCGTTTTGCGGTTCGGAATCTTATAAAACTTCAATTCTGGGTTTTTAGCCTTGTTTGTAGTGCATCCCACCAAACAAGAACTTTTAGGCATGTTTATGCTGTTAGCTAACGGATCGAAATGACAAGAAGGCACCAGCACGTCAAGTCAATGGAGGGCAAGAGCGGAATGTGTTTTTCCCCCCGGGATGGGCGGGGTCTATTTGCGCTCAGTCTCCTGGCAGTACACTGTGCAGCAGCAACGCAGTGACGGACGGTCATAAGCGGCTGGCAGGCTATGCATTTGTTATTTTCTTTCACATGCATGAACTATTAAGAAAAATATAATTATTGATTTAAATGAATAGTACCTAATGTAAAATATCAGATAGCAGCATAAGGGGGGCAGTGATTGTATCAGGGTTGCCGTGGCCCCCCCTGGCCACCCCTTGGTGGCGCTGTCAGGCCAAATAGTGTCCGGCTGCCAAAATGTGTCCGGGCACGTCATCGGAATGCTTGGAATGTAGTTGCTATACCAACATGACGCGCTATCATTGTGACAAGCTCGCACTTGCGAGAGGAAGCGTGGGAGACTGGTCGCAATCGCAACGTCATCGCAATGCCTTCGCGCAATTCAGTCTGATATTCAGGCTAAAAACAAACAATTTTAGGAGAAAGTCAACATAGCAGCTAGCTAGACCAGCTGGCTACCACCTTGTTAGCAACAGCTAACGTTATGGGCTGTTATCTGTGAAATAAACTCCTTGTACCCACAGGAGTCATAAACACTGTCGGTGCCAAAATTTCCCCAGAGGACTGTCATGACTTAGATCAACCGCTACGCCTTGGTGAGGTTACAGCAGCTATTCAAAAGATGCAAAGTGGGAAATCTCCAGGCCCAGAT
The DNA here is from genome assembly GCA_022702515.1 of Ilyophis sp. 1 JC-2022. NCBI lineage: Eukaryota > Metazoa > Chordata > Actinopteri > Anguilliformes > Synaphobranchidae > Ilyophis > Ilyophis sp. 1 JC-2022. Next base: position 53,434,078 of record CM040394.1, on the reverse strand, counting down.
GGCTACCCTGTAGAATTCTTTAAGAAATTTTCAAAGCAATTAGCCCCTTTATTATTAGAGATGTTTGATGATTCATTACAAAAGGGTACTCTACCACCTACTCTCACGCAGGCCTCCATCTCTTTACTCCTTAAGAAGGATAAAGACCCCATAAACTGCTCCTCTTATCGTGCTGTGTCTCTCCTTAATGTGGACAATAAAATATTAGCTAAAGTGTTGGCGGGTAGACTAGAGTCTGTTCTCCCCACAGTGATATCTGAGGACCAGACAGGCTTTATAAAGAACCGCCACTCCTTCACAAATATTCGTAGACTGTTAAGTATTATTAGTCTACCAAGCTCTCAAATAAGCCCTGAGGTGGTAGTTTCCTTGGACGCGGAAAAGGCCTTTGATAGAGTGGAGTGGGACTATCTGTTCTTTACATTGGAACAGTTCGGATTTGGGGGAAAAGTGTTATCGTGGATACGCTTGTTGTACACCTCCCCCCAGGCATGTGTCACAACCAATGGCTTTAGTTCAAAGTTCTTTCCCCTCACACGTGGGACACGTCAGGGGTGCCCACTGTCGCCATTGATCTTTGCTGCTGCCATTGAACCCCTGTCCATAGCGCTTAGGGCTGAATCCTTGTTCTCTGGTGTCAGGAGGGGGGGTAGTGAACATAAAGTATCTCTTTATGCAGACGATCTACTGCTCTACATATCAGACCCATTGGCCGGTATCCCAAATATTTTGTCTCTTCTAAATCTTTTTGGAAGCTTTTCTGGCTACAAATTAAACCTACAGAAAAGTGAATGCTTCCCAATTAATGATCTGGCCCGGAATATTTCCCATTCCCTACAGTCTTTCCATTTAGCGAGTACTGGTTTTAAGTACCTGGGCATTAACATCTCCCAATCTCTTTGCTCCCTTCGCAAACAAAATTTAATTACATTAACAACAAAGGTGAAGGCTGATTTGCAGAGGTGGAGTGGCTTACCCTTGTCCCTAGCTGGCAGAGTGCATTCCATTAAAATGAATATATTACCCAGATATTTATACTTATTCCAAAGTCTCCCCTTATTTCTCCCCAAGTCATTTTTCCTTGACCTGGATAAGATGATCTCCTCATTTATCTGGGAGGGCAAAACCCCAAGAATTAAATTATCCTTGCTACAAAGAGATAGGACACAGGGCTTACCAAATTTCAGGTTTTATTACTGGGCCGCCAATCTTCACAAAATTGTCCTATGGATGAGTGAACCGGACAGTAGCTGGTGTCAACTTGAGGCCAGTTCTTGTCCGACATCTTCCCTTCAAGTTTTAGCCTGCAGTGATATGCCACTGTCACCGAGAAAATATAGTACGAACCCAATTGTTGTTTCCACATTGAGGATATGGGCCCAGATGAGAGTGACATATGGGTGGACCATGCTCTCCATGTCAACACCCATCTGTAATAATAATCTTTTCTCACCTGCTAAACTTGATTCTGGTTTTGCTACATGGAATAGAGAGGGTCTAACCACTCTACGTGACTTATACATAGAGGGTCTATTTGCAGAATTTGGTGACCTATGTGACACATATAATATACGCCACTCTGACTGGTTTAGATACTTTCAGATTCGGCATTTTGTGAAGACCCATTCCCCTACGTTCCCACAGCTGCCCCCTCCATCAGGCATAGAATGTTTCCTCCCCTCAGCTAGTATGGATAGGGGCCAGGTTTCATATCTCTATGAGAGCATTCCTCGAAAAGACATAGCCATAACCAAGATTAGGACAGGTTGGGAGACTGAACTGGGGATCACTTTTTCGGATGAATGGTGGAGGCAGGCACTGGAGGGAGTTAACACCTCTTCCTCTTGTGCTAGACTTGGCCTCATCCAGTTCAAGGTCCTTCACAGAGTCCACTACAGTAAAGCCAGATTGTCTAAAATGTATCCCAATGTAGCAGACAACTGTAACAGGTGTGCTCATTCACCAGGGGATTTAACCCACATGTTCTGGTCCTACTCTAAACTGACGACATTCTGGAAATCCTTCTTCGATACTATCTCTGAGGCACTGGAGACAACTATCTTACCTTGCCCTCAAATTGATATCTTTGGGATCCCTGAGGAAGATGTGGTCTTGACCAAAAAACTGGCTAATGTTGTGTCCTTTGCCTCATTGATTGCCCGCAGGAGGATACTCTTGCATTGGAAGGCAGAACCTCCCCCATCATCCAAATTATGGCTAAGTGATGTGCTGTCATTCCTAAATTTGGAAAAAATTTAATTTACAGTTCGAGGATCCTCTGATAAATTTTACACACATTGGCAACCATTAATCTCACATATAGATAAATTAGAATCATTACCTCCTGACTGAAGTTATGTTGAGAGTGTCATGTGGGAGGGGGATGGGGAAGTTATCATGGGGTAGGCCTACTTGTTGATTGCAGGAGTCTTTTTAATTATTTTTTTTTCCCTTAATTTATTTAGGGTCACACAACCTAGCTTTTGTATCATGGATTTAAAGTGCACCTTTGTTTCATTGTTTTCTATACTGAATAGGTTTTCCTTTCAAGAGTACCATATGTTGTTAAATTTGTATCAAATATATATTTTTTTAATTTATTTTTTTATTTATTTTATAAATCATTTGTGAGTCATTTGTGAGTCATTTGTGATATGTATATATACTGTTTATCATTGTGTATATGTACTCTTTGAATAAAAACTTTGTTTAAAAATAAATTTTAAAAAAAGATTTATTTTGAAGTAGCTAGATTAGTCTTTTACTGAAACTAATGCACGAAGGCCACTCAGGAATGCTAGCTTGTCATGTTGGTCTAAATCTAACATAATCTAACGTTGGTATGCTAGCTAACCTTGTTGGCTTGCTAGCTAACAATGGGTAACCCTGTTGGCATGCTAGCTTACGCTGTTAGCATGCTAACGTAAACGTTAGCTAACATTGGCATGCTAGCTAACGGCACCGACAGTGTTTATGACTCCTGTGGGTACAAGGAGTTTATTTCACAGATAACAGCCCATAACGTTAGCTGTTGCTAACAAGGTGGTAGCCAGCTGGTCTAGCTAGCTGCTATGTTGACTTTCTCCTAAAATTGTTTGTTTTTAGCCTGAATATCAGACTGAATTGCGCGAAGGCATTGCGATGACGTTGCGATTGCGACCAGGTCTCCCACGCTTCCTCTCGCAAGTGCGAGCTTGTCACAATGCTAGCGCGTCATGTTGGTATAGCAACTACATTCCAAGCATTCCGATGACGTGCCCGGACACATTTTGGCAGCCGGACACTATTTGGCCTGACAGCGCCACTGGCCGAGCCATACGACAAGTGTCCCTGGCACTTCAAAATCAAGCGCACTGATATGTGCGCCTACCGAGCCAGCAAGAGGTTACATGGACCAAAAAGCAATTTCGGAGAGATTCTGGCATACCCAACATTTTTGGATGTATCGATGGCACACGTGCGCATCCTGGCACCATCGAAGAACGAACACCTTTTTGTAAACCGAAAAGGATTTCATTCATTGAATGTTCAGGTTGTCTGCGATGCAGACATGAAGTTAATTGATGTAGTAGCGCGTTGGTATGGGTCTGCCCATGACGCACGCATCTTGAGGGAGAGCGCACTGGCGAGAGTGTGTGAAGAAGGCCAGCTTTCAAGTGTCATGCTTGGAGACAGTGGCTATCCCTTAAAAAAGTGGCTAATGACACCTGTCTTGGCACCCCGGACAGAGCAGGAACGGCATTATAACTTTGTGCATTCACAAACGAGGTCCATCATTGAGCGCTGCATTGGTGTTCTCAAACGCAGGTGTGTGTGTGTGTGTGTATCATGCTATAATTTAGATGGTGGTATGGTCGATTGATTTTTTTTTGGGCTGAAAATATGTATACCTTTGTTTAAAATGTAGGCCTACATTTTGGGTTTTTTCTACTGTTTGCATGGTGAGATCAGAATGGAGCCAGAGAGGGTGTGTACCATCATCTGCGTCTGCTATGCTGCACAATATGTGCATCGCTAAGAAAATACCACTTCCAATGGAAGATGCTGGTCCAGTGGTGGTTGAGGTTGGAAATGGAGAACACATCAGGGAGGAGGACGTGGCAGCTCGACTGATTAGAAGCAATATCATCGGATTGATCCAAAGAATTTAATTAGCTTAGGCTATCATTAGCAAACATGCCTACCCGTGCGGACTGAAAAGGGAAACACTTTGCAGGGGGAAAAAACAATGAGAAAATGTAAATACGTTATAATAAATAAATAATTTATTGTTTAAATTTGTGTATTTATGATTTACAAATTTATTTAACTAGAGGTTCAAGAAAACATTTTCATCCGCAATGGTGTAACTAGGCCTACTCTTTTGCTCTAAGTTTTATTTCTAGAGCCAGCTTGCGTTTCTCCAGCTCCAACTTCTCCTTCTCCACCTGTAGTTTCTCCGTTTCCATGTCCACTCTAGCAATTTCCTTTTCAAGCAAGGTGGTTTGGAGGTCCGGACCTCTCGTCCTTCGCGCAGTTGGGAATGAAGGAATTAATGTTGCAGAATTGCTGCCGGAAGGAGGCGGAGCTGCCCTTGGTACTGAAGCAGGCGGAATGAGATCCTCTGCAATAAAAGGGTGTGACTACATTAAAATTCATTATGAATTAATGCTCGCTTAAAATTTAGAGAGGATAGGTCTAACTATTACTATATTATATAAAAATAGTTTGCATAGGCCACGTTACCTTCATAGCTGATGTCTGAAAAGGAAGACGACAAACTTGAGTCATTCAGCTGTGCTTCTGCTTCAAATTGCACAACACTTGCTGTTGTGTCACAGCCTAGGAGCCCATTGAATGTCATTGGTGCCAAAAATGTCCATAATTATGGTACTATAGGGCGAAATCTTTTGAGGGGGGCCACCACCTGTCAGGGGTTCTTGAGAAGACTGGAGTTTTGTTGCGTCTGGCTTTTGTCTTTGTTTTTTTCATGCGCTGAGTGTCTAGTGGGATGGGTAAGCGGGCTGGAGATTTTTCAGGGCACTCCTGCTGCTTGTGTGATAATATTGACGAATTGTCTAGTCGAAATAATTTTGTTTGTGGTCGTCACCATGGAGACGCATTCGCAACATATGCTCGGGAATGTCAGTTGGATCTGCAGATTGCAGCAACAAAGTTTACCATCGCTCTTCACCGGAGAGAAGCAGGAGTGCCCTGAAAAATCTCCAGCCCGCTTCCCCATCTCACTACAGACACACAGCGCATGAAAAAAACAAAGACAAAACCCTGACACAACAAAACACATTCAAATGAACAAACACAAACACGAGAGACTGCTGGACTACATGTCGCCATTACAGCGCCACGTGACCAAACCATTTTTAAAAAACAAGACAGAGGGAGGGAGGTAATCTGAGTTACGGTTTCATATACAATTTTCTTAAATAATGTAATGACAAAAATAACCAAAATTGGTGTCAATTGTATGGTATAAAACCAAGGAGGAACTATTTTTTCCCTTATAGAATTGTTTTCAGAACTATCAGGGCCAATCACCACCTCTGTCATGCCATAGGCTATATTCTTGTATATACACCGCACGTTGTGGTTTATATCTTTATATATACATCAAATAAAGTGTATAATATAAAAAATGAGCAGTGCATGAACATTGACCAAGTTATATTCAAAATTCTTTACAAATAATGAGAATTTACCAAGAGAAATCATATCAGTCAGTCTTAAATCATTCTAGTGTGAAGATCAACCTGTACCAGACTGATGGAAAGAGGAAAGTGTGGAGGAAAAAAAAGAAAAGCTGCAGCAATCTTCAGTTCTCGCTCATTTCAGGGGCTTTTGCCTTCAGTTGGGTCTTCAGCAAGAGAAACGCATGCTAAAATTGAGGTCAGGTGATTGACTTAGCCAGTCAAGAAAACTCCACTGTTTGGCCCTAAAAAACGAATTGGTTGCTTTGGCTGTATGTTTGGGATCATTGTCCTGCTGTCCTGTCCTGTCCAGTTCCAGCTGCAGCCATACATGCCCAAGCCATAACACCACCTCCACCATGTTTGACAGATGAGGTGGTATGCTTTGGATCATGAGCTGTTTTCTTGTTTCTCCACACTTTCCTTTCCATCAATCTGGTACAGATTGATCTTGGTCTCATCTGTCCATAACACTTTGTTCCAGAGTTCTACAAGTCTTTTTTACTTATTTTTTTGCAAACTGTAACCTGGCCGTTTTATTCTTGAGGCTTACCAGGGGTTTGCATCTTGTGGTGAACCCTCTTAGGTTATGCTGGTGTAGTCTCTTGATGGTAGGCTTTGACACATCTATGCCTACATCCTGGAGAGTGTTCTTGATCTGTATACTTCCGTCATCCAAAACACAGGTCTTCCAGGTCGTTTGCAATTACGGAGCTCACAAGTGCATTCTTGCTTCTTGATTTCAACACACCTAATGTTTTTTCAGCCTCATGATGGCCTGCTTTTCGGGCATTAGCCGCTTTTCCACTGTAGGGCAAGACAGTGCATGCCAGGGCCAAGTGGCTTTCCACTGACACTTCCGGGGCCTCGTTGGGGCACTCACAGCGGCTAATGACACTTCTTTGGTCGTCATGTTGCGAGACAGTAAGACTCCAAATGCTCCAAGAATTAACTCTAGACCTTTTGTTAGCGCTCTTGCACATGAAGCAATGGTGAAATGAAACACCTGCCCAAGAAACTGCTGAGCAGCCAAACGTCCAATTAGTTTTCATCCCCTAAAATGCGGGGGCACTATGTATAAAAATGGCTACAATGTTCACCCGATGCATGTAAACACCCTCAAATCAAAGCTGAATGTCTGTACTAACCTCATTGTCACTGTACCATTTCAAATAATAAATTGATACCAATTTCATGCTGGTAAAATTCCAAACTATCTTTTGAAATGGCTCAAATAGCATGACAGCCATGCAAATCAACTGTTCACTATAGCCTGTCCTTAGAAGACTTATATAAGAAGAGAATATAACGGAGGGCCTCTTGAAACCATGTGCAAATCAATTGACCATTAGCAGTGCCTAATGCACCTTAATGGACTCTCAAAATTTGATTAAGGAAAAGAAAAAGTCAACACACAAGCCAGACCTTGAAATGAACACAACACGCACACACAAACACCAAAAAGTCATAAAAAAACAGAATGCAAAATACCCTTTGCCTCTTTACAACATGAATCTTTTGTCTGTGGTCGAATGCCTTAAAGGGCAACTACATTCGATCACTTTTTTAAAATTATAATTCATTTTTAGCAGTAATCATGTTTGCATGCCTACTTTAAAAACTTAAAAGTTTTTTAAACTTATTCACCCATTCCATTATTTCAACAATTCTGAAATAATATCGTATATCAGAAGAAACTGGTAGAAATTAGTCTTGGTGCTGCCATCTAACGGTTGAAAGTTTCTTTCTGCTCCCCACTGTTCATTTTTCTTAATTAGGTGTTTTTAATGGGATTATTTACCATTTTAAGCCACATTATGTTAGCAAAAGCTATGCATACCATGAATTAATAAAGTCCAATATTCACATTGTGCTGTATTGCAAACAATTAAAAATAGGTAAAAAAATGTTTTATCTGATCAAATTAAAAACTGAGGTGAATCAATAGGCTCCTAATTGGTAAAATTGTGGACACATGACCACTAAAACTAACCGTTTGGTAAATAATGAATAATTCAAAGACAAAGCAAATGATAACGAGCCAAACGTGAATTGTGTTAAGTTTAAGGAAAAAATTATGAACACTTGTTCAATTACCTAATTAAGATTAATTATGTACCTCAGTCTTTACCTGTTTTTTGTAATTGTTTTCAATATAACACAATAAGCATGATGTGAACTTGGGAAATGTATTCTTCATGGCAGGTATAGCCATGTCTTTAGAAGGTAAATAATCCCTCTAGACATGATAAATTAACAGCTTGTTAAAATATTGGGATTGCAATTTTGGTTGGAACGAAAACCAGCATACACAGGGGTACTCCAGGACCAGGGTTGAGAACCACTGCTCTACGTCATATGAATAATTGTCGTCACCCACAACGGAAATAGCCGGCACCTGATTGGTTAGACGGACTACAGTCCTTTGGTTTCAGCTCCATGTTTTTAAACCGGAACAATGTGGTGTCCTGTTCATAAACTCTTATTCCACCTAAACAACTAAAATATTTTTCTGAAAATATTTGAGTTGAGGAATAGGCCATGCAGTTGCTGAATCTTGATTCATATTTCATCTGCAACATCTGGTTTGACAGTTTGATCAGTTATATGAAATCACGTGTACATTAATTTACGCAAATGATGGACACAGCTCCTCCACCCCAGTCACCCCACAAAGTATTTTTCTAAATTGTGGAGACAGGCGGAGATAGTGATGCATTTGATGCTCCTCTTAAAGGGGATACTTTATCTGATGCTGCTGCTTTGCTCACTTAAGACACTTGGCTCAACTTATGTCGTTATGGGGATGGGGTGCAGCACTTCAGTTTAAACGGCATCCACAGCGCTGTGGCTAGAGTGGTTCCCACGGCAACGACCTCAACCTCATTCACTCATGATCTACACTGTTTTATTGTTATAAATGTACAATTTCCATATGCTTACAACAGGCCTCATTTACCTCCGAGTCCACTGAGACAAATTGGCAATTAAGCAGCACCTTTCCATGTTTATTTGTGTAATTTGCATCATTATTTCAAGTTTGAAAGCATTTATTTGGGTCCGTCCCCAATAAAGCTACTGCAGGTAGACTAGCTGTGCACCAGCTTTCTGATGCCAACTGCTTTCAGTCACCCAAAAAAGGTAGGATATTCAACACCAAATGTGTTCTTCGTGTAAGTGCTGATGGATTCTTTCCAGTCATAATTATCTGATAAAAAATATATGTAACTCATATCACTATCTCTTTGGGTATTCTGCCTTCCTTAAAATACTGGTAAAGTGGATGGGCTAATGACTGAAATTCATCATTTAATCTCACAATGGTAATTATGCCAAAAAAAGGAAGAAAAAACGAACAAACGTGAAGCTCTTAAGCCGTTAACTTGAAGCTGTTTATAACATACAAATATACAGTGCAGTCAGTATTTGGACAGTGCACATTTTATGTTGTTTTGGCTCTGTACTCCAGCACATTGGGTTTGAAATGGAACAGTGACTGAGGTTAAAGTGCTTTAATTTCAGCTTTAATTTGAGGGTCTTTACATCCTTATCGGGTGAACTGTATAGCAATTGTAGTCCTTTTTATAAAGTCTCCCCATTTCAGGGCACAAAGAGTAATAAACAAACTTAGATTGACTTTGGAACAGTATGGAACACATGGTTGGCTAAATGGCTATAAGCCCATCAAGGGTCTGATGCATCAAATGAGCCTCAAACTATCACCCTGCTGCCAGATATGCAGTAGATGTGGATGGATCATTTTAAGGGTTTCTTCAGACTTATTTTTCCAGAGTTCAATAAGAAAATGAGTCAGGAGAAACTAGCCTTAAAGTGATCCATCCACATCTACTGCATATCAGGCAGCAGAGTGATAGACAGTGGTGTTCAAATAAATAGCAGTGCGTTAAAAAAAGTGAAGTGCAAATATTTTTAAATAGCTTTTAGTTCCATATTTCAAATGCAGTGTAAACATTACACATTCAATTCCAAATCAAAGCATTAACAAATTTAATCGTCTGCGTTATTCTTTTACAGAGAGCTAAGAAAAGGAATATTAATCTGTTCAAAAAAATAGCAGTGTCGAAATTCTTCTCTTCAAACCCATACACGTACTGAATAAATTTTTCAAGATTTAACCACTTTAAATTACTGAACTAATATTTAGTTGCATAACCATTGTTTTTGATAACTGCTGCGCATCTGCGTTGCATCGAGTCAACCAACTTCTGGCACCTAGAAACAGGTATTTCAGCCCAGGATGAACAAACAACATTCCAGTTCCTATGAATTTTTGGGTTTTGCGTCAGAAACTGCATTTTTAATGTCACCCCACAAGTTTTCAATTGGGTTGAGGTCAGGGGATTGAGCTGGCCACTCCATTACCTCAATCCTTTTTGTCTGGAACCAAGATGTTGCTCGCTTACTCGTATGTTTGGGGTCGTTGTCTTGTTGAAACACCCATTTCAGGGGCATTTCCTCTTCGGCATACGGCAACATAATCTCTTCAAGTATGTTGATGTATTCAAGCTGATCCATGATCCCTGGTATACAATAAATGGGCCCAACAACGTAGTGTCCCCATACCATGATTTTTGCGCCACTATGCTTCGCTGTCTTCAGTGTACTGTGGCTTGAATTCAGTACCCGGGGGTCATCTGACGTACTGTCGACGACCACTAGACCCGAAAAAAACTATTTTACTCATCAGTCCACAGAATGTTATGCCATTTCTCTTTGGGCCAATCGATGTGTTCCTTGGCAAATTTTAACCGATTCTGCACATACCGTTTTTTCAACAATGGTGCTTTACGGGGGCTTCTTGCCGATAGCTTAGCTTTGATCAAACGTCTTCTGACTGTAACAGCACTTACAGGTAATTTTAGATTATCTTTGATCTTTCTGGAGGTGATGATTGGCTAAATCTGCCATTCTGACTATTCTTCGATCCGTTTTAACGGTAGTTGCTCGTTTTCTTCTGCGTGTTTCGGGTTTTTGTTGCCATTTTAAAGCATTTGAGATCTTTTTAGCAGAGCATCCTATAATTTGCTGCACTTCTTTATACATTTTCCCCTCTCCAATCAACTTTTTAATCAAATTACGTTGTTCTTCCGAACAATGTTTAGAATCGCTCATTTTACTTAGCAATTCAAAAGATAACTGTGAAACATTTGCTTCCCTTCTTTCTTAATAAAGGACAATTAATGACACCTGTTTTTTCACAGAATGAATGAATTCTCTAATTAAACTCCACACTGCTATTATTTTGAACACGCCCCTTTCAATGAATGAGTCAATTACTCAGAACAAGCAGCGTGCATGTCATGATAGTTGGGTCTGTTGTTTTTCTATTACACTACTACATCTACAAGTAAATTATTTGCCATGCAGAAATATCACTACTACTAATACTAAAACAGTGGTTCATCAGGTTACTGATGTTGTACTGCTTTTAAAAAAATTTTTAACAACTGTAGTACCACTTATACGAGAGGTTATAGTATCGCTAGTAAGAGTACCTGAAAATAAGATATCAAGAGTCTTTTGATGTTGTTGGGTCACAGACATCAGGAAGTCATGGCATGCAAAGGATATCTAACCAAATATTAAATATGACTACTTTGTTAATTTTTCCAATTACTCTTGGTCCCCTAAAATGGTGGAGACTATGTATAAAAAGGGCTACCTACAATTGCTATACGGTTCACCTGATATGGATGTAACGTCAACCTCATAGTCACTGTTCCATTTAAATTCCAATGTGTGAGTACAGAGCCAAAACATCATAAAATGTGTCACTGTCCAAGTACTTACGGACTGCACTGTTGATTTTACATGCCCACAGTAACAAACTTGCAGACGATTTTAGAAAACGAAATTGTTAAAACATCTATCGGAATGAACATTTTTATTTTTGTAGAACACATGGAATATATCTGTATATATCTTCAGTATACTGTATAGATTGCCTTTATAGACTAAGTGGATCAAGCCAAGGAACCCTGATTTACACTCACAAATTACAAATTTCACATTGTAATGTGCCCAAATTAAAACCAAGCCAAAAGAAAGCAAATACACCTCCCAAAACATTTCAACAGAAACACAGTTACTTTCGATTTTTTTTTAATACACTGTTATCTGTACATGAGGGAAAAAAAAACACTAAAATTAAACATTTTTGAAATTATAATATCCCTTTTCATTAGGCAATGCAGTTAATACTAGATTCATTTTGTAACTAATCAATCATACATACATTAGATCACACAGTAGAAAGAAAAATAATGAATTAAAAAGTTATTAGCATTGGACTTAAAGTGAGTCCACAGTGTGTACTGGTTGGGGCATTGAGGGATCTGGGTGGTACCAAATAAGACAACTTTGATCTCAATACTTAGAATATAAAAAACTACTATTAATTATTACACAGGTAGGATCCAATTGAGGCTTAGCAGTCTTGAGATTGAAGCACAGAATACACATAAAAAATCTATCATATCTTATTTTTGTCCATACAAGCAAGATGCAACATCAAATTTCGAATAACACATTCACGATCTTTGAACATTTTCAGTATGAAAAGAACACAGAACATAGGGACAGTTTTTCTCCTGTGAAAATGACTCAATGAAAAACTCTTTGATTTAATTATATATAATATATATTTTAAATAAAGTATTTAGTCAAGTATTTGATCATACATACATATTTTAACAAGATAGCAAAGGAAAAAAAAAAAAAAAAAAAAACTCGCAAAATGCAATACCCCCGTTATCCCATACCAGATCACTGTAATTTAAAAAAAATTTCCATTACATTTTCAAATGCCTAAAAAAAAAATCTAAGAAACTACAAGTTAACATTTGTCAAAACGAATCCATCTTTGTTTCAAAAATGAAATAAGATATTGCACCTTTTTTTTTCCTTTTTTTTTTTTTCTTTTAAACCAGAAGTACAATAAAAATGATACGGAATAACAGAATACAAAGCCAAGAAACAGGAATTACATTAGGAATTTACTGCCATTTGCTGACAACACCCCTGGTATTTTGTAACAAAAGAATACCCTTTCCTGTAACAAAATATCACAGTTTCGTCTCACTGAATTAAAATGCGTTATGTAAAAGTAAAAGACAACACTTTTTACACATTCTTAAAACATCTGTTCTTTCATGACAAAAAAAACAAGGACAATAATGCACTCAAGACTGCTAAGCCCGTAATTACGATTTTATTGCAACAGAACTAGAAAAAATAGATTATATTGCGTTTTTCTGAAATGTTCCAATTCCGGGGTACGTTTCGGTGTTTTCATTTTTCAGTTAAAAAAAAAAAAAAAAAGTATTTGAAAAACAAAACTGTTCACTCAAATCCAAAAGGGATCCCGGAAATTGTCCATTCAAATAATGGTGTACACAAGTATTTAGTAACAATTAAATGTTCCTGATTTAGAAATATTTTTATTCTTTTTTTAATCATATAAGTCATTCTACAGCTAGTGTTTCTCACTAAGAAAAAAAAAAAAAGTAAAAGTCTTCAAGGCGTTGCAAATCTAGAAACCTCTGTTATAAAAGGTTTTGTTTTTCATCCTCTCAGCGATTCAAAAAAAATCTTCAACTAAAGGGAATCCACTCTAATGTTCCTGGAACAAAAATCGGAAATCGAAAAGTTACAAAGTGAGAGAACACTGATGATTCAAAACAACTCCTTTGGACCAGTGTGATAATATGAGTGATACAAACTGCACAGGTAGTAAGGGAGGTAGGGAAAGAGATGAAGGTGGAGAAGGAGGGCGGGGCCATACCTGAAGGCCGGGGGGCTGTGCCTGCTGAGCGCCCTGGCCGTAGTACGCCCCCTGCTGTCTGTAATACTCGGCCCAGGCCGCACTGTAGTCCGGTGGGGAGCTCTGCTGGGAGCCGGGCCCAGGGGCCTGGCCTAGGAGACAGAAGGGAACACCGAACAAAAATCACTTTTCACTTCACTCTGCATCACTTTGAGATATCCCTCTTCTACATGTGCATTATCTTAAAAGAAAATCTATAAAAAGAGGTAATTTAAGAGGCGCTGAATGAAAGTCAAACCACATGAATGTAAACACTTCCCTAAGAAGGATGATAACAGCATCTCCCTCCCCTTTCAGAAATGAAACAAGCATCAACTAAATACACATTCCATCGTTTAAATAAAATGTATGAAATAGCGTGGGACCCCCATCACCCCCTCTGCTGTGTCTGGCAGATACCTACTCTTCTTGTAGTACTCCTCCCATGCCTTGCTGTAATCGGGGCCACTGTTTTGGGACTGACTTTGCTGACCTGGCGAGACAGAATGACATTGAATTAGCAAAGAGGGGGGGGGGAGAAGGCCTTTTCCTGATTCTATAAACAAAAACTACAGTTACTGTAATGTCTTGAATTTATTCTTTTAAAAATTTATTTCAGCATCCACCAAAATGACAATGTATGAGTCAGAAAATTATGAACCGTTGCATTTCAATTCTAAATTCTAATCGTACTGTGGTATCGGCAGGAAATCCTGAACAACCAGTTTTAATAAGACTACTTATTTTAACTTTCAAGGGGAAAAAAAACACACTCGCTCGTCCCAACCCTGAAATTAATTTATACTAATGAGGAAAAGACAGACAAATCACAGGCTCAACATGATAAATCATAACTCAATATTTCAGATTAACCTAAACTGGATGATGGACATATTAAAAAAAAAAAAAAAAACATTACATTTTAACCATTTATCCAGAATGACTTGCAGAACTTATGTTCTTATACACACAATCCATTTATACAGCTGAATATTTACTGAAACAATGCAGTAGGGCTGTACAATATTGGAAAAAAATTACATTATCTTTTTTTTTTTGCGATATATATTGCGATATGAAAAAATACAGGAATATGATAATTTCACCAGATACATGCTGCTTTTAACTTGAATAGCTCTATTTGGAAATAATGAAACACTCTAGCAATGATTAGGGTGATTTTGGATAAAGAAATGAAAGAAAACAGCATTTCAACGAACGCGTTCGCAAATAGTCAAGAATTGGTTGGAGAGAAGTGGAAAATAAAATTGGGTAAGTAGCAAAGAAAGAATCATTTTTCTTTTTTAAAATGTGGTTAAAGTTATCCTATAAAGGGAATATGCTCTTTTTTCAGACTTCTACATAAATTATAATGGCAATATGTATTATGCAATATGCATAATGTTGTCTGTCATATTACACCATATTTACAACACCTCTTCAGCCACCACCCATCCCTGGGGGGAGGGGGGGGGGGGCTGTACAAATGAAAATGATGAGCCAATTACAGTATCTTAGTTTCACATGTCAATAAAATAATATTAATATATACTATACTTGTTTCCATATAAAATTAGATAATGATTTGGCATTATTGGGCAAAAATAAAGTTGTCCTCCTATAAAGGGCCATTCACACTACAACGATAACTATAAAAAAATGTAAAATCGTTCTAAGCAAAATGAATGGATGTGTCCACACTACAACGACAACTATACAAACAACCAGAACGATAAAGATGACTATCGTTGGAATTGCTCCCAGAGCGATTTTTCATAAAGCTGTAAAACGAGAATTTCCAGCCAATTAAAAATCATGTTCTGTTACTTATAAGTTAAAAAAGGGACACAGAAGGTAAAACAAAATTTGTAGTTTTTCTATTCGTGATGGAGGAGAAACTTAGACAAATCTTAGAAAAGAACCCGGTTCTATATAATCTCAACCACCTGGACTACAGGAAGAGGATAAAGGACGAAATCTGGGCAGTGATTGCGGAAATATTTGGCTTGAGTTGTAAGTGCCTGTGACCTATGGAAGACCAAATGTGACTAAATTAAATAAATAGCCTAAGCAATGAAATAGATCATGAAATAAATAAGCAATGAAATAATTATCTAGTTATTATTTTACGTCTATTTATTTCACGGCATATTTATTGTCACTCGTATTTATTTAAAGGCATATTTATTTGGCTGTTAATTGGTCGCTCAGTCTATAGCTGTAAAAACCTAGATAGGCTACCGCTCAGATTTTTGGGCGGTCGCCATATTAGGCGGTCAAGATCAGCGTATTTTGGTATAGTGTATTGAGAGATAGACTTCCCCTGATAATTTACTATAACTCGCTTAATTCTAAACAAATTTTCGTAAAATGTGACTTGTTATAAACGTGAAAAATGTCTGCACAACACAGATTAGGCTACCTTATTTTCAAATTTTCAAACAGCTAGCCTATTTGTAAAGCTATTATAGCCTAAAATATTTTCTTAAATTTCTGAGAAATATGAAAAGGCTACTATCATTGGGACGTCAACACTACCAGGAGGGGGTCACCGTGGATAGGGTAAGCGTGATTCACAAGGGGTATGAACGCAAACCCAGTTCTTATTCCAGGTCATCGCATTCTGCAGAAATATAGCCCAGCTATAACTACAAAATGAGCGGGAATTCTTAGAGCATGTGGTCTATTCCGTGTGGCTTTTTACACGTTTAGATACCTTCGCTTTAAAAAATAAAAATAAATACACCATGAAATAAATAAGAGATGTCAAATAATGAATATATATTTCATTGCTTATTTATTTTTTTATATGATTATCTATTTCATTGCTTATTTATTTATGTATTTATTTAATTTAGTCACATTTGTTCTTCCATAGTAACCAAGCCAGGAGTGTGAAGGTGTGTGTGGAAAAAGTCGGAGCTGTGCGATGGCTGTAAACGCATCTAGCTTGGTAGTTGAGATATGCATGATTCACTGTCTGTCAATGAGGACGAGGTTTGTCAGCTCTTTTTTCCCGTTGTTTTAATTTGCGGGAAATTAGGAATGATAAAAAGTTGTAGTGCGGACGTAGTGAGAATTTTTCATTGTTATAGTTTTTTTTTTATAGTTATCGTCGTAGTGTGAATGGCCCTTAAGGGGGGGGGGGGGGGGTTAAAAATTATCTGATTATGTACCGATTAGCCTACCATGGTTTTAGCTTTATATGAAAAGCATCTCAAATATCACCTATATAAAGCTTTGGAAAAACAAAACATTTTCTCTAAAATGTTCATAAATAATTCATTTTTTTGAAAATGCCCTGTATGAGGTTGTGTAGAAATGCAGGAAATGAGTTTTAAAAGGCTAAAATCTTTCTGGGGGAAGACCCAAACCCCCCCACTACTTTGTTCCCCCCTTGTGCCCCACCAACATCTCTTGATGCCTCCCCAATCAAAGCAGTCTACAAATGCCCCTGCATCTCAGTAATTTGGGATGATATTTATTTCTCCCATAAGAAGAATTATTTCTTCTTTTCATTTCCAGAACTATGTCTGAATCAGTGCACTTGCCTACTATTGAATTGAGTATGTCAGCTGAGTGTGTGTATGTATATATATATATATATAATATATGATTAAAAAAACATCTGACGTAAAAAAAGCCAAGTTACTCACGCATAGCCTACAAAGCACCGTCTGTTAATTCCAATTTGAAAAAAGTTGGCGATTTGAATTTACATGCATATCAACTGGGGTATGGGGAAAAACAATTCTTCAATCCAACACAAGAGGGTGCCACCATAACGTGATATCAGCTAGGTTAGGTTTCATTTTAACTTTCAGTTGCCTAAGTTTCGTTTCCTTAGCTTTCCCATGGCTATGTTACTTAGGCCATGTTAGCTCTCACAGAGTCGGAGAACAAAATGAAGCGAGCAAAACGGAGTTCGTTACCATTTCGTTAAAAACAATGATGAAGTGCAAACAACGATTTTGCAGCAGCACTACTACAATGCAGTACTACATACGTAGTAAACATCAACAGACTGCGCACCAGACAGTGTATATTTTTAAGTTAATGTTTTTAGTGCCGGTGCGAAGTCTTTCAAATACAACGCCATCAAGTCTGTATTTGGCTAGATATAATTTAGACTGTTTAGGTTAATGATTAATGCACATTAAAGCCTATCTACTAGCCTACATGCTCATATATCAAAGACAAACAACGGTCAAAACTAACTGACAAGAAGCAGAAGTGTAGGCTATGTGTATTCCAAATAGCCTTTAGGTTCAAGCGTGCCATTTTATGCAATATGTTGGATAGACATATTGATCTCACTTTCCGCTCATTCAAAACCTATAGGGACCTGCGCAATCAATTTCCCCTAAAACAAAGTGCAGACATGTTTATAAAAATTAAAAAAAACAGTTTTCACCCACTGCCCTTTCTATAACGTTAGCCTAGTGTTAAGTTTTTTTTTTAAAAGAGGACAGTAGCTAAATTTGGGACACAACAGAGCAGGAGGTGTAACTCATGTTACACCTAACTCAGGTGTAGAATCCACGTATGCTGCACGAGTGGTGATTTTTAAAGCCTTGTGCTTGCGTTTGACCCATTTGCTTGAGGAAAAATTTTAATTATATGCTATAGGGGAAATCACTTGGTTAATTTGTTTTATTTTAATTATTCATAACTGTTTAGAGGCTACGATTTCAGCTCTCATCTTGGGATTTTTGAAGAAGTGGTATTGCGCTGCTGTAGCCTTTATCTAGCCGACAATAACGTTACTCTTATCTACAGCTCTAGCCACGTTTTTTCCCATACTGCAACAGATATCACAAAGTCTGCCGGTGGATATTATACAGTCTATGGGTGGAACACGCGTTCAAAGCCATAGACCTACCAAAACGGAATGGCTAGCTAACGTTAGTTGAATTAAGAAACTTTGCTGCTTGGTCTTAGGTTTCAAAATACAGATTACATTTTTTGAAGAACAGTCTCTCTGCAACCAAATACAGATTATACTGTTTGAAGAAGCATCTGCATCCAAATACAGATTACACTGTCCTAAGAACAGTCTCTGCATCCAAATAGATTAAACTGTTTGAAAAACAGTCTCCCTACACCCAAATACAGATTACACTTTTTGAAAAACAGTCTCCATGTAACCAAATACAGATTACACTGTTTGAAGAACAGTCTCTGCAACCAAATAGAGAATACACCGTTTGAAGAAGTCTCTCTACACCCAAATAGATTACACTTTTTGAAGAAGTCTCTGCACCCAAATACAGATTATACTGTTTGAAGAACAGTCTGCAAACAAATACAGATTGCACTATTTGAAGAACAGTCTCACTGCAACCAAATACAGATTGCACTATTTGAAGAACAGTCTCACTGCAACTAAATACAGATTGCACTATTTGAATGACAGTCGCTCTGCAACCAAAAACAGATTACACTGTATGAAGAACAGTTGCTCTGCAACCAAATAAAGATTACCGTTTGAAGAACAATCTCTCTGCAAACAAATATAGATTACAGTTTGAACAACAGTCTCTCTGGATCCAAATGCAGATTGCACTGTTTGAAGAACAGTCTCTCTGCAACCAAATACAGATTACACTGTATGAAGAAGTCTCTCTGCATCCAAATGCAGATTAAGGTGGTTTTAGACTTGTGCATAGTCTGCGATGTGTGTGCCACTCGAACTGGCAGAGCATTTATACTTGTGCAGCACGTTGCACAGGTTGCGCAGGCCCAGAATCAGATTTCTGGCCATTTGTTGGTGACATACAGTCCCCTAAATTCCATGAACATTAAGAAAAAGTTCAGAAATTCTCGTTGAGCCTCTTCGTCCCGCCTCATTAAATCACTCCATATTTGTTGTTTAATATTGGCAGCAGAAAGTGAACTACTGTATGACGCTGACGTATAAAACAGACCTTACACTCCATTTGAAGAAGTCTTTCTGCAACAGAGCATCCAAACTTCTTTCTATTCATTTGCCAGACTTCATACATGAACCGTACGTATGATCCGAGCAGGTTATTCTCCGTCACCCCTCACCCCTCGCTTTAGAATGGGTTCCGTCAGCAGTCTGCTCTTAAATTGGAGGGTTGATGTTTAAGGTAAGAGTTTGTTTAAGCTTAAGGCAAGTGAAGCCTGTCTGACACAATTCATTTCTTTGCGTTAAGAGGCGTGTTTGGAGTGCCTGCGTCCCGCCCCCGCTTTCCCATGCTTGGGGTCTTTACGGAGGTATGAGCACAAGAAGACCCCTCCGGTGTGGTCTCCTCACTGTTAGAAGCTGCTAGACATGGGGGAGTGAAGATATTACACTGGAGTAGGTTAGAGCATTGTCCCCATTGTAATGTCCCTCCCAAAACCGCATTATTTCCTCCCGTTTCCAATCACTTCTCCATGCTTCCGAAGATTGTGGGAATTCAACAGCTGCCCTCCCTCCCCAACACAGTTCTCCTTCCTTAGCTGTTGATGTTTGGGGGCACACTTACTGGGGTCCTGCTGGCTCTGGGGTTGCCATGTCTGGTACGTCGTCCCCCATCCTCCCGTCATGAAGGTCTGAGGTCCACTGCAGCCAGAGAGAGAGACAGGAGACAGTGAGACACGGCAACACTCAGGACAGTGCAAAAATGGGAAACTGAGCCCAAAGATATGGGTGTAAAAAAAGACTGCTTACTTTTGGTGAGGTGTAGTGGGACCCTGTGAGAAGGGGTTCAGACCAAAGCCACCGCTGCTGCTACCCAACCCTGAGCCCTACGCCGGGGGGGAGAGGAGGCAGAGGGTTAGATTACTGAACAGCAGGGACCTTATGACCAGCACATCACTGGGAATAAGCACGCTGTGGCGATAACTGGAGGCACAGGGAAGGAGTAACAAGGTTTTAGCAGGATGAGCTGCCCAGCAGCCCCCAAAATTGCATTTCCACTCCCAACATAAAAGCGCAGGGAAGGCTACGGCCACCATGGGCCGCTGCTGCTCACATCCTGTCAGGGAAGCGGTAAACGGGGGCCGGCAAGGCAGCACGTACCCCGATTTTCTCGTCGATCAGCTGTCGGGCCAGCTCCATCTGCTGGGGGGTGCCCCGGATGGAGAAGATGCGCACATTGGGGTCGGTGTTAGGCGGAGGGTTCCTCTGCAGCTCCACATGTGCCCCAGACTGCTGGTTGATGTTCTTGATAGTCTCCCCACCTGGACAGGGGTGCAGATAGAACCACAGAGGCTATGTACACACTGCCAGTTTTTGGGAGTGACTATCATATTAACTGATGAGTGACTACAGTAGTCAGTCCCTGTGAACTGTACATACAAACAGCAGAGCGCAGTGAATTCAGTATTTAGGTTTGTACAAGTAACAGTCACTCTCCTCCCCCGATCTCGAGATGAGTGAAAACAACTGTAACCATAGCAACGTTTACCTTGGACAATTGGTTGGCAAATAATTTGCGAGGCATGAGTTTGTCTGACAAATTATTACTAGGCGGATTTGTGCTGTGCATGCCTAGTCAAGCCGGAAAGTCTGCCCACCCCTTTCACCTTCTCCACGTTTTATTACATTACAGACATATTCTACAATAGATTGAGTTCATTTTTTGTCGCAAATTTCTACACAAAATAGCCCATAATGACAAAGTGAAAACATGTTCTTAGAAATTTTTGCAAATGTATTAAAAATCGAAAACTGAAATCTCTCATTTACATAAGTATTCATACCCTTTGCTTTAACATTTTTAAACTATCATATTTAATATTTGGTCGCATATCCTTTGCATGCTGTTACTTCCTGAAGTCTGTGACCAATCAACATCAAAAGACTCTCGATATCTTATTTTCAGGTACTGTTACAAGCGATACTATAACCTCTCTGCATTTGAACTGATCTCTCTGAGAATTGGGGGGTGAGACTAGATTCAGCTGTAAATTACGCTGGTACAGTATGGCGAAATGGCTGTACGTCATCAAGGGTCTAAGGTATCAAACGAGC
This sequence comes from Ilyophis sp. 1 JC-2022, assembly GCA_022702515.1. Classification (NCBI taxonomy): domain Eukaryota; kingdom Metazoa; phylum Chordata; class Actinopteri; order Anguilliformes; family Synaphobranchidae; genus Ilyophis; species Ilyophis sp. 1 JC-2022. Next base: position 53,412,588 of record CM040394.1, on the reverse strand, counting down.
CCCAAACCATCACTCTGCGGCCAGATATGGAGTAGATGTGGATGGATCCCTTTAAGGGTTGTTTCTCCTGACTTTTCCCCCATAGAGTTCTATTGGAAAATGAGTCAGGAGAAATAACCCTTGCAGTGATCTACTCCATATCTGGCAACAGAGTGATGGTTTGGGGTTCGTTCGATAGCTCAGACCCTTGATGACTTAACCATTTAGCCAACCATGTGTAATTTACAGCTGAATCTAGTCTCACCCACCAATTCCCATAGAGATCCATTCAAATGCAGAGAGGTTATAATATCGCTCGTGACACTTAGAAACTCCGTATTCGGCAGAAATCGCCACAAAGTCTACCAATAAAGTTAAAATACAGAGTTTGTGATTTCCACTAATAGTTTTGCTGCAGGAGCAAAATGAGCAGTTTATGACACACGGCATCATTATGACTAGGCATCTGCGCAAAGGGGTTAAAGTGTTTAATTATACCTGATGCGGAAATAAACAGAGGCAGCGTGAAATGCTTCCGGGAAAAAATATATTTTGTCCCAGCCAATTTCCAGCCAAGTTTTTTTATTTAAATTTTTTTTTTTTTTAAAGTGTAATAACAATCATTGCCACCATTTCCTCATTTTTTTTCTCTCATTAATTATACCTGATGCTGTAGTAAACTTCAGAAGCTGCGTGAAATGCTTCTGGGAAAAAACAACACCCCTGGTATCTATTGGGTGTTGTTAAGTCAGCCAAACAGCTGCAAGGCTTTAGCTTAGCCTGAGCTATAAAGCTATTGAACATGTTTTAACAAAAAAATTAATTATTCTGTTACAGCTGCTGAGCTATATAGCTATGTTTAAAAAATAAATATTGGTTCACAATAGAAAGATTTTGTCACAGAACGTGGACATGTGAAAACCAGAACATGGAGAAGAGATGAATAAATTACACTCATCAATACTTTAATATTTCAGTTTTCAGTTTATGGTAGCCTATGTAGATTGTAAACTACTTTTGAGATAGCCTGTTCTCATTGTTATTTTAAAATCTAATTTGACTAAATAGAAAATAATTATTGACAAATGTATGAATACCAGTAGAGTATGTCGAGAAAATAATTGCCTCTTAATAAATGTATTAATGTTGAAGGGTCATAAGCACTTGACTATTTGTCTATGCGAAATAAATATATTGCAGTATTCAGTATTCATTTCCACCTAAATGAAGACTAATAAAACTGAAAATTGATCATTTAAAACTGTGTTGTTGATCTGCATGCTTGTGAACGCACGTGCCTGATTTGCGCATTTTAGCAGCACGCAAGTTATGGTAAAGTTAACGTTACCAGTGTGAAAGTTGCGTTTGCATATTGAGATGTTTGCCACATCGATAAGTTAGCTAACTAGCTTGCTAGCTAACTTTAGCTAGCTAAACGAAACGGTTAGCATTGCCCTTAATTGCCTCGTCAAACTCCGATGGTGAAAAAAGGTTTGCTTGTCACAAAATAAATCTCACTAGTTTGATTTATATTTGAGGGCAAGTAGTTATGTTATCTATCACATTCGATAACCTGTCGTACTTTGAACAGGTCAGCAAGTCTGTCAGCGAGATGCTTTGCCAAGTTTGACGCGTTGGCTCCCTTGGTCCGCGTGAGTTTAAAACATATTTTACAGATGGGCTTTGTGGTGTCTGTGGGCTTGCCCTGACTCTGTTATGCAAGCAAAATAATGCCATATTTCGCTCCGTGCGTCTGTTTAGTCAACAAGCCGTGGACGGCCGGCAAGAGCACTTGTACTTGCAGCCATGCTTCTCGTTCTGTCACCATGAAAGCCGCGGCGTGCATGTGAGAAAAATACATTACGGTTGGCAAATACATTTTAATTAAATCTATTGTGTTGTATCGTTGTAGCGATCGATGGTGCGTATGAATAACGATATACACCATTGGCAAGCATGGACAGATGGAATAACTCAAATTTCTTATTTTCGTTAATTCACACATTACGTTGTCCAAATGCACGATTGAATGCTTGATTATGGAAATGTTTGATCATAATATGAATTCATAATGTCGCAAGGTGGGATAATTAGTTAACGGTTGTTCGGCTGGTCATTTAAAAAGCGCTACCTTGACGGCGTTCTAGCGCCACCTTGACTGCGTGCTAGCGCCACCTTGTAGTGAAAAACGTGACACTTCAAAAAAAATCTATGTAATCCATCCTGTGGCATGCAAATGGACTATCTTTGTATAAAATTAGAATTAGCACATCCGTCATTCATTTTAGACAACTAAAACTAAAATTAACTATGATGCGTGGATTTTTGAGACTTTGGGGGCGGGGATGGGATACACAGTGGCCAGAGATTTTCTTATAAAGGGAGAGGGTCTCTGACAGCGGCTGATTTCTACACTCCTTTACTTGTGTGATTGGCCATTTGATCGGGTAATCGCAGATTCCCATTCAACAGGAACCATTCTTAATTTCTGTTTCTGCATTGGTGCCTACAGAGGTATACTGTGACTAAGAACATGCTGATCATGAAAGATTTATCGTCGTTGACTCGGTTTAGGCCTACTCTAATAATATGCAATTTGATATATTACAGAAGCCACCTTAAAGTTTGCCGAAGGTTTCCATCATGGCTAACATTACTAAAAACCTGAAACTGAATGTTAGGCTAGGCTACTGCTTAGCAACAAAACTTGCAGTTACTCTGGATATGTCGTCCACACTTTATAAAGGCTATGCTAATGAATTAACATGCGTCAGTATAGTTGTCATGGAAATGTGGATTATATCTTCTAAACTGTGCTAATTTCTCAGACAGAATGTAGCCTAATCAATGTGGTGCCCAGGCCCCTGAGCACCCACCAGATCGGCACCTATGGCTATAACTAATTATACAACCGCAAGTAGAACATTAAGAAGCGTGGTTTATCAGCTAAAAATCTATAATTATACACGGAGTTGTTTTCGGTAAAATTCAACTAAAATAGAAGGACGTCTACCCGAAGCAATGCAGGACAATTCATTTTAACGCGCAAGTCAGGGATTTTAGTTTGCCAGAAAAAAATAGCCAGATACTTCACTGAAAAAAAGGCAGAGATGCAAATCTACCAAAACAATGGATGAAGTCATAGTTTTTAGTTCTTAACTTAACTTCTTTAGTTAATTAGGGAAATCAGCAGGTGTAGGGATTGGTTGGAATGAAAACCTGCATACTCTCGGCCCTCCACGGCACATGATTGGGCACCACTGGTTTAGAGGGTCGATTAAAGTATTTATTAAAGAAATTATGCCAGAAACAAAAGGTTAGGTAAGAACGTTGCAGCCTTTTGCATGCTTTATCCGGGAAGTGTTAATGTTTCTGCTTTTATTCCCACTTGAGCCGTACCTACACATGAGGCCGACACGGGAAATTTCCGGAACATTTCCGGGTTAAGATGCATTTGGGAAAGGGGCTATTGGAAGGGGGCGGGGGTGTGAGAGCCAGAGCGGGGATTTGTGTGCCACTGTTTTTATTCATGCAAAATAGATAGTCTTCCACTGCAGAGCTACCTACAGGACTGTAGATCTCCGGAAACAGGGTTAGGGACCACTGATTTAAGAGATTGCGGTCGGCGTACCTTTCCCGATCACCAGGCCGCACTTGTCAGCGGGTATCGTGTACGTCACCTCCTGCAGCCCACCTGGCGCCCCCATGTTCCACTCTCCACGGCCTCTGCCCCTGCCCCTGGGGCCCACGGGCCCCCCAAATCCATCCCTCTCCTGCAGAAAACAAGCATGCAAAAGTCAGCATTAATTCGCTCGCAAATTTTCTAACGAAATATAAAAAATAAAAAAATCTTGGGCAGGGTCTGAAGAGCGCCTTTCACCAGGTCCCATTCACGCACATCTGCAACGGCTTCCCACTGAGGATCAGCCAAATCATCAGCATTCTTCCGACGCAGTCCAAAGAGCCATCTCTTCAGACGGCATCTTGGTTCCCATCCCACCCCCCCACTCAATACTTTTTTTTAATGGATTCCAGTTATGCTTTTAGTTATATGTCATTTTAGGGCTTGTTATGGAGGTATCTGCACATATTCAGGATTTGTACAAACCCCAATTCCAAAAAAGTTTCTTTCCAATGTCCAAGCAACCTCACACAAAGTAGTTCCTTCAATGCCAGGAGGGGGAAAAAATGTTTTAAATTAAAATAAATCACACAAGGAAGTGACCTGTGTCATATCACCGCGTGGAGCTTTTCCACCAAGGGTGTTCCCGAACCCCAGAAGTGAGCACCGTGAAGGGGGGAGGGGTAGGTTAAGGGCAGTTTACCTGACCATACACCTGTCTGAGGAGTTCCCCCTCACCCAGCCAGAGGGACAGGGGTTCGAGTCGGGCCTGTGGGGAGGCGAGGTTCACCCTGTCCAGCGGCCACCTGCCGGCTTGGGGCTGAGTGGAGATGGGCTGCACGAGTGACAAGCGTCAGGGGGGAGGGGCTTACTGAACCAGTCAACCATGGTACTGTGAGGTTCATCCAATCACCAGGAAACCAGGAGAGTTGATCACATTCAAGTGCACCAACCGAACAGTGATCAAAATTTGGGAGGCAGTGTAGAATTAATGGTTAGGAAACTGGGCTAGCATCACCAAGGTTTGTTGGATTTTATTTCCTGGGCATCTGCTAAATGCCTAAAATGTTTGGCGAAGTGTAGAGACACAGTGTAGGAAAATGTTAGGGATCATCACTCCAAGATTGTAGGTTATTTTCCCAGGTGGTACACTACAACTTGGTAAAGGTAGTTCAGCAAGATACTGAAGTAGTTTAGTAAATATGCAGCTGTCTAAATGGATTGTTTGAAAATAATGTAAGTCGCTCTGGATAGGAGTGCCTGCAGAATGCCTTAAATGCAAAATGTAAATGTTTTCTATTCTTTTTATACCTGTGCGGTGTGGACGAGCTCGTTGATGAGGTGGACCGCATGCTGACATCGCTCTGGCTGACCCATCACCTGGGCGATTCTGTCAGGACTGATGCCATCATCTGGGGGGCAGAAATCAACATTGGGGGGGGGGGGTGTGTGTGTGTGTGTGAGCTGATCAGTATTACCCAACCCATTCAATCTCAGGAGGATTTTGCTTCCTTACACACCTGACATACATTCACCCTGCTAATTACCATCATTTGATGAGATCACCTGCATCCAAAATTGACGTGCTAATGAGAACATGTGACTGATAACACCTGTGACTTTGCTGCTGCACATTTTGTCTTTAGGCCTTTTTCAAAGCGCAATACATAGACAGCCATTTCCAGCAAGGTATAATTAGGGTGCCAAGCATCGAAGGTGCAAGGCAGCCTATTGTTATTGTACATTTTATTATTCTTGCATAGTGGGTGTGTATTTGCATGCCTACCTTATAATGAAACGCATTATTCCATTCTATTTCAACAATTCTGAAATATCGTATATCAGAAGAAACTGGTAGAAAAGCGCCTTGGTGCTGCTCTCTAATGGTTGAAATTTTCTTTCTGCTCCCCACTCTGGCCCCGCCCTAATCTTTATGTCAGAGTGCCTCTTTGGAGGTACCTCTACATCATATGGATAATTGTTTTCGCCTTCAATGGAAATAGCCGGCACCTGATTGGTTAGACGGACTACGGTCCTTTGGTTTCAGCCACACATTTTTAAACTGGAACAACGTATTTTATCCACTAAAATATGTTTCTGAAAATATTTGAGGTGAGAAATAGGCCATACAGTTGTTGAATCTTGATTCATATTTGATCTGCAATGGCTAGTTTGACAGTTTGATCAGAGTTGTACAAAATCATTTGTCCATTAATTTATGCAAATGAAGATGGACATACCCCACCCCTCTCCCTCATGCCACATTTTTCTAAATTGTGTTGTAGGCTGAGACCGGCTGAGACAGTGAGTGCACTTACTCTAAGGTCACAAAGTCTGCTTTTTTCCACCTCAAATATAGCCAAGGTGAGACCTTTTTTAACACAGCCAGAAGCAGAGAGGCTGGTACATGGTTTTATTTTTAGTCGATTAGATTACTGCAATGCCCTTTTATCTGGCCTACCCAAAAAACAAATAAACAGAGAAACTGATCGAAAATGCAGCTGCCAGAGTTTTAACTAAGTCAAAGAAACAAGATGACATCACCCTCATACTACGAACCCTGCACTGGCTCCCTGTGTCTTTTAGAATAGATTTTAAGATACACTTCATGGTTTTTAAATCACTTATTGGCAGTGCACCTCCATATTTAGCGGACATGCTTTTAAGGTATGTGCCCGGCAGATCCCCCAGGTCCTCCGGTACTGGCATGCCTTTTAACTGTTCCAAGGGTTGGGGCTAAGAGAAGGGGCGTTCAGTTTCTGTGACCCTAGCCTTTGGAACAGCCTACCATAGGGGCCTACCATTCTGCATCTGTGGACATTTTTTAAAAATAATTTTGACTTACCTTTTTAACATTTAACTTTTACTTAAGGTGCCGCCTTATTGTTTTTTTAGTCTATTTAATATTTAACACTTATTCTATTTGACTTTTTAATCACCTGATTTCTCTGTCCATATTTTTATTGTACTACTTAATTACCGATATGGCAGCCTATATAGTAAACTTTTGAGCTTGAATGAATATAGACTTTTTCTACATGGATTGTGTACAGATTTAGCACCAATAAGACTATGTAAAGGTATTCAGAAGAAATCGCGACCGGCAAAATTACAATAATTGAGAAAATGCCAAATAAATTAATATCCAAATTAATTTAATTACATTTTTTGGGTGCAATATGGTCTTTTGGCCAGCGGATGGCGATATATATTGTACTAGTCGCCTTCAATATGTCAGTACTAGGAGATGAGTAGAATAAGCATAGAACCATAGACTGTATAGAAATGCGGCTCAGCTATTCTGAGTGCGACCTAAATCTTTGGGGCGACTCGGTAGAAACCTACGAACAGGTCAACCTCATTGTCATTGTATCCCTTCAAACTCAGTGTCACTGTCCAATGAATTATGGCGCTCACCGTATATCCTTTATTAAAAATAAATATATAAAGCATAGTTGAGCCAGGCGTTATATGCATGCTACACGTTTACCTTTGCAACGTCCCTACAACAGACATTCTCTCAGAGTGCAGTGACGACATGAGCACCCGTTGAAATGGAAACCAATATTGTTGATAGCTTGCAGGTAGTGTAATTGCCTACAGCCAGTTTAAAATGAGTAGCCTACATGGCATGGGTAACTATTTGTACAACATGTAATTTGTTGTTTGCTGGCTGCATCATTATAAGCCCAAACAAGGCTATTTTGCCACCTGCCTACCACTCCAAAACATTGCCCATCCTCTCATTATCCACCACTGCTTCTGCCTCCGGCAGCAGCTGGAGCTAGCGTGTGTTTGTGTGTGTATAAGTGAGAGAATGTGGGACAAAACAGCCACTGTGAGTGCTGTCCAGAGTAGAATGAGCTTTTGGCTACTAGTGTAAAAAATTGCTGGGGCAAGCTTGGTTTGATACCTGGAGCTCAGCCACTATATTATTACCTTACCAAGATTTTGGAATCTTTCGAATTTCAAAAGGGGTGGGGTCTAGCTAAACCAGTGTGCTTTGTTACCATTTAAATGTTTCTGATGGATGGTTCACCACAGACTGATGCTTCGCACTGTAACACAGGTGGTACACACACAATGACTGCCATGTTGCACAGGCACGTGCAGAGGATGTTAGAGGGGCAGGGGCCCAAATTCATAAAAGGGCATGCCGGTTATTTTTTGGAAATAATAAAATAAATATATGCCTGGAATGAAGGGATATTAAAATGCATGTATTCAGGGTTTTTCCTGGCAGCAAAATAGGTTTTGGCGGTACGTAGTGCACTAGCAGCAAATTTTGTTGCATTAATTTTACCGTAAATACAGTTTTTGGAGTACAAAGAGCCCATGTAGGCTTTGGTTGTAAAGTACCAGTAGGGTTGTGTTTAGGAGTTACACCATTTTGGCTATTTAGCACAAAAAAATAAAATAAATAAACAACACTCAAATAAATAAAATAAAAAATAAGTGTAGCTACACGTTTAAAATATATATATATATTTTTTTTTTTAAACGTACAAAAGCACCATGTGTGTTTTTACATAGTCTACGTTTGCTGTTGTTATTCCAGCCCTAAATGTGATAGGTCACTGTGGAAATGTACGAGACTTCGGCGAAACGTAACCACAAACTCTTCAGGGTTAACCATAACACAGTGGTAGCTGCACATAGCCAACAGGTAAGATATTTGGTTTCATTATCATATTTATAGCTACGATTTTGGAGAACAAAAATGAGGTGTCTTCTAAACTGAAAATGCATCAGGTAGCCAGTAGCCTACAGTAAGGAATGGAAAACACTGAATGCTGACGCCTATTTGTACAATGTTTTACAAAAAAAAATTATTGTTTCTAGCTATATCTGAACATGATTTTCTTGTAAACGGTGCATTTTATACATTTCACAGTCTGTGGCTGTGGCGAGGGTCATAAGCGCTTAATAAGGTCATAGCACCCTCTTATTGTATTGCACTGCAAGTATCAATCCTGCTGGTTTTCTTAAAGCTGTAGCCTAGTTTATAATTTAAGACAAACATAAATACTGTATTTGGGACCAATACGTCTACCACTATAGTATGGGGCGCCAACGTGGATCAGGTTAAAGCTTTGACCTTTTCAGGAGTTAGGGCTTCAAAGGTAGACTAATTCAAAATTGGAGCGTGTTCCATCCAACTCGGTCTTTCTACCGAGTTGCCCCAAACATTTAGGTTGCACTCTGCACACAGAATAGCTGATCCGCATTTCTATGCAGTATACAGTTCTATACTTCTTCTACTCGTCTCCGAGTACTGATATATCGCCATCCGCAAGCCGAAAGACCATATTGCACCCAAAAAATTGTATTAAATTCATTCAGATAGGATTTTATTTGCCGTTTTCTCAATTATTGTCATTTCGGTGGTCGCGATTTCACTAAATTATCATCACGTTACGTATTACATTAGCTAACTAGCTATCGAGACAATACGACAACATTAAAACAGCTGTGGTGCGATGGGACCGTTCTTTTAAGTTAAGTGGATGGGACACAAGAACTCAACCATATTCCACTTATTCCCACATTACTAGCAAAAGGTATCAACACTAACAATAGCTAGTTGGCCAATTTTGAGCTGCTAAATGGTTCAAGCATAGATAGACCCTACTTGCCAAATAGTGTCAAGCAATTCCTAAAGCGCATTCATATCAATATAAAACAAAAATGTATTTATACTTTGTTTGGCCACATACCTGCCTCAAAGTAACGCATCACACTGACTGACTCATGACTGTTGAGTGCCTATGTATGCGTACAATTTTGCATGCGTGCGTTCTTTCACCATAGAAAGGCTCGGTGCCCACAGTGCTCGCCGCTGCGGCAGGAAACTGGGAGGGAGGGAGGGGAGAGGGCATCGCCTGGGAGCACCAATCTCCCGACCTGATATTTTGATTCAATCAATATATCTATTCGGTAGGGCAGGCTGTGCGCAAACAAAAGATATATATATTTTTTTTTTTAATTTAAAACAAAAAAGGGCACTTCTCTATAGGAGGCCAAACGGCAGGTGCTCAAGCCCCCGTTGAGGTCTATGTATGCACGTGCCTGATGTTGCGCAATCACATCCTAGCTTCTAGCAGTAATTATGGAGGTGATTTCACAATTATTTTTTTAACAATGCAGAATTTATATTGCAGGAAAATAATTTGAGACTGGCTTACCGTTTAGGATTATTGTATAGGTGGCTTGCCTACTGGCCCTGCGGGCTATTGAAAAGTTTAATCAGCTGGCCTGAAAATGTGTTCCCAAAATGCTGCCGAGCCAGCATGCAAATGGTAATGCCGAGCACAGTTTTGCGCTCATCAGTTAACACAGTGGTTCTCAAACTCGGTCCTGGGCCCCCCTGTGCATGCTGGTTTTCGTTCCACAATTGCGATCTGAGAATTATAACAAGCTGTTCATTTTTTAAAATTGCACTTTTCCTATTTTGATGGATTATTTACCCTCTTAAACCAAATGATGTCGGAAAATAGCTATGCATGCCATGGAGAATAAACATCCCATGTTCACATTTTGCTTATTCTGCTATACATCTCTCTCGCTACCTCTCTCACTCACAAACAAATACGCTAGCTCCAGCTGCATCCCAAGTAGCCAAGACAGAAGCAATGGTGGAGAATGCGGCACGCATAGCCTCGTTTTGGGCTTATAATGATGCGGCCAGTAAACAACAAATCACACACTGTACAAATAGTTACCCATGCCATGAAGGCTACTCATTTTACACTGGCTGTAGGCAATCACACTACCTGCAAGATAGCAACAATATTGGTTTCCATTTCAACAGGTGCACATGTGATCACTGCACTGAACTCTCTCCAAGAGAGAATGTTTGTTGTAGGGAAATGTGTAGCATGCATATAATACAATACAACTCCTGGTTCAACTATGATTTATAGTATATATTTATTTCATAAAGTATAATTTTTATTTTATTAACTAGCTAGCTACTTGCTAAACTAGACTGAAAAACTATCAAAAAATAAGGGACTATCAATCTAACAAAAGAAATAAATAATAAAAAATAGGTTATTATAACTTACTACTGTATTCAAAAAAGCGAAACAGTAAGCCAACTATATATACAGGTGCAGCTCAAAAAATTTGAATATTGTGAAAAAGTTCTATATTTTTTGTCACTCATGTCAGAAAGTGAAACTCATATATTATATAGATTCATTACACAGTGAAATATTTCAAGCCTTTATTTCTTGTAATTTTGATGATTATGGCTTACAGCTAATGAAAACCCAAATTCAGTGTCTCAGAAAATTCAAATATTACATAATATCAATAAAAAGGGATATTTTAAACAGAAATGTCAGCCTTCTGAAAAGTATGTTCATTTCTATGCACTCAATACTTGGTTGGGGCTCCTTTTGCATGAATTACTGCATCAATGCGGCGTGGCATGGAGGCGATCAGCCTGTGGCACTGCTGAGGTGTAATGGAAGCCCAGGTTGCTTTGATAGCGGCCTTCAGGTCGTCTGCATTGTTGGGTCTGGTGTCTCATCTTCCTCTTGACAATACCCCATAGATTCTCTATGGGGTTCAGGTCAGGCGAGTTTGCTGGCCAATCAAGCACAGTAATACCATGGTCATTGAACCAGCTTTTGGTACTTTTGGCAGTGTGGGCAGGTGCCAAGTCCTGCTGGAAAATGAAATCAGCATCTCCATAAAGCTTGAAGGAAGCATGAAGTGCTCTAAAATGTCCTGGTAGATGGCTGCGTTGACTGTGGACTTCAGAAAACACAGTGGACCAACACCAGCAGATGACATGGCACCCCAAATCATCACTGACTGTGGAAACTTCACACTGGACTTCAAGCAACATGGATTCTGTGCCTCTCCACTCTTCCTCCAGACTCTGGGACCTTGATTTCCAAATGAAATGCAAAATTTACTTTCATCTGAAAAGAGGACTTTGGACCACTGAGCAACAGTCCAGTTATTTTTCTCCTTAGCCCAGGTAAGACGCTTCTGACATTGTCTCTGGTTCAGGAGTGGCTTGACACGAGGAATGCGACATTTGTAGCCCATGTCCTGGATTCGTCTGTGCGTGGTGGCTCTTGATGCACTGACTCCAGCCTCAGTCCACTCCTTGTGAAGCTCCCCCAAATTCTTGAATGGATTTTGCTTGACAATCCTCTCAAGGCTGCGGTTATCCCTGTTGCTTGTGCACCTTTTCCGACCACAATTTTCCCTTCCACTCAACTTTCTATGAATATGCTTGGATACAGCAATCTGTGAACAACCAGCTTCTTAAGCAATGACCTTTTGTGGCTTACCCTCCTTGTGGAGGGTGTCAATGACTGTCTTCTGGACATCTGTCAAGTCAGCAGTCTTCCCCATGATTGTGTAGACTACTGAACCAGACTGAGAGACCATTTAAAGGCTCAGGAAACCTTTGCAGGTGTTTTGAGTTAATTAGCTGATTAGAGTGTGACACCATGAGTATCCAATATTGAAATGTTTTCACAATATTCAAATTTTCTGAGACACTGAATTTTGGGTTTCATTAGCTGTAAGCCATAATCATCAAAATTACAAGAAATAAAGGCTTGAAATATTTTACTCTGTGTAATGAATCTATATAATATATGAGTTTCACTTTCTGACGTGACAAAATATTGAACTTTTTCACAATATTCAAATTTTTTGAGCAGCACCTTTATATATATATTTTTTGTCACTCATTTCAGAAAGTGAAACTCATATATTATATAGATTCATTACACAGTGAAATATTTCAAGCCTTTATTTCTTGTAATTTTGATGATTATGGCTTACAGCTAATGAAACCCACAATTCAGTGTCTCAGAAAATGAGAATATTTTGCTTTTAAATATTTTTAAAGTATCATATTTAATATTTGGTCGCATATCCTTTGCATGCTGTTACTTCCTGAAGTCTGTGACCAATCAACATCAAAAGACTCTCGATATCTTATTTTCAGGTACTGTTACAAGCGATACTATAACCTCTCTGCATTTGAACTGATCTCTATGGGAATTTGGGGGTGAGACTAGATTCAGCTGTAAATTACACTGGTACAGTATGGAACACATGGCTGGCTAAATGGCTGTAAGTCATCAAGGGTCTGAGCTATCGAACGAGCCCCAAACCATCACTCTGTTGCCAGATATGGAGTAGATGTGGATGGATCACTGCAAGGGTTATTTCTCCTGACTCATTTTCCTATAGAATTCTATGGGGAAAAAAGTCAGGAGAAACAACCCTTAAAGGGATCCATCCACATCTACTCCATATCTGGCCGCAGAGTGATGGTTTGGGGCTCGTTTGATACCTTAGACCCTTGATGACGTGCAGCCATTTCGCCAGTCATGTGTTCCATACTGTACCAATGTAATTTACAGCTGAATCTAGCCATATCCTTTGGGTTCATGCTATTTTGCACTGACTACAGTAAAGTGTGTGTGTGTGTATGGTGCCGCTGTACATCCAATTCCCACCCCAATTTGGAATGTCCAAATATCTGCAACCGCAGCAGTAATGTTCAAGCGCAGCGCTGCACTGCTGATTCCAGTGTACACATATGGTTCTCTAAAACACATGGTACCACTTGCGGCTTTCCCCCCCCCACACTGCTAAGCTTGCACAGCCAGGAGTCAGAGGAAGACCATTCATATGCAGCTTTAAGCATGCAGTCTATGGGTGCCCGATCGACCAGCGATGGCAATAAAACGCGGAACCTTAGCCAACTGAACCCTCCCATAGCCTGTAGCAAAGCAAGCAGTCGGCAATTGTGCATCTCCCTAAGAAGCTACCAGCCACAGTCAGCACTGGCGCCGTGGCACGGTACGGATTCGATCAGAGCCTGCGAGGCTCATCCATGCATCATAGCGTGGAGCCATAACTGAATAACAAGGTGTAATTTTAACAGGAGCACTGAGACTGTGCTCAAAACACTGAATGCATTGCCATCCAAACCCCTGATATGGCATCTCTCATCCTAACAAGTAACCATCGATACAATTGTGAGGCAAAATCAATAACAATATTTTTTCCCACAGTACTTCAGGATTCCCACATTTCTACAAGCCTGGATAATAGCATCCAAGATTCCCTTTAGAATTTCCCAAAATCTGTTGAATCTGCTTTGTGATACAACTCAGCTTCCCCCATTTCCCTTGAGTAAAGCAGAAGCTCTTGCTTCAGGTGGCTTCTTGCTGCACACTGCGGTCAGATGCAGCTGACGAGCTGACAGACTACAAAAAAAAAAAAAAAAAACCCACCTGGCTTAAACTGGATTCGCACACCCGCATCATTCTGAATCTTCTTGATCATCTCCCCGTTCCTGCCGATGACGATCCCCACAGCAAACCTTGGGACAGCCACCTGAGGCGGGGGGGGAAGGGGTTTGTGGGAAAGGGGCGTGTCAGGGAATAACGACCAGGAAGCACCCATATCATGAAAGGAAGAATCAACCACCAAAACACAACCAAGACTCAGACTGGCTAGCTGGCTGTAGCAATGACCAATGTTTACCACTAGGGGGCTGAAAAACAGTCACAGCAATTGAATAGAAATTTAATGTTCCATTTTTTGTCATATACATTTTTGGTTTTCAGCACTTTTACTGCCAGGAGTCTCACAAAAAATATCGCCACACACAATACACTGCTCCCCAGCCAATACTGGCTTCCTCGCTGCTGGCTAAGACAGGTAACGACTCCTGCCACATTATCCTATGGGACTGCCCTTTTCAAAGTAACTTACACAAGATCCATGCAGGAGTACACCTCTTCCTGCTGCAGTCAAACACTGCTTTTCCCCAAGAGGGAAAAAGACGACTGTCCAAAAGGTTACAGAGGAAGACCGGGTCTTACGTCTATACTGCTGCCTCCGAGCCGGGAGCCAAAGTCATTCCGTCCGGCCCGGAAATCCCCTTGGTCTTTATCCCGGATGATCTCTACCACCAGCTCTCGCGCTTGCTGCGGATGGGTGAGGGAGGGTTAGGGTTTAGAGTCCAACCATAGACGTCTGTGCCTCTGAGGTTAAAAGGGGGCTCTGGTGCTTGATGCGCATGCACTATGCATTTCCTCTCATTGACCATGATCCGCTTTTTTTGAATACTCATGAAGCAGGAAATAAACACATTCAACCAATCCCTCAAGCAGGACTTAGCAAGTTAAACATCTAATTGAAAGAAAGAGCTAGTGCCATTGGTCCAAAGCCTCCCAGTTAGCTGCCGTTTCCTCCTGATATGGAGGAGTTATTCACTGTTTTGGCGTTTTTGTTGTTGCCATTGGAAACGCAGTGGATGCACTGACCTGCACTTTATAAGGATCCCCGGTAATTCTCAGGGGTTTGTCCGCACCCGTGGGCATGGGCCCATCCTGAATCATCAGCATCTTCACTCCTGTCCTCTCCTATAAAAAATTTTTTTTAAACTCCCATTAACACACACCATCCAACACAGCAGTGTTTCCGCTACATTCATCTAGCAGTAGCTTGTTTTTACGATAAAAGCTCACTGCTAGGAGCACCTATTTACCCCTATTTCCTTTCAGTGAACAAATGAATGTAGTCTAATTATTATGTGAAGTTAAACATATGCCAAAAATGACACATCAAAAAAAAATTTTAATAGAAATAAAAAAGTCTTAAGTCTCCAGATCTGGCAATGGATGTGGGCATGTCACAGCGGACCACACCTGCAGCTGTTTGATAGTGTCTCCGCCCTTGCCAATGACCAGGCCCACTTTACTGGCCGGGATCAGGATCTCCTGCACAGCGCTGCTCCCGTCCATCTCGCTGTGGAAACCGGGTCCATTCCGACACCGATCCACGATCTGACTCAACAGCCGCTTCGCCTGCCTAAAATGAAAAAATTATTTTATATTTTATAATGCAATAAGACGGTTATTAAACTAGAAAAACCCGCCTTACGGTTGTATGCCTCCGCCAACAAGTCAAGTTGCAGTTTACAGCCATGTCTGTCCAGACTCATAAATTATATGTAGTGAAGACTTAAGGAATTTAATTTAAAAGATATGAAGTGTATTTAATGGCGAAATGGAAGTCATCACTATATTGACATGATTCCAGTGAATAATTTCCAGTGAGAAACATGCTGTCTTCGTTTAGACTATTTAGAACTGATAGAAAAGCTAATTAGCCAGCCAATGCAGTTTTGTGATTTTTTTTTATTTGCAAATTAAATTAGGAAACTGTACAGGCATGTACCTGAACATGTTAAAAGACATACATTTGGCCGCCGATCACCGATTCATAAGTTTAGATCAAGCAGCTGAGAACCATGCAAAAAATAACAAAAAACTGATGGAGGGTTGAACTGTAGAAAGACATAAATACTTTGTGGTCGTTTTCTTTGCTACTGTGGTAAGCAAAACATTATGATATTACAGTAAAGTTGACCTTTGAACTTTTGGATATAAAATGTCATCACTTCATAATTTAATCCTATTAAACATGTGAAATTTTGTCATAATTAGCATAAGAATTCTTGAGTTATGGCCAAAAACATCTTTTGTGAAGTCACAGTGACCTTGACTTTTGACCACAAAAACTTTTCAGTTCATCCTTCAGTTCAAGTGGACGTTTAGGCCAAATGTGAAGAAATTCCCTCAAGGCGTTCCTGAGATATGGCGTTCACGAGAATGGGACGTACGTACGTACGTACGTATGTATGTACGGACAACCTGAAAACATAATGCCTCCGGCCACAGCTATCGCCGGCGCGGACGTACGTATGTATGTACGGACAACCTGAAAACATAATGCCTTCGGCCACAGCTATCGCCGGCGCGGAGGCATAATAAAACGTAATCAAAACAAGGTTTCACTTACTGTATGTGTGCGTGTTGCCTTTAGCTACAACAGAGCTCTATTATTTTAGTTTTAGTGAGCCATTACTACATAGCGGTATGTGGGCTTTTAGCAGATAACATTAAAATGCAGTCTTCTGCTTTAAAGAGATTGCCAACTGTGATTAAAACATAGTTTTCTTTATTTTACACAACTCATTAAAATAATCATCCATCAAGATTTCAGCCTTTAAATACAGCCTTTTTCAGCTGAAAAAAATTAAGATTGAATAGTGTCACGTTTTGTCGGCTATGCAGTTCTCATGCCTGGTGAAAAAAAGGCATATCGCAATTTAGGCATATCAGTTAGCACTGATATTTGGGTTATATTTATTCCACCCCAGGATGACAACAATTAACCATTGAAAAGCTGAATCATAGATTTAAGATGGCAATCCCTTTCATTTCAACCTCCCGCCCAATCCCAATTCCACTCACTCGATGTTCTCTGGGCTTCCAGTCAGAGTGCAGGGCCTGTCCATCATGCCCCCGCTGTCTGTTGGGACAAAAACAAGTTTAATGCAGCTCAAAGCATGTTACCATGGTGCATTTAATGCATATCCATAAGGTGCATTTAATGAAAGTTCCCATGGTGCATTTATTGGATGTTCCTAAGATGCATTCAATGCATGTTCCCGTGGAACATTTAATGCATGTTCATAAAGTGCATTTAATGCATGCTCCCATGGTGCATTTAAAACATGTTCATAAGGAGCATTTAATGCTTCATCTGAACATGCATTAAATACACCATGGGAACAAGCATTAACTGCTTCTTATGAACGGGTTCTAAATGCACCATGGGAACATGCATTAACCCCTTTGCGACCTAGAAGCCACGCCGCCGGCACTGTGACATTTGCAAGATTTTGCTAATTTGGCCAACTCGTCAGCATGGTGCATTAAACGTTCCCACGATACATTTAATGCATGTTCCTACTGTGCATTTAATGCTTGTTCCCATGGTGCTTTTAAAGCACGTTCATAAGATGCATTTATTGCATGTTCCCACGGTGCACTGAATATGATCACTTTTTCCTATAATCTGCCTCACAGTTGCTCTGGTAAACATCTAGTACAAATTAATAACTTTTTTTTAAAAATTTTAATAGTATAAGCATAGTGAGATCTTCAGTTAAACATTAAACACAGTGTCGTAGCGCAGTTTGTCGGGGGCCCACAGCGACCCGTTACTTGAGAATCCTATAGTCATGTCCACCAGTCCTGCTACTTGTCTATAAAGTAGCCTACTAGTACTACGAATTAAACTACTAGTAGCCTGGCGGCTGTGTCGCCCTACTGGGCCAGACCCGGATGGCCTATGCTCGCTAACTACCTGTCTGGCTTCTATAAACAAATGGATGAGTGAAAACTTCCTAAAACTAAATGAGGATAAAACAGAGATACTTTTGCTAGGACCAAAATCTGAGAGAGAAACCCTCTTTAGTAAGCTTGGAGACCTCGCTCCCCAAACCAAACCAGAAGTTACAAGCCTAGGTGTCATCTTAGATTCCGACTTAAATTTTAAAGCCCATATTAACAAGGTGACAAAGACAGCTTTCTTCCACCTGAGAAATGTTGCCAAAGTACGACCATTTTTAACACAAGAGGATGCAGAGAAATTAGTTCACGCTTTTATTACTAGCAGACTGGACTATTGCAACGCCCTATTCACCGGACTGCCCAAAAAATCAATAGAGAAACTTCAGCTCATTCAGAATTCGGCCGCTAGACTTTTAACTAAGACCAAAAAGAGAGAGCATATCACTCCTGTCCTAGCCACCTTGCACTGGTTCCCTGTTTCATTTAGAATTGACTTCAAGGTACTTTTACTCACCTTCAAAGCTCTAAATGGCACAGCACCCACATACATTTCTGACTTTCTAACTTCATATCAGCCAACAAGAGCTCTCCGGTCCTCAGGTGCTGACCTCTTAACCATTCCCAAAGTACTGCACAAAACTAGTGGGGAAGCCGCTTTTAGCTATTATTCTCCAAAACTGTGGAACACCTTACCCAGACACATCAGAGATGCAAGCTGTGTGAACATTTTTAAAAAACTGCTCAAAACGTACCTGTTCGAACAGGCTTTTAATTAAATATCTGCTCCACAGCCTCTGGACCAACAATTAGTACTTTTAAATGTATTCTTTGTATTTTTTTAATGTATTTTCTTTCTATGAACTTTAAATGCTTTTAATTATGCACTTTTCTTTTCATATACCTTATCTATGCATTTTACTATCTAAATTGACCTTCTATTACCTTTTAGGCTTTTTATCTATGCATTTGTACTATCTTAATTATTATTTTATTTTTATTTATTTATTTTTTTTATATATTTTTTTATTTTATTTACAATGTGAAGCACTTTGGGTTGCATTTCATGTATGAAAGGTGCTATACAAATAAAGCTTATTATTATTATTATTACTTCTAAAGTAGTTATTGATAAGTTTGTTTTGAAAAGGATTTTACTGCAGAAGCCACAGTTGCATGAACTGTTAAAAAGAGCTTACATGCCGTGGCAACATCAGGGCAACCGGGAAGAAGGGACAGGTGCTTAAAGCAGTTTAGCAAGATCTTTAATTGAGCCTTCCTTAAACGGTAACAAAGCACTAAAACCACTTATTTTACATGATAACTGATACATTTGGGTTTTTCTACTTATTACTCAATGATCTTGGTCCAAATCTCGACAAATTACTGCAGTCGGCACAAAAAAAAAAAACTTTAAAAATCTGGCTCAAAAGTGTCTCGTGGTAAAACGTTAGGTACTGCACGTTCAATCTGTGATTGGCCAGAAAGGTCTTCCCTAACGTAATCGGTACTCTGTGACAAAATAGAAATCTGTACAGCTACACCCGGAAGTTTTGGAGCGAGGGCGGGCTACGCCCCAGCTATAAAAGCGAATCTCAGCGGTTGATCTGTGTGCCGTGGTAGGGGAGAGGGGAGAGGAGATAGCAGATAGCAGAGAGGGAGAGGGAGAGGGAGCAATATATATGGCTAGCTTACGGTTTCGCTTTTTTGAATATTCTAGTAAGTTATAGTAACCTATTTTTGATATATTTTTTTATAGTTTGCTTGACAGTACCTTGTTTTTTGATAGTTCGTTTTTCAGTCGAGCTTAGCAAGTAGCTAGCTAGCATGGATAACCATTTGTAGGCTACAGCGTGTGATTTGTTGTTTACTGGCCGCATCATTATAAGCCCAAACGAGGCTATGCGTGCCGCATTCTCCACCATTGCTTCTGCCTCAGCAGCAGCAAGCTTCTTGGGGCTCGTTTGGGCGTGGTTTGATACCTGGAGCGCAGCCCCTATCATTTCCTTATCAGGCCTAGATTGTGGCATTTTACGAATTTCAAAAGAGGGCGGGGTCTAGCTAAACCAGCGTGTTTTGTTACCCTTTAAATTCCGGCCTCAGTGCGTTACAAAAAGTGATCAACTGTGTCATGTGTCAACTGTGTAGAAAACTGAGGACAGGCTGAATATGTCGGGAGGCTGCAAGTTGCGAAAACTGCGATTGCGTTTCGTCCAGTTTATGTGGAAGCTTCGCTGGATCTTACTGGTCAGAATAATTAGGTTATTTTTCGTATATTAGCTTTAGCTTGTTCAGACAACGTTTTGTGGCACGTTTTTGGGCGCCACTACTACAAGACTTTTTACTTGAGAAATAAAAATGACGGTGCTGTCATAGACGGGTAGGGGGCCCCTCGATGATGTAGGGTATTGGCTACTCAGGGTGGGTTTATTCGCCTCATAGTCCATAGGGGCCCCCTGCTTGTCTATCAACAATACAGTAAAATCTAGTCTTGTTCAGTCACATTAAAAAAATGGACTCATAATTTAAAAAAGATTTTATGATAAAAACATGAGCTGGTTTTTGTGGATGTGTGCCATTTCCACAGCTGTTCAGATTAGATGTACCTGCGGCGATTTGAATCTTGCAGCCCGACTCCAGCTGAATTCTTGTGATCTGTTCTCCTCCTCTGCCAATGACTGAGGGTGGGAGAGAAGAGGGGAGGGGATTTAACCATGTGTCAACATTAATTGCCCATCACAGTGAAACGGATAGATTTTCTCCAAAGCCGTGGCAACACTGAACACAATGGTGTATTATTGGAGTCAATGTTCATGGTAAACCTGTTTGCAGGTAACTATGCAAACCAACACAATGAAGAAACAAAGCAAAGCAGTGAGCTGCATGGACACAGGTGTGCAGGTCACTGCAGAGGACAGACAACTGCATAACCGGCTATTAAACAGGCAGCGGTTTCATGTTCTGGAAGGAATTCCCCTTTAAAGATTTAAACAAGGCATGATTTGCTGCCCCAACAGAGATTTGGTTGGCGGAGGAGCGTTTTTACATACAAGACAAGGTTCTACGCATACATCTCCATACTCCATATAAAGGGCTGGAAAACTCTAATTTGCTTTCACATCGACCCCAGAAATGCAATTTCAAGCCCAAACAGTCGGCATCCGACTTCCGACAGGGCACGAAAAAGCCGTCAAAACATCCAACTCAACACCACCTCCTTACAACCCCACCCTAACCCCAGTCCAATACTTACTGAATCCCACCATTTTATCAGGCACTTTGAAGTCTTCCGTCATGATAGCCCTGCAGGAGAAAGCAACACAAATTAGATGAAGTGTAGATGTTTCATTTGGTGGTGGGGAGTCGCGGGATTCCACCAACAGGATTAGTTTAGTGTGGCAGTATTGGTGCACCTGACAGGTACGTCACGGGCACGTCAAAGTGACAGTCACATGACCTCCAGACACACCTGCCAAGCCCCAATCCTGGACAGAAGCAAGTTAAAATGTTGCACAGCCAGGCAATGAAAAAGATGCCCACTGCCATACATACAATACAGCACAGATTAGAAATCTTTGGTGTTTTACACAAGGGGGGGGAGGTGAGTTCTCTTCAACCCTTCTCAGCACCATGCCACAACGTACGCTACATGGGCAAAAACATGGACACCTGCTCGTCCCCAACATCTCAATCCAAGACCATGGGCATTAATATGAAGTTGGTCTCCCCGTTGCTGCTATAACAACCTCCACTCTTCTGGGAAGGCTTTCCGCTACATGTTGGAACATTGCGGCGTGGATTCGCTTCCATTGAGCCACGAGACCATTATGGAGGTCAAGCACTGATGTTGGGCGATTAGGCCTGACTCGCAGTTGACTTTCCAATGGACCCCAAAGGTGATGGGGTTGAGCTCAGGGCTCTGTGCAAGCCAATCAAGCTCTTTCACACCAATCGTAACAATTTCTGTATGGACCTTGCTTTCTGCACTGAGTGGATGACTACCCATCACCTGAAGCTCAACCTGGACAAGACAGAGCTCCTCTTCATGCCACACAAAACCTCCCCGCTACTTGACCTCTCCATCACCGTTGACGGGACCGTGGTGGCTGCCTCCCGCTCTGCAAAGAACCTGGGGGTGGTCCTGGACGACCAGCTGAACTTCAAAGACCAGATCAGGGCGACGGCACGGTCCTGCAGGTTCCTCCTGTACAACATCAGGAGGATTCGACCGTACCTGACCACCTATTCCACCCAGCTTTTGGTCCAGACCATGGTCACCTCACGCCTTGACTACTGTAACTCCCTGCTCGCAAGCCTACCGGCCTGCGCCATCCTGCCTCTTCAACTGATTCAGAACGCAGCTGCCCGGCTTGTGTTCAACCTCCCGAAATTTTCACATGTCACCCCCCTGTTGAGGTCACTCCACTGGCTGCCAGTTGCAGCCAGGATCAGGTTCAAAGTTCTGACCCTGGCCTACACTGCAGCCAATAGGACAGGCCCTACCTACCTGCAGGACTTGATTCAGAACTATGTTCCTGCTCGACCGCTTCGCTCATCTACTGCAGGGCGACTTGCGCTTCCCCCCCTCCGTGTAAATGGTACTCGCTCGTCCCGACTGCGGAGCTTTTCCACCCTAGCTCCCCAGTGGTGGAACGAACTTCCCATTCCCCTACGTTCCATGCCAACCCTGCCTACTTTCCGTCGTGGCCTGAAAACGCACCTTTTCAGACTCCACCTGGACTAATACTTAGCTAGGACCTCATGGTTTGTGTTCTTGTTGAACTATGTACTCAGGATAGTCAAGTTTATAATGATTAGTATAGAATTGTATTAGAGCTGATTTACCCAGTTCACTGTGAACTGCATTGTGTTCATTACTAGGGATAGCTGCTACTGTATGTGAAAAATTGCTTTCTTATCTGTTCTGTAGTTACTTTGATGACCTTTCTGTATGCACTTACTGTACGTCGCTTTGGATAAAAGCGTCTGCTAAATGAATGTAATGTAATGTAATGTAATGCACGGGGGAATTGTCATGCTGAACAGGAAAGGGCCTTCCCCAAACTGTTGCCACAAAATTGGAAGCCCAGAATAGTCTAGAATGTCATTGTATGCTGTAGCGTTAAGATTAGTCTTGACTGGAACTGAGGGGCCTAGCCCAAACCATGAAAACTGCCCCAGACTAAAGGATGTCCGGATACTTATGACCATGTAGCGTATCACTGCACTGGCCACCACAGTACACCATGTCTATAGAGGCTGAACTCTATATGGGGAAAGGGGACAAGAGCCTCGAAGCACAGGGAGACCATAGTCCATACCTGCTAACAATGCAATGTTATATTTATTGTAGGGTAAATTAGTCAGGACTCACCTTTGATGCACCATTCCACCAAGCTGGTTACCCACTGTGAAGGACAGAGAAACAGAGGGAAGAAAGACAGCATTAGCAAGATGGTTGCTTGCGATGCGTGATAATATTAAAGCCATATCGGTATCAACCGATATGAAAATGCAACATACATGTGCCAGAGGCGATGTATTTAAAGCTTAGTTTTAGCGATAGTTAAAGAGGGAGGTATCAGCATCAGGCAATCAACCCAGTCAAGTATGGGTTATTGATATCTGCGCCAGGATTCCCATATGAAAATGTCAACAAAAGGCTCTATAACACCCCAAAAAGTAGCAGATACCCTGTAGAAACATTTATGGTATGAGGCTGTGTGAGAAAGCCCCGTCTAATTAAGCAACACACGAGACGCCGTGCTATATTGTGAATATCGGAACCCTGCTTTATGTTTATTATAATTTAATAATGTTAATGCATGCCAGGATACTTTTGCAACAATGTCCTTGTTGCGTATCGTTGTGTTGTGATTGGCCCGGTAGATTTTCGTATTTCTATCTGTCTGAATGGGAGCGTTACCAGACTGATGTGTGGAGAGAAAGATCAGGATGGCGAAGCCAGGCTAGGATTAAGCACCCCCACACTGTGAATCTGTCTCCCACGTGATTCTCTGACCAGAATCACATATCTATATCTTCGCCTACTCAACTAGCCTTTTAATTGTCTGAGGCCAGCCTCTTTTATATGGTTCTTCGAGCAGGATTGAGTAATTTACCGATTATGGATCCAGCCACTATTGATGCACAACAGCCATCTGAGCGACCGCAACGGGACAGGTCAGGAGATCCCCAACACACTGGCCTACCAAATCGATCTCCCTCACCAGGATCAACGCTAGCCTGGCGTTGCCATCCTGATCACGTTCCGTATCTCTCCACGTGGAGAAAAACAAAACGTGATCAGGATGGCAAAGCCAGGCTAGATCAATGCCACGCCGCTCCACCTTCCCACAATGGGACACAGGAGTGGTCGTGCAAAGACCACATCTGAGCGGAGTGAACCTAGCACCAGGTCCAGTGTGCGTTCAAGTGCACATTCATCCATGGTAGGGCGAACGTTACTAGCTCGCCTGCATACAACTCACCTGCCAAAGCCGCAGTTCCTTGCTCGTGTATAGTAAGCTAATTTTAGTTACTTTACGTAGCTAGCTATAGATATGGGCCCCCAAATCACTTTACAACTTTCGTTTATGATAAACAAGCAGAGCCACTGACAGAGTGCAGCCCCCCAGAGTGCATTCAATACAGTATGTAAGGTCCAAAGAAGATATTGATTGATGTATTTACGTCAAAAGCATATTAATAAATATTCAATTAGAAGATACAACAGCACTAACTAATTTAACAATTTAATTCCATTTTTTTTTTTTTTTTTACTATATTACCCCATTTTAGGTTATTAATATAATTACTATTATAATATATTTCAGATTACACAAAATAAAATGATAGAACTTTTACGGCATTCACTCAATGAGAACAGGCTCTGAGAAATGGTATCTCCCCCTGTTGTCAATGCAAAGAGGGTTCAGGACTTGCTCTAAATTGACCCACGCTTTGTCCTCTTTTGCAGGTAGGATGTATACCAGGCCAGAATCATCATTCCTTCACAGAAATTTAAGTTTTTAAATTGTTGAGTGACCAATCTCACAAACCTTCTGTGGGATTTGTTTGTGATTAACTCAATCAGTAGGCAGTCCCCTGTCGTGAGGGCAGGTGTGCAGCTCTGGGCCTTCAGAGGAAGGCACAAGTGTGCGGGCCTGTTCAGAGGTAGGGACAAGAGTGTGGGCCTGTTCAGAGGAAGGGACAAGAGTGCGGGCCTGTTCAGAGGAAGGGACAAGAGTGCGGGCCTGTTCAGAGGAAGGGACAAGAGTGCGGGCCTGTTCAGAGGAAGGGACAAGTGTGCGGGCCTGTTCAGAGGAAGGGACAAGAGTGCTGGCCTGTTCAGAGGTAGGGACAAGTGTGCGGGCCTGTTCAGAGGAAGGGACAAGAGTGTGGGCCTGTTCAGAGGAAGGGACAAGAGTGTGGGCCTGTTCAGAGGAAGGGACAAGTGTGCGGGCCTGTTCAGAGGTAGGGACAAGAGTGTGGGCCTGTTCAGAGGAAGGGACAAGAGTGCGGGCCTGTTCAGAGGTAGGGACAAGAGTGTGGGCCTGTTCAGAGGAAGGGACAAGAATGTGGGCCTGTTCAGAGGAAGGGACAAGAGTGCGGGGCCTGTTCAGAGGAAGGGACAAGAGTGTGGGCCTGTTCAGAGGAAGGGACAAGAGTGTGGGCCTGTTCAGAGGTAGGGACAAGAGTGTGGGCCTGTTCAGAGGAAGGGACAAGAATGTGGGCCTGTTCAGAGGAAGGGACAAGAGTGCGGGCCTGTTCAGAGGAAGGGACAAGAGTGTGGGCCTGTTCAGAGGTAGGGACAAGAGTGTGGGCCTGTTCAGAGGAAGGGACAAGAATGTGGGCCTGTTCAGAGGAAGGGACAAGAGTGCGGGCCTGTTCAGAGGAAGGGACAAGAGTGTGGGCCTGTTCAGAGGTAGGGACAAGAGTGTGGGCCTGTTCAGAGGAAGGGACAAGAGTGAGGGCCTGTTCAGAGGAAGGGACAATAGTGTGGGCCTGTTCAGAGGAAGGGACAAGTGTGCGGGCCTGTTCAGAGGTAGGGACATGTGTGCGGGCCTGTTCAGAGGTAGGGACAAGTGTGCGGGCCTGTTCAGAGGTAGGGACAAGAGTGCGGGCCTGTTCAGAGGTAGGGACAAGAGTGTGGGCCTGTTCAGAGGAAGGGACAAGAGTGCGGGCCTGTTCAGAGGTAGGGACAAGTGTGCAGGCCTGTTCAGAGGAAGGGACAAGTGTGCAGGCCTGTTCAGAGGAAGGAGAGAAGGGGACATGGGTGTTCGGGATGGACGCTCGATTCATTCAACGGATTTCTTTTCATCTAACGGCTGACTTTACTGTTCATTGTTCTGGGGGGCCATTCCCCTGGAAAGTGGGATTGTTTTACCCTGTCAGTTTACGCTTAATCAAGTCACCCAGATAATTCACAAAACTGGGTTTGTAACCGAAAAGGTTGCAAGTTCGATTTCCAAGTAGGACACTGCTGTTGTACTCTTGCTTCAGGATACATCCAGCTGTATAAATGGAATGTAAAAAAATAAAAATAAATAAAAAGGTTGTGCAAGTCACTTCAGATAAGAGCATCTGCTAAATGCCTGTAATGTAAAATGTACATGGCATTAACACAATCCGACAAATATGACAAATCGTGGCAAAAGTACAGTTCAGCACATATAAACCACTCAATTGCTTCAATAAAAAAATAAAATAAAAATAAAAACATTGGTCACATTTATGGGCAAAATTGCCCGTTTACACTGCCTCAAAAAGTTGGCTGTGTATCATTTATGATTGTGAAGGCAATGGCAATCATCTTTCATGGTATTTTAAAGTAAGATCCCAGCCACTTATCAAGATCCCTTTTGGGAACAATTAAAGTGATTAATTAATACTGACAAACCCATGCACCTGCTCTTGTCCTCTTAAACATGGAAATATGTATACTATTGAAAAATCGAAAGAATGCATAAATTAGGACAGTGTTATGTCAATCTATGCCAACAACAGGTGTCTGTCAAAGCATAAAATTGGAATAGATGGGGTACAGGTGTCAGGGCCGTTTCTAGACTGCTTTGATTGGGAAGTTGGGAAGTTGAGAAGTTGGTGAGGCACAAGGGAGGAATGAAGTAGCAGGGGGTCTGGGGGAGCCCAGCCCTTTCATGAGCATCTTTCCCACCCCCAATTTTGGCATTTTTTGAACTGCAAACGGAGGCATGGTCGCTCTGAAACAGCCTGTGGAGTTACCCTTTAAGATACTAAGAGGACAACTTTATCAATGCCGAATTAAATCAAGTTATAGAAACTTATAGAATCTTAGTTTTGAACAAGTTTATATTTTCATATTTACCACCCCTTCTTAGACATACAATCTTTTCACTAACTATATTACAACACTTTTTAAAAAAAAAATTTAGTTCTGTGACTCAATCTGTTCATTTTATACACATTCCTGCATGATACATGAGATCACATTAGTCTTGTGGTTTTTTTTTTCCCATGAAAAAAATATGCAAATTCATCCATATCAAGTGTCAATGTAATGGCCTTCTCATTAGCAAGAATACCCAGACTTTTATTTTGCCCGTGCAACATGGTGCAGCGGAAGGGTGTTGAGACGTGAGATAACTTTTGCACGCTGCAGATGAAGCTCCTATATCATCCCATTTTCAAACAGTCACCTGCACACAACAATAACTTTGGCTGTGTCTAACCCACAAAAATGTATAACCGACTGTTGCCCTGTGTGTCTAGTTTTATAGCATATATACGATTAATCTGTAGCTCTAATATTGACGGTGCTATGTCCGATAAGTCCGACAACATACGTGGTAGGCTAAATGAAGACAAGAAAATTATATAGATCGATTTTTCAGGCCAATATCAATTCCAGATTTCTTTTATTAGAAATACATTATTAGTATTATTATTATTATCGTGCTTTATAAAATGCAAGAAGACGATAAGGATTATAGCCTAATGATTCATTGAGAATATACACAACTAAAATGAACAGTCCAACAAGATGCATTTCTGAGCTAGCAGTAACAACAAAGCTTGAGAACACCTAAAAAGTCAAGAAAATTAGTGTGGATTCAAGAAAATGGACAAAAAAACATCTCTGGATGTGGCTGCAATTCAACAGATTTTAATAGGCTTTTAGTATAAAAATGTCACCACTTTAAATAAGAAGTAGCCTATTTGCTGTCATTAGCTGAACACAATCGCATATTAATTCTGTTTTATACTGCAATTCGGTTGCAAACAGCCACATGTAATAATTTTGTAATACATTTTTTTTTTTTTAAATGTTAACATTTTTTATAAAGTGTTGGCGTCTCAGAATATCATTAGATATAACAGAATACCTTTGTCAAGGTTTCTGGTTGATCCACGCTGAGTAGCTAGGCTAAACCCGATTATTAATGGTGTAGGCTACAGCACTTGCTCTGTTAAAACTCTAAAGAACTTTGGTTTGTGTCACGGCTCTGGAGTCGTGGAATATTGCCGCGGCTCAGGGCTCCGAGTAGAATTGATTTTGTGCTGATGAGTTGGGTAGTAGGCAACTGTAGGTAGTACATCTTTTAACCGTTAGCAGGAGTAGTAATAATCATTTTGGAATTGATTATTCCAAGGCATGATTTATTTGGCAAAATCTTATCTATTATTTTCGATATATTATCTGACGAATGAGCTGTGCACCAAGTAAAAATGACACGTGAGTGATTAGTTTGTTGCCATGCTGAGCTGTGCAAGGAGCAAGCTAATGTTACTAGCTAGCACCATGGAGGGATGGATAAAAAGGTGAAAGATTGGAAGAGGGATAAAATTGGTAGCTATAGGAATAAAAAGACTTAATAAAAACACTTTAGCTAACTAACTATTCCTAATCCAACTATTCTCAAGGGCAAACAAAATGAGCGTTTGGTTCAGCGGGCCATCTCTCACTGAGACAGGGTGAGTTTGTTAATGGTTGTTTTTAACAAGAGCTGTGAAATAGAATTATCTGTTACTTGTAACGAAATGACCTTGAACACAGCTACTTATCCCTTTATCCCAGTACGAACAAACACCGTCACTGATGTAGTCTTTGCTCTTAACCCTGTGTTTTTTATTCCACTTTGCACTGATAAATTGTCTCCATTTAATACTATTCCTTCTTTTATGACTAAACACAGAAAAAGTAAACGGTTGGTAAACGTCGGTTGCAACCACAACAATTTAATTAACATTTTAGTAAAACCTGTAACCTTAACAAAGTCAGGCATGAATGTCAATATGGCACTTTTAAATGTAAGGTCATTAGCTAATAAGAGTTTTTTTAATCAATGATTTTATTTCTGAAAGGAATTTACAATTCTTTTTTCTTGTTGAAACATGGTTGAAAAATTATGATACTGCAACACTTGTCGAGACATGTCCCCTGAATTTTAAGTTCTTTCAGAAGACTAGGCAAGGCAAAAAAGGTGGAGGCATAGCTGCTATTTTCTCTGATATATATTGCTGTAGAGAGACTGATCTGGGTAATTTTCCATCATTTGAATACCTGGCCATTGTGCTTAAAGAAGAATCAAATGTGCTTATTTTAACAATCTATAGGCCTCCCAAGTATTCCTCAGCTTTCCTTCCTGAATTCTCCGAGCTTATTTCTACCATTTTTACTAGCTATAACCGTATAATCATTATTGGAGATTTGAATATTCACGTCAATAAAAGTACCGATTTGAAGGCTATGGAGTTTGTGAATCTCCTAGACCAGGGGTTTTCAAAGTGGGGGCCGCGGCCCAACGGGGGGCCGCCAGGGGGCGCCAGGGGGGCCAATTGGAAGGGAGAGGAAAATGCAAAAAAAATAAAATAAAAATTACATTTATTTAAAAAATTTATTTCAATTAAATTCATAAGATTACTGTGCCGGTTTAAAATAAGTTATAAATTGTTATAAATCCTTTCATATTGAAATTAGGTCTTTGCCATGCCCTTCTTTCAATCGCAGCCAATAACTAACCATCTGCCTGTCAGTCAAAGCGTTACGTTGAGCTGCTAACGGCCCGATTATGGAATCAAAATAGGGTCAAAAGTATTGTGTTTTGTATTAAGAAGCTGTATGTTAGATTTTTTATATTTGCCAGTGTAATTTAAAAGTTTTTTTTAAAGCCATTTAGCAATAGGGGGGCCCCAGCCAGAGGCTACGACTATTTGGGGGTCCTTGGCATGGAAAGGTTTGGGAACCCCTGTCCTAGACAGCCTAGGTTTAATGCAACATGTTACGGAGGCCACCCACAACCAAGGCAATATACTCGATTTAGTGATATCCCATGGGACAAAAATTTACAATGTTTCAGAAGCTGACATTAATATATCTGACCATCATTGTGTGTTCTTTGATGTTCTGTTAAATGCACCTAGCATTAAAAAAGAATTTACTATTCAAAAGAGGTATTTAGATGCCACAGCAGAAACAAAGTTTTCTGATCTTGTAAATTATTTTGAGCCATGTACGCTACACTGCTCTATCAACGAAATGGTTGATTTATTAAATACCAATGTGAGTAATGCACTGAATACCGTTGCGCCAATTAAGTCTAAAACGAGGTCACGCAATAAAATATCACCATGGTTAAACAGTAATATTCGTGACCTAAAAAGAGTGTGTCGAGCAGCTGAGCGAAAATGGAGGAAAACTAAATTAGAAATCCATCGCAGTATCTTTAAAGAACTTATAACCACATACAATAAGGCTATTCGCTCTGAGAGAAGAGCCCATTTTTCGAGGATCATTGCCGAAAACGGCGGCAATTCCAGGGTTTTATTCTCAACCATTGATCGATTACTGAATCCCGCACCAGCCTCTGACATTCTTAGCCTAGCATCTGCCTCAAAATGTGAGGATTTTGCTCAGTTTTTTAACAATAAAGTAACGGGATGCTGAGAAGCTGGTACATGCTTTTATTTTTACCAGGCTTGACTATTGTAATGCCCTTTTAACTGGTCTTCCAAAAAATTCAATTGAAAAACTACAGCTTATCCAAAATTCTGCAGCTAGACTTTTAACTAAAACAAGGGAGAGCATATAACACCTGTTTTATTTTCACTGCATTGGCTTCCAGTATCTTTTAGAATTGATTTTAAAGTCATTTTATTTGTTTACAAAGCACTAAATGGCTCAGCACCCTCGTACATTACAGACCTCCTGTCTTTTTATATGTGCCAACTCGAGCTCTCAGATCTGCCACAGTCGGCCTCCTCAATGTACCTCTTGTACTTCATAAAAAAAGCGGTGAGAGTGCCTTCAGCTACTACGCCCCAAAACTTTGGAACACTCTCCCGCAGGACATTAGGACGGCATACTCGGTTGGCACTTTTAAAAAAACAGCTCAAAACATTCCTTTTTAAACAAGCTTATAAATGATTTATTTTTACTAGTTTAGCTATTTCAATTTGCCAGTTTTTATTAATATTCTATTTGTTATTTCTATTGTTTTTATTTTTTGTTCTATGTGCACTTTGAGCTGCATTTTTTGTATGAAGGGTGCTATACAAATAAAGTTTATTATTATTATTACTTCAGACAGGATTTCTTACGCCGTGTTCACAACTCATCCGTTGTTTTTACGTACTATAAAACTTCAACGCAATCTCAGCCCCCAGAGTAACGCAGCTCCATCACTGATCTGACGGAAATGAATAGAGGATTTTCAGTAAGTGGGGGTCGTGCTCCAGTGCGGCTTTAAATCGAAGAAATACGAAGAATAAAAAGAAACATAACTTCAAGAAGAACAGAAAAAACAATGGAAGAAAGCCTCTTAGCTGTGTCGGGATATTTCTGCCTTTATGACAAGACGAGCGATGGTTACCGCAACTTGGAAGCAAATCTCAAACGACAAATAAATCAACAAAAATATCCATGATATAAATATTTAGGTATGAAATGTTTTTATTAATGTAACAAAAAACCTTTCAGAATAAAAACAAGTCATTTAATATTTTTTGTAAACATATATTTATTAGTTTGCTGGAAAATAAGTTTTTGCCTAGTGACAAGCAATGAGATACATTTTTTTCTACTTCCGCCAATTCCGACGGTCCGTTTGCCGACAAAACAGTTGACCACTAGGGGACGCATATCCGTAACTGTCCGCTAATCATCCTCCATTGGAATGAACGACTTCCGGTCACCCGTCAATACGATGACGCGTTGAGTTGTGAACACGGCGTTAGTGGAACAAGACTTTTATTCGCCTCAAACTATGGGAGGAGTTATGTAATGAGATCAAAATATGTATTGGTTGAGGTTTCAAATCGGCCGATATTGAACAGCTGCATCCCTAATAATATATTTGAATGTTTTTAATAACCAAATAAGCAATCCAATGGTTCTGTAAAGTGCAGATGAAATAAAATAGTGCTTACATATGATCACAAGACCATAAACTAGCTGAGGCAAGAAAAATGCAATAGGGAACATTTGAATTCCTTAAACTTTAAATAAAAAGTCCTATAGGTCAGTTTAGATTGCTGCCAATCAGATGTTTATTCTCACCCTCCCGGCTTTGTACTAGGTTAACGGCACGCAGTGCGTTGTCAATTCCACGCAAAAGCAAAGATTCCACTTTTGAAGCTCAATTCCACGATTCCGTCCGCGATTCCACAAAAATGTAATCCTAAGAGCCCCAGTTTTACTGTTGATGAGGTAAAAACATCAGTTGGCAAAAAGCTTCAGCTGCTACACAGACACACATACAGACGGACGGACAGACAGACAGACAGACACACAGACACAGACAAACCCAGACAAGCACACCTATATTCAAAGTGAACGCCATCCCCAAAGTTGAGTCCAAGTGGAAAGAACGGGCCATTACAAGTCGCAGTTAGAGTGATTAACAGTATCACACGCCACTCTGCAGAAAGCACGGACAGAACCACAGAAACCGTATACAGCCACTGTATATGGCCGAATGGCAGAGATTCACAAAGCAGAGAAGGCCATTGTGAATTGGGTTTGGAGGACATCACTTTACTTTAAAACCAAATCAGGCACCAGCAGCTTAGCTGCCGATCACGGCAGTCTCAAGAGCAGAGCCTTGGGTAAAACAAATTTGACAAACTCGGCCACCAACTATCTGTGTCAAATGTCAAGTATTTACTTTATCATTTACTTTATCATCACTAGCCTCACTTGTCAGGTTTGTAAGCTTACGGTACTAAGATCATAAATACGCTTGACACTAATGTGGGATAAGCCTGCCCAGCTTCTGGGATAATAAACCAATGTTATAACTAACCATTCAGTCATAACTGGCCATTCATGATCTTGTCCAAGTGGGGTTCAAAATGGTGGCAGAGATTAATGTCAACCTATAACATAAGGCAGGCTAAAACTGGCTAGAACCAATCAAACAGCAGGAAACCAAGCTCACAAAACGATGGGTCGATCAGGGGTTCAAATACTGCCCAGTCCAACCTTCCCATTCCCTGTATTTCCCATCATCCCACTAATGATTTCATCATCACAGTGTGACGGGAGCTCATGGATGGGCACGGGAAGGATATTTACACATTTACACAGCAAGTACCCTTTAAGGGACTCTGTATGTTTGTAAAAACATACCATGCCACAAACTCCCTAACAGGTGTCCTAAACAGACCTGAAAGCAAAGGTGCACCACTTGGTCATAAGCACTCACCTTCATTAACATTAGCAATCTGCTCATTGCGAGCCGTGACATTGGTAGGTCGAATCTGGCCATGTGACCTTTGTGACCTTGTCTCTCCCTATCTCTCACTCCCAGTCTCTCTACACTGTGCTGTCCAATAAAGCTGAAAAGCCCTAAAAATATAACTTACCTTCTACTGGAAAAACTGACTTATTCCTGAAGGCTACAATATACCAGATAGCTAGCCTTGTGATTACTATATAATCCTTTAGATGACAGGTTAGCTAGTTGGCAAACTATGCTTTGCATTATCGATCCATGTAGCTTGCTAGCTATATAATATTTATAGCTACAGGGGGATCAAATCCAAACTTACTGCTTCGTATGACATTAATAGCAAACTGGCATTGTGATTGATAAAACTAAGAAGATATAACCTAATTATTAAGAGCATATGCAAACAAAACAGTTGCACAGTACAACCCTGTTTATGTGTTGACAAGACAAAATATACTGGGTCTTGATGTGTTTTTCTCTCCGACTGACACAGCAAGTTTTAGAAAAGAAAAACATCCACAGAATATTTTCTTCGGAAGCCGTGGTCACCATAGTGGACATGTTCACACATTCGCACAATTTATTCTTTAACCTTTATATGGTATAGCTACTTCTAGTATTCATAAACATCCAAATATCATTTCATAGCTTGGAAATGGTGTGGAAATTAATTTCCAAAAGTGAGAACCAAAATAAAGGGCATTTAGACTATTAAAACTAACAGGGCATTCAGCTGATTTTTCATGGATTAAAACTGCATGTGCAACATATACCAAAGTGGTCCAAGTATCACCAAGAGAGTAGACCACAGAGAACTGACAGTTTGCAGCAGAGAACAAGGGAGCTTCTTACCTCCATCATCCAGGGACCTTTTCTGACCTCCATAACCGTACAGGGAGGGGTCTACAACTGGTGAAGTGTTGTTCAAGTGGGACATCTGATCACCCCCCATTTTGGCTGCAATCTAAAAAAATATATACATATTTATTAAATTTTAACAGATTAGCTTTGCGGACCAGTATGACAGGTAAGCGGTAGCACAAACCCAACTGAACACCAAAAAAAGAACACAGCTAAAGTTAGACTCTCCAATGTCTTATTTTGTTCATGACAGAACTGGTCACGAGTAATATTCTGCATATTCTGATAACTGCACACACCAGCCATGGAAGTCAACACCACACAGAAATGCTAATTGCACCACCTTCCAGAAAATTGCGTGGCTACCAGGTCCAATTAGAGGCTTGCAGTCAGGGGGGAGGTCGACGTTCAAACTGGATACCTCAGAATAAAATTAAAAAAGGTTCCTCAAACCCTTTTCAATCCACCTCTTTGGTACATGTCTGTTGGAAAGTGTGTGGTTTCAGAAAATTACAGAAAATTGAGCGCTCCACTCGGCATCAAATTGATGCTTGTTTCACTACAATGTTAAGACATTAACATTACACTCAGAGCTCTGGGGGGGAGGGGGGGTGGGTCTGGTGTCCGGAAGGAGGGGGGCTGGGGAAGTGTGAGAGAGAGACAGAGAGAGAGAAATTTAAGTAGTTTAAAGTAATATTAGGAAAAATATAGCCAGGAGAAGCAAAGGAGCACAGAAAGGAAGAAAGACAAGCAAAAGGATAAAGTTTACAAATGAGGAAAAAGAACACAGTAAGAAAAAAAGAAAGACGACAATCTGCAAAAGAAAGGAGGAGAGAAAAGAAGAACAGTTAAAAGGTAGAGAGAAAAAAAACTGACACCAAGGACAAGCAAAAAGGCAATATTACCGACCAAACAGTTTAACATTTACTTTGGCCCTCCAGAGGCAATTTCCACCTGGTTTCTACTAGTTTTATTTAAATGTCAATATCTCAAAAAATATTCCTTGCACATCCATGGTTTTAAGTTCAAATTGAAGAAGAAGCTGTTTCATTCAGAAATTTGCAACAGAATACATTTATTTAAGAATAGTCACATACATACACAGGTGCAGCTCAAAAAATTTGAATATCATGAAAAAGTTCAATATTTTTTGTCACTCATTTCAGAAAGTGAAACTCATATTATATAGATTAATTACACAGAGTGAAATATTTCAAGCCTTTATTTCTTGTAATTTTGATGATTATGGCTTACAGCTAATGAAACCCAAAATTCAGTGTCTCAGAAAATTTGAATATTTTGCTTTAACATATTTTTAAAGTATCATATTTAATATTTGGTCGCATATCCTTTGCATGCTGTTACTTCCTGAAGTCTGTGACCAATCAACATCAAAAGACTTGATATCTTATTTTCAGGTACTGTTACAAGCGATACTATAACCTCTCTGCATTTGAACTGATCTCTATGGGAATTTGGGGGTGAGACTAGATTCAGCTGTAAATTACACTGGTACAGTATGGAACACATGGCTGGCTAAATGGCTGTAAGTCATCAAGGGTCTGAGCTATCGAACGAGCCCCAAACCATCACTCTGTTGCCAGATATGGAGTAGATGTGGATGGATCACTGCAAGGGTTATTTCTCCTGACTCATTTTCCTATAGAACTCTATGGGGAAAAAAGTCAGGAGAAACAACCCTTAAAGGGATCCATCCACATCTACTCCATATCTGGCCGCAGAGTGATGGTTTGGGGCTCGTTTTATACCTTAGACCCTTGATGACGTACAGCCATTTCGCCAGTCATGTGTTCCATACTGTACCAGCGTAATTTACAGCTGAATCTAGTCTTACCCCCAATTCTCATAGAGATCAGTTCAAATGCAGAGAGGTTATAGTATCGCTTGTAACAGTACCTGAAAATAAGATATCGAGTCTTTTGATGTTGATTGGTCACAGACTTCAGGAAGTAACAGCATGCAAAGGATATGCGACCAAATATTAAATATGATACTTTAAAAATATGTTAAAGCAAAATATTCACATTTTCTGACACACTGAATTTGGGTTTTCATTAGCTGTACGCCATAATCATCAAAATTACAAGAAATAAAGGCTTGAAATATTTCACTATGTGTAATGAATCTATATAATATATGAGTTTCACTTTCTGAAATGAGTGACAAAAAATATTGAACTTTTTCACGATATTCAAATTTTTTGAGCTGCAACTGTATATATATATATATATATATATAAAATCCATAAGATATGTCGCCAAATGTATATAATATAACATTTCATTTTCATTGAATGTGTGGTATTCGTCACATAATTAACGTTCATTGTTATCTTAAATTTATATTCAGCTAAATCAGCTAATTTTATTAGCTAGATAGCATAGCCTACGCACTGCATCACATACAGACGAACATAGGGTAACGCTATTGCCATCAACTATATTGACGGTCAATCACATATGTTATTTTGACAAGACTACTTTTATTATGATGTCACGTGGCGCTGTAATGGCGACATGTAGTCCAGCTGTCTCACGTGTACGTGATTGTTAATTTGAATGCGTTTTGTTATGTCTGGCTTTTGTCTTAGCTTTTTTCGGGATGCTATCGCTCTTCACCGGAGTTGAAGATGTCGGAACTGATACAGTAGTGCAGGCGATCTTCAAAAGACAACCGGGGAAGGAGAACATAATGCGGGGGAGGAATGAGGAGACGACTGGGAGGATTGACGCAGTCATGGAGGCGGAGTTTGTGTGTTGGACTGCTTGGTGACACTGGACATCTCGGGACAGCAGGGGCTATTTTTAATCATGGCTGTATTGCAATTTAATTCACTTGATTGATGTAATGATTCTGCTGGATGTCTTTGTTTGATGTTTGTTTGTGTTGTGGATCTGCCCCACTGTCTGACTTTTTTTGTTGTTGCTGGGGCTACAACTGAAGTTCCCTAGTGGGAAAATAAAAAGTTACTCTATTCGATTATAAATGTCCCTAGTGCCGTTAGAAAGGTAGAACTGTCCCCCATAGTCTTAAATGAGAAAACCACCACCGTATTTTTGGCTAACTGCTAAATAATGACTGACAGAGCAGTCAGTCACGGTTTTCCATTGCATGAAACCTTGTTCTGAAAACTTCCAGATAAAGTCAGCATTGTAGGTTAGTGGGTTCACACAGTAGATTGTATAAAAATACACACTAGCTAAAGCATAGTAGCCTACATTACATCGTAGCTAGCATTAACTTTCATCTGCATCCTGTAACCTAATCACAAACATTGCAAACATTTAAGAACGCAGACTGTATTCTTTTCCAAAAAATTACTGGTTTTATTTTAAACATCACCGTATTGAGTCAGTACAAACATACCGCTAACACACCGGCTGTATTCCCCGGACATTTTCTTAATTTAGATTATTATAATCTAGGCAATCACAGTCGCTAGCTAGCCAATTTATATGGCCAGCCAGCAAAGATGACTTTAAAGAAGTCAAATAGCTTAAATTAAAAGGGCTTGCCATAAGCTATCGTTAGCTTGCTAGCTAAATATAAAAACGACTTGCCCTGAGCTATCGTTAGCTTGCTAGCTAGCTAACCCAGCATTGCTAAGCAGGAGTACGGCGATTGCGTACAGGAGGGGGTGGAATAGCTAAATTAATATCTAAATTTGATTTCAGATACTTAATTCAATTTGTTTGCTCCGAGACACTGGGCCTGTAATGTAGCCTAGCTGCAACATGCCCTGCTGTCTCAGCTCACGAAACAGTATTTTTTTTGTAGGCTAGCAGACGCATCATAGCTCGCTCCAAAATGAATATGTGATGACAAGGCAGTCAATTTATTATGTTACGAACTGTGTCCACAAAACAACAGCATGTTCACGGTAGGCTACTAAGGGATGTTCTCCTTCGACTAAATACAGCGTGTCTCCCTGTGCCAAGCATAGACTGTATAAAGGTCCCAAGACGCCAGGGCGCGTTTTAGACCAATGATTGTTGTCTCCCCCTTCTGGTCCATCCCCTCCAAGTGAGGGCAATGAGACTCCTATAGAACCTATCTTTTGGAGTGACTCCAGAACTCCAGTCTCTGTCCCTCTGATTGGTCCTGAACAAATGTTAATACCCTGTCCAAACGACACAATATTTTAAAAAATCAGCACATGCACAGGCATTAATTAGATGAAGGAAAGGCACATATTGCAATTACATTTTTTTTGTGGGAAAAAGTATTTTGACCACATTGACTTACATGATGAAAGACCTATACTGGAGCCAACCACAGTGGCACTAGTGAGCAACGACACAATAGTGGCTCCCAGCCCAACCAGGAAGTAAGCTTAAAAACGAAAGCACAGTCTTGGCCCCTTGGTAAGTACTTGGTTTCCTAAACATATTTATAAGAGAGATTTTGGAGAAAGGAATTAGGTGTCTTCTAAATCGAAAGTTCATCAGGTACTGTATATAGTACAGTAAGCAAGGGAAAATGGCAAATGCTCATTTGTACGTTTTTTAAAAATATTATTGCTTCTATACGTGAACATGATTTTCTTAGCGTGCATAAACGGGGCATTTCATGCATTTTACAGTCTGTGGCGAGAGAAGGGTCGTAAGTGCTTTGGGCTGTTGATAACACCCTCCTATTTTATGGCACTGCAGTGTAGCTAGAGAAGCTGAGGTTTTCGCAAGCGGCTACCCTTTTAAAAAATACTGCGTCTTAATTTACGGGATTTTCTTAAAGCTGTAGTTTATAACTTCAGACAAACATGAATACTGTAATTGAGACATACATCTCAACCACTAGGGGCAAAGTTTATAGGGTTAATAAAGGTAGGATCATATAATTTATTGGACTTCAGTCTAGCATTGAACTTCAAGCTAAATTTGAAAATCACTAGCTAGACTGTGACAGAACTGTCAGTTAAAATTGTCAGTTAAACTTCCCTCAGTTCAAATTAGAAAATTGCAACAACGTAGCAGTTTGAGAATGGCAGTAGCAGAGGCTCCGCCCACTCTTTGAAATCCAATACAGGGGTTTCCCCAGGATTTTCAAACAAGTCGCAACTAGGGGTTGGTCCAGAGGCGGGCTGTGCCCCCCGTCCGGGAGGGAAAAAACAATTGCAATAAAGAAGAAAAATAAAGAAAATTTGCTGTGATTTCCACAAATGCATGTTCCTTACAAATGGGGCACCATTTAAAAGGGAAATAAACAGGCTTTCCAACGGTATAAATGTATTGCCAAGAAGCATTGTTACAACAGAGAAATAATGTACCAAACACAAATTTCCAAACTTTTTGTTCAATGTTTATATATATATATATATATACACACACAATTATTTTTTATATAGTTTATACAAACAAAATATTATATTATTGCAACTGTAATCATAATTATATTTAATAATTAATGTTCATATTGTACTGTATGTTTTGTGTTTACTTTGGCAATATTTTCCATGTGTATTACATGCCAATTCAATTTGAAATTGAAAATGAGAAAGAGAAAGAGAAAGAGAAAGAGATAGTGTCAGCCAGTGCGAGAGAGAGCGAGAGCGAGAGAGCACATAAGGCCCCACCTCCACAGCAAGCTAAAACATTTTTTTCTCCAGAATGTACAGATGGAATGCCAGCAATGCAAAAGCACCAATAAATCAAATGCCCAGGAAAGGCTGAAGATTATTGGAGGAGAAAGTAAACACGGTCGGAAAAAATCCCCAGTATAACAGTGTGCTTGTTGCTGATGGGTTATGATTTAAACTTATGTAGAAAAATAAATAAAAT
The DNA here is from genome assembly GCA_022702515.1 of Ilyophis sp. 1 JC-2022. Taxonomy (NCBI): domain Eukaryota; kingdom Metazoa; phylum Chordata; class Actinopteri; order Anguilliformes; family Synaphobranchidae; genus Ilyophis; species Ilyophis sp. 1 JC-2022. The sequence continues at coordinate 53,372,420 of CM040394.1, read as the reverse complement.
AAAAGTTTGCACATTGAAAGCCCGTTTAAACATACTGCCATACTCAATCAGTTCCATTTACTCTTAATCTTTGTAATAGGGCTGGGCAATATACGGCAATGATAATTATAAATTATTGAATGCAATAACAACCGAACATATACAGATGCATGGGTTATAATTATTATTCATAATTTGTACCCTGTATTAATTTATTCACAACAACTTGACAACTAAGTATAAACATATCCTTTTCTGGAGTGTAAACATTTGAAGCTATGTTCCTGTGTACGCTACATACTTTTCCCTTCAGCCGATAGCCAACCCCAATGGTTCTCAAACTGGGGGGTGCATGAGACAGATTTATACAGTAATTTCTTACGATAAAAAATTTAATTAACCGTCAACAGTCAGTCTGTTAATAGCAGGGAACAAAAACATAAATTAAATTACAAGTAATTGTCCAACAGTAGCCAAGGAGCTAAAAAACATCAACCCATTCCACCATTCACCCATTCCACCATTCCACCATTCATCCATTCCACATGCAAGCACAGGTAAAGTAGGCTACGGTAGCCTAGCTAGCTTGGAGACGTTACAGGTAGATGTATATATCGATTAATATCGCATTGCAAATGAATGTGCACATGTATTTATTTATTCCAAAAAAATTCATTTAATTATTAAAAAAATACAGACACGACTACTTTTAAAACTGTTTTGACTAGCTTTAATCCATGTTTCTGCTCCAACCCCCACGTAAGCGTGAGTTGAAAGCAGCGACAGGCGGGAATCAAGCGACAATGAGACGGACAGATCTGAGCGAAATGGCTAGCTGCTCGAGTGCGACAAGACACAGAAATTGACAGAATGTGCGATGTTCCGAACAGAAAATCAGTGGTATGGAAGCATTTCGGGTTTAGAAAGAAGGAGGGTGTACTTGACAAAACCGCTGCAATATGCAAGATATGCCAAGTTGAAATCAGATACAAAGGCAACACCACAAACATGATAAACCATTTGAGCCGACGACACACCATTGACGTGAAGGACAGCAAGCGGGTTAGCAAGCTAAACTCCGGAGTCAAGATTTTCCTGGAGAAATGGCCACAGTTATTTTATTTGTTTTTATTAGTTTTTATACACATACCGTGTCCAGACAGTTAATTGTAAAGTGCTTTCTGATATTTTAATTTAAACCATTTTCTATTCAAAATCAAGTAGAAGTTAGACAAAAAACAAAAATAGTAAGACTATTTCCAATGTCTTACATTCAATTAATTATTACTACGTTAACTGTCCGATTCCAAACCTCCCCCTCCCCCCCCCTTCCCCTACATATCACACAGACAAAAACTAAAATAAAATTTAAAAAACAGTTCTAAACGGGCAAAAGAGGTGACATCTGCTATAGCCACGTTCATCTGCAAAGACCTTAGACCAGGGGTAGGCAACCCTGGTCCTGGAGAGCCGCAGGGTCTGCTGGTTTTTGTTTTCACCTTAAATACAGCAACTACTTAGACCAAAGAAATGAGGTGAGGTGAGTTAACTGTGTAATCAACTGCCTTAATTAATCATTACATTACATTACAGGCATTTAGCAGACGCTCTTATCCAGAGCGACTTACACAGCATTTTTGCATTTATACATAGTATCCATTTACAGCTGGATATATACTGAAGCAATTCAGGTGAAGTACCTTGCTCAGGGGTACAACGGCAGTGTCCTACGTGGGACTCGAACCTGCGACCTTTCGGTTACAAACCCAGTTCCTTAACCACTGTACTACACTGCCGCCCTATTAATCAATTAAATGGCGAGTAACAACAAAAACCAGCAGACCCTGCGGCTCTCCAGGACCAGGGTTGCCTACCCCTGCCTTAGACCATACAGTGCGGTAGAATAAGAGGGATTTAGTCACTTAATGAATGTCGTGGAACCTAGATACACGATACAGAAAACATTTTAGTGAATAAAGGAAAGGTATTAGGGTACCATGTCTGACACTATTTGAAAAACAATAACCTCAATAGGGCAACTTTAGAAAATACACTGTTAGTCATGTTTATTGCTGCATTATTTGCTGCAGACAGCTGCAAAATGTATGGCATGCCTTAATAAACATAATTCTGTGAACTTGGCGTAAGGTTCTAATTGAATATTTAATTACTGCTGACTATCGGTATCAAATCAGCATACCTATTACATTTTTTTAAACTATCAAAATTAATCGAACCGAATTGTATCGAATCGAATCGTGGTCAAATGTAAGATGTTATGATGCATCGAACCTTTGCCTAAAGAATCGTAACCGAATCGTTATGGGATTGAATCGTCCCACCCCTACATAATGATCAAGTAAATATTGAGGTAGAAATAAAAATGTGGATACTTTTTAACCAGGACTCAATTTGATGGATGAAATGTATGTAAACTGTTAGATAATACTGCTATAACCAAACAAAAAAAACTATCGGTATCGGCCGATACAGCTCAGACGATCAGCGGCAAACAAAATGTTATCGGGGTATCCCTAAGCAGCACAACACATTAGGCACGCCAAATGATGATGGCTGTTGACACAGGTATGCAAAGCTATTTAGATAACAATAGCTGCACTGTGAACACCTATAACCACATCTAATGATGATGGCCGTTCAAATAGGTAGGCTATACAAAACTAGCCCGGATAACTCTCTCAACTTAATCTGTCATAACACCAAGATCCGTTTAATCATTGTAGTTACGCATAGAAACGTCCTCATTTTCAGCAAAGTATCGCATACCAATTTCAGAAATTAATAATTTTTTTACAGGCAACACAGCTTGCTTATTACATTACGTAGTAAAATTATTGTAGATAGGAATAGTTAGGTGAACATCGATGATCTATAGGCTACATGGTCGTGATTATATGATGCTAAATATAAGCGTCTACAGTGTATTTAAAGAGTGTATATATTTTTTAATCATGAAGCAAATCGTGTTACAGAATACAAGAGCAATTCATATTTTAAATCAAACAAACAATATGCTACAGCGTCTATTATAAAATAGTGAATAACGAGCAAATCAACTTTATAAAAAATAAAACCCATGATCCAATTGGAAATGTGATTTTATGGGACACTGACAGTAATGGGACAGTAAGCATAGTTATGATTAATTCAGTCCTGACACATCTGTAACCAAGACATCCAATGAAACCGTTCGTAATAAACCGCCAGCTTGTTCAGTGTAGCAGTAGCTTATACCCTTCACTAAAAAAAAAAATACATTTATGCAACATTAATGACAGACTTCACCGTTTTCTTACAGTAGGCTATAACCATTCCAAACACACCCATTGATGCTGGTGTGCTCAATATAGGGTAATGTATGGCTAAGCTATGTAAAAATACTAATGCAACAATACATGATATGACATCCTACCATTCAGCCACAACAAATGAGATGGTAAAATAAGAACATAATGTACTATGTAGCAAATCAAAAATAAATATGGTAGGTCAATCACAATACATAAATAAATCCTATATTTTACATGGATTGTGACAAATTTACCATGGTCACAAACTTGTTACTTTAGTCTTATAAATATCTATAAATATATAAATTTATCATAAATATTGTGACACTGGACCATTGATACTGGATTACCATTGACAACCAGCAACAATGTCATAGGTTAGTTTATGGCCCATTGATGCTGGTGTGCTCAACATAGCATAATGCATGGCTAGGCTAGGTACCAATCGCTCTGGATAAGAGCGTCTGCTAAATGTCTATAATGTAATACATGATATGACCCATGCTACTATTTAGCCATAAAAAATTAGATAATGCTGTATTTTCTAAAATTCAACCTAAGCACAAATAAAGTTATTACTTGAATAAATCTACTCAAATCTCCGGGTAATAACGATGACGCACGTATGAAGCTGGTAGAAATCGCATCCAAAATGTGCTCTATTGGATTATATAAGTGTCAATTACAATCACGTTTGTTTGAAAGACTTACTGGCAATTTTTGAATGGTCACTATTACGCACGGCCATTTTGGACCTTACATACACGTGAAAACGAGGATTATATCTTAGAAATGGGTCAACCAAGGCAAAAAATAACCTCAGATTCTCAGATAAATTAATAAATGTCGTAAGTTAGTAAACAGAGGCTAATCTGTAACATTAGCTACATCTATTCTCACACACACACATGGTAATGTGATGGTTATATAAGACAAAGATTTCCTGGTTTCCCTCGAATTGTCCACCATCAATATGCTAATGAATTAAATGGAGGTGGCCATCAGGTATATAGTGATACAAACGTTCAAGAGAAAAGGTAATGACTAAGTTCAACAACTGTAGGCTACATGATAACGACATGCACATGGGTGGGGGACGACAGGTTTAATGTGCACTTGTTTAGGATTGGGTAGCATTGCTTTTGAATAGAGCTAGTTTAATTAGCGTGAGCTACGCTACACAATATTGTTTGTTGTAACTTGGCCCCATTTTGACAAATACTTTTAACGGCAAGTCTAGTTATTGCAAGTTTTAATTCATGACTTGCAGACAGTGCTTTGAAGGTTATGCGTAGCTTGGCATTTTAGTATGTTGAATTTTTTTTTTGATGAGCTATCATTTCTCTTTCTACTGTGTTTGTAGCCAACTAATGATGATGCATGTGAATTTATGAACTATAAGATTATTAAATCTAGAGAAACATGCATTCATAATTCATGCAAATACAAGCATTCTAGCTCAAAGAAAAACATAGGTGTGGATTCTGTTCTTTACCATAAACTACAAATAAATGGAATAGTTTGCAATATTTTCAAAAGCATGACTGTACGCGTTTTAAAGGGTTGTATACATGGTAGACTAGTGGTTTGTATGTCGGTAGATGATATAGGCGTAGCTAAATAAAAACTTGGCATTTGCAAGGTAGCTACAGTAGCCTAGCTAAAGTAAAGTAACAGCAGAAATGCAGCAGTCATCACTGAGAAAACCAATAAAGCTGCCGTCATAAAATGCATATAGCTGCCCTATGTGATTTTGCATATGCACATTGTGATATTTGAATATCAATATTGCATAAACAAAAGTTATAAACACTTAAAGCTGGAGTATGCTTTTCCATTGTCGGTGAGTGCGTGCCAGTGCTACCGATTGGCCAGACAGGGCCTTTAGCCTTGGGCTTAAAGCCCCAAACTAGAAATCTCTGCTTCCCCACCATCAAGAGCTTTTGTTTCTTCTGCAGACCGGTACTGGCGATTGTTTTCCATTGTCATAGGTTAGTCTATGTAGCAAAGTAACGTTAAATTAGCTTTAAATATTATTTGGGATAGCCTACACCAGGGCTGCAACTAATGACAATTTTGATAGTCGATTAATCTATCGATTATTGAAATGAATAATCAACTATTCGGATTATGAATCGCACAATTACTCAATGGCTCTTATTTAGCCATCAGCTTTATATTTAGCTTGAGGTTGTTTTAGGCATGCGCTAACTAACAATAAAGACAATAAAGATGAATACTTAATTCAAAAATACTTATTTTCTGATTCAAAAAATAAATAAAAATTCCAATATCAATTTTTTCTGTCAAAATTTAAAACCAAAGACAGGCAAAGTAGCAGCAATAAAATACAACAAAAGTTGCAGCAATAAAATACAACAAAAGTTACAGCAAAAAAATACAGCAGTTTTCCCTTAATCAAAGCATATTTCTGGCATAAATACAACATACATTTGTTATTTATAGTGCGGGTGAAGTACAAAAACGGATTATCATATTAGGCCAACAGTAGTGGTGTAACTGACCATTACATGAGTTATTTGGCAGACACTTATCCAAAGCGACGTACAATAAGTGCATATTGAAGGTCATTGACACAACTACAAAGCAAATCCGATGAAGCACAACTTTCTCACAACATAGGAGCTATCCCTAGTAATGAACATAGAATATAGTCGGCTATATCATAGCAAAAAACCAAGTAGAAAATAAAATAAACAGGAAGTACGTACTATATACAGGTGCAGCTCAAAAAATTAGAATATCGTGAAAAAGTTCAATATTTTTTGTCACTCAGTTCAGAAAGTGAAACTCATATTATATAGATTCATTACACAGTGAAATATTTCAAGCCTTTATTTATTGTAATTTTGATTATTATGGCTTACAGCTAATGGAAACCCAAATTCAGTGTCTCAGAAAATTAGAATATTGTGAAAAAGTTCAATATTGGAAACTCATGGTGTCACACTCTAATCAGCTAATTAACTCAAAACACCTGAAAAGGTTTCCTGAGCCTTTAAATGGTCTCTCAGTCTGGTTCAGTAGGCTACACAATCATGGGGAAGACTGCTGATTTGACAGATGTCCAGAAGACAGTCATTGACACCCTCCACAAGGAGGGTAAGCCACAAAAGGTCATTGCTAAAGAAGCTGGTTGTTCACAGAGTGCTGTATCCAAGCATATTCATAGAAAGTTGAGTGGAAGGAAAAAGTGCACAAGCAACAGGGATAACTGCAGCCTTGAGGATTGTCAAGCAAAATCCATTCAAGAATTTGGGGGAGCTTCACAAGGAGTGGACTGAGGCTGGAGTCAGTGCATCAAGAGCCACCACGCACAGACGAATCCAGGACATGGGCTACAAATGTCGCATTCCTTGTGTCAAGCCATTCCTGAACCAGAGACAACGTCAGAAGCATCTTACCTGGGCTAAGGAGAAAAATAACTGGACTGTTGCTCAGTGTTCCAAAGTCCTCTTTTCAGATGAAAGCAAATTTTGCATTTCATTTGTAAATCAAGGTCCCAGAGCCTGGAGGAAGAGTGGAGAGGCACAGAATCCACGTTGCTTGAAGTCCAGTGTGAAGTTTCCACAGTCAGTGATGATTTGGGGTGCCATGTCATCTGCTGGTGTTGGTCCACTGTGTTTTCTGAAGTCCACAGTCATCTACCAGGAAGTTTTAGAGCACTTCATGCTTCCTTCTGCTGACAAGCTTTATGGAGATGCTGATTTCATTTTCCAGCAGGACTTGGCACCTGCCCACACTGCCAAAAGTACCAAAAGCTGGTTCAATGACCATGGTATTACTGTGCTTGATTGGCCAGCAAACTCGCCTGACCTGAAGGAGCCCCAACCAAGTATTGAGTGCATAGAAATGAACATACTTTTCAGAAGGCTGACATTTCTGTTTAAAATATCCTATTTTATTGATCTTATGTAATATTCTAATTTTCTGAGACACTGAATTTCGGTTTTCATTAGCTGTAAGCCATAATCATCAAAATTACAAGAAATAAAGGCTTGAAATATTTCACTCTATGTGTAATGAATCTATATAATATATGAGTTTCACTTTCTGACATGAGTGACAAAAAATATTGAACTTTTTCACGATATAAAATTTTTTTGAGCTGCACCTGTAGGTAGTTAGTCAGGACCGTAGTTGATTCGTGATCCGCACGGATTCCCCCCCGCACGCATGTGAACCGCGGATTAATTGCAACGTTTTTAACCATCATAGTGTGAAATACAGTTTAACTGCAGTGTTAATTTTTAAAGAAATAATTCCCTAAATCTCAATGCAGTTGCAGTCATTTGATTATTTTAAAAAAGCAGTTGTGTGTTCACGTGAACGGGGCATATTGAAAATGCGAAGAAGAAAAAAGAAAAAGCTCAGTGACAATCATGACTAGCGGAGGAGCGGAAGAACTTGAAGCCTCCCTCATCATTTAAGTTGTACGTATGTGAGCATTTTGGTTTCCCTGTAACATATAATGATGACGGAAGAAGGGTGGTGGACAAAACCGTTATGGTAGGCATTGTGCCACGAGAAAGCCAGTTACTCCATTAAAAAAATGTACATTCAAGCCATATTTTTTGTTCTTGATTCTAGAATCCTATGTAGATATTGAAATGCATTTTAAATAAATGTTGCCCCTCTATATGTCCAGTTTCACGATAAATGGAGATCTGACTTATGCAGTTACCTGGCAGAGCAGATATTCTCCAAAGGGGAAAATTATTCTTTGAGGGGATAGAGCATTTTTGATGACAAACTCTAGAAGAATAGAAGAAATAACTCAAGTTTGGGGGGACAAGACACATGCGAGGTCACTGTGGCACCCGTAGCATTTTAAAGTGGCAGCAGCGCTATAGTTTCCCAGGAGACAGAGGACTGGGCCAGTTTTGACTACAGTTTAGGTAAAATTAATCATTACTTTGGCTGTGGTCCCAGTCCTACTCCCCGCCCCCATTTTCCCAAAATCTAAATTGTCATCAGTGGGTACAAGCAGAGCTGGAAATAACTCATGATGCATAGCAAATTCAGGCAATTCAGATCTTACCAAAAACAGGACCGTGTACCACCAATAGACAGTGTTACTGACTGCCTTCTAGTAAAACCTGGGCTGTCTCCGAATCAGAGCCATATATACTAGGGCTGTCACATTTATATTCAAATATGTAAATTGAGGGCCATATTCAAGCTTCGAAGTAGAGATTCGGGGGGAAAAAAAACCAAAACAAGTTCACATCAAGCACAATGCATTCTGAGGCTAGGATCAATGTATCATTACTAACTATCACTAATTCAGCAATAACAAACAGCATAGCTTTTAAGAAAGAAAGATATGTGCCTTCCTTTGTTAAAAAAATGATGGCCAATTAGCCACTGTTTACAAGTTTATAACTTCATAATAAATGAAATGCACTTTTAATTAGGGATGTCCCGAACCAATCTCAAAGATCGGTATCAGGGCCGATCAAGGCATTTTTTAACTGATCAGTATCGGATATATTGAGCACGAACCTTAGCCTGATCCTTTGTTTTACGTCAGCTGTCACACAGATGTCGTAAACGGAGAGCACAATTTGTGGCAGGACGCAGAAGCACAATTTGTGGCAGGACGCGGCTAAAATGTCTGCAATGTTGAAATATTTTAAATTGGAAAACGAAAGCAGTACAACAGCCACTTGTAATGTCTGCAATGTGAACATTTTGCGAGGCGGTAGTAACAGAGCCGCGTTCAATACGACAAATTTGATACGGCACCTAAAAAATAAACTCAACGGAATACAGTGAGTTCACTCGGGTAACTCAGGCAAAGGCTGCACCGAAGCAACAAACACTGGAGGATCATTTTAAAAGGAAAGATTTCCTTGAGACAGCGACAATGCCAAAAAGATTACAGAGAGGGTAATTTAATTAATCGCTTTGGATTACCAGCCCATCGCTGTGGTAAGGAATACAGGTTTTCGCCGTCTTTTGGAGCCATGGTACGCCCTACCCTCTCGACACAACATTTCAGACACTGCCCTATAGCAAGGTTCGTGACAACCTACAAGGTCTTTTATCAGATGTGATTGCCATTGGCTTTACCACAGACATTCGAAGTTCTGATGTTTGCCCGATGTCACTGCTTAGCCTTACTGCACACTGGATTGACTCCACTTTTGATTAAAAGCACGCAGTATGGCATGCTCATCAGTTTCACGGGTCTCATACAGCAGAGCATGTAAAACAGGCAATCGAGGAGATGATGAACACTTGGGAAATAGACAAGCAACGGGTCCATGTCATTTTATGGGGGTATGCAAGAAATATGAAAAAAGCAATGGATGATATGGGGGTACCAAGCGTGGGCTGTATCGGGCACACGCTTCAGCTGGTTGTACACGATGGTCTGCTTTCTCAGCGCAACATCACAGACACACTGGCTAACGCAAGGAAGATTGTATGGCATTTTAAGCATTCACCAGACCTACGCACATCTGGAAGATATCCAGATATCAGCCAGTGAAGTGTTAGATGCAGAGCCTGTGAAAAAAGCACCACGTCAAAACACAGCAAGCAGCAGCCTTGGCAGTGTCTTTGATGAGATCTTAGAAGAAAGTGAGACAGAGACAGGGTCTGTGAGCAGCTCATCAGCAGTCGTTCAGGTGCAGTTACCTCGCAGAGCAAACTATTCCAAGGTCAGACAATCCACTACAGTACTGGAGGGCACATGCTAAACAATCTCCCTCACTGGCTGTTACTGCAAGTTTCTCTGTGCCCCCTGCACAATTGTGGACAGCGAGAAACTGTTTAGTGCAGTCTCAAACTTAATTGATGAGTAGAGGAACCGGCTGTCCGCTAACACGGCAGAGATGCTTATTTTCCTCAAAAATAATTAATTTTGAAGTGAGAGTAAGAGTATAGATAACTGAATGAGAGTGAGGAAAAACTTCTGTAACAGCTCCAATAAAAGCACTTTAAGAACAGGCCTTCCTTGATAACAACTTGATCGGGACATGCCTAATTTTAATGTTTTGCATTTCTTTTTTTCCGCCGTACTGAAAACATACCAAACTGTGACTTCAAAACCGAGGTACATACCGAACCGTGACTTTTGTGTACCATAACACCCCTAATAGACATGATTGCTTGAGTGTGTGTTCCTCTCATCCAATGAAATTATTTAGAGCCATTATTCCTGGCTATTCCGTCCAAAACTTAATTTGGACAACTTTGAAGTCACATCTCAGTTATTTAATTCAATAAAGAAGACAAGAAGAAATGGTGATTCAATGTATTGTTACTGTGAAACATGAATGCTGCTGCACACTCATTATACCCAGTTATCCAAGGATTTGAGGGACATTTAGTCATTCTTCCTCAGTGATCTGATGACTGAGATCTGAACTAGTGTTAAACAAGTATAAATTGTGGTAATTGGGTCTTTGAAAATAATTATGAAGTCAATTGCCACCAAGTGTCCAATATGTGTAGCACACATCACACTGGCCTAATGTAGGAGTTATGATTGAACAATTATTTTCACATTTCATAAGGATGATGGCTTTCTGTACACATTTGCTACATGTCACAATGCTTAAATTGTGAGTTTCAAGATTCTACTAATATGCCCACATGTAGCTTTTTATCCTTTAAGACAAACCACAAATTTATTTTTGAGATGCCCTGCATAGATGGCAGAATTAATATTTAGATACGATATGTGTTCCATGTTCTGTGAAAATTACCCATCCAAAAATCTGATTTATTTCCTTTATTGCCTAAAATACACTCACATAAAGGGTTCCAACCCCCATGACGGCGGCCATTTTTTAGCCTAGTTGTAGAGATAGACGGGTCCAACTATGCAAAATATCATAACCAAAGTTCAGCTTTATTCATTTGGATGGACAAGGATTGTGTGAAAATAATGAGAACAATTTGAGACCTAAGCATGCAAAATCAGCAAATCCTCACTGAAATAGCTTGGTCTGCATGACCCTCTGTTTCCCAATGAAAACTGGTCTTATCCATTCTCTACATTCCAGGTGTACCAATTCCCAGCTGGTAATATACCTGAACTTATTAGCCAGCTACTTTACTTCTTTAAATGACACGCTTCATCCCACGTCTGCTCATTTTTAGCTTAGGCCAAATCATATAAGCTAATCTTAAAGGTCCCATATCACGGAAATTGGAGTTTAGCTACGTTTAGCATTTATATGCAGTGTAGCATGATACTTATGTGCTGGTAAAACATTGTCGGTATTGCCTGCCATTTTTTTGTTGTTGCGTAAGAGAAAAAAAATCACTCTGCTTAAAAGTGTGTTCAGAATTGGCTCCAGCTGGGACGTCATTACTGGACTCCTGTGAAAACAGCCAGATGTAATTAGCATTAACCCACCCTCCTTCAGCCTCTAAAGAACAGGGTAGGTATACAGTTCTGTGGTAACGACAGCCTTTCTTTATTTAGCCTCAGAGTATAGAGTCCTGTAACGTTAACCCATACGACCGATACCATTCATTACCTACCGAACAGAATCCAACGCAGATTTCGGTGCCACTGTAACAATGCACGAGCTTCCGATTGCTAACGTTATTTAACGACGGCTCAGTCAGTGATCGCAGGTAGCCTACTGTTAACAAGCCAGCGAACGTTAAACTCGGTCAATTTTCTAAAAGCGAAACTGTCTCGTGTGGCTGTATTTTACCCAAAATTATTCAGACTAATGCTCAAAAACAATAGCTTGCAAAGGGGGGAGAACACATCAATAATGTCGCATTGGTCGCATATGCTCCCGAAATTGAATCTGTGCGACCTCAAAATATAATTGGGAGCATTTGTGCGAGTGAAAATTGTTCTGGTGCAACATTTTTTATTTATTTTTTCCCCCCCAGTCCAACATCCCTTTTCTCTGTAGATTCACTAGTTAGTACACTCAGTATGTGCCTTGTGAGCTGACAGTGACCATTCTAACCAATCAAACGTGAGCTTGACGTTCTTACCTTTAATGCTGATTTTAGATTGGCCTTTAATCACTCCCTTTCACGTGACATACAGCGCTAACGCGTTAACTAATGTTACCTGAAGACAAAAATTTATGATCAATTTATTCATGTTACCTAACAAGCTAAATTGGTAACGTTAGCTAGCGTTATCGAAAGCTAAAAAAGAGAAGCGAACGATGCCGGCATTTTTTAGTAACATTAACATTACTAAAAACGTAACTGATGTAGTCGCTGTGGCTGCTGAAACAGTTGGTGATGGCGATGTGGATAGTGTAGGCTACTTTTCTGAGAGTGGCTGAAGGACATTGAATGGCTTAGGTATGAGAGCGGCGCAATGCACTGTGTACACTGTAAAGCCTGTGGGACGGAGATCGCAGGTAACAGTGCGTTTGCAACGGAGTCGACACATTTTAAGCATGAGAGCTTAACTAAGCACGGAGACAGCGCGAAGCAGGAGACCAAATTTTAAATCCTGGCCCCAGGATATTGCGTAAAGCCCCAGTGGTGGCCTACCATGCGTTTTTAAGGCTACTTTCACCGTTTTATGTTACTTAAGTTGTAAACCTGTTATGTTTTCCTTTTTTATACATAAAAAAAATCTATTACATATATTGTTGGTGCTCCTTACATTTTGGTGGGTACTCCTAAATTTTTGAAGTTGGGAGCACCAGTGCTACCAAGTAAAAAAGTTAATTTCGAGCCCTGATGACCTAGAGTATTTCTATGGCATTTAGCTTTTTTCTTATCTCACAATGAGACATTAGCGTTAGCTAGCTTGCTACCCTGTATGCTAATGTTGTACATCACCTGTTGAGTGAACGCTGGCGCATCTGGCTGCAGCTGCTCGCTGGTCTCTGATCTGCATCCGCCTGATCTGTTTTTAGTTGTATCCATTGTCAGCTTGATCTGTCTGCAAAGTGTTCCGTTTTATACCAACGTCTAGTTTAAAAAAAATTTAAAAAATAAAAATATCTTATTTTTTATTTGGAATTACCTTGATTAGTCCGATTGAGTTTCGTTGCTTCAATTGGACCCTATTTTCCTGCTCGCCTTGCCGCGGATCCAGCACCTCCCGCTACCGCTTCACCCTGGCTGTGCTCCCCGGACAGGTGGCTTGCCCCGCCGTCTGCCCCATATCTGATCACTGATCCTTTTCTGGCCTGTCCTGAATCTGAACTCCTGCCTGCTTTGAACTGCCCCTGGATATACGTTCTTCTCGATCAGCTTGACTTGACTGCTCCTGGATATACGTTCTTCTCCATCAGCTTGACTTGACTGCATTTCACTGAGATATATTCATCGAGGTTCCAGACGATACTTTAATTACAGTAAATCTGGTATTATCTCCAGTAGTATCCCTTCTTTTTGGTCTCATCGCCCCTTAAATTCCACTAATAGAACTCCTCGCACTTCTGACAATACTGTTTTATGTCCACTTGCCCTAGCTACGAAGCACACCACTCCTGCACTCAGATTAGCTCTCTTCAATGTTCGTTCACTGTAAAAAAAAGGTCCGCTCATCTCCAAATTCATAACGACAATAAACTCAATATCCTCTGCCTAACTGAAACCTGGCAACAGCCACAGGATTATTTTCACCTTAACCAAGACTCAGGGCCGTGTCTAGGGGGGGGGGGGGCGGCAATGCCCCCCCCAAATGCTCCGCCTGCCACCCCCCACAGTCAAATGACAGATGGACGGGCTAACAGCAGCCGTAAAGTGCCTATAATATAGTGACTACAATAAAGTTCTATTAAAGTTCTCCTATAAGATGAGGGGGGTGGAGGTCGGTTTAAAATGTAATAAAATTATCTTATCCACTAATGTACTGATTAGACTATACTTTAGCTTTATATGAAAGCATCTCAAATCTCATCTAGGTCTTCAACATTTTCATAAATTAAACATTTTATTGTAGAAAATGCCCTGTGTGAGGTTGTGTAGAAATGCAGGAAATGAGTTTTAAAATGCTAAAATTTTTCTGGAGGTGGACCCCCAGACCACCCGCTACTTCGGCCCCCCCTTGTGCCCCACCAACATCTTTTCATGCCCCCCCCCCCCCCAGTCAAAGCAGTCTAGAAACGGCCCTGCTCTGACTATTAGCCTACTTACAAACCAATTCCAAAACATTGGGACAGTACGTAAAATGCACATAAAAGCAGTGATTTGTAAAAACTCTGACATATATTTAATTGAAAATACAAAAAAATATACATTTTATGTTTTACCTTATCAACTTTATTGATTTTTAATCAATAAATACGCCAATTCAGAATTTGATGCCTGCATGTGATATTTATCTCTTGATAGCAGCCGCACTGTATTTTACTTTGAATTGATTGGCTTAATTCCTCGCCGGGTTCAAACCTATGGTTCAATCCACAGAACTGTATAAGAACAGTTCTGTGGTTCAAGCATGTAGGGCTGGATGACGTCGATTGCACTCTTCGGACCCAATGATTTCCGCGATGCAAAAAACTTGGACGGAATCGTGGAATTTGGTACTAAAAATGGAATCAACTGTAAAACCTGGAATATTGCAGAATTTTCCATAATTTGGCTGAAATTGATTTTAAGAAAAATCTAAAGTAGGCCTAATTATTAATGCTGGCCCCGACCAAAAATTTGCTTAGTCGACCTGTAGTCGTCAAACCCATAGTTGACTAACCGTCGCACTTTTATGATATTAATTAAATTATTTAAATATGTATTTTTGAGCATCAGAAAATGGTTTGACTTCCATCTGATCTATAGTAAGTTTACTACATTACAGAAAAATACAAAGGCTGAGATTTGCTGGCTTGCACTGCCTATTAACGGCATCGCGTTGCTTATGGCCCGCTCTGGACGTTATTAACGGCATAGACAAAGCGGTAAATGAATTTGTCAGAACAACCAGCAATGAGACATTTAACATTGTAATTTTTATTTATACTCTTTATAGGAACACACAACTAAACAAACACACAAATAAAAAAGCAGCCTTTTGTCCGGTGATACGAAAGCGCAAAAACAATGTAGCTAACAACTTCAAGGTTATCAAAACTAGGGGGGGGGGGATATTTTCTTTTCTTTTTAAAATACAAATAGGCTATAGCCTAAATTATATAAACAAATAAATAAAAACACAACAAACTAAAACCATTAAGAGAGAAATAACAACAGGACAAATTAAAGATTAATTATAATCTATATTAGCAACATAAAAGTGTGTTTTAGCCTACTTGTGACGAGCGAACCTCGTCACATTAAGCGTACTCACTGGTGTTTGTCCTCCGGTCGCAGTCTTCTCATATTATGCGTGAGGAACACAAGTTTGTTGACGACGTTGCTCTGGAGAAGTGAGCTCCGGTTCATTTTGCTGACAATGAAGCTTTGCTTTGAGAAGATGCGCTGAATGATAGGCGAATTGTTGCTTGCAGTTTACATGTAACTTTTTTGGGGTAATCCTTTAGACGCTCGAAATGCTAGCATACTGCTCGATTTTCTCTCAGAAATTCTATACAACTGATCGTTAATGAATATACACCAATAGTTTGTTACAAGGCGCATGTCCGGAATTAAGTTTCACTAATGTTTTTTCACACTTCGTCGATTCAACCAATTAAGATTTTGGTCGACTAAGTTCTTTTGACCAACTAATGGTTTAGTCGACTATTTGGGGGCAGCCCAAAGCAATTTATTTTACAAAAAACATTTTTTTTTTTTTTTTTTTTTTTTTTACATAAGTATAACTAGGTTTTGCCTATTGCTTGCTGCATTGTTGCATTCACAGAATTCAGAAAAATTAACTGAAATAATAGAATTTGGGAAAAAATTTAACTGATTCCATAGGGCCCTACACTCTGGTTGAGGGCATGGATTTAGACCACACCCCTAAAATCTTGACTCCTTTCAAGACAGTTTATTGGCTGACAGATGGATATTAATATACCTCTTCACATTTTCTTGAAGATATTTGGTGGGAGTGTTGTGGATACATCCCTCTGTGATATGTTGTGGTTATTTTAAGTTTTTAGAATCCCTTGACCACCACTTTTAAACATTCTTTTTAATATACAAGTCGCTCTGGATTTAAGCATCTGCTCGTCTTCAACATAGATGAATAAAGGACAGAAAACATGGACAAAACAAAAACTGAAGATTCCAAAAAAAGACAACAGTTGATCCATGAGAGCAGCTGTCCTCTGCCAAGTATTTTGAATGTGCTCAGCTTCCTTATTTACATCGGCTCCACGGTGGTGACGGGTGGCGAGCAGGTGTGTGACCTCAGGAGAACCGCGACAGGCGCAGTCATGACACACACACACACACACACACACACACACACACACACACACACACACACACACACACACACAGCGATGGAGGAAGCAGGCTCTGGAAGCGTGAGCACAAATCGGCCCACCATAAGAATATTTGCACTTCTCTTCAATGTTAAGTCACAGAGTTACAGGAAGAGCCAATCAAACTAACATAAAACAATGCAGTTATTCTGTACAGTAATGTGAAAACAAGAAAAGGAGTTCTGCTGCATTCCAGAACAGAGAAACAGCCATTATTAGTTTAATTATATTAAAGTGCCTATGTGATTGAGCATGCGTCATGCTTGTTCTAGCCTGGTTCCACCTTTTCCTGTGCAATACACACGGAGGTTATACAGGTACTGTGAAAGGGCACTGCATTGTGTAAAATTGCACCTATTCACACTGATGTTTACATGATGTGGATGGTCACCTTAGGATAATCACGCTATCCACGCACCATAAAGATCAGCGGATATGCAGGCTTTGAAGCAACACGACTATCCTAAGGTGAATGGGTCGGTGCTCTTTAATCAGACCCGTGTCAGTGGCCAGTGGCCATGGAAGTGAAATGCCTGGCAGCGCAGCATGCTCAACGCAAACTGACAGGCTGCACCAGTTCCTAAACCAATCAACCTTGAGAACTGTGTGATGAAAGGGGGAACCCCGCTCCACTCAAGAGTTAATTGGCCAGTCCATACATGACTGAGCAGATTCACACCCCTGATACATCATTACCCACCACAAACAAAAGTGAAAGGAAAGGTTCTGTTGTTTTGAAAAATACCCAAAATTTGATATAAAGGCAGTACATACATTTTTATTTCGTATATATTGAAATTTAGTTTATTTTATTTTATGTTTTTTTAACTATTAAGCTCTGGTATAATGGGATGAGAAAGAAAATTTGTTATACAAGTTCTGCCAATGCAGATCGCCAACTTGGGGTTAGAAGCAATAGATTTGAATCTTCACGATTCATACACCAGAGCACAATTCAGGTTGATCTCTAGGTGCTCTGTATAAATGTGCGCTAAATGACTTGAGGCAAATATACAACTGCAGACCATTTTCTTAACAAAATAAAAATCTCCATTTTGCTCAAAGCTACAACAAAGAAAATATTAGGAAAAAATTACAATTTGGGTGTGGTTGCCAGCTTTAGTCATACTGAAAAACAAAAAAACAATGGTGTACATGTACCCTGTTCAGCGGCATCTGGTTTTTCATGTTATACAAGCTCCACTGACAAACCTAAAGGACGGAGCAGAGAGGGAAAAACTGATTTTGTAAAGCAGACGGAAACCAGGTGGTTGCAAGTTCAAATCCCACTCCATGACCCCATCTCTATCTGCAACCCTAGATGTTTCCCACCTGCCTGAACAGGGCAAAAATGTTGTGTAATTCTTAGGTATAACTGGGCTTGTAACTCAAAGGTTGTGAGTCGATTCCCAGCTGAGGCACTGCCATTGTTCCCTTGAACCAGGCAGTTAACCTGAACTACTTCAGCTGTATAAAAAAATTGTATGTAAAAAAAAATAATTAAAAAAATAAAGTGAGCTGTGTAAGTCACTCTGGAAGTCTTAAAAGCACTTGCTAAATGCCTAAAATGTTAAGTAAATAATCGGATGCTGCCATGGACCCTTCAGCATAATACCCGCTTTAAGACAATTTGGCTATATAACTGCTTCAAGTTTAATATAGAAGTCAAATTCAGGTGAATGTAAAACATTTTGTATACAGGTTTACACCAAAAAATGTCCCACTAGTCAAATGCAACCATTTTGTAATACAGCTGATTTGTATTAAAGCGTAGTGTTGTCACGATACTGGAATTTCTAACTTTGAAACAATACCTTGAAAAATATCGATATTCGATACCATTTTCAATACCACAGAGAAAAATTGACAACATTGAGGGCATCAAATAATCAGTTCACATTACCTGGGGAATTCTACCTTGCATTGTCAAAGGACAGCTAACATGATAACCAGCAAATAAATTACTTATCCTACTTAGCTAACGCGGTTTCTTTTAAAAAAACAAGTAGCCTAACGTTAAATTCAGCTGTGTTGACCGATTTCATTTCTTCCCGATCACGGAAATTTTCTAGTGAGGCTATGCCAGAGCAGGGATACTTCAGCCAGGTTATCACCAGTGAGAATGTGAACGTAGGCTACGGCTGACAACAAGAAAGTGATAATAGCATAGGCAAGCCAAAGTTACGTTTAATATTTGGAAGACACATCAGACTAATAATAACGTCATTATGAAGCTTTTTTAGACTAATCTGTGCCATCGTTTTAAGAGGAAATGCTTACTTTTTAAAAAGGAAAAGTTAAGTAAGCAATAATGACGAGGAGTCGGGCATTACAGTTTGAATGCCCAACGTGGAGGTAGTAAATTGCCCTAATGTAATATAACGTTAACGCGAGCAATGCTGGTTGCGAATGCGAGCAAGTTACTGCACAAATCCGATGTATTTCCAAACAGCACTCCTGCCGTTTTCTTTGTCAACCAGTCACGGAGGCTCTGCACTTGCCATCTTTAATGAGCCAACACAGAACAAACCGGAGCGAATGAGACGAGTGACGAGAAGTCAAGACAGCACTGAGTGAGTGAGTGGAGGCGGGGCTATGTGGGCACTGGGCACTGCAGCAATGTCATAGTTCAGTGAGCGGTGTGTGTGTGTGTCAACTCACTGTCGGAGAGAAGAGCTGGTATCGATAGTGCGGAAAATTAGTCTTGAAACAGAATCAGAATCGTGATGTATTAAAATCAATATTTTTGACAACACAATTAAAGGGTAACAAAACATGCTGGTTTCGCTAGACCCTGCACCCTTAATATAGGGGCTGAGCTCCAGGTATGAAAGCAGTTTTAAATAAACTAGCTACTTACTTGCTAAGCTAGACTGAAAAACTAATTATCAAAAAACAAGGGACTATCAAGCCAACTATAAAAAAATATATACCAGAATATTCAAAAAAGCTAAACTGTAAGCTAGCTGAGGCTGAATTTGAATAGTCAAATTCGAGCAAGAAAGAATCCTTTAGCTCGCATGAACCGGAAATATTTCCCGGGCAGTCATGCTAAGGACCGTTCGAATTTTGTATATTGAGAAGAAAAGGAGCTTCACAATTCCTTTTACCTGTCCTTTCACAAAGAACAAAGGTGTTTCTTAAAACACCTTTTAAGAAAGAAGGTAATATTCTCAGCCCACAATGCAATGATGCCAATGTTTTCCGGAACCTACCGATACGAATTACCGAATTCAACGAACAAGGCGAACATCTGAGAAATGCCAGAAATCTAAATGTGAATAGCTAGTATTGTTGGTTAGTATTGGCCTATAACAGAAAATAAACAATGACAATCAGACAATACACCAAATTTGTTAAGAGGCTAAATTTCACCAAAATAAAACGAACGGTTCAAGTGAAATACAGACGGCAATGATGCGCCTTTTGTCATGTAGTTCGCTATGTTGAACAGTCACGTCAATACGACTGGATGGTAGAGAAGGTTTGAATTCCACAGTTACGCTAGATTCCTTGTAAATCTCTCCTTCGAACTTTTCCTTGACCCCCACGACATTTTCTGGCGAGGTCAAGAAAAAGTTGCAAGAAAAGAAAAAAGGAGCTATTTTTTGGACTATTCAAATGCAGCCAACATCGCTGGCTCACTATCTCCTCTCAAGCAGATCAGCCGCTGCACAGCACGCCCTCGCTCCAAAACTTCAGGGTGTGGCGACCGAACTATCGGTGGGCATAGCTGTACAGGTTTCTATTTCGACACAGGGAGGAATACATCAGCTGGAGGAAGTTTCTGGCCAATCACAGATTGAACGTGCAGTACCTAACGTTTTACCACGAGACACTTTTGAGCCAGATCAGTTGGGTTTATGCTGTTTTGTGCTTGCTGCAATAAAATGTCAAGATTTGGACCAGGATCAATTAGTAACACTTAGAAAAAATCAAATGTATCAGTTCTCATCTAAAATAAGTGGTTTTACTGCTTTGTTACCCTTTAAACAGTGGGTGCAACTTTATACCTGCACTACCACCCTGCCCGCCACTAGTCAGTCAGCTTTATGTCATAAGCCAGTTGCGCAAAATCCATAATTCAAATAGGCCTAGTATTTTGACTAGACTGACAGGGCAAGGAAATTTGCGACCAACAGTAAGTACATGATGCAATGACATGTTTTTTATTTTATCAAAAGCAAAATGGAACTAACAAGTCAGACCAGTTTTCCGATTATGGTTAAATTACGCACCCATTCCGAACGCGACCTGGATACTTGCCATCGTGTTCCCCAGATTCCAATATGTACACCCACGCACTTACAATTATTGGTTACAATAAACAACTAGAAACGACTGATTGAGTGACTCCACTGTTAGCGATGAAGATACAACAGGCAGAAAATTATTTGCTATTGTGCTAGTTTCCGCGAAAGTGTAGGAACTTGGTAATGTTAGTCATGACAAAATGTTGCGGAAAATAAAGTAGGTTGTGGTTTCATGTTATGAAGACGTTTTAATAACGTTATTGGGTGCCATGCGTACGGTACCACGTCCGCAAATCATTCGTTTGCTACAAGCTTAGTACTGAATCGGGCCTTGTATTGTGACGCCAGGGCTAACCATCACAGGGTCAACACTGCTGGTTTAAAGTTCTACTAAGAAATGCACGTGTACTTTGTAAAATGGTTTTGCCGCTCGCTCCCGTTCACTCGTTTCTTATTAGTACATAGCATGGAAGGAGGTTAGCAAACTTTCATAACCGGAGCCAGACGGGTGACTTGCTGTAGCATGCTTCAACTAGCAATGGTCTAGGTTAATGGCCAATAGGTTACTAATTCGCACTCATTTTTCCTCCAAACAAACTTATAACACTAGCAAAAAATGTTTTTAATTGTTTTTAAAAAAAACACATTTCAACAAAGGTTTACGTTAGCTGTCGGCACTTGACAGGCTTGCATTTACTGGACAATTGTGTCGGTTCGCAACTTAGCCAAGCTGCTGGTTAGCTTGCACTAGCGAAATGGAACGATTCAGCGAATTCACCAGGCTAGTTGGTCAGGTAAATACCCGACGGTAACGACCCAGGTTTGTGTTCGCTGTTATCTAGTCACAACTGTTACTTACGCTTAAACATTGCATGTTGGTACTTCACAAATTAAAATATAAATTTCCTGGAGTGAACGCACATTAAGTTAACGTTAGCTAAAAAGACTGTCGATATGGACACCCTTCTTAGCTAACCGGCTGGCTTACTGATTTGGTAACGTTAACGTTAGTTAGCTTATGGAACTAGGCCACATCTAGTTTGCGAACCACCAAGCGATCACAACTTGTGGGTCTTAACAACAGGTTGCAGTTTTTTAAGTTGATCCCACTTCAACGCCCTGGAAGTTGTTTGTTAGCTTTGAAGCTAGTTAGCCAGCCAACCAGACATCTACGTTAATCATCAACCAATTAGACAGCTGTTTCGTTATCAAACTCGCTAAATTGTCTAAAATGCGTAGTGTACATTTATGGACTCCAGGTTCATAATTCTGTAACGTTAGGTAACGTTAACGTTACGGTCACGCACACTCAACACTTGGACATTGTGTTGCCAGCTAAGTAGCTAGCAAGTTAGCCAGCATGATAAGTGTGTCGAGTGTGTTTTCTTGGGAGAGAGGGGGGTAAAGCTATGTGGTTTTTAAAGTACACTCCTCCCCCCATCCCGAAAGGCCGAGCTCAACTCCCATCTGAATTTTGTACGAATCTCTTCCTCCTACCAGCATTTACCTGTCGGGCTCGATGTAGAGCGTCGGCGAAACCGTCCCCTTTCATTCCGGGCTGAGCCACCGAGGCCTGTCCCTGCACCAGCTCCGCCATCATCATCATCCCTACAGCAGCTCCGAGCAACGCACCACAAGGAAGAAAAAAAAACTCCAGACCAGCGAGCAAGAAGCAGCACGCGCCGACCCCAGGAAGCGGAAACTGTCACACAGGAAACAACGCGAGAGCCACGCGAGAGCGAAGGAGTGCCTCCACGGAACTATAGCAAAGATACCCTCTCTGATAGTGCCCGGATTGATTGATAGAGCGTATTCAGAAGTCAAGTGGCTTGTTCCCGGGGGAAGCCGCTTAACGGCACGTAAACTGGAAAGAGAGAGGGGAGAATGATGTCCTTCCCCTCCCTCATTCTAAACTTATAAAACATCGTATGGGAAAGTGTAGACAGAGAGCGATTAAGAGCCAATTTGTATGAAGTGGGGGCAGATCTACCAACAGGAGATAAATGTATTACATTCTGTTTGAGTATTTACACTCAATTGGCTTGATAGATAGAATTTGAGGGGGGGGTTTGTTAAATAAGGATATTATAGATTCCCAGTCCACACTCCAGACCAGTGGGTGGTGGTAAATACACCATTATTGTTTATTACCAAGCGGCATAAAATAAAAAAGAAGCAAATGTAATGTCTTCAGATTTTGTTGCATTTTTTTCTCGATCAGGGACTGTGTACAGAGACTCCGGGAGTGCGCTCAACTTAGAAAGAGGCCTGTATGGCGCTCAACTTAGAAAGAGGCCTGTATGGCGGTCAACTTAAAAGTTTGATTAGGGACCGACGGGTTCGTCACTCTGTTGAGTGATTCAAACTGTGGAGGCTGTACACTGCTCCCACCCATGGGCAAATAAAATAAAAATCTACATAAAAGTTTGATTAGGGACCGACGGGTTCGTCACTCTGTTGAGTGGTTCAAACTGTGGAGGCCTGTACGCTGCTCCCACCCATGGGCAAATAAAAAATACAGAGACACCGGTGTACAGAGACACTGGGGGTATAGAGACACCGGTGTGCAGAGGGTCACCAGTGTACAGAGAGACACCGTGGTACAGAGACACTGATGTACAGAGAGACACCAGTGTACCATGAAACCGGGGCTATCTATTCATGCACTATAGCCTTTTATCTATTTTATTGTTTTTATCTTTCTTTTTATATTGTTTTTTAAATGTTCTCATTTTAATTCTTCCCTATTTTAATGTATTTTAATTGTATTGTCAAATCAATCTTTCTTTTCTCTTCATTCTGTGAAGCACTTTGAATTGCATTCAGTTGTATGAATATGTGCTATACAAATAAACTTGACTTGACTTGTTTCTATTAATACACTATATGAAGTCTATGGAAACCTGCTCATCCAACATCTCATTCCAAAATCATGGGCATTAATATGAAGTTGGTCCCCCCTTTGCTGCTATAACATCCACTCTCCTGGGAAGGCTTCCACTAGTTGTTGGAACATTCCTGAGTGGATTTGCTTCCATTCAATCAGAACAGCATTAGTGAGGTCAGGCACTGATGTTGGGCGATTAGGCCTGGCTCGCAGTCTGCTTTTCAACTGATCCCAAAGTTGTTCAATGGAGTTGACATCAGGGCTCTGTGCAGGCCAGTCAAGTTCTTCCACACCGATCTCGACAAACCATTTCTGTATGGGGCTCGCTAGTGCACAGGTGCATTGTCATGCTGAAACAAGAAAATAACTGTTGCCACAAAGTTGGAAGCACAAAATCATCTCGAATGTCATTGTAGCGTTATTATTTGCCTTCACTGGAAATAAAGCATGAAAACAGCCCCAGACCAAGGGGTCTATGACTTAACTAGCTGAACTAAGTACCTGACGTGTTTTCTGTACTGAGCTGTTGCTGTGGTTGTCACAGTTCAATTCGATTTTTACATTTTTATTGTATTTAACAAGTGATTTGTGTAAAATTGGTGCATCAGTTGTTATTTGCAGTTTGATCGTATTGCATTGTTCGATTGCAGTCTGACTATTCTAATCAACAATATTTGTTGCACTTCATGCAATCAAAGAAAAACAAAAAAAAATGTTAATGAATATAAAAGTATAATTTTTTTATTTCTGGGGTGTGTTTCATGATCTGACTTCATATTATATGACATTTATGTTATTGTACTGATGTGACATAAAAAAAACACGTCACGGTTTGAAACGGGCGAATCCCGTGCCCGAATCCTGACCAGTTTTTTGCAGATCCACCACTCTCCAAAAAGTACACCAGACAGAAATAAAAGGTAAAACATTTTATTTATTACAAATTCATTAAAAGTATCAGTCACACAATCACAACTGACAGAGGCTATGCCCGTCTGTGGGTTCCTTTTCCCTCCCCGTCTCTCTCTCAAGTCTGCCGGACAAAGCCGACCCCTCCCGCAGGTAAGCGTGCCTACCTCCACACACCACACAATACACACTGTCACTCACACCACTCATAGACACACTGTGCTCGTTATAAATGTTTAGGCTAATGGCAAATGGGCACACACACACACACTCGTGATCACACCCTCAATAGCCCACATCAAGGGCTGCCAGCTGCCCGGCCCCGCAATACTGATGAGGGAAAAGCCCACACACAAACTGACATGGCGGCATTCACACTCATACAATAACCAAACTCGCTAACATTCCACGCCACAGACAAACAATGTTAAACACGAAGAAAATACATGTTGTGGAGTCCTACCCACGCAGCAACCCTGGGAGGACTGCCACAAATAAGAAAAATAAAAAAAACAAAAAACACAAGCCATCTGGCCAAAAAATTATCACACACAATAGGACAGCTTCACCGCCCCTTGGTGGTCGCCAATGAGGAATCGGACTGTCCACTACTCAGGCGAATCGTGGGACACAGGCCTTCCACTGTGAACTATCGCCCTTGTCACACTCGCCGGTCTGGATGCAGGACACCGACTCTGGCAGGGGAGAGAAGGACACACCCGCTGCCGCTCAGTTCTCCGCTTGAACCGGTCTGAGACCCACACACGCTGCGTTTTCACGTATGGTGCAAACACATTCCTTACGGTCTGGGGGAAGTCAGTTCCCCCAGCAACAGCTGATCACAATATCCCCCGGCAACACTGGCTCCGTTGCACCAATCAGCTCTGCAGTCCACTGTCGTTGCTAGCCGTCAGTTCCGGGAGTAGCGCCATTGTTTTGTTCTTGCTCCCGCAGTTACTGGCCGCTTCAGCTCATTTCCAGCTGCTTGCCGCACTCAGGTAAGTTTCCACCTCACACAAACACAAACATTTCACAGTCACACATAAAGTAAAACTTAACCAAACCAAACGAAAAGGAAAGAAAACAACACCGCCACACACTCAGGAGCTTAGAGGCAAACCACCCTTTCTCGCATGCCTTCTGTCAATCCTCCTGTTGTAACCCAGGTGCTCATTATATTCCCTCAGGAAACCCAGCCCATTGTGTTCCCCTTACAATTACTCAATTCGGCTCCACAATTATCTCATCTACTACCGCAGGAACCACACACATTCCATCCTCGCTGAGGGAGACCACGAACATGTTACAGACACACATGTAATGTCTTCTTCTTTTTCTTTCGGCTGTTCCCGTCAGGGGTCGCCACAGCGGATCATCCTTTTCCATCTGTTTCTGTCCTCTACATCGTCCTCCGTCACGCCCACTGCCCGCATGTCCTCCTTCACCGTGTCCATGAACCTCCTCTTGGGCCTTCCCCTCCTCCTCTTTCCTGGCAGCTCCATCTCCAGCATCCTTCTCCCGATGTACCCCGCCTCCCTCCTCCGCACATGTCCAAACCATCTCAGTCTTGCCTCTCTCACTTTCTGTCCAAACTGCTCAACATGAGCCGTTCCTCTGATGTAATCATTCCTGATCTTGTCCAACCTCGTTACTCCCAGAGAGAACCTTAGCATTTTCATCTCCGCCACTTCCAGCTCCGCCACCTGCTTTTGGGTCAGTGCCACAGTCTCTAGACACACATGTAATGTAAAACCACATAATTAATCCAAAATATATTCCTTTATTTTCTGCATTTGTACACTTTTAAGTTATGTGAAGAAGAGCAGGATGGCTACTACGACTGCCCCCCCCCCCCTCGCCTCCTCCTCTCTCGAACACACACACACACACACGCTGACCAAGTCTAATTGGTAACGGATGAGAAATGGGGATTGTAGACAGAAGAGAAGAGGAGAACACCTAAGTTTAAGTGTGGATCATAATTGAGATGGCTTTGGACATTGTGTGAACTAGTGTGTGGGTTTCACTCTGTTGTTATTAGCATATGTACTGATAAACCACAGTAGATTGCTCTGAGACTAGCCATTATCCCATGTTCCTGATTCTTGCCATTCACTTATGTCAATATTGTTGTTCTCCAAAATGATTTAAAAATTGGATGTATAACAAAAATTATATATCCTTAACTAATGTGGTTACTACTTCAATTCACCAATAGGACATGTTATTGACATATGCTACTTTCCTGTTTATTTCTCCCCAAGTTAGAGCACCCAATGACTCCCATGTGCCCGTCCAAACACTGCAACAGATGAAACAGATGCAATAATGCTCAAAAATAATGGCGAGACATAAGGAGAACTTTTTTTTAAAAAAGGGTTTTGATTGACTTGTGAAAACATGTGGAAATATCTACACAGTCTCATCTGACAGATGTTTGGTGTTTGCAGAGATGAGAATTCATTTTAATGCCACCAATTTTCAAACCTGTTTATGCAAAACAGTTTCTGCATCCTGAAATCTTGTAAACCTAATATTTTGACCGAGAAATGACCTCTTATAGAGGAAAAATTGAGACACCAGCAATATGTACACACTTATTTTTAATGTAAGGTTTTTTACAGCGGTTTTCCATTTCAAAATGAAACCCACAACTTTGCAGTCTTGGGAATACTTACTTGTACTACTGAAGTTATTTCAAGAATGTCTGGTATAGTGAAAAATACCATAACACATTGATATGTTACCATTGTGGTACACAGTATGGCCAGGTTTTATATTCTTTGTTCATAAGTAGCACAAGCACATCAACCAGAGCAGGAGTTCCTAAATATTCCGAGGCCTACTTAATGAGGTTTACAAAGTGAATATGCAGGACGCACAAGTGGCTCTAGCTGTGCCTGGGGGGTTCATTTGGGCAGGATGATAGCGATCAGCGATCCCCATTAGTCAATCGGGCTTCTGCAAGTCTACTTATTAAGCATCTTCTTCTGTCTGAAGTCTGTGCGAAATGGACTGAACTGTGGCATGAAAAGAAGCGGCTACTGACGGTGCATCAGAGGAGAGCACATGCTTGTCTGCGCTCTCAAAAATTTATAACAAAGGTTGCGGCAATGCACACTCCTAAAATATGATTGGTTATTCCAAACTGGGGAGGAAAATTATATAAAAAGATTTTTTTAAAATGATGTTTGATAAAGCACAACCATGTGGTGTTTCTCTGTCCTTTGAGATGAGAGCTAAGAACAGCCAATATGGAAGTCAGGGATGCATGTCTGCTAGGTCTCTGCTGGTGATTCATACAGAAGTATCCGGTTTCCAGTCCCATTATCCTCAGGCATTTTATCATCTCCAAAAAAGAGGAGAAGAAAATGGGAGGCAGTTGCCATTGCTTTCGCTGAGACTGACACTTCCTAATGAAGATGTCCAATGCAACATGAGAGTTGTCTCATTCTGCTTGCCTATTGCTAACATGTGCTGGGAAAAGTGGACAGTCTCCAGGATGGGTTGGGAACTGAAAAGTCAAATTTTGGCATGAAAAGCAGTGTCGGGTGTTTGGAACAATTATGCACTCGGATGGCTGGTCCTACAGTGTGGTGGTGGTGTGTGTGTGTGTGGGGGGGGGGGGGGGGGGGGTATAAAGCAGGTGTGAGGCTTTTGGACCTCTTCCAGTTATACAACACCCACTTGCTTTAGAAAACATTGGGGGGACCATTACTAAAAGACGCTAGTTGAGTGTCAAGTTCACCCCCCCCCCCTCCCCCACCCCGAGCTTGTGCATGAAAAAGCTCTTCTCATCTATAGCGTGGTTTAGCACTGATTATGTGTGTGCGCCTATGTGTGCTTAAATAGACAAATAATTGTGAGCTATACATAATATTGTGTGCCTACATATATCTTACTCTTGCACACAAATTAACCAAAACCAAGAGTAATAAACGTTAAATACAATTTTCTGTGTGTGTGTGTGTAACAGAAATATAGTAAAATAATCAGCCTGCAAGTTAGTAGCAGTGACATTAAAAATATATTCTGTGGCAGTCTCAAAATTGAAGAGTTCCTTTTTCATTTTCTCCAGATGCTAAACGTCATTCTATTTCTGAACAGGGATGCAATGCATTTATCGCACAAGGAAAACCCAGTCCCCAAGAATCCACACACGCATTTATCAGACCATACCTGGATCACATACGTATTTCATGGCCTTTTAAATGCATTGTATTTGAACTATTGAGATGTATTTGGAAATAGTTCTTTTGATTTTACTCATTTGAAAGCAATCAAATAGAAAATACTTGAAACAAGGTTAGTGCAATTACTCAGTATTTGATTTTCTCAGTTGTTTTGCAAATACTGTCTTTAACTCTTTAATGCCCAACACTAATCATATTTGGCCATACTATCTACAGTGCCCTGAAAAACTATTTAACCCACCACACCTTTTCACATTTTTTGTTGGTTTCTTAATTTGAAATACAATTAGGATGATATCCCAAAAGGACCAATCTTTGATTTACTTGACTATCAAGTTTGGGTAAAAACACAGAGCAGTAGTTTAAGAGTAGGAGTTGCTGATGGGAGAATAAACTATTAACATCTACCAGATCCCAACGTAACTGAAAATATAGGTTGATTTTAGTCAGATGGTTACAAACAATGCAAATATAAACAAACCCATTAAGAAAAATGTGCATCAAAGCCACTACATTCTTGGGAACCCTGACTCGCGATTAACGCTAGGTGCAAGTGCATTTAGGGCGTGTCCCAGCCCACTTTTGCTAGCTAGATGGCGTGTTTTTTTTTAGCGCTAAGCACAGGACAAGGTGCAAGTGGGTGGAACCTAGCCTCTTCATTAATTATAGGTGTGTCTTGGGTGTACGATGCAATAAACCAATCAAAATGTCATATCCCATTCCCTTTAAAAGCCTGCTTTTCCACCTTGGGGGATTGCTTATATGATGGCGAAATGGACATGCTTGTGTGTGTGTGTAGTGGTCAAGGAATAGGCTATATGGATCAATAGTCTGATCAATATTATTCGGATTAACCATTAGCATTTTGATATACATAATAATAATCTTTAACATTAGGGTTCAACACCGGCATGGGTTCCCGGGAATTCCAGATAGTGCTGTTATTTTACAAAATATACTGTATGTGGTTATATTTCGTTAAAAGCACCGGCAGCAGCTGACAATAAGCTACCAATGGCTTCCGTCTCACCTTAGAAAACGCCTGCTTGCTTAACAAATTTTGTTTTATTATTATTATTATTATTATTATTAATCCTTAATTTAAACAGATCTCATTGAGATCGGTATCGCTTTTTCAAGAAAGACCTGTGTAAAAAAAATAAACATATACAGTTTAGGCATAGACAGACGCACAGATAATTCACAGCCACACATTATACATTTTCACAATTAAGAAAATAATTTACAAATATGATTGCAAATACGTAAGTACAACCTTTTAAAATGTTCAAGTGAAATAAGGGAATGTAACTACATATTTCTTTGGAGCTCATTCTATTTTTAAGCAGCAGTTCACCCAAGTTCAGTGTGAACAAGAAGTACAGCTAATGTAAAAAATGTCCTGTGACCTGACATTGTAAGTACTGTATTTAAATGTAACCAGAAAGCAGAGGTAACTAGGCAGTTTTTGCAGTAAAGCCTTATA
Organism: Ilyophis sp. 1 JC-2022; assembly: GCA_022702515.1. Classification (NCBI taxonomy): domain Eukaryota; kingdom Metazoa; phylum Chordata; class Actinopteri; order Anguilliformes; family Synaphobranchidae; genus Ilyophis; species Ilyophis sp. 1 JC-2022. Next base: position 53,342,056 of record CM040394.1, on the reverse strand, counting down.
AATAAACAACATGTAATGCTGCCTTCTGTTTGTTAAGGAGAACCATCCCACCTTTTTGTATAAGATGCAATGTTGAGTGAGAAATGTATCACCTGTGATGAAGCGCAGCACACTGTGATATACGGAGTCAAGTGGCTTTAAGGTGGAGGGAGAAGCATGCATAATGCAATGAAGCATTGTCTAACATCAATTCCATGAGGCTGTTCTCGTGGAGTTCTCGAAGTTCAAGCTTCATCCAAAGTTCATGACCTGCATTCTAATATTGATTAATAAAATAAATACCGTTATTTTGCCTTAATGATGACACTAAATACAATAAAGCTGTCAGGTTGGCAACCCATAGGTTCACGCATATTTTCCCTTGTTTTATAATGTGACCAACACTTTAAAACAAGTGTACTTTCCTGGAAAGACCATGAAAAGTGTGATTTACAGCAGGTGAAACAGACCTGCTCCTGCATGAAGTTAAAGCGCACATGCAGAGAATGGCATTACAATTAATTGTGAATTAATTGTGTAATGTGCTGCAAATTTGTTTTTGTTTCTAATTAGACTGTTAGTTCTCTTTAAAATAATTTTGTTCAATTATGGTATAACAGGTGAAATCAGTGGGGTTTTAACAAGATGAGAGTATGAAAACCTGGTCACTGTAATGAAAAAAATATGAAGGACGAAGAATAAGGTTCAAATTCAGTTAAATGGTGAAATTGAAATTAATCTCAGTTTTATAACCGTAAGCCATTGAAAAAACCTTATGCACAACGCATCCTGGGGACTGTAGCCTAGGCTGTTTGAAAAACAATAAATGCAATATTCACTGGACAAGGTTTCAAATTTTTTTCAGTCAAAACCATTCTATTTACTTACATGCTGTCGGCCTAGATGTAGAGAGCTGTATTGTAATGACATCTCAAGCATATTATCAGAACTGAAATAGCACTGACCCTTTTATTATTATGCATGTTTTTATATAGCCTACAGTAATAATATTTCACATTGTAATCTTGATAGTTTTAATCTTGTACGTGCCCCTGCGTGTAACAGACAGGAGGGTGTACGCGCGTTGTGCAGACGCCTATGTAGACACACTTATATGCCGCGTTAAAATAACATGTAAACAACTGCAACATTACTTTAGACCAGCTTTGTGGTGGTTTTAGCACAAGCGCTTTCTGCTGGCTCAAGATAGCAATACGCCAACAATTATCCAGGCCACACCTCATCTTAAGACCAACCCACTTGCTATAGGCACAAGATCACCAGGTATTTAAACGACATGAGCGCTAGGCGCTATAATGAACCCTCTGCCGGGTGTAAGATAGCAAAGACACTTGTGTTTGGGTTAGCGCCAGGTGTATGATAGGGCCCCAGATCTCCAAATTGTCTCCTCCTCTAGGCATCACTCCTCCCAGAATCAATGAACAGCCCAGATCTTGGTCAACACAGGAAGATGTATCAACAGTGGCACTATACTGTTTTACGCCCATTGACATGGAACCGACTACCTGTCTACTCAATCCAATTCCTACAAAATTGGTTAAAAAACTTTGTCCTGTACTAGGCCAGCACATGTTAAAAATCATTAACACATCCTTTGTTATGATCCGGTGAACAGGAACCCAATAGCAGGCAGGAATGCAGCAAAAACAACGTTGAATCCAGAATCACAGTCCAGGGGGAAGTCAAGACAGGCAGGGGTCATACACGGGGAGTCACGGCAGAGGTACAAAATCAGAATCCGGAATCAGGGTCGCGAGAACACGGACTGAGGTCAAAACCAGGATGGCAATCAGATAGAAAAAACAAAACAAACGACAGAAACACAGACTCGGAAAACAATACAAACAAGAATAACTAGGCACAGATAACTCACTCGAAACTCACTCGGGGGGAAAAACAGGCAACAGACTCACGCGTATACTTTAGAAAGAAGAATGACGAACTCGCGACGAGGAACAAAGACAGCAGGTATATATGCAGGTGTAGACAGGTGCAGACAATTAGTTAGAGAGCAGCAGGAAATGGAAAACAGCGAGAGAGCTGACACTTAACAAGGCAATTAGTAATTCGTTAGTAATTATCCTATCCTAGCCCTGTCGTTAGTAAATTAGTTTAACAAGACAATGACTGGAAACGTAAGGAAACACTAAACAGCTGTGGGAACGTGATGAGAACTAAATTGTTAGTTTGTGTTAGTAATCATTCTATTAAACCCTGACGTTAGTAGATTAGTTAACCACCCCGTGTTTAGCCAGTTAGTAATTAATAAGTCCTATATAAATGTTAGTAGTGCAGGGTAATACAAACGAAGTGTACAGAAACGAAAGTAAAACTCCGTGAGAGGGAGCGAGAGATTCAGCACAGAACGCAAGGCTGCGGAACACATGGAAAAATGTATGCTACCGAAACTGACAATACTAAACATGACAGAAAAACAAAAACAAACTCAGAACATAACATAACCCCCCCCCCAAGGGACGGCTTCCAGACGTCCCCAACATTTCAAAACACTAAGCAGGGTGGGAGGTGGGGGACCGGAGGAGGGATAATGGGCAACGAAGCAATAGTTCAGGGGGGTTGAAAGTTAGTAATGTCCAGAATGCAGCAGGGTGGGTGGAGGGGGTCCGGAGGAGGGAAACTCGGATGGAAGGTAATAGTTCGGGATGCTGAGCAGGGTGGGAGGTGGGGGACCGGAGGAGGGATAATGGGCAACGAAGCAATAGTTCAGGGGGGTTGAAAGTTAGTAATGTCCAGAATGCAGCAGGGTGGGTGGAGGGGGTCCAGAGGAGGGAAACTCGGATGGAAGGTAATAGTTCGGGATGCTGAGCAGGGTGGGTGGAGGGGGTCCGGAGGAGGGAAAAAATGACAGGACGGCGGCGCAGGAGTGACCGCTCAGGCGGCCGGAGGCGCAGGAGTGACCGCTCAGGCGGCCGGAGGCGAAGACAGGACCGCTCAGGAGGACGGCGGCGCATACAGGCCCGCTCAGGAGGACGGCGGCGCAGACAGGACCGCTCAGGAGGACGGCGGCGCAGACAGGACCGCTCAGGAGGACGGCGGCGCAGACAGGGCTGCTCAGGAGGACGGCGGCGCAGACAGGACCGCTCAGGAGGACGGCGGCGCAGACAGGACCGCTCAGGAGGACGGCGGCGCATACAGGCCCGCTCAGGAGGACGGCGGCGCAGACAGGACCGCTCAGGAGGACGGCGGCGCAGACAGGACCGCTCAGGAGGACGGCGGCGCAGACAGGACCGCTCAGGAGGACGGCGGCGCAGACAGGACCGCTCAGGAGGACGGCGGCGCAGACAGGACCGCTCAGGGGGCCGGCGGCGACGGCTGCATCGCTCAGGGGGCCGGCGGCGACGGCTGCATCGCTCAGGGGGCCGGCGGCGACGGCTGCATCGCTCAGGGGGCCGGCGGCGACGGCTGCATCGCTCAGGGGGCCGGCGGCGACGGCTGCATCGCTCAGGGGGCCGGCGGCGACGGCTGCATCGCTCAGGGGGCCGGCGGCGACGGCTGCATCGCTCAGGGGGCCGGCGGCGACGGCTGCATCGCTCAGGGGGCCGGCTGCGACGGCTGCATCGCTCAGGGGGCCGGCGGCGACGGCTGCATCGCTCAGGGGGCCGGCGGCGACGGCTGCATCGCTCAGGGGGCCGGCGGCGACGGCTGCATCGCTCAGGGGGCCGGCGGCGACGGCTGCATCGCCCAGGACAGGAGGCTAGCGGGCTCGGCCGCTCAGGACAGGAGGCTAGCGGGCTCGGCCGCTCAGGACAGAAGGCTAGCGGGCTCGGCCGCTCAGGACAGGAGGCTAGCGGGCTCGGCCGCTCAGGACAGGAGGCTAGCGGGCTCGGCCGCTCAGGACAGGAGGCTAGCGGGCTCGGCCGCTCAGGACAGGATGCTAGCGGGCTCGGCCGCTCAGGACAGGAGGCTAGCGGGCTCGGCCGCTCAGGACAGGAGGCTAGCGGGCTCGGCCGCTCAGGACAGGAGGCTAGCGGGCTCGGCCGCTCAGGACAGGAGGCTAGCGGGCTCGGCCGCTCAGGACAGGAGGCTAGCGGGCTCGGCCGCTCAGGACAGGAGGCTAGCGGGCTCGGCCGCTCAGGACAGGAGGCTAGCGGGCTCGGCCGCTCAGGACAGGAGGTTAGCCGGTCCAGCAATCTGAGAGGAGGCAGGGAACGGGACGGGACTGGTGGCGTGGAAAGGGGCCGGACTGGTGACGTGGAACGGGATGGGCCAGGAGGCCCGAGACCGGACGGGACAGGGGACATGGACCGGGGCGGGACAGGGGACATGGACCGGGGCGGGACAGGAGGCATGGACCGGGGCGGGACAGGAGGCATGGACCGGGGCGGGACAGGAGGCATGGACCGGGGCGGGACAGGAGGCAGGGAACGGGACGGGACTGGTGGCGTGGAAAGGGGCCGGACTGGTGACGTGGAACGGGACGGGCCAGGAGGCCCGAGACCGGACGGGACAGGGGACATGGACCGGGGCGGGACAGGGGACATGGACCGGGGCGGGACAGGAGGCATGGACCGGGGCGGGACAGGAGGCATGGACCGGGGCGGGACAGGAGGCATGGACCGGGGCGGGACAGGAGGCATGGACCGGGGCGGGACAGGAGGCATGGACCGGGGCGGGACAGGAGGCATGGACCGGGGCGGGACAGGAGGCATGGACCGGGGCGGGACAGGAGGCATGGACCGGGGCGGGACAGGAGGCATGGACCGGGGCGGGGCAGGAGGCATGGACCGGGGCGGGGCAGGAGGCATGGACCGGGGCGGGGCAGGAGGCATGGACCGGGGCGGGACAGGAGGCATGGACCGGGGCGGGACAGGAGGCATGGACCGGGGCGGGACAGGAGGCATGGACCGGGGCGGGACAGGAGGCATGGACCGGGGCGGGACAGGAGGCATGGACCGGGGCGGGACAGGAGGCATGGACCGGGGCGGGACAGGAGGCATGGACCGGGGCGGGACAGGAGGCATGGACCGGGGCGGGACAGGAGGCATGGACCGGGGCGGGACAGGAGGCATGGGACGGGACGGGACAGGAGGCATGGGACGGGACGGGACCGGAGAGCTGGGACGGGACGGGACAGGAGAGCTGGGACGGGACGGGACAGGAGAGCTGGGACGGAACGGGACAGGAGAGCTGGGACGGAAAGGGACAGGAGAGCTGGGACGGAAAGGGACAGGAGAGCTGGGACGGAAAGGGACAGGAGAGCTGGGACGGAACGGGACAGGAGAGCTGGGACGGAACGGGACAGGAGAGCTGGGACGGAACGGGACAGGAGAGCTGGGGCGGAACGGGACCGGAGAGCTGGGGCGGAACGGGACAGGAGAGCTGGGGCGGAACGGGACAGGAGAGCTGGGGCGGAACGGGACAGGAGAGCTGGGGCGGAACGGGACAGGAGAGCTGGGGCGGAACGGGACAGGAGAGCTGGGGCGGAACGGGACAGGAGGCGGGGCCCGGGACGGGACAGGAGGCGGGGCCCGGGACGGGACAGGAGGCGGGGTCCGGGACGAGACAGGAGACGGAGCCCGGGACGGGACAGGAGACGGGGCCCGGGCGGGGACAGGAGACGGGGAACGAGACGGGACAGGAGACGGGGAACGAGACGGGAAGACAATGGATCCCCCGTCAACGGGCCGCCGAGCCCGTCGACGGAGCCGGGAACCAGGACCCCATCGTCTTCTTCTGGAACCATAGTTCCCCGGGCACAGGGCTAGACGGGTTCCTTCAAAATTAGAAGGTGTGGGGTTGTGGCTAGGCTCGGAGCTATCCGGATGGAGAGAGACCACTCCGAGCCTAACGGAGTGGGAGCTGGGAGGAGGAGTCCGGAGTGATGGGTAGTGGTCGGCATGACGGCGGGCAAACTCCGGATTTTGCCCCCAGATTCCCATGAGGTATTCCTCATAGGAATCCGAGCCAAATGGGTCGATAGCCATAGTGATGATGGGCCTGCTGGGTCCCAGATGGCGAGTTCGTACTGTTATGATCCGGTGAACAGGAACCCAATAGCAGGCAGGAATGCAGCAAAAACAACGTTGAATCCAGAATCACAGTCCAGGGGGAAGTCAAGACAGGCAGGGGTCATACACGGGGAGTCACGGCAGAGGTACAAAATCAGAATCCGGAATCAGGGTCGCGAGAACACGGACTGAGGTCAAAACCAGGATGGCAATCAGATAGAAAAAACAAAACAAACGACAGAAACACAGACTCGGAAAACAATACAAACAAGAATAACTAGGCACAGATAACTCACTCGAAACTCACTCGGGGGGAAAAACAGGCAACAGACTCACGCGTATACTTTAGAAAGAAGAATGACGAACTCGCGACGAGGAACAAAGACAGCAGGTATATATGCAGGTGTAGACAGGTGCAGACAATTAGTTAGAGAGCAGCAGGAAATGGAAAACAGCGAGAGAGCTGACACTTAACAAGGCAATTAGTAATTCGTTAGTAATTATCCTATCCTAGCCCTGTCGTTAGTAAATTAGTTTAACAAGACAATGACTGGAAACGTAAGGAAACACTAAACAGCTGTGGGAACGTGATGAGAACTAAATTGTTAGTTTGTGTTAGTAATCATTCTATTAAACCCTGACGTTAGTAGATTAGTTAACCACCCCGTGTTTAGCCAGTTAGTAATTAATAAGTCCTATATAAATGTTAGTAGTGCAGGGTAATACAAACGAAGTGTACAGAAACGAAAGTAAAACTCCGTGAGAGGGAGCGAGAGATTCAGCACAGAACGCAAGGCTGCGGAACACATGGAAAAATGTATGCTACCGAAACTGACAATACTAAACATGACAGAAAAACAAAAACAAACTCAGAACATAACATCCTTAGTAGCAGGATATATGCCAGAGTCACTAAAAATGGCGGTTATTAAGCCATTATTGAAGAAACCAAACCTCAAACCTGACAAACTGGAAAACTATAGACCCATTTAAAATCTTCCATTTTCATCAAAAATATTAGAGAGAGCTGTTGTGAAGCAACTTGGTGCATACCTTAGCTCAAACCATATCCATGAAATATTCCAGTCAGGATTTAGACCCTACCATAGCTCTGAAACGGCATTTGTTAAAATGATTAACGACCATAACTCTGTGTCTGTTCTTGTACTCCTTGACCTAAGTGCAGCTTTTTGATATTGAATAGATTATGAGATTCTACTGGACAGAAACTCCAGGGCTGTGTTGGACTTAATGGTCAGGCACTGTAATGGGTTTTTAACTGGTTCGGAGATTCAAACGTGAAGGAGGGGGATCAGAACAAGTCAGCTCACAACCGTGAGGACCAATAATAGGGAGAAAAAATAATCAAATCAATATTTATTTATATAGCGCATTTCACAACTAGTTGTCACAATGCGCTTCAATGATGAATAATGAAAGAACAGAAAGAAAAGACAGGACCTAATTCCTTAAGGCTAGCAGCCTAAACAAAAAATCAACCCACTAAAATGGGCGAACTAGTAAATTAGTAGAATACCAACTAAATCTCCCGAGCTCACGTAATGAGCTAAAACGGGATACTTAGCAAACAAAACAACACTCTCGGCTACCGTAGCTCAAAGCCGGTAGAGTGTAAAACCAAAACGAAAGTACAAAAAAAACTGTCTCCTAGAGAATAGCAAAGTACAAAATAGATAGCACCTAAACGCTACCAGGCGGAAAACAATCCTAGCTATAGCAAGTCCCCCCTGAACATAAACAATGTTTAATATCAGGAGGTCGCTAGTACCTGGCTATACCTGGCTCGAATGCATATCGTAAGACAATCAAGCACCGGAAAAGCGGAAGTGAGAAACTTAAATACCCTGCAGGTAGAAGCACAGGTGAAAACAATAATGAGGACGGCAAACCACGAAACGGAACGTGGAAAAAATCTGATTGATTCACAATTGTGAAAGCAGGACGAGAGCCGCAAAATAAAAATAAAAAAACAGCCACACTCGGCTGTGAAAGACCTAGGTGTTACTATAGACCCAGATCTAACCTTTAGCGCGCACATAAAAAAACATATCAGGAGTAGCTTTCTTTCAGTTAAGGAACATTGGTAACACTTTACAATAAGGGAACACACCTCATGCCTGAATTAATGCATGACTCATCATGATTTCATAATGATTTAATGCATGAATTAATGCATGATGTATCATGAACTCTGTGCGGTTCAATATTAATAAATGATCAAGGCATTATTAGTTCATGTGATTACTGTACACTTAATGTATCATCAGTTAATGAACATTAACTCACAGTTAAGTCATACATTAAGTAACATGTCATCAAAGTAGCTGCAAACCAGTTAGGTAGACAAAAGCTTCTCAGACCATCAGTGGTGGATTTATCCATTTTGGGGCCCCCAAAACTCTTCCTGACAGTGTGCTGACAAAGCTGTTCGCTTTTAAAACAACAGAAATTCAGATTTTTATAAATCACCCATTTTTATAACAACCCCCCCCATTGCTTGTGCATATAAGGAGACAGGATCTGTGTGGCTTACAATATCACATGTTTTATGTTATTTTAATTTAATTTATCTTAGGAAATGTATGATTTGTCATTTATTTATAATATTAGCCTATTTGCAATATTCAATCATTCAGACTAATAAGCTGCTGGGTGAACCCTACGCCTACTTCTAATATGTTTCTACTAAAACTATGATGCTTTAGTCATATTTTCAACCAAGTTATACCATAATACAGAATAATCAATCTGTGATTTTACTTGACACAATAACAAACATATAGTATTGATGTTTTACTTATTGTACAGCCAACAAAAGACTCTGGTTGGTCAACATATGACTTACTCAACATATGACTCTGATTAGGGAACGGGTACAATAATGATTAATCTAGCCTACAATTACACGCATGCTAGGACCGTGAAAATAGGAAAAATAAAAATAGGAAGTGAATCTACTATCTACTGATTGGAGGCTAAGGAAATTATTAAAAGCGTTTTTATTTTTTACAATCCAGATAACCTGTTTGTGACTTTTGTCGCCTTTAGCTTTCCGTATACAAAAACCACAACCGTAATTAGACAGACAACAGGCGCTCTTTGAATGAATGGAAGTCAGTGGGAGTTTTTACACTGAAACGGGTCATTATCAGACAGACGAAATGAAGTTTCCCTTTTCTTTTTAGATTATGGCTATGTTGTCATGGCCCAGTACTACTACTTACAACCCGTTATGATTGCGACTATCCAACGAAAACCAACTTTAAAACCGGCTAGCGCCGGGCAGATGCGCGTCATTCTAAGCATACGTTATGTAACTTTAGTTGCTAAGCTAAGTGAAAAAACTAAATGAATGTTACTTAAATTCCGGTAAGTAGTTTATGTAGCTAGTTAGCTCATTATAAATGCGTTCAATGTTGGCTATGTTTGCAAAAAAAATCGACGTAGCAGCGAATCAATCTCAGACACAAATAGCTAGCAAGCTAGCTGCTATGAGGCCTACTATCACTTGTAATTTTGCTTGCTGGCTTGCCAATGTCAAATTTATTTAGGCTTGTTCAGTGGCATTAGTATTAGAACACACAGGGATTTGCATATTGCTGCTAACTGTTACAGTAGCTAGTTAGGCAAATGTTAAATTGCATAATTCCCTTAGAAATGTCCTTTTCGGAGTAAAATTTGTATATCTAACGTTACCCTGTCATGTGAGCTCAGGACTGGACTTATTTAAATAATTTGATTTTGCGAGGAGCATGTACAGTAGCCTAACTTAGTTATCCTTCAGTTGCCACCAGACATATATATATATATATATATTTTTATTTTATTTTAAATTATATATATATATATAGAAATATTGAACTGAATTAGATTCAACTACTTTACGTGATGTCGTAATAAACCTACATGTAGTTCAACCTTTTCATACTGATTTCTGTCAGCTAGTCATCATCACGTGTTCAAGAAGACCAACCAGAGTAATCTCCGATGAGTAAAACAACAACTATCTTTGTATCGCGTCAACTATAATCACGCATTGATTATTATTCTTATATGTATTGCGGATATAACTAGTTTTAATATATGACTGTTAACCTTTTAGTTTTGGTAGAAAAAGGCAGGGGTTTCTAAATTATAGCCCAAGTGGAAATTGAGAGGTGCAGTGCACTGGAAGCCATATTGGTTGCTGTAACTTCGGCAATAGAAGCAAGCAGTTGAGTCCGTTCAATATCATAGAGTTCAGTGTATTGCCCACTTTTTTTGGTGTCTATCTGAGTGCCATTCTAGTTTTAATTTGTAAATGATCTTCTTTTAACAGTAGGGTCGTGGGAGATATGGCAGAACATGGAGGAGGCGGAAATGGGTTTTTGGGATTTTGAGGTATCAGAGGAAATGGCCAGTTCTGAGACTGGTGAAGACTGCTCCCAAATTTTGAAGACACGTTCGTCGGGGGACCACAACAATAAGTGATCAGTGGCGTTGCCACTGCTGGATACACACATTTCATTATTAACCACAGCAGGAGCTTTATTGATCCTAACAGTGGGACATACACAAAATATAGAGAGGGCTAAGGGGATTTATAAAAATCAGATATGGCGACTGAGAGGAAATGGGATTGAGGTCCTTTTGAATGTCTTAATAAATTGTGTTCCACGTGTATAATTAATAAAACATTGATGTTCTATTTGGATGACTTTTGACTGGTTTATTTTAATATTATGTTTTCAAGGGTGCAGAAATCATTGAGCTATTTATTAAGTAATAGTGATGTGATGATGGGGTAATCATTACTATATGAAGAATTGTGTGTGACTTTACTTGAAGGGTCACAATTCATTGAACTCATAATTAAGTAATGATGAACTCATGGTTAACAAATGCTTGCCTCCTATCAATCTACATTAAGTAATCATTTACAAATTAGTATCATGCCATGACTTTACTTAGAGGGACACAAGTCAGTCAAGTACTTAGGAAGTAATGGTGATTGCATGTGTGAAATAATGATGAAATTTAATGATAAATGGTGAACTTACAATTTACACTCAGTATCCACTGTATTAGGAATACCAACCTAGTACTATCTAATGTTCTGTTGCTGCAGCCCATCCCTTTCAGGGTTCAACATGTGCATTCAGTGATGCCCTTCTGCTCACCACTGTTGTTAATTATAATTTTTTTGGCCTTTCTGTTAGCTTGAATGTGTCTGGCCATTCTTCTCTGACCTCTCTCATTAACACGGTTGTTTGTGCTCTCAGAACTGCCACTTGATATTTTTGGGGTATCACACTCAACCCCGACCCAATTTTTCCAACAAATAGCGTATATATTAACCTTGAGTATTGGTAACTATATAATTGAAAAATAAGTACAAAGTACTCATTCTCTAAAACATGAATGGCTGTCATAATCCACACACATTGACTCCATATTATTTACAAAGATCACCATCAAGTCTATTAAACGTGATTTTTTTATGACACATTAGAGATGGGCCTACTATAGGGTTTGCCCAGAAGCATAGTCTGAATGACTGAATATTGGCAAATATAGACTATAAATACTAATTATGCACTTTCTAAGATAAATTAAAATAACATAAAGCATTTGATATTACTGTCACCATTTTCACAGGTAAATGATAGATGGGGCTTAGAAGCCACACTGGCAGAATTTTTTTTTAAGCGAACAGCTTTGTCAGCGTTTTTTCTGAGTTTTAGCGGCCCCGATATAGATAAATCCACCACTGATGGTCTGAGAAGCTTTTGTCTACCTAACTGGTTTGCAGCTACTTTGATGACATGTTACTTAATGTATGACTTAACTATGAGTTAATGTTCATTAATTGATGATACATTAAGTGTACAGTAATCACATGAACTAATAATGCCTTGATCATTTATTAATATTGAACCGCACAGACTTCATGATACATCATGCATTAATTCATGCATTAAATCATGATGAAATCATGATGAGTCATGCATTAATTCAGGCATGAGGTGTGTTCCCTTATTGTAAAGTGTTACCGGAACATTGCTAAAATTAGGCACTTCCTATCAGAAGGGGAAGCAGATAAATTGTTCCATGCTTTTGTTATGTCTAGGCTAGATTACTGTAATGCCCTGCTATCTGGTTGCTCAAAATCCTTCCTAAATAATCTACAGCTTGTGTAGCCGCTCGCATTTTGACTAGAACTAAGAAGTATGAGCATATTACCCCAGTGCTAGCATCGCTTCATTGGCTACCAATTAAGTATAGGGCAGCCTTTAAGGTTTTGCTTCTGACCTTTAAAGTTTTGAATGGACTTGCACCAGTCTATATATGTAATCTGCTTTTACCGTATAAACCAAAAAGAGCACATCGTTTCCAAGATGCAGGCTACTTAGTTGTCCCTACTCCCTAGAATATCTAAAAACGTGATGGGTGGTAGAGCTTTCTCCTACAGCCTACCAAAAAGGGAATAAGACACAGTCTCAATATTTAAGTCTAGATTAAAAACGCACCTCTATGATCAGGCTTATAATGAATTGTAGACTGGAGACAGGACCAGAAAAGCCTTTAGCTATAGAGTAATGTAGGGTGGCATCTAGGGGTGGGACAATGCACCGATGCATCGCGGTGCATCGATCCGAATGTGTAAATACAACTGCATCGATCTGTAAGATTCGAATCGATAAGCATCGATTAATATCGCATTTTAAATGAATGTGCACATGTATTCATTTATTCAAAAATTATTTAAAATATATATTTCTGAGACACGACTACTTTTAAAACTGTTTTGACCAGCTTCAATCCATGTTTCTGCTCCAACCCCCATGTAAGCGTGAGTTGAAAGTAGGGACAGGCGGGAATCAAGCGACAATGAGACGGACAGATCTGAGCGAAATGGCTAGCTGCGTGCTCGCTGAGTGCGACAAAAGAGACAGAAACTTACAGAATTTGCGATGTTCCGAACAGAAAATCAGTGGTATGGAAGCATTTCGGGTTTAGAAAGAAGGAGGGTGTACTTGACAAAACCGCTGCAATATGCAAGATCTGCCAAGTAGAAATCAGATACACAGGCAACACCACAAACATGATAAACCATTTGAGCCGACGATACACAATTGACGTGAAGGACTGCAAGCGGGTTAGCAAGCTAAACTCGGGAGTCATTGACACTTCCCCTGAGTTTCCTGGAGAAATGGCCGTTCTATTTTTTTGTATAATTGTTTTTATTAGTTTTTATACACATACCGTGTCCAGACAGTTAATTGTAAAGTGCTTTCTGATATTTAAATTTAAACCATTTTCTATTCAAAATCAAGTAGACGTTAGAGACAAAAAACAAAAATAGTAAGACTATTTCCAATGTCTTACGTTCAATTAATTATTACTACGTTAACTGTCCGATTCACAAAATGAATGTCGTGGAACCTAGATACACCATACCATGCAGAAAATATTTGAGTGAAAAATGTATACCTGCTCTGTATGAAGAGGTGAAGAAAACTGTTCGACTGTCCTTGCAAAACGCTACGAGAGTAGCTTTAACTACGGATGGATGGGCATCTTGCTCCACCGAAGTTCTAGATCGTACTAAGATTTAGGAAAGTACTATGCATGACACTAACCTATAGGCTATTTCATTTTTCTTGGCCCAGTTTAGTAATTGTTATACATTTTGCCATTTTCATTTTGTAAATAAAGGAAATGTATTAGGGTACCATGTCTGACACTGTTTGAAAAACAATAACCTAAATAGGGCAACTTTAGAAAATACACTGTTAGTCATGTTTATTGCTGCATTATTTGCTGCAGACAGCTGCAAAATGTATGGCATGCCTTAACAATAAACATAATGCTGTGAACTTGGTGTAAGGTTCTAATTGAATATTTAATTACTGCTGAATGTATCGGTATCAAATCACATTAGCATACCTATTACTTTTTTTAAAGTATCTAAATTAATCGAACCGAATCGAATCGTGGTCAAACGTAAGATATTATGATGCATCGAACCTTTGCCTAAAGAATCGTAATCGAATCGAATCGTTATGGGATTGAATCGTCCCACCCCTAGTGGCATCCCTTCCTTTTTGTCACCTGTCAACAGCTGTGACCCCATCTTCCTTTGCTGGCTCTTGATAATTGGGTAGGATTATTTTCCCTCTCATGACTGCATGGGTTCTCAAACTTTGTCTTCATGGCTATGCAGCTATAGATTACTCCTGGCGGGGGCAGTTGTGCAATCCCCAGTTAGTGCTCCTGTATATTGCAACCAGAGTTTTTTCTTTTGGGAAAAAGTCGTCGCGGCCACTCTGAGTTCCTCCGACCCCGTTCACGACTGGGCCAGACGTTGCAATCATCCGGATGTCCTTCGACCCCATTTATGGCTGCCCATTCCTTAGACTTTGAGCCAAAAAACTTACTGAGTCACCCTGGTCTTCTTCTCTACCCTGGCATCCCATTCCCCTTTTTCCACTAACTTCATAAACATATCTTAATTTTGATTCAAGTGTGGTTCTGCCTTGTGAATTCACTATGCAAACTAGAGAATAGGGGACAGGAGTATGGTTTCACACATTTCGCTCATCTCTGTTGCGAGCGTCAGCGTCCCAAAAAGTTTCGGCCGACAAACTGGACAGCTCCATCTTATCGGGTCAGTCAGCGAGTTTGGCTCTCGTCGCATGATTTGCCCTTGAAGGTTTTTTTTGTTTTTTTTTAAAATTTGTTTCTGATTTTTTCCCCATTTTCTCCCAATTTAGTAGCCAATTGAACCCCTATTCTACTTCAATTCCCCCCGTGTAGCAACCGCTAGAGAACCACCGCTATACAACCCCGTCAGCCGGTAGTAGGAAAGAGGCCGCCACGTCCTCTACAGGGCGCGACTCCCCAAGCTCCTGACCGTGATTCCAACTCGCCCGGGGCCTTATTTTGCGTAGCGATTCTCATCCGAGCCCTCCCCCCACCCGGAAGCAGCCGCCAATTGCTGCTCCCACAGGGCGCTGGCCATGCTCGGAAAATGGCAGGACCGGTGCCCTTGAGGGTTGAGTCACGTAAACTTGCCCCACGGTATATTGGACCGTTTAAGATTATCCGGAGGATAAATCCTGTAACAGTCCGTCTGCAGTTGCCACGCTCCATGCGGATTCACCCCATGTTCCATGTTTCACGGCTAAAGCCGTTGCTTGTCAGTCCCTTGTCTCCTGCTGAGAGGCACCCTTCTCCTCCTTGGTTCTTGGATGGAGGTCCTGTTTATACCGTCCGCCGTACTGTGGCAGAGAGACGGGTGGGCAGGGGGTCGCAGTTTTTAGTGGATTGGGAGGAGTATGGTCCAGAGGAGCAGTGTTGGGTACCGGCCAGAGATATTTTAGATCCTGATTTAATTACAAATTTCCACAGTAGTCGGTCTGAGGGATCGTCTGGGGTTGTCCCTTAGAGGGGGGGTCCTGTAGTGGTTTGTGGCTGTTTGTTTTCTTTTGCGGCTCTCGTCCGGTCTTCGCTATTGTGAATTAATCAGATTTTTTCCACGTTCTGTTTCGTAGTTTGCCAGCCTCATTATTGCTTCCACCTGTGTTTCTACCTGCGGGGTATGTAAGTTCTTCACTTCCACTTATTTGCTTTAACAAATAATTGGGCCTTGATAAGAGCAGAAAGTACCTGACGAATGAGACCAACATGTGTGGGAAGATCGGGCGAAAATATAAAAATATCGTCAAGATAAACAAAGACAAATTTCTCCAGCATCTCCCTCAGCACGTCGTTAATTAACGCCTGGAAGACAGAGGGGGCGCAAGTGAGCCCGAATGGAATGACGAGATATTCGTAGTGCCCGCTGTTTGTGTTAAAAGCTGTCTTCCACTCATCGCCCTCGCGAATACGAATGAGGTTATAGGCGTTATGTAAGTCTAGTTTCGTGAAAACAGACGCCCCTGAAGACGCTCGAAGGCGGAGTTCATAAGGGGAAGGGGATATCAGTTCTTAACTGTGATGTCGTTAAGGGACCTGTAATCGATACAGGGTCTGAGACCTCCGTCTTTCTTGAATCTCTGAATCGGACGTCAGCTCCTGCCACGCAGGAGGTTGCTCAGCAGAGTGATCCCAGGCTAGACTCTCCTCTCCATTCTCGGAGGAAACACGAGAGGACTCCTGTTTAACGGAGTAATTCTCCTCATCACTCTCTGAATAGCATTCAGCATAATCCTCAACCCCTCCTCCCGACAGAAAAGGACTGGAGGAAGAACAGTGATGTTTGAATTGGGAACCCCACTGGCGAATTTCGGAACCGGACCCCTCCCAATTAATATGTGGGTTATGGCGGGTAAGCCAGGAATGGCCCAAGATCAGCAGATAAGCCAGGGACTCAACTAAAAAAAACTGAATCTCCTCTGTTTGATCTTGGTATGAAACGCGCATGCGTATGGCGGCGGTAACCCGGCCGTCCAGCGCTGTAACAAGACGAGGAAAAGGCAAAGGGTGGGTGGGAATTTTGTGGGATTTAGCCCAATCTAAATCAATAAAACACTCAACTGCCCCTGAGTCAATAAAAGCGTTGCAGTGGAGCTGGCAATCGTTCCAGCGTAAATGAACTGGCAGGAGAGTCCGAGGGTAATTGAAACGCACTCCCGCTAGGCGATTCGGTCTCCCTAGCGAGACCCCTCTTTTACCTGAAAGCTTGGGACACTGGTCCTTTAAGTGACCCCGCCTCTTACAGTACCTACACCACAATTCACGAGACTTAGTTATGCGCATGGAGGACCCATCGACCTGCATGGGCCTCTCCTGCTCAATAGGAGACAGTGCTGACATGGAGGAAGAAGGGTAATTAGCTGGGCGATAACTAAAACCTTTAGAAACCCTCTCTTTCTCTCTCTCTCTCTAAAGCGGTTGTCTAAACGAATAGCGGTGGACACCAGGTCACCGAACGTAGAGGGTGGTTCGAGACCCGCGAAAGCATCTTTTACTGGGTCTGACAGAGCATTGAGAAATAGTGCACTAAGAGGCTCATCGGTATGGTCCAGAGGAGCAGTGTTGGGTACCGGCCAGAGATATTTTAGATCCTGATTTAATTACAAATTTCCACAGTAGTCGGTCTGAGGGATCGTCTGGGGTTGTCCCTTAGAGGGGGGGTCCTGTAGTGGTTTGTGGCTGTTTGTTTTCTTTTGCGGCTCTCGTCCGGTCTTCGCTATTGTGAATTAATCAGATTTTTTCCACGTTCTGTTTCGTAGTTTGCCAGCCTCATTATTGCTTCCACCTGTGTTTCTACCTGCGGGGTATGTAAGTTCTTCACTTCCACTTATTTGCTTTAACAAATAATTGGGCCTTGATAAGAGCAGAAAGTACCTGACGAACGAGACCAACATGTGTGGGAAGATCGGGCGAAAATATAAAAATATCGTCAAGATAAACAAAGACAAATTTCTCCAGCATCTCCCTCAGCACGTCGTTAATTAACGCCTGGAAGACAGAGGGGGCGCAAGTGAGCCCGAATGGAATGACGAGATATTCGTAATGCCCGCTGTGTGTGTTAAAAGCTGTCTTCCACTCATCGCCCTCGCGAATACGAATGAGGTTATAGGCGTTATGTAAGTCTAGTTTCGTGAAAACAGACGCCCCTGAAGACGCTCGAAGGCGGAGTTCATAAGGGGAAGGGGATATCAGTTCTTAACTGTGATGTCGTTAAGGGACCTGTAATCGATACAGGGTCTGAGACCTCGGTCTTTCTTTTTAACAAAAAAAAAACCAGACCCTGCAGGCGAGGTGGAAGGTCTAATAAACCCATACGCCAAAGCCTCCTCAATGTATTCCCGCATAGCTGCGCTCTCTGGAATGGACAGGGAATAAAGAGACCCTCTAGAGAGAATAGTGCCCGGGTATAGCTCTATGGCACAGTCATAGGTTCTGTGAGGCAGTAGCGAGTTGGAGCGTTGCTTACTAAACACCTCTGCGAGGTCAGCGTACTGTTTGGGGACATTTGCCGGCAGCTGGAATTCAAGCGCCCCTCCCACTTCAGCACCCTCACCCGAGACAGAGTGAATCTCCCAATCAATCTCTGAATCGGACGTCAGCTCCTGCCACGCAGGAGGTTGCTCAGCAGAGTGATCCCAGGCTAGACTCTCCTCTCCATTCTCGGAGGAAACACGAGAGGACTCCTGTTTAACGGAGTAATTCTCCTCATCACTCTCTGAATAGCATTCAGCATAATCCTCAACCCCTCCTCCCGACAGAAAAGGACTGGAGGAAGAACAGTGATGTTTGAATTGGGAACCCCACTGGCGAATTTCGGAACCGGACCCCTCCCAATTAATATGTGGGTTATGGCGGGTAAGCCAGGAATGGCCCAAGATCAGCAGATAAGCCAGGGACTCAACTAAAAAAAACTGAATCTCCTCTGTTTGATCTTGGTATGAAACGCGCATGCGTATGGCGGTGGTAACCCGGCCGTCCAGTGCTGTAACAAGACGAGGAAAAGGCAAAGGGTGGGTGGGAATTTTGTGGGATTTAGCCCAATCTAAATCAATAAAACACTCAACTGCCCCTGAGTCAATAAAAGCGTTGCAGTGGAGCTGGCAATCGTTCCAGCGTAAATGAACTGGCAGGAGAGTCCGAGGGTAATTGAAACGCACTCCCGCTAGGCGATTCGGTCTCCCTAGCGAGACCCCTCTTTTACCTGAAAGCTTGGGACACTGGTCCTTTAAGTGACCCCGCCTCTTACAGTACCTACACCACAATTCATGAGACTTAGTTACGCGCATGGAGGACCCATCAACCTGCATGGGCCTCTCCTGCTCAATAGGAGACAGTGCTGACGTGGAGGAAGAAGGGTAATTAGCTGGGCGATAACTAAAACCTTTAGAAACCCTCTCTTTCTCTCTCTCTCTCTAAAGCGGTTGTCTAAATGAATAGCGGTGGACACCAGGGCACCGAACGTAGAGGGTGGTTCGAGACCCGCGAAAGCATCTTTTACTGGGTCTGACAGAGCATTGAGAAATAGTGCACTAAGAGGCTCATCGACCCATCCTGTTACCCCCGCAAGAGCACGAAACGTGATAGAAAAAACGGCCACGTTTCCCGACTCCCCACTATACCGCAGCGGGAGCTGATGCTTCGGTTCCCTAGCGTCAGGTGGAAGTGGCGGGGGAGTGGACTGTGTAGGTGCTTGCGCAACTGGAGGTGGATCTGCCCTGAGAGAGAGAGTTCGGAGATTCTCCGACAGATCCCGCAGAGCAACTGACTGAAGGCGTAGCTGCTCGTGTAGAGTTCGCTGAGAAATCAGAAGGGTATAAACACTCTCTCCCTGGGCAGCAATGGCTGCCTTCTGAGTGACTAGGATCCTGTGAATATTAGGATTTATCGCTGGTACCTCCCCTATGGCTTCCATGTTCTGTAATGGTTCTCTATGCCAGAGACACGGAGGTAATATTGGAGGTCCAGGTGCGACAGATAAGGTATGTTAAAGTGTTCTAATGAACACCACTGAAACGGACAATAATCCATAGTGGAAAGGGAGAAAATAAGAAGAACACAATTAACCTCGCGATAAAAACGAGGAACTCGATATCCAAGCAAAACAAAATAAATAAGCTGTCACGCTTATCTAACTCCCTTTGTGGAGCAAACAAACAGAAAGAAAAGAGAAACTCAAGACTTGGGTGAGAGCACTCGTAGGTATGAGTGTAAAACAAAGAAATTAAAACCATAAGCTCTGAGATAAGAGCGAAAAAGATCACTTTGCTTTTTCTGAATTGTACTGCTAACAAGTCCCGCGTTGAGAAGCAAAGCGGTCGATAGCAGTACAACTTCCTATACCTTTTTACCGGCTCGAATGTTACGTGAAATAACATGGAAGCGACGAGAAATGGAGAAAGCGGGGTATAAATAGTGGTGGTTTATGGAACCGACACAGCTGTCGGTAATCATGCAATTGGTGTCGATTGATTGTTTTATTGTTGGTATCAATTAACCAATTGCCTTGATTATTCAACAGTGAGCCTGAGAACACTGAAAAGGAGCTCGCTGGAGGTTCGTGGGAGAGAAGCAAAGGACTGTATGTCTTTGTGTAGTGAAACGTAACATACAGAACTGAGAATCAAAAATAAAACGATTCTTTTCATAACCCCGTCTGGTTTTATCTCTGCACGCGAGCGCTACGACACACTTCGCCACACCTTATTATAAAGCAAAATAGAAGTTCTATCTTTAAGCTTAATTCGTGAGAAATAATCATGTTTATTTTCATGTACCTTAAAAACAAAAGGAAAGACTGATAACATATAAGAACCAAACACATACCAAGAACAAGTACTGACACGAAAAAAATAAAGCAAAATAAAAACGTACGGACAGACACAAAAAAAAACAGACAGGTTAAGCTGTAAACAAAGAAACAAGCTCACTATAACCAATGGACAAAAGGTTGACATAAAAAACAAACGAGACGCAACATAAAACAGGACAAGTTGTTGTTCAAGCAACATACAATTCACAACAGTAGCAATGCATTAGCAATGCATTCAGCGACAGCAATAGGCTATAGACGGAAGATTCTGTACGCCATTCAAAAAGAAAATCGTAATCAAAAGCATCATGCTATCATCATGGTGGACAAATTGTACATGGATGGACATTTATTTAGAGATCCCAACATTATGCCATGGCTCTATAAATGATTACTTGTCATACTGACTGTAGCCTATTGCTGTCGCTGAATGCATTGCTACTGTTGTGAACTGAATTCGAATTTAGTAAAATTGAATTTGTATATACGTTTTGAAATAGAATTTTATTGCACTGAATTTGTATTTCATCATCATCATTCATCAACCCGCTTATTCCTATTCAGGGTCACGGGGGGTGCTGGAGCCTATCCCAGCATGCATTGGAGGCAGGAATACACCCTGGACAGGCCGCCAATCCATCACAGAGCACTCACACCATTCACTCACTCATTCATACCTATGGGCAATTTAGAGTCTCCAATTAGCCTAACCTGCATGTTTTTGGACTGTGGGAGAAAACTGGAGTACCCAGAGGAAACCCACGCTGACACGAAGAGAACATGCAAACTCCACACAGAAAGGCCCTCGGCCGGGATTCGAACTCGGTACCTTCTTGCTGTGAGGCGACAGTGCTAACCACTGCACCACCGTGCCGCCTTGAATTTGTATTTCATAAATTTAAATTATATATATTTTGAAATTGAATTATGTGATTTGAATCTGAATTTCGGTAGGCTATTCAGCTAAACTCGGATTTCAAATTCAGATCTCAGAAATTCAGTTTGTAAAAATTTAATATTCCAAAAGCTAGCTTTCAGTTTTTCAGTTTGTGTACATCCGGGCACTTCAGGAAAAGCAGTTGTTGGCAGATATTGTCAATCTTTGGAGTGAGCGGCGCTGAGCGCATCACGGTTCTCATTTGGTTCCAGTTTGGTAGCTGTGGGTCAGCTGTGTAATGTTGCAATTAATTTACACAGCTAAATGTTATTGAGACAAATTAATGCCATACTCACGCCATCAGAGCTACTGCATTTATATTTTAATTACTTGACAGACTACTGTCTGTGTAGGCTACTATGTAAATTAGACTAACGTTATTATCGTATCTATCTGCTGTAAGTTAACGTTACCTAACCAGCTACCCAGAAAACAGTGAATGTCCTAGGGACGTCCCCTTTTAGTCCCCTCAAAGTTATGATGTGACGTTCCCTGGGGATGTCCTAAAAACATTACTAGGACGTTTTGAAAGTCCTAGGAAGGTCACTGTTTGGTTACAATATGACATTTAATTAAACATTTTCGGGGACGTTCAAGCAACGTCCCTATCCGGTTATGATATGACGTTGTGCTCATAACATTCATGGGACATTCATTACAGGCATTTAAGAGACGCTCTTATCCAGAGCGACTTACACAGCATTTTCCATTTATACAGAGTATCCATTGATACAGCTGAATATATATTGAAACAATGAAGGTGACGTACCTTGCTCAAGGGTACAATGGCAGTGTCCTACCTGGGACTGAAACCCTATCTGGGAATCGAACCGGCAACCTTTTGGTTACAAACCCAGTTTCTTAACCATTATACTACACTGCCGCCCACATTCAGGGACGTTCCTGCAACGTCTGTTACTGGTTACAATATAACGTCATGTAATGACTGTCTAGGGGACGTTACTAGAACGTCCTGGGAACATTCTCTGTGACGTCAGCGTAACATTAAAAAAACACTACAAATAGTCAAAGCGACATCCTGATGACATTTCGAGACGTTCAGGTGACGTCCCGGGGACCTAATTTTGTTAGCTGGGTAGCTAATGTTAATCTTCTAGCTAGACCAGTGGGTTGTTGTTGTAGCTATCTGCAGTAAGTTAACATTACGTTACCTAGCAAGGTAATCTAGCTAGTCATTAGACCAGGGGGTCTCCAACCAAAGTCCTGGAGAGCCACACAAACTCAGCTGTTCTTTGTTTTCACACAGTGCACAGTGCTAGAGTGCACTAGTGTTTATAGTTTGTGAGGTGACCGTTGTTAGTGAGTCCTTTAGCTAGTTAAAGTTCAGTTTTAGTAAGTTTCACAGTGATTTAGGATGCCGGTGAACTTGTTTGTGCAGGCTGCACATAGTTCACGTTTTTCCCTCAGGAAAAGTAACGTTAGCTATTTTCTTGCATGAGTGCGATTTGTGCAGGTGAGGAGCCGGGACCTCACTGCTCATCTGTGTCGATAAACGTGATCGTGTGCGATGCCAATTTTAGGGAGCAGGATTGTCCCCGGGGATTCATGATGGGATTTCGAAAACAGGAGTGTGAGACTGATACCTGGTGCGGTCCTAACGTTATCCGTTCAGTCGGCTCCTTCAGTTCCATCGACATTAGCAGCCTCTGCCGCTGGCCCTGGTGGTAAGTGATTGCTAATACGGGGAATCGCGTTGTTGTTTACAAATGCTTCCGGGTAGAAAACCGGCGCGTCATTTGAATGAGGACAATAATGACAAACGAGAGGTTAGCTATATATATCGTTGTTTGTTTAGAATAATATGTTTGTAAAGTCTATAAAAACAATGATCGAACAAACATTACTATTTGTGGGTGCAC
Organism: Ilyophis sp. 1 JC-2022; assembly: GCA_022702515.1. Lineage (NCBI taxonomy): Eukaryota > Metazoa > Chordata > Actinopteri > Anguilliformes > Synaphobranchidae > Ilyophis > Ilyophis sp. 1 JC-2022. The sequence goes on along the minus strand of CM040394.1, from coordinate 53,318,980 downwards.
ATTTTTGTAATTAGCCATACCTACCCCATCATACAAATAGATTAGCTGGGCTAGCTGTCAAAGTTAGATACACAGTAGTGACATAGCCTCGCAAACCAGCCTCTAGCCAGTAACGTTAAGTGGTGTGTTTATGTTGACGATCTGCCTGAATATATGAAAGATGTTGGAAATGGCGATTGTTGAACTGGTTTTCATTCATTATTTTCACGTTATTCACCTCTCCAGAAAAAGTATTGAACCAGGGTGAGACAGGCAGAGAGGAGAAAGCTGAGAAGAAGCTGGAGGAAGGCCACAGCCAAAATGTGACCGTGTAGTCCAGATAAATTACAAAACAAACGCATTATTGGAATGCTGTCTAGAACACTTTTTTGTGGGATCCAGATCCCAGTTACCCTTATATTTATGAGTTGAGCACTTAATCTCTTTATCTCAGTATGTTCTCCCTGATGAAAAATAAATAAAAGGTTAAACATAATACATGGGACACTTTGTTGAATGGATCATTGTTTATTACCACAATTGTGTATGTACAAATTGTTAGTTTGGATGATAATTGAATGAAAGCATTGTGATGTCGAGTAAATTGTACATCATACATTGGATAGAAAATGAATGAAAATCAAGTGGATGAATGAGATATTGTAAGTGTGAGAATAGGCATTCTAAAACAGACCTGAAGAGAGCCTTTCAAATTCCCGGTAAAGTGGATTAAGTTTGTATAAGTTAGGCCTTAAGTGGATGGGAGAGATCATTATCATCACATAGATAAATATTCAGAAAAGAGACCAACCATACCCATATCATTTGCATATTTAAGGAGTTTTAATAGTTGGGGTTTGCACACAGTAATTTAAAATAAGTCAACCCCTCAGTGACCTGGATTAATTTAATAAGTTTTGGTCTCAAGTTGCTCAGGGCAGCGCAAACAGTTAAAATGTCACTTGACAATGGTACAAGAGAAAGAGGGAGGGTGTGTTTAAGGATCGCAAAGATTTTAATTCTTTCAATTGCTCTCTCAACATGTATGCGTAAAGCAGACAGCTGACGAGCTCTCTGCACTGCATGTCCTGGGAGTTGCCGTCTGCCTTTGAGGAAGGGCGGCATGACTATGGTAGCACCATGTCTGGCTAACTCTTGACTGATAAGGAAACCTCTGTCAGCCATCACCTGGTCACCTAGTTTGATGTGTGCATAGAAGCCAGATTGTGCTGTTATGTCCTTGTCAGAGATTCTTCCCCCCCACATTTTTGAGACATATGAAATTGCCCCATAGGGTGTAATACCTATTAAAGCCTTAAGTGTGTTGTGATGCTTGTAGTTACTCCAGGTCTGTGCCCTTGCTCTTAGGTTAAATGGTCTCTCGATGAAGAACTCAGTACAGTCAATAATCACAACACATTTTTTAAAACTACTCTTGAATTTCAATGGCCTATTTTTATTAAGCACCTGAGAGGATGGCCAGGAGATCAGAAACCGCAAACGTTCAGCAAGCACTGGTATTAATTCATTTATAACACCTGAAACACATGTGGCTGATACTCCAAAACGGTACCCTAAATCCATGTTAGTCAGTCCAAGACGTAGTTTTACTAGAGTTAAAAAGAGCTGGTTTGCCTTTGTAATGACTCTTCTCTCTGTAATGAATTCGGTCACTAAATTTAAAATCCAGAAAAAAACTGTTATGCTTGGCAGTCCTGTGTAAAAGGTAAATGTTTTTTCCTTCTTCCTGTCCTGCTCTGTACTGTGCTCAGTCTCAGAGAAAGCCGTGACTGAGAAGTATTTTGAAGCCAGCCCCTTGTAGTAGTCCCTCTCAGCTCTTAACGTCGCCACCTCCCCTTTAAGCTCTTCATTCTCCCTCCGAAGACATTCCACTTCTCCAACATTTTCCTCAGGAGATGCATCTTGGAGGCCAGCCTCTTGTCCTTCAGCACTGGTATCCAGCGATCTCCTCTTGCAGGCCCGGTCATATCTCTCCACATTGTCATTTCCTCTCTTTCCTGGCGGATCTGCTCGGTCACTGTACGCATCTGGGCCGAGGAAAAGGGAAGGTGCAAAGTCTGGGTGGTCAGGATCAGCATTTGGCCTCCCTGTATACAGGAAAAAATCATGTTACAAATGTGAAAACACCCATGTTACAGAAATTACAAGGACAAATTGTGTCGTCTAGTGTAGCCCTGTCATAACGTTTAGCCTGACAATTGCCTCTCGTTCAACATTGAACAGGGCTGGCTGACTATCTAAATACAGGTCATCTCGTCTAAGCAGGTGATGTGTTTATAGCTATCACTTTGGATGCCCTAACCACATGGCACTCAAGTTGTATCTAAACATCAGCCGACTTCATAACTATTAAATAACATTATCTTCTCTCTGGTGAGTCTCCAGTGTGTCTATGATAGACATCTCTGTGTGTTATTGAGAGACTAGCATGACTGGTGAATGGGTCTGGTGTGTGTGTATGTGTGAGGGGGGTTGCCTGTGGAGACGGCCTGGTCTCCCTGTCACTGATCACAACCTGAGGTATGAAAATCAATAAAGCACTGGAACTCACTGTCTCTCCCTGCTCTGTGGTCTGCTTCATACAGACTGTCTGCTCTCTCTCCTCTCAGGCGCAAGTAACGTTAGCTAACGTTACGTTAGCTAGCTAGTTAGCTGCAGTTAATCTCTGGCTCTAGAAAGAATTTAGGAAAACTACAGCAGATAACATCAAATCCACGAGTAAGAATACTTACTTGTCACAAAATGTTTTCCACAAATTCTGTCATGAAGGCTCGGTTCCCACAGTTTGCCAAGTCCTCCTATAGTTAACCCTCCTTCTCTACGGTGTAGATGTCTTTCTCTGGCGTTGTCCTCCCGCTTCAATCTCTGTACCCACAGCTCCATTTGAGCACTTTTGCTCGTTTTAGATGGGAATCTAAAAAAACCTACACCCTCTCCAGTATTTATTGTGATTCGGCATCCCCACACACAGCAAGATTTTGGCATTTTATTACATATGAATTCGGTATAAAGTTCGCAGTGTACAATCCGTTGTTAATCCGTATACAAATGACGCGCGCGTTTTCTACCCGGAAGTCTTTGTAAACAATGACGCGATATCACGTATAGCTATCAATTAATGAAACAATGTTGCTTGCTGTGAGGCTAGGTAGCTAGGCTAGTTAGCTAAACCGACCAATCTAACAGTAGCCGTCATAGCTACTGTTAATATCAAGCAATGTATCCCCTAAGTTTAGAGGTCATCTGTGGCAGCATGACGTGTTGTATATATTTTAGGCAGATCGGGTAATGACAGCAATTACACTTCGTTGAGGGTGTAACCTTAATTTAAATGGCGATCGTGGACTGCCGAGGGGGAGAGAGAACTTTTTTTTATCATTAGCTAGAGCCTAGCGATAAAAAAGTAACCTTTTTGGTTGCCTTGTCGATGTGGCGTATTTCTGCGATCGTTCATCTGTCATGACAGCGTGTCTCCAAAAAAGCCTATACGAAATAAATACCGTTTGTGACGACTTTAATTTGTGGCTGTGCGCCATAGATGAGTCAAGTTAGGGGAAGCACTGCAACGTTAGCCAGAAGTCAAGGTATTGTAAACTATTTACCTAGCTAGTTATGGTGAGACTTTATAACTACGAACGTTTTTTTAAGGATTTGTGACACTTATTTTAAAGTAATGTCATGGGAGTACTGATTTAGTGAGTTATTGCAATGCAGAAATATTGCACCTTTTAGCCACAGGGTGGCAGTCTAAGACCACAAATGAATTGGAGCTATGAGATTCAAAAGAATGATTTCTCAGCTCATGATTTCGCATGCATCCTATGCGTAGACAGCTAGCAAAAATGTTAATATTGACTTTTGCCAAAGGTAGCTTTGCTTCAAACTAGCACCATTGCCCATCTATATGACTCCATTATACAGTTTGGAGCAGGAGACAGCAGGACAGCAGCCACTCTCATTTCCATGAAAGCAATCAATGTTGGTGAATTGCATATTTTACTTTCTCTTCAGGCTCCTATTGGCACACCTGCACTACAATGACAGGCAGCTGAGAGGCAACTACCACCAAGGATGGGGAGGCGCGCTACGCGGTTCGCTAACCGAGGTTCCGCAATGGTGGTTGGGTAGTCCTTCCTATCAAGGAGAGGCCATTGTCATCCTGGTTCTGAAGTGGTAAGCACATTTCCACGCAGGTTTACACTCACAGGACATCCACCCAAAACTCGGCACATCCACCCTTCACATATCTCTGTCCCTCAAGGGAAGCAATTTCAATCAATCTTCAGCCCTGATGGAGTCTCTGAGAGAGGGTTACTTCAGGTCATCAGCACTGCCATGTCCTACACCACGCCTGGCCCCCTGTCCAGATCCAGCCAACAGATCAACAAGGATGAGGTTGTTGGGCAGTACCTATCACAGAAGTCATGGTTCACCACAGGACATTAGGGCTGCATCCCAATATTCTTCACTCCCCACCTCCTTTCCTCCACTCCCACTCCTCTCCTACCCGGAAGTATACAAAACTGCCTGAACGTTTCGAGTACAAGTATTTGCATGTACGGTATACAATGTACCTGACATTGCGGTATGCGTCGAGACATTAATTAATATGTAACAAATAATACATAATTAAGATGTAATCCGCAACATTAGATTAAAACACAAAGATCCATTTCCGGGGGAGAAGGAGTAGAGGAGGTGGCCGTGGAGGAAGGGAGAGTGCATTTTTTAAATTATTGGGACGCACCCTAGGAGTAGATAGTGGCTCCTGGTGGAAGCCTTGCAGTTGGAGATTAAAACCAGAGAGAAAATAAAATGTCTTATTTGCATTTCATTAGAATAGGAATGCCGTTATAATTGCTGTCTTTATTAATATAGGCTAATTGTCAAGTCAAGCCGGAATGTCTGCCCACCCCTTTCACCTTCTCCACGTTTTATTACATTACAAACATATTCTACAATAGATTGAGTTCGTTTTTTGTCTCAAAATTCTACACAAAATAGCCCATAATGACAAACTGAAAAAATGTTTTTAGAAATTTTTGCAAATGTATTAAAAATATAAATTTCTCATTTACATAAGTATTCATACCCTTTGCTTTAACATGTTTTTAAAGTATATTTAATATGTGATCGCATATCCTTTGCATGCTGTTACTTCCTGAAGTCTGTGACCCATCAACATCAAAAGACTCTCGATATCTTATTTCCAGGTACTGTTACAAGTGATACTATAAGCTCTCTGCATTTGAATGGATCTCAATGGGAATTGGGGGATGAGATTAGATTCAGCTGTAAATTACACTGGTACAGTATGGAACACATGACTGGCTAAATGGCTGTAAGTCATCAAGGGTCTGAGCTATCGAACAAGCCCCAAACCATCACTCTGTTGCCAGATATGGAGTAGATGTGGATGGATCACTGCAAGGGTTATTTCTCCTGACTCATTTTCCTATAAAACTCTATGGGGGAAAAAGTCAGGAGAAACAACCCTTAAAGGGATCCATCCACATCTACTCCATATCTGGCCGCAGAGTGATTTGGGGCTCGTTTGATACCTTAGACCCTTGATGACGTACAGCCATTTCACCAGTCATGTGTTCCATACTGTACCAGCGTAATTTACAGCTGAATCTAGTCTCACCCCCAAATTCTCATAGAGATCACTATTGTAACAATACATGATCATGAGCTGTGTATTCTGCACATTTCCTGTGTATCATTGTCACAGTTGCAGCTCAACATGCCGATCCATTCAACGTGTAATTGGCTCGCTAGTTAGTTCTCACCAGTTCGCCACATGTGCTCCTCAGACCACAACTCCGTCTCTTGCCGCGCCCCGTTGTTTCTCCTCATTCTTGCCTGTTCCCGGTCCCTCTGACGTCTAGCCGGCTTGAAATGTTATAGCAAACGAAAGCTGATTTTCCAGCTCATCAGCCTTGACGATGTTGACATTGCGATCCATCTTGACGCTAATTTTGCTTATTTTACTATTCACTGACTCTCGCTCTGTTCGCCCTATCCAATGTTACGCCACTGTTCGATTTCCGATATTATTCAGATTTGAGGTGCACATGGCCAATTTCGTTACAAAAATAAGCACAGCCTAGATGTAATAATTGTAGCCTATAACGTTATATATTTATTATTATTTTAAAATCCCATTGCTACATAAATTTCCCACATATTAATTCAGTGGGGATCATGGCAACCCAAAATATGCCTTTTAATGTTGTAGGCTACGTTAGCGTTGCAGCCATAGCTATACAGAGTATGGCAATAACATTTGTCTGAATAACTAAATTAATCTCAACAATGGGCGTAGGATTATGGGGGGACACCGATCCCTCTCCCGTGTAAAGCTTACATTCAATAAAGGCTACAACAACGGTAAAAAATTAAAGATATGTAACGCCCGTAAACATAGTATGAATTATTGACCCAGCACCTCACTACTTCAAACAGTAGGCTAGCAATAGAGTACTCAAGTGACTACTTTACGCTGGTTTCGGAAGTAAATTCCCCATTCATTTAGAGCGTAGACATTAACTAAAGCTTACTTTCAAAACCATTTCTACTAATTAGGCTACGTCTTACCGTCAATTTCCCGGATTGTTCAATATAACGCCCGTTCACAAACTATGTCGTTTTTCTGGACCAGCTTTGAGTATATTTAATGTTTTAGTTTTTTTTTTTGTAAACATACCAGCGCTGGCACTGTTTAAAAACTCCACGTCCCATAATTTCCTCCGAACGAGCAGCATTGTCTCCAGACGTTGTCATATAACCTTAGCCGGTAGCACACAGCTCCATTTTTAAACACTTTTTTCTAACGTTAGCTAGCTAGCTAGCTTGAAGGACTAAAAGCTATAATTGCTTTATGTGGTTAACCGTAGCATAGTTTCTGACCTTGTCGGGCGGGCTTCTCTACTTAACAAGCTAACGTTAGCTAGTCTTCAGCAGCAGTAGCCTACTCCCATCTGCCACACAGCAGACAGACGAGATGGTGGGCGTGTTCGGCTAGAGCCGATTTACGTCATATCTGCGTCGGACTGCGTCGGCATGTATCGGAAACTGTCCGAGATGGCCGAAAAATTGAGGAGGGTATAGCTGCAGCCTGCAGACTCCAAGAAACGCCCCTCACTCCAAGAAACGCCCCCAACACACTACGGTGGCCTTGGGGATTCTGTTGGTTCACTGCTGTTAATCCGCAGCAAAATTATGCACACTAATATAAATGGGTATATACTGAAAGTATTTAAATGTATGTAAGCCAGCTAAACAGTCAGTTCTATCCATATCCATTCTATCCATTGTTACCACTCATATTTCTGTCATGAGCCAAATGAATTACGAACGTTAGAGTGCTATATATTGTTACAATACAAACTAGTGAAAATTTACATGGCCGGGGAGTCTATTGAAGAAGTCAGTAGTTTGTATTGAAATAGTCTGTTAGAGCTTGCTAAAAGTATGGATTACGGGCGAACCGTTCATAGCCTGCCCCAGCCGGCTGATATTTGTGTAGAGGTGAAGTGCCAGAATAGATCAACTTTCAGAATTACACAGCTTTCACTTTTTTCAATGGAATAATATGGTGCTGTGTCTGAAGATATTCATATCGAAAGCAATTTATTACATTGTTATTTCGTTGTATTGAAGACAAAAGTAGAATAATTTAGGAATATTTTATGAATTAAACTCATTGGTTAATGCAATTTAGAACTGTTCAATGGACCAATGTGTAGTAACCCAATTGTTATTTTGTATTTCTGAATCATTATTGTTTAATCATTCGGCAGGTTATCATTCGAGCAAGCTTGTTACCACCAGCTGTGCCAGCCGTTTCATTTTGTTCATTATTAAACCCTCCAGAATAAAACAGAACAACCCCTCTTTTTTAAATGTCACTCCTAAATCCACTGTTAGATTCTTTAGTGCAACAGTAGCATTTTAATGGGCTGTATTGGCCTATTGGAATAGGAAAACGACTTCCAGCATAATACATTTTATAGCCTTTTCTCTCAATTAAAAGAAAAAAGAAAAAAGAAATAAACTTTTTAAAAAAGAATAATAAAAAAATGCACATATTGACAGACATGATAGTTCACGTCAATTTGTTGGCCTAACTAATGGGCAGGTTGGAGTTACATATACAGCTCTGGAAAAAATTAAGAGACCACTGCAAAATTATCAGTTGTCTCGTTATTTTGGTTCCGTACTCTAGCACTTTGAGTTTGAAAGGATACAATGACAATGAGGTTGAAGTGCAGACTGTCAGCTTTAATTTGAGGGTATTTTCATCCATATCGGATGAACTGTTTAGAAATTATAGAAACTTTTTTAGGTGGCATCCTATGACAGTGCCATGTTTAAAGTCACTAAGCTCTTCAGTACGACCCATTCTAATGCCAATGTTTATCTATGGAGATTTCATGGCTATGTGCTTGATTTTATGTACCTTTTAGCAGTGGGGGAGGCTGAAACACCTGAACTCAATACTTAGTAGGGGTGTCCACATACTTTTGGCCATATAGTATATACAGTTGCAGCTCAAAAAATTAGAATATCGTGAAAAAGTTAAATATTTTTGTCACTCATGTCAGAAAGTGAAACTCATGTATTATATAGATTAATTACACAGTGAAATATTTCAAGCCTTTATTTCTTGTAATTTTGATGATTATGGCTTACAGCTAATGAAAACCCAAATTCAGTGTCTCAGAAAATTCAAATATTATATAATATCAATAAAAAGGGATATTTTAAACAGAAATGTCAGCCTTCTGAAAAGTATATTAATTTCTATGCACTCAATACTTGGTTGGGGCTCCTTTTGCATGAATTACTGCATCAATGCAGCGTGGCATGGAGGCGATCAGCCTGTGGCACTGCTGAGGTGGAATGGAAGCCCAGGTTGCTTTGATAACGGCCTTCAGGTCGTCTGCATTGTTGGGTCTGGTGTCTCTCATCTTCCTCTTGACAATACCCCATAGATTCTCTATGGGGTTCAGGTCAGGCGAGTTTGCTGGCCAATCAAGCACAGTAATACTATGGTCATTGAACCAGCTTTTGGTACTTTTGGCAGTGTGGGCAGGTGCCAAGTCCTGCTGGAAAATGAAATCAGCATCTCCATAAAGCTTGTCAGCAGAAGGAAGCATGAAGTGCACTAAAATTTCACACTGGACTTCAAGTAACGTGTATTCTGTGCCTCTCCACTCTTCCTCCAGACTCTGGGACCTTGATTTCCAAATGAAATGCAAAATTTACTTTCATCTGAAAAGAGGACTTTGGACCACTGAGCAACAGTCCAGTTCTTTTTCTCCTTAGCCCAGGTAAGACGCTTCTGACGTTGTCTCTGGTTCAGGAGTGGCTTGACACAAGGAATGCGACATTTGTAGCCCATGTCCTGGATTCGTCTGTGCGTGGTGGCTCTTGATGCACTGACTCCAGCCTCAGTCCACTCCTTGTGAAGCCCCCCCAAATTCTTGAATGGATTTTGCTTGACAATCCTCTCAAGGCTGCGGTAATCCCTGTTGCTTGTGCACCTTTTCCTACCACTCAACTTTCTATGAATATGCTTGGATACAGCACTCTGTGAACAACCAGCTTCTTTAGCAATGACCTTTTGTGGCTTACCCTCCTTGTGGAGGGTGTCAATGACTGTCTTCTGGACATCTGTCAAGTCAGCAGTCTTCCCCATGATTGTGTAGCCTACTGAACCAGACTGAGAGACCATTTAAAGGCTCAGGAAACCTTTGCAGGTGTTTTGAGTTAATTAGCTGATTAGAGTGTGACACCATGAGTTTCCAATATTGAACTTTTTCACAATATTCTAATTTTCTGAGAAATTGAATTTGGGTTTTCATTCGCTGTAATCCATAATCATCAAAATTAGAAGAAATAAAGGCTTGAAATATTTCACTCTATGTGCAATGAATCTATATAATATATGAGTTTCACTTTCTGAAATGAGTGACAAAAAATATTGAACTTTTTCACAATATTCTAATTTTTTGAGCTGCACCTGTATATACACTGCTCAAAGGAATTAAGGGAACACTTAATCAACACAGTATAACACCAAGTCAATTAAACTTCTGGGATATCGATCAGTCCAGTTAGGAAGCGTAAACGATTGTGAATTAATTTCACCTGCTTTGGTTCAAATGAAAGTGACAACAGATGGACAGGAGAGGCAACAGCAAGACAACCTCCAAAAAGTAAATGGTTTTGCAGGTGGTGGCCACAGACCATTTCTCTCTTCTTATCCTTCCTGATTTTTCTCTAGTTTTGCATTTTGCTAGTGCCCTTGTCACTACTGGTAGCATGAGGCGGGACCTGCAGCCCATTCAGGTTACACAGGTAGTCCAGCTCCTTCAGAAACTTTAGAAACTTTTTAAGTTAACCCAGATTTTATTTTCATGGATTTGAAGCACAAATTTAGTCAGACTAAACTGACAAACTGCCTCGAAACACCCATTGTGACACCTCATGCACCATTTGCACATGTTTCGCATGACTGTCATTCCATGCATGCCAATTTTAGCAATAGAATGGCTGAGCATTTTCCATTCATCATCACTTGAAATTTGAAGATGGTTCAATGACAACTCAGCATCCAAGACAGGGGAAGGGCCATTGGTTGGCTACAAGATGGACAAACTCAGAGAACTGTGGCTCAGCGTCTAAATGTAAGCAAGGTGTTATCGGCAGACTCTGGCAGAGGTCCAGGACAACTAATGCTGTTCAGAAATATTTTTTACCCTGAACTGAAGACATTTTTCAAGATTTAACTTCACTTTAAATTACGGAACTAATATTTAGTTGCATAACCATTGTTTTTGATAACTGCTGCGCATCTGCGTTGCATCGAGTCAACCAACTTCTGACACCTAGAAACAGGTATTGTTTGAGGTGCACATGGCCAATTTCATTACAAGTGTGCAAACTCTGAGGGTGATATGCAGAACTACCAAAGATTCAGGCAAAATCATAGACTGTGGGCAAAACGTAAGCAGTGTACCCTGTTGTCCCTTAGTGTCTCCAAATCTATCCAAAATAGCTAAATTGTGCACTGTAAATCATAAAATAATCATATCTTGAACTACAAATCAACTGTTTTCACTCATGAAACTCACTTTTGCATCATTTTCAAATGGGAATTCATATATTTTCATTAGTATAAGGAGATGGACATCTATAGGTCGAAAAACCTATCCAAAACTTGTCATAAAATAATGAAAATATTTTTGCCCAATATAAAGCATACCTGATGGTTTCAGATTAGACACGTCTGCGTGAAGGGGTTAAAAATCTTATGATTTTACAGACATCTGTAAATTGAGGGCTCTTTCCATCTTCTCCGCAAATACCACAAGCTTTTCCTTGGCCTTCTCACTCAAATTTTTTAAAAGGTAAAAATTAAATAGTTCAATTTCACTGTCAAGAAAAGAGATAATGAGGCGATTAATACATAATAAGTTCTGAGATTCTTCATGTTAAAAAGTATTTCAAACAAAAATGTCAATGTTTAAAATGATTACCCCTCTGTCTTCATCTTACCTTGATTGATACTGTGGTCCCCGTTGGTACAACTCCTTTGCCTCTTCAAATGAGAGCGAGTGTCCGCCTGCAAGGCTGTTGACTGTTGCCTGTAGCAAAGAGTGATTGGAATTACAGGTTCAACAACAGTCACAATTGCATTTATCTTTCAATTAATCTGTGTCAAGTTGCATATGATACCCAGGCCCAGTTATGCAAAGTTTATGTTCTCTGTTAGAATGGACTCAGGATAAGCCAATTTAGGCCTACTTTTGCAACGCTGGATCAGATGAATCTTGCTGATTTTGAGTTTGTTTTTTAAGACATGATGTGAGGGGAGAATTGGGATCCGATTCAATTATCTGTAGATTGATTTGCAAGTCTGTATTTTCTGCTGTAATTTGCTTAAATAAATGTCACAGCATGCTTGATAACAGGACTTCCAAATTTGGTATAACGGACTTTGGTATAACGGACTGTTTGTACATTTTGTTAAACTTCAGAGCAAATACTGGAAACCCCTGACATTGGATCTGCAAATCCTAATTTTACACACCTACATTTCCTACCATGTTTCGAGATTCTCTGATTTCTGGAGGTTTGTATGACCTACAAATGTGACATATGATGTTAAAGACAAGCATTTAAAATATTAAAGAATTTACCTCAGGCAAAAGCACATCTAAGACAAAGGCCACTTGATCAGACAGCTGCCTGGCTTGTGGTGTCACTTTAATAAGTCCAGACAAGAATAACACTACTTCATCCACCTGCTCATAATCATCAAAGATGATGATGGGCATCTTCTTTTTGGTCTCCCATGGGGACTTCAGTTTTCCAGTAATGATGGCCTGCGAATAAATTGTGTTACTTGGGAGGATGCTCAACATTCACACCAGTATCAACATGACTTAAAATTCATCACCTTTTGATAAGAGTATAAAGATGCAAAGGCCACAAATGCCATCTTAGTTCACCATAGTAGACATACAGGTATTGCTTATTAATATACTCCCTTCTAGGTGTTGTCGTAGCGTACTGTCTTTAGTTATGAAGTCAATCAGCATGGAGTTGAACAGTTTGCGGTTACGTTGGGCTTCTTCTGCACTGTCCTGTCATGAAATTATACAGTACTTACAAATGCCAAAACCAAAAAGTGCAGTCAATCAATAACATTAATGATGTTATTGTAAGTCCTTATGCTTTGATAGCTACTTACTGACCTCCAGCCTCTTCACATAACATAACAGATACATCGTCCTCAGTGGTCAGGACACAGTCCTGAATGAAGACAATAAGGTATTACATTTAGTGCATTTAGTGTTTAGTATATGCAGGCAGTTAATAGTAATTAGGCATTCCGTTTATATGCTACATAGTCAATTCTGTTCAATCACACCAACCGACTTATCGGGAGGGATTCTGTGGGGCGCTCTTTGTGTAAGAGCGCTCCTCCATATCAGATGCCATCTGTAGACAGACCAAAATTATTGCACCAATTTATTGATATCCTTAGATTGTGATAAATAATCATACTACAAAACAAAGCTCAAATGTATAGTAGCTTGATAAGTAAGCAATCATGAATGTGAATGTAGGATACCTTAAGTAACTCATCCAAAAATATATTTTTACATTAGTTGATTAAAAATGTCACAACAGACTATGCATGTGAAGTATAGTTTGGAGCAAAGTTGTACACAGTGGCACACTTGCATTTGTTACTTAGTCACAGATGCACTAACCGTGGTGATGGTTGCATGGATCCTCTTCCGAGGAGACTGGAACACCGGGGGACGTTGGCAGTCAGGGTTACTCTCCCTTGCTCACAAAAGTGGGCAGATTTCCTTCCATACCTTTGTAGACAAATATATTGTTAATGAGATGTTTGATTGGGGGGGGGCAGATAACTTCAAAAAAAAAAAATAGCCCAAATTGGAAAATGATTATTGTTAGGAGCACTTCCAGTCCCAAATTTTCCAGAAGAATCACACACCACCACCTTCTGAGGAGAGGCATGTCTTGCTAAAGACAGAGAATTGTTAGGCTCCAAGTACATCCAACAACAAATGCAGGTTCAGATAACAATCTATTCATAGCACTTACAATCGTGAAATCAAATGGTGCCTCCATGGCAAAATACCAGGCATACTGTAAGGAGAAGAACATGGCACGGTGTCTGACTGATAGCACAACATTTAGTTTGACACATCACTTTAGTAGCTAGTTTCAGCACTGGATTAGACGTGTTTCTGAACAAACTTTGTATTTCATAATACTTGCAAGTATCAGTGACATTGCTGAAAATTAACGAATAGGCTGGTAACGGCATACTTTACGTAGTCTAGTGGGCGTGTTCGAGTAGACATCGGTGAGCAGTTGGGCGTGTTCGGCGAGAGCCGATTTACGTCATATCTGCGTCGGACTGTGTCGGCCTGCATCAGAAACTGTCCGAGATGGCCGAAAAATCCGAGTATACATAGCTGCAGCTGCAGACTCCAAGAAACGCCCCTCACTACAAGAAACGTCCCTTCAGCTAATTAGCTATGTGAACGTAGTTGAACGTCAAAAAAAAAAAACGAGGGAATTTAGCCTACGTTATCATAGCAATGTGTTAACGTAAATTAGTTTTCTGACTCTCTTTAGTTTATCTAGCAAGCGATCATCCATGTAACTAGCTAGGTATAGCACATTCAGTTCCAGAAGGGAACTAACTGACGTAGTTACTTCAGCTGCTTATTGTCAGAGAGCAATGCAGGGCAACGTTAATGTTAAATGAAGTCATGCTGTAGGCCTATCTGTGTGGAATTGTGTATTTTTGTAAGCGGCGTAATGAGCGAAATCTGGCTCAGTCGACTGAGGTCATTAGACTACGTAAAGTATGCCGTTACCAGCCTATTCGTTAATTTTCAGCAATGCCACTTATACTTGCAATTATTATGAAATACAAAGTTTGTTCAGAAACACGTCTAATCCAGTGCTGAAACTAGCTACTAAAGTGATGTGTCAAACTAAAGAATGTTGTGCTATCAGTCAGACACCATTTGCCAATCACAACTTGTTCTTCCCTGCGGAGAGGGGTACCCTAAATTATCCCAGACCTTATCAGAATGCCCATTTGTATTATTGATAGAAGCATGGCGCAAATAATCAGAAATAGCTTTACTTTTCATGATGTGATATAGGCCAACTACACTACAATAATGACATTCCTGGTTAGTTAAACTAAGAGTAAGATTTTCAATTAAAATTATTAATTTATAATCCACCAGGCAATAGCCTACATTTTAGATTAACGTTAGCTACATACATTCTGCAAATTTCTCATTGTGTAGATGACGTTATTTAATGACGGTTTTAGGACGAAATAAGAAATAAATATATATATATATATATATATATTTGTTTCATGGAACATTTTAGTTGGGCTATTCGTTTTTCACGATCAGCTTTAAAACACTACAGTGAGATCGATTTACTATTTACTATTACTATTAACCCCGAGAATTAGGTTACCTATTGTCTCCCAGCACAGTCTCAAGAGCGTGGAGGAGATATTACACGAGGAGTTGATTAAGTGTTCCCTTAATTTCTTTAAGCAGTGTATATATATACTATATGGCCAAAAGTATGTGGACACCCCTACTAAGTATTGAGTTCAGGTGTTTCAGCCTCCCCCACTGCTAAGAGGTACATAAAATCAAGCACATAGCCATGAAATCTCCATAGATAAACATTGGCATTAGAATGGGTCGTACTGAAGAGCTTAGTGGCTTTAAACATGGCACTGTCATAGGATGCCACCTAGAAAAGGTTTTATAATTTCTAAACCGTTCATCCGATATGGATGGAAATACCCTCAAATTAAAGCTGACAGTCTGCACTTCAACCTAATCATGTAAGGGTGTTGTAGTGGTACAACGATGAGCCAAACGCGATGAAAGAAAAGAAAGAATGAAAAACCTCCCAGCCGTAGCCGAAACCAAAAACACCCTTGTAAAACCGGGATAGCCACGTAAACACGGGCGACACTAATACCGATAGCCAGAAGAACAGCAAAAACAAAGGCACCCTCGGAACGTGACTATAATGCCCGATAACTGGTGAAACAAATGAAAATAAAATAACGCTCACGCCCTCTAACAACAAAGAGAGCGGGAGTGGAAACGGAGCTTCTAGTAGTTATCTGGGTATAGCTCTACTACGCGAATAAAGAATAACAATCTTTTAAGTGCGAGCAGAGGAAACAAACAACAACCATACATACGTGAAGGCACAAAATGATAAAGAAGCGCCAGGAAGCGGAACTCAGGGGTTTAAATACCTCCTGACGCGGGCGTCAGGTGAACCAGATAATCACCTGGGCGAAAGGAAAATCCCACAAGGGAATGCAGAGAAAGATCTGATAGACCGAAAAAAGGACGAGGCGTGGAATTAGAGGAAAGGAAGGGAAAACCATGACAGGACCCCCCCCCTAAGGGACGACCCCAGGCGATCCCCCAGCTCGATTACTACGGAAATTCCTGATAAGCTGGGGATCCAAGATATTTCTAGATGGAACCCAGCAACGCTCCTCAGCACCATAGCCCTCCCAATCCACCAAAAACTGGAAACCACGGCCTACCCGTCTCTCCGCCAGAATGCGGCGAACCGTGTAAACCGGGCCCCCCCCAACCATCCATGGAGGGGGGGGGGGTCTCTCGGCCGGAGACAAAGCACTGACTAGCATCGGCTTTAATCGAGAGACGTGGAAGGTGGGGTGAACGCGCATGGAGCGCGGCAACTGGAGACGAACAGTAACGGGATAAATTTTGTGGACAATCTTAAAAGGGCAAAGCTTATGAGACTCGACCCGTAGAGGCAAATCCCGCGTGGACAGCCAAACCCGCTGGCCCACTCGATAAGAAGGCGCTGCACGACGATGCTTGTCGGCGGAAGTCTTCTGGGTAGCAGATGCTCTCAAAAGTGAATTGCGTACTCGCCTCCACACTGCACGGCACCTCCGGACAAATGAACCAGCAGACGGGACCTCCACATTTTTCTCCAGCTCCGGAAAAAGTGGGGGCAGATACCCCACCTGGGCCTCAAACGGAGAAAGACCCGTGGAGGCATTGCGCAGGGTATTGTGGGCGTATTCAGCCCAAGGGAGGTACCGACTCCACGAAGTGGGGTTGGAGGCTGCCAAGCAGCGCAGAGTGTTCTCCAGCGTTTGGTTGGTGCGTTCAGTTTGTCCGTTAGTCTGCGGATGGAACCCAGAAGACAGACTAACAGACGTCCCCAACTGTGTGCAAAAAGAACGCCAAAACTTGGCGATGAACTGGGGACCGCGGTCAGAAACCACATCGCGGGGCAACCCGTGAAGTCAAAACACGTGATCCACTAACAACTGGGCCGTCTCAGGAGCAGAGGGCAGTTTAGCCAAGGCTAGGAAATGTGCCGCCTTCGAAAATCTGTCCACAATTACCAGGATAACAGTGTTACCCTGAGAAGCGGGTAACCCAGTCACAAAATCCAGAGCGATGTGACTCCATGGTCGACTGGGCACGGGCAGAGGACGTAACAACCCCGCGGGCGAACGCCGAGAACCCTTGTTCCGAGCGCAGATGGGGCAAGCAGCGACAAATTTGCGGACGTCCCTCTCCATGCCAGGCCACCAGAAATGTCTGGAGATAAACTCCTTAGTACGGTGAGCGCCTGGGTGAGCGGTAATTTGTGAGGAATGACCCCACTGGAGCACTTGAGACCTCACAGTAGGAGAAACAAAAAGGCAACTGGCGGGACCACCACCAGGGTCCGGATTCCGTCGCAACGCGTTCTGGACCGTTACTTCAATGTCCCAAAATACCAGGGCTACGATCTGAGCGCCTGGCAAAATGGACTCAGGGGAGACGGAACTGTCGGACTGATCGAAAATACGGGAAAGTGCATCTGGTTTAATGTTTTTTGACCCGGGCCGGTAAGTGAGTAGAAAATTAAAATGGGTGAAAAACAATGACCTGCCTGCCGAGAATTGCGTCTTTTAGCCTGCTGGACGTATTCTAAATTTTTGTGGTCAGTCCAGACCGTAAAAGGGTGTTCAGCCCCCTCTAACCAATGCCGCCACTCCTCCAGAGCTAATTTGACAGCCAGCAGCTCCCGATCCCCTACATCGTAATTCCTCTCGGCCGGAGTAAGGGACCGAGAGAAATAGCTCCACCATCACCCCCTCCCCCCTGGCACGGAACCTTGGTTTCATTCTGGACCCTACCCTCTCTTTCGAGCCCCACATCAACTCTGTCATCAAAATTTCATACTTCCACCTCCGTAACATTGCAAAAATCAGACACTGCCTCACCCCCTCTGCTGCTGAAACCCTCATTCATGCTTTCATCTCCTCCCGTCTGGATTATTGCAACTCCCTCCTTACCGGCATCACCTCTCGCTCCCTCCATAGACTCCAGATGGTTCAAAACTCAGCTGCCCGCCTCCTCACCCACACCCGATCCCGTGACCATATCACCCCTGTCCTCATTAATTTCCACTGGCTCCCCATCAAATTCCGCATTACCTTTAAAGTACTCCTCCTCACTTACAAAGCTCTCCACTCCCTGGCCCCCCCCTATCTGTCCGATCTCCTGATCCTTCACCACCCCACCCGAGCCCTCCGATCTGCTCACACTCTCACCCTCACCGTCCCCCCATCCAGACTGAAAACCTACGGTGACCGAGCATTTTCACGTACAGCACCCCGCCTCTGGAACTCACTCCCCCAGCTCATCAGAGACTCACCCACAGTACAAATCTTCAAATCCCGGTTAAAAACACATCTCTTCTCCCAGGCCTACAACCTCCCCTACCCCTAACCATGCACTTCATCCCCTGACCCCCCCCCCCCCTCCCCATTTGTCATCTCCTGCATCCACTCACTACTGCTGTTATTGTTGTACTGTTGTCACCTGCCTCTACTGTTGTCCCCCCTACCTTTGATGCTGTTACGATCTGTTTTCATGTTTTGTTATGTTCCAGTCCCCCACTGCTACTGCCCATATGTTGTTGCTATGTTATGTGTTATTACGTGAAATGTGTTCATTATGTGTTTTTGTTTTGTTTCTTTTGTTTTTGTTTTTTGTTTTTTGTACCTATGTAATTGCGTCTTTGGGTTCCTGAAAAGCGCTATATAAATAAAATGTATTATTATTATTATTATTATTAAATATGCACAAGGGTGCATTTTGCGATCGATGGGAGAGTGCTGGGACAGAATGGCGCCTACTCCCAACTCGGAGGCGTCAACCTCCACGACAAACGGGAGGGAGGGATTTGGCGTGACCAAAATGGGCTGAGAGCTGAACCTCCCCTTTAACTCCCTAAATGCGGAATCCGCTCTGGAACTCCATTGAAATTGCCCTGCAGACGTCTTTTTGGTAAGTGCGGTAATGGGTGCGGCGAGCTTGCTAAAGTTCCTAATGAACCGCCGATAAAAATTGGCGAACCCCAGAAAGCGCTGAACCTGCTTCACCGAACGAGGAGTAGGCCAATCAAGAACAGCAGAGACTTTATCGGGGTCCATGTGAACCTTACCCTCCGACACGATAAACCCTAAAAAGGAGACCGTGCTGGCGTGAAACGAGCATTTCTCCGCTTTCACGAACAGTTAGGCCTGTAGGAGAGCCTTCAGAACCTGTTTAACGTGCTCAATGTGAGTCTAAAAATATTGTCTAAGTAGACTAAAACAAATTTGTCTAGCATCTCCCGTAGCATCGTTTACCAACGCCTGGAACACAGAGGGGGTGCTAGAGAGACCGACCATGACCTGGTACTCGTAGTGGCCGCTATGCGTGTTAAACGCGGTTTTCCACTCATCGCTCTCGCGCATACGCACCAGGTTATAGGCGTTGCGGAGGTCGAGTTTAGAAAAGATCACTGCCCCCTGGAGGCGTTCAAATGCCGAATTCATCAGGGGAAGTGGGTACCTATTTTTAATAGTGATGGCGTTGAGCGAGCGGTAATCAATACATGATCTCAGACCCCCATCCTTTTTTTTAACAAAAAAAAACCCCGCCCCCGCAGGAGAGGTGGAGGGTCTGATGAAGCCGTTAGCCAGCGCCTCCTCGACATACTCCTTCATGGCCGCGCTCTCGGGAGCAGACAAGGAGTATAAACTGCCTCTGGTAGGGCTGGTGCCAGGATGCAGTTCAATGGCGCAATCGTACGGGCGGTGAAGGGGGAGGGTGGTAGCTCTTTGTTTGCTGAAAACCTCAGCCAGGCTCATGTAATTGGAAGGAACGTTAGGAGGTAATGAGAATTCTAAAGACCCTGCCAAGCTAACCCTCCCCATTTTGGAAGAGGGAGAGAGAGGAGGTGACCAGCAAATATCGGAATCAGAAACCTCCTCCTGGGAATTCTCCTCCCAAGCGGACAGACCATCAGCACGAGAGTCCCATTCCAGACTCTTGTCCTCTACGTCCGATCCCAGGATGGACTCTTGAGGGTCAGAGACAATAACAGTCCCCTCTGTCTCCGAGTCGAAGCTACATTCAGTACCCTCTAAATGTCCCCCCGAGCCCACAGATAGAGAAACGTGACCCTGGGTAGTACACCGAGACCCCCACTTAAGAACACTAAATTCGCCCCTCCCCCATTTAATATGTGGATTGTGCTCCACCAACCACGTATGGCCTAATACAATGGGATAAGAGGGCGAATCCACTAAAAGAAACTGAATATTCTCGGTGTGATTCTCATGAGAAATATACATAGTGAGAGGAGCGGTGATCTCTTTAATAACACCTCCTCCCAACGGTCGGCCATCAAGAACGGTGATGTGGCGCGAGTGGGAGAGTTTGCGGATGGGGAATCGATGTTTTCTAGCCCACCGTGAATCCATAAAACACCCAACCGCCCCAGAGTCAATAAAAGCTTCCACCAGGAGGGGGCGCTGTTGCCACATTATCCTCACAGGAAGTAGAGTCCGAGATGTAATGTCATTTTGACTCGCTAGGGGTCCCGGTTCCTCTAACGAGACGGACCTTTTCCCGATCGCTTGGGACAGTGGTTGATAGTGTGCCCCTTGCGCTTACAGTAGCGACACCACCTCGTCGTGGAAGAGGGATCCCTAGGAGGGCCGTAAGACACACCGTCTACCTGCATGGGCTCCTCGTAACCGCGAGAAGTGGGCGCTGTTACGGAATTTCCGAATCTAAGTTTGCTAAATTTAGATTTAAGAAATAAGAGTGATCAACCACGAGGTTAGGTTAAGCCATTTACAAAAGATTTTCGTTTATTCATTTAAGAAAACTTCTGCAGAAGGGTGCTATCCGGTCAAAGTAGATGATCAGACAGAACCCCAATTTCTGTTGAGTAATTCATTAAATAGACTAAAACTATGACATCACAGGAAATCATTCTCATTGGTTAAATACAGTTTTGAGGGTCTTGAAACTGTCCACCAAATGAAGACATCAAAGGAATTCTTACAATGGAGGGCACAGGAAGAATTTCTATGGGAACCTAGCCAGATTATTATTCCTAGGGTAGTAAACCAACATCTGCTTCAGTACTCTTCGCAGTTTATAGCCCTTCCAATGGTTTTACGAAGAGTTCCTTCAGACAAGAGAAACAGTTGTCTAACCATTTTTAACTCAGGAACTCTACATCAAAGGATTTCACCAGAGCAGAGAACAGTGGTAATTAAATTTCATTCACAGCGCGGCTAGAGACGGAACGGACACGGTAAATGGTGTAAAGGGAGCAGTGGCTGTGCATTCTCTCCTGCCTACCTTCATGCGAACCCGATCTCTAACACGATTATCAATACGGATAGCCGTGGCTACTAAAGCATCCAGCGTTTCACACGGCTCTAACACCGCCAGGGCATCCTGGATAGGATCACTCAATGCCTCAATAAACTGAGTGATGAGAGGCGCCTCTGGCCAACCTGTCTCGCCCGCCAGGGCACGAAACCTGATGGAAAAATCAGCCACTGTTTCATTACCCTGACGGAGGCGAACCAGGCGCCTAGCTGCCTCCTGGCCAGAAATATGCTGGTCGAAAACGGTCTCCATAGCGTCCATTAGCGACTTGGCCGTGCTAAGCGTGGGAGAGCTGTTAATTATTGAAGAAACACACTCCTCAATGTCAAATCAGGTATTTAATGACAAAGATGAAGAAGCCCTGCATCAATACAAACAAGAAAAACATTAGCTAAAACTGGTAATTCCTACATGTGAATGTATAGCAGAGAACTTAACCAAGCTTGACATAATAATAATAAAATGAGCAGACTTACAGGAATTATGTGAACAGCTTAATATCCAACCACCGTAACATGCATGTCTGAAACTGACAGCAACAATATGTCCGACTCCTAACTGAGCCGGACAGCATACCTAATGAGATACTGCCCCCTAGTGGACGGCGGTAAACCCTTCAATTATTAATGGGGTAGCCCAGTCAAGAGCGGGACCGGTGAGGAGTGATAAAATAAGCCACCCGGGACTCTTGAGTGATAAACCGTGTTGACTGGGCTTTAAAAAATATAAGGCACTGCGCGAGAAACCCCCCGACACTTCCCAGCCCGACCGTCATAGCGGAGGGGAAGCTGTAATTTGGGCTCTTTAAGAGTCTCAAGGCTTGGAGGAGGGGGAGAGACTTGAACTGCAGGTGGAGGCGTTTTTTGTGCGACTGTGAGCAGCCGCATACTCTCCGCCAACTCCCGAAACCAGCCTTCCTGAACCCGCAACTGGGTTGTCAGGCTATTCACTTGGCCGGTAAGCGCCTGCTGCTGCATGCGGAGAACGGAGATACTCTCCTCGGAGGGTTTAGTTCCTCGTTGATCAGGAGAGAGGTTCGCTGACTCATCCATTGGCTTCTTTATACTGTAAGGGTGTTGTAGTGGTACAACGATGAGCCAAACGCGATGAAAGAAAAGAAAGAATGAAAAAACCTCCCAGCCGTAGCCGAAACCAAAAACACCCTTGTAAAACCGGGATAGCCACGTAAACACGGGCGACACTAATACCGATAGCCAGAAGAACAGCAAAAACAAAGGCACCCTCAGAACGTGACTATAACGCCCGATAACTGGTGAAACAAATGAAAATAAAATAACGCTCACGGCCTCTAACAACAAAGAGAGCGGGAGTGGAAACGGAGAAGTGAAAAGGCGGAAAAACCTAAACTATATTCTCTGAGCTTCTAGTAGTTATCTGGGTAGAGCTCTACTACGCGAATAAAGAATAACAATCTTTTAAGTGCGAGCAGAGGAAACAAACAACAACCATACATACGTGAAGGCACGAAATGATAAAGAAGCGCCAGGAAGCGGAACTCAGGGGTTTAAATACCTCCTGAAGCGGGCGACAGGTGAACCAGATAATCACCTGGGCGAAAGGAAAATCCCGCAAGGGAATGCAGAGAAAAATCTGATAGACCGAAAAAAGGACGAGGCGTGGAATTAGAGGAAAGGAAGAGAAAACCATGACAAATCGTCATTGTATCCTTTCAAACTCAAAGTGCTAGAGTACGGAACCGAAATAACGAGACAACTGATAATTTTGCAGTGGTCTCTTAATTTTTTCCAGAGCTGTATATGTAACTCCAACCTGCCCATTAGTTAGGCCAACAAATTAACGTGAACAATCATGTCTGTCAATATGTGCATTTTTAAAAAAAAAAAGATATGAATATCTTCAGACACAGCACCATATTATTCCATTGAAAAAAAGTTAACGCTGTGGGCCGCTTAAGCGGCCGAAAGCAATCGAGTAATTCTGAAAGTTTATCTATTCTGGCACTTCACCTCTCCACAAATATCAGCCGGCTGGGGCAGGCTATGAACGGTTCGCCGTAATCCATACTTTTAGCGAGCTATAACAGACCATTTCAATACAAACTACTGACTTCTTCAATAGACTCCCCGGCCATGTTAATTTTCACTAGCTTGTATTGTAAAAATATATAGCACTCTAACGTAATTAATTTGGCTCATGACAGAAATATGAGTGGTAACAATGGATAGAATGGATATGGATAGAATGGACTGTTTAGCTGGCTTACATACATTTAAATACTTTCAGTATATATATACCCATTTATATTAGTGTGCATAATTTTGCTGTGGATTAACAGCAGCGAACCAACAGGATCCCCCAAGGCCACCGTAGTTGGTTGGGGGCGTTTCTTGGAGTGAGGGGCGTTTCTTGGAGGGAGTTTCTTGGAGTCTGCAGGCTGCAGCTATACCCTACTCGAAAAATCGGTGCTGCGTGAACTAAGGCGGAAATGACAACATAAGGTTAGAAGGCGCCTGAGCAGCGGTGCAGCTGCTCTTGGGCGCCTTCAACAACATCGCCGCGCCTTCAAACAAACCAACGACAGAATTGGATAGAGAGCGAGGAGAGAGTGGTGTTTCCTCACGACAAACGCTGATAATTTCACAATATCGCCACCTATCTCGGCGTATTGATTCTGCTCTCAAAAAAAAAATCTAAATGAAATGTACCCCTCCCTAAGTGTTCAAACACAGGTATAAGGGTTATTTATTAAATCCTACAATGTAATAGCAGTATTTTCCTCTTTCCCTTATCTGTTTTCCTTTCTAATTTCACAATGAATATTTATTCAGTTTTTTCTTAGTATTGCTATATTTAAAAATATTTTGAATATAATACAATCCTTTATTGTTCTTCAATTAATGTGATTTTGTTTCGTAAATGTCATGGTTCCCCTTCCTTTCCTCTAATTCTACGTCTTTTTCGGTCTATCGGATTTTTTCCCCGCATTCCCTTGCGGGATTTTCATTTCGCCCAGGTGATTATCTGGTTCACCTGTCATCCGCATCAGGAGGTATTTAAACCCCTGAGTTCCGCTTCCTGGCGCTTCTTTATCATTTCGTGCCTTCACGAATGTCACGGTTGTTGTTTGTTTCCTCTGCTCGCAGGTAAAAAAGATAGTTTTTTCTTTATTCGCGTAGTAGAACTTTACTTCGATAACTACATAGAAGCTCAGGGAATATAGTTTAGGTTTTCCCTCTTTACACTTCTCCTTTTCCACTCCCGCTGTCTTTGTTGTTTGAGGGCGTGAGCGTTTATTTTATTTTCATTTGTTTCACCATTTATCGGGCGTTATAGTCACGTTCCGAGGGTGCCTTTGTTTTTGCTGTTCTTCTTTCTATTAGTATTAGTATCGCCCGTGTTTACGTGGCTATCCCGTTTTACTAGGGTGTTTTTGGTTTCGGCTACGGCTGGGAGATTCTTTCATTCTTTCTTTTCTTTTATCGCGTTTGGCTCATCGTTGTACCGCTACAACACCATTACAGTAAAGTGAGCTTCTAGTATAAGCCCTGTAGGGTTTCCAACCTCTCTAGCATATTTCTGCAAATTACGTTGTGTACTTGCATTTGTTATTTACGTGCAAATAATAAATAAATGTGTTTTGAGAGTGTGGGATTGAGTAACATATATATATATACATTATATACTGTACCGTACCGTACATGTACTTTCTTGAAGTAACGTTAAGCCTATATGAATCCGAAAAGTACAATATTGGTAATGCTACACAAACAAATGTGTAGCAAAAAGTTGCCAATTCTCATTCTTGACTGCTTCTGTAATCCATCTGCCTTGAGATAAATTAGGAAAAAATTAACCTCTCACAGTACATAACCTCATACAGCCTACATAAAATCTGTTGACTGAACCAAAAGTGTATGAAGAAATTATAACAATAAAAAGGCCTGTCCAAATATAGGTAACTTAATGTTTTATTCAATACCTTATTCAACTATATTTGTAATTATACCATATTCTATAGAAAAGTAAATTCAACTTTGTTATAAAGAGTGGTTTGTTTTTGCAACAGCTTAAGTGTAAAATCCTAATTTGACTGTTGTCCAAAAAGTGTCCTCTCTGGAACATTTGGTGTGAGCATATAGAACATTAAGGTAGGATCACCAAATAATAACTCATTCATTTCAAAGTATTTGGATGTCTTTTGATGGGAAAAAACTGTTACCTAATCAATATTTCTCTTCACCATCCTTGTTATCAGTAAGACACCTTATCAAGATCTGATGGTATGACCTGCTGTCCGTCATTGTGTTGAAGTGGAGTTTTTCCTATCTGCAGATGGGACAGTGTATAGCCAGGCCTCTGCATGTCACATTCCAGCAGAGGGGACCACATACAAACAACCAAATGCCATAACATGAAGGGTATTAACAATTAAACAACATTAAGCAACACAACCTGGGTACAATGCTGTACATCCATCGTGCAAATTGTTGTAACATTAATGATTGAGATTAACAACTGTTATTATGGCTATGGGTTATTAGATGTGGGTGGTCTGGTCTCCAGAACAAAAGAGATCAATTATACCAGCAATTAAGCAAAGAGAACATTTTCAGAATATTTATTTCACACAATATGGTGACATTCACAAAAGGTAAATAAACTGTAGGACTATTCCCCTCCACCACCATTCAAGCCACAATGACACCGGGTTCTTTCTGTCATTTTGTATGTTTATTGTTAAATCAGAAATATATCAACAATGATTGGTGACAGGTAAAAGGAAGACATGTTGATATTGGAATACATCTTATGCAAATACAATTCTATTGATCCATACATTACCATAACTGGCAAGGAAAATGTCATCTTTCTTGACATTGTTCCCTCAAAACACATAACGACTCCCCAATGTCCCTATATGTACTATATTAGTTATTCATTCATACAAACTCAGTTTACCTTGTTAAAGACATTGAATGGCATTCAATTAAATACGTTCATTGTCAGGGTCCAAAGGGACCACGTGCTGTCATGAAATTTGAATAAATCATGAACACTGACATTATGAGTAGCTGAATCATGTATGCTATGTAATGTTTTAGTGTGAAAATAAATCTCAACAGACTGGTCAAGTAAAGGATATATACAGTGAACAGTGAATATTCTTTTCCTATGTTTTGGCTCTGTACTCTAGCACTTTGGATGTGAAATGATACGACTGTGAGGCTAAAGTACAGACCGTAAGCTTTAATTTGAGGGCATTTCATCCATATTGTAACTGAAGAAGGCCGGAGTACAGGCCTGGCATAGCATCACCAGTGACGATACCCAGCATCTGATGATTTCTACAGCTCGCAGACTTCAGGCAGTCCTTGCATGCAACGGACATGCAACCACCAAGTATTATTATTTCATAGCAACATAATTCTCCCTGCTGATTTCAGAAATGTCCGAAACTGTCCCAGTTGGATCTGCTCAGGCGCTTGTCATTTCCGCCTGAGGCAGGCAAGCCAACTGCTCACCGATGTTTACTTGAACACGCCCATGAATAGAATGCGTCCGACCAATGCACCTCGCCGGATTTAGTGAGAATCCACCTTAAGGCGCCTGCTTAACTTCCTGTTGTCATTTCCGCCTTAGTTCATGCAGAACCAATTTTTCGGCCATCTAGGGCCATGACCGAATACGACCCCTGTCCCTATGTGCCCTGTCCCCTCACTTTGCAAGCAGTGTGAAAGAAATACCGCAAAACTCTTTCCAAACTAGTGAGGAAGTAGTTCGTAATATTTATTTTTATTGAGAATATCAATCAGTTAACATATGACGATTGTTACAAAGTGTAGATTATGAATGAAGATGGAATTAACACAAATAAAAAAAGAGTATTTTGTAATATGAACCTATATTATATCATAGATATACATATATGCTCTATGCCTTTTACGCTTTTACTTCCGGGTTACTGGAATTTTCGGATGAGTGCACCGTTCTGCAGATGAGTGTGCTCCTGAATTCCCTCAACAAAACCCCGGAAATAAGGGGTTCATCCTGGTATTTTAAGTGCCCTCATTTGTGAGAAAAAGTCACCCACTCAAAAGCTTTTTGATGAAGTGGACTCAAATATGCACCCTCAAAAGGGTGTAGGGGTTGTATTCGGACACGGCCTAGGACAGTTTCCGATGCAGCCCGACGCAGATATGATGTAAAATCGGCTCTAGCCGAACACGCCCAGTGGTTTATCTCATGGCCATGGCAAGTTTGAGTTTATAAAAGCACAAATGGGATATGTAGTCAACAATGAGAGGTGATTGCTCAAGCCGACAATACTATGGACTTCAACTCCCATAACCCAGTGTTTTGTGTATCATTATGGATATGTTGTAATCAGGTTGGTTGTAATGGAGAAGTCAGACCACAAAAAAAGACGAGAAACTTCACGGAGTATGAAAACGAGACGCTTGTTACGGGGGTAGAGCAGGTGGTAGAGCAGTAGCGGAACACAGGAAAATCCGATAGATTACCGGTAAACGACAAAAAGAATATAAAACGCGGAGATAAGGGAAGGAAGGCATGATCCATGACACAATTCAATTTCAAAACGTATATACACATTCAAATGATAAAATACAAATTCAGTGCAATAAAATTCCATTTCAAAACGTATATACAATTTCAATTTATGAAATACAAATTCAGTGTCATGGTTATTGGCAGCCTCGGCTGTTCTGCGGTCATAATTCTTTTTGGTGTCGTCGGGCCGCTCTATCAGATTTTTTCCGCCTCCATTTCGGTGTGTGGATCTCACCCGGCTATTATTCCTCACACCGGTTTTGGGTTTCCTGCCGGTTATAAATAGCCCAGGACTTCCGCTTCCTGGCACTTCGAGATTGTCTGTGCTATTTGAATAACAAAGTTGGTACGGTATAGGATTAAGCGACCTCTTCTCTGTTTAAGCTTTGCTTAAGAGATACGAGCTTTAGCTTCTCAGAGTTATTCCATAGTGGGAATTGTTTTCCTCTTAGTTGCTGTCTGTCCCTTGGTTTGGTTTGCACTCTGTTCTCGTTGAGGCAGATTGCTGTTTACTTTCTTTTCTATTCTCTCTTGTACTCTCCCGTATTGAGAGTGAGATAATTATTTTCCTTTCCTGTCTTACCTTTCGTTTGTTTTCTTACCTCTGTTCATTTACTTGCTCTTATTGTAAGCGTGAGGCATTTTCTTATAAAAATTATATTCACAAATGCAAATAACAACAAAACTCCTATCAGATTGCATGTAGCTAGCTATCTAGATTACATTACAGAGGGGTAGGTCCGTACATTGATAGGAACTAGGAAGTACAACACTATGAGCTAAAATAAGGAGAGCACTCCATGCAATTTGAATGATCATTTTCATTTAGGTGTCTTATCTACTAGCTAGCTAGCTGAACAAATAAAAGATTTCATAGGAGACATCGGTATCAGTGAGAATAGCTGTCAAATTAATTGAATTGGCTACAATAATTCACATGGTTGAGTTTGTTTTACATAATCTTTCCCATGAGGGGTGAAAGAATTATGTAGCTACTGTGTACAGACCTACCCCTCTGGAATGTAATCTAGCTAGCTAGCTACATGCAATCTGATAGGAGTTTTGTGCAATGACTGTTTAAAAAACTTCCAATCGCAAGATTAGCGTGGGGTTAACTTTACAACCTAAATAAACTCAAAACTCGGTTGTTTTAATTAAATTGACCATTAATCCACTTCTTAAAGATAATGTGCAATTTTGGCCACTTGTTCTAAAAGTGGCGCTGATGAGCCAAAACATTACGCCGTGTTATGTAGCACCAAAGAAGAAGAAGTTTTGCTTACGAATCGCAAAATTAAGCGTGTGTGAATTAGAGTGCGGATCGGGCCGCATATTTCTGTCCGAACCCGACCGAGCCCGAGATAGTAGTAACCGAGCCCGACCCGAACCCGACAGGAATTCTGCTTTTTATGTCCGAACCCGACCCGAGCCCGACGCAGTTAATGTAAGGCACTGAAGCGCTGACATTGTGTTTCCCTGTCACGCAGTTGTTGTTACCATGGTTACAGCTTCTCTGTTTAGTGGTCACTGGGCACCTAAATGACCGTCAAAAGGCATTGTTTTATTGGTAGATAACAGATACACACACAATATTCGGTATCATTTTTATTTATTTCACACTATATTTTCACCAAAAACAACTTGAAGCACCATGTGAAGTAAGCTAACCCATCCTAATTAGTACAGTAATACCTTGACATACAAGTTTAATTCGTTCCGTGACCGAGCTCGTAACTCGGTTTACTCGTATATCAAATCAATTTTCCCCATTGAAATTAATTTAAATACCATTAATCCGTTCCAGCCCCCCCAAAAACACCCTAATTTCTTTGTTACGTAGTTATAAAAATGAGAAATGTATTTATAAATAATAAATAATGAATACAAAACATAATACAAAGATAATAAAATAGAATATAAAGAAATAAACTGGTTCTAAACTTAATTGCTACATTATTATTCTTCACTTACACTTAATCTTCATCAGTGACGTTTGCATCTTTTTCATAGATTTTTGGCTTTTTCGTCACGCTTTTCTGACTCTGATCTGCAGGGCGTTTCGATAAAAACCTATCCATGGTGGTTTGTTTCTTCCTTCCCTTCAGAATTTTTCGGAAATGCTCCGCTTGCTCGGCTCGTAACTCGGGTCTAGGCTCGTAAGGCGAAGCAAGAAATTGTCCGAGCAACGGCTCGTAACTCGGAATAATCGTAAGTTAGTGCACTCGTATGTCAAGGTTTTACTGTAGTTCAAAAGTAAAATAGTTGTTCGGCCGCCGTGACCGAGCCCGACCCGAGCCCGAACGTCATTTTAAAAGTTTAGTCCGAACCCGGCCCGACCCGTCGGGTCCCGTCGGGTCCCGTCGGGTTCGGGTCGGGTATCCACCCTCTAGTGTGAATCGACACGGTGAAAAACAGCGGAATATTTGTCTCAAAATTCTGTCCGTAAATCCAAGCAGTGTTCTTCGATCGGCAAATGTAGATTCGCCAGTTCGCAAGCCAAGCTTTTGATTTGTACATGTGAACATTGGAAACATATCTGTAAATGTTATTTGCATTTGTGAATATAATTTTTGCATTAATCCAAATGATGATTTACGAAACACAAGTTGAGAGGTGTGTGTGTGTGGATGGTAAATACAATTGTGGATTATATCTACGAACACAAATTGAGAGGTGTGTGTGTGTGGATGGTAAATACAATTGTGGATTATACTTTTGTGCTTGTTTATTTTTGATAGAAATCTACCTCCATAGTATACAGCAATTTGACTAATATATTCTTACCAATAAACCAGCCGTCTCTCACATCAGCATTCTCCAAACAAGTGCTAACTGAAGTTCCACCAGAATTAAGCTGTCGTGAGTCCCACCAGGCCAGGACATTGAGAAATACATTTCACATCACATATGAGCTGCACATTGATGTGATAGCCCTTTCTATACACAGACGTATCTTCGGATGGAGCCTTGAGGCTGTGTGCAGTACAGTCTACGACACCAATAATATTGGGCAGGTTAAATATCTTAAAAGCCCGAAAACGACTAACCAGCCATTAATCACCCCGAGCCAACAAATACGCGCGATGCTAAAGATGCGTTTTCTCCAAAGAATGCCATGCCACAACTCCATCAGCACAAGAGCAGCCATTGCAACACTGGCTACATAAGTGAAAGCCGATTTATAGCAAACTTTGTTAATTGGTTAAATGTGAGTCTTGATTAGCATATAACATTTTAATTGAATTAATACCGAAAAATAGTAGCCTACTGGGAGCATTAATTATTATTAGTTTTATTGTATTATAATGAAATACTTATTATTATTGCCTTCTCACGCTCTACAAATATAAAGGCGAAGAAAGGAAGGAATGTTCACACTCCACCGTGAATGGCTCTGGATAAGTGATTGCAATGTAAATACTACAGTTTTCACATACTGTCACGGAACAGAGAAATAAAACTATGGCTGCCAGAATCTTGATAGTAGAACGTTCCATGAAAGTCCATCAGTTTCCAGGTCTGATGTGATGAGTAGCAGTTATCATCTGATGGACCTGGCTGTGCCAGTGTAAAACGCCTCATTGTTGATGGTGAAATGGTGATTAATGCACCAACATTCACACATTCAGGCTAAGACGAGCAGTTCCCTTCCTGTTTCACATGTTTTCTCAAAAATGAAGTCTCAATATTGCAAGAGCTTTAGGTACATTGCTCACTTGTATAGGTAGTTGTCAGGGTGTCTAAAGTGTACACCTAGATTGATCTCACGGTCTAAAGTTCCGAATTCCCCCCATAAACTGGGCAGACACATGCATAATTGTTAAAGTTAACAGCTCAGATCACAGTACAGTTCCTGTTAATTCTGAAACGTGTAACAGGCAAAGTTTTAGATCACATTTTCTTTTAGTACACAGAATCTTTCCTTCCAAAACCATGATGTCATTCCCTTTCAGTTTGGTGTTCTTTCAAAGAAAAAAATATGTCCTTGGATTGAGGCAATAGTCTATTGAAATCATGTTACTTAATAGAAAAGGCATTTCATGGAATTATTGCATTGTTCCCTTTTTAAAGGGATCATTTACATTACTGTAGCAACAACCTGTTCCACCATGCTTCTCTGCACCCCCAGTCTCAACTGCTACTGCCTGTTTCTCATTCCATTTTTCACTCTCATTCGCTATTCTCTCACCTTTTTCTCATTTCAGTCTTTCATTCTTTAAAGGCACACTCATCCCTCCATCATTCTCTCTCTATCATCGCCACTGATGGTTCCACCTGTGCAATGACCTTTAACCTTTAAACGAGCACAAAAATGATCTGAACTTAAAAAACAAATTAATCTGTACCTGAAAAGACGGCTACATCACTGACCAGCGCTCTCTGGCCTCTACTAAAAAACTCAACAACTTCAGCAGCAGCTGAAGTACAGATCACAAGAGATCTGCTGTGAAGGATGCGTCTTTCACACAGATGGGTTTGTGTTGTAATCATAGACAGGCAGACAGGAGACACCTGTGGAGCTGGCCGAGTGGACAGTAGTACCCCGTGGTGTAGCTGAATGCTTGGGGGAGTGACCTCCTGCCGGGCATCAGCATCCTGTTTCCACCTCAGGCGACGATGCTGTGCCACTGCTAGCTTTTTAACACACCATTCCGGTGCTCACAGACAGCCTGTGCTATCCAGGAAAGCAATGAGCGTTCTAATGTTAAATGAGAATGCTCTATGGGAATTGGGGGGTGGGACTAGATTTAGCTGTAAATTACACTGGAACAGTATGGAAACACATGGTTGGCTTAATGTCTCTAAGTCATCAAGGGTCTGACGTATCAAACACGCCTTAAACCATCACTCTGCTGCCAGAAATACAGTAGATATGGATGGATAACTTGAAGGGTTTCTTCTCCCGACTTATTTTTCCATAGAGTTAAATAGGATAATTTGTCAGGAGAAACAACCCTTAAAGTGATCCATCCATATCTACTGCATATCTGGCAGCAGAGTGATGGTTTGAGGCTCATTTGATACCTCAGACCCTTGATGACTCACAGCCATTTTACCAACCATGTATTCCATACTGTTCTAGCATAATTTACTGCTAAATCTAGTCCCACCCCCCCAATTCCCATAGAGATCCATTCAAATGCAGAGACGTTATAGTATCGCTTGTAAGAGTACCAGAAAATAAGATATCAAGAGTCTTTTGATGTTGTTGGGTCACAGACATCAGGAAGTCATGGCATGCAAAGCATATGCGACCAAATATTAAAAATGAAAAAATTTAAAGTCAACTTAGTGTATGTAAACTTCTGACCCACTGGAATTGTGATATAGTGAATTAAAAGTGAAATAATCTGTCTGTAAACAATTGTTGGAAAAATGACTTGTGTCATGCACAAAGTAGATTGCCAACACTATAGTTTGCTAACATGAAATCTGTGGAGTGGTTAAAAATGTGTTTTAATGACTTCAACCTAAGTTTATGTAAACTTCCGACTTCAACTGTATCTCTCCTGCACTGGGTTGTAAGTGTGTGGGGTCCAAGGTGGGGCGTCTCAGTGACTGTTTAACCGTTTTAAAATGAGCACTTTGCTGAATTTGTTACACACTCATTATTATGTGAAAAGCTAAATGCAGGAATATATTAAATAAACTTGAATCAGACAAATAACTGTGGTAGCTAGTGATTTTAATAGATAATGTTCTATACGGTTTTTGGTGAATTTATACAGTTTTGCAGGCATGAAAATAAGCGCAGCTCTTTCCAGAGGTTGGTTTTAGGCGAGGCCGGCAAGAGAGAGAGTGAACTCAGGTGGTTTATGGAACCGGCACAGCTGTCAGCAATCAGGCAATTGGTGACGATTGATTGTGGTATTGTTTGTATCAATGGAGGCCTGTCACATAGAACTAGAACTGTCGTTACCAATGGTTACAGGGACGCGCCGCCATGTTGGCGGACCAACCCTAACAGAGACGCTTAACGTTACCACTGAACTCGTAGTGTTCGCTACTCCATGAAACGAGTTTCATGCTAACGCTACTATGATTGCTGTCCTACAATGACGAACTTCTGCACTGCGTACTGATGTGCGAATAAAACTGGAAAAAGGCGAAAATGTCCTTTTACATGATAATTTGAGGACTCACCATAGTAGCTAAACCACCAGGCAGGGTGAACGAACTCAATTTTACGACCGAAAGAAGAGACTGGTGGTTGAAAGCAGTGAGGAGTGAGCAGGGTTTAGACAGCATAGGCTCGGATCATTAATGGTAAATTACGCTTTATGAACAAATTATAAAGTTAGCCAGTTAATATATACATAACTAGCTGGCCTAATGTACATCTATGTGCATTATCTTAATGTTAGAAAGTTAAAAGTGAATTAAACGCTTGGTTTAGCTAACGTTAGTAGCTATATAATTTGTGTGAACGACTGCTACGCCTGCGAAACATTAATGTTAACCTAATGCGATACGTCAAGCATATTGTGAACATCAAAACAGTGTTCATTTGAACTATTATTACATTGCTAGGGGTGCTACGCTGTACGATGTCTCACAAATAGATTGGATAAACTGTAAACATTAGCTACCTGTGCTGGCCAGGCAGGGTTCGAGCAATATGAGAGAATCCAGAAGAGGGCGAAAATAAAATGTAACGTTACGATAGTAAGCACCAAATAACAATGTATTTGAAAGTAATAATTAAAGTAACGGTAAATGTACTTTATGTGTAGAACTGATTTGCCTTTTATGGTGTCTACAACTGAAGTTCCCTATCGGGAAAAAAAGTTATTATATTCTATCCATCGAGCTAAAATGTTTTATTGCTGAAGTAGGCTACTGTAGCCTACCTAACATGTAACGTATCGCTTTGCTCCCATATTAACTGCACAAGCACTTTACTTACCAAGGTGGTATACTACAAAGCAGGATTACTGAGTTAGTACTAGCTGGATAACTCAATAAAACACAGAACAGCTCTTTCTACTTCAGCCCATGCATGTTATCTTACTTCGTACGTATACCCCCGCGATACTCCTTATAATATTTGTTTATGTTGGTATTATTAGAATAGAATATAATAACTTTTATTTCCCGCCAGGGAACTTCAGTTGTAGCCCCAGCAACAACAAAAAAGACATAGACAGTGGGACCCACAACACACAAACAAACATATCAAACAAAGATATCCAACAGAATCATTACATCAATCAAGTGAATGAAAGTGCAATACAGCCATGATTAAAAATGGCCCCCGCTGTCCCGAGATGTCCAGTGTCACCAAGCAGTCCAACGCACAAACTCCACATCCACGAATTTCCTCCATACATGCAGTGCCGCGGTCTCTGTACACCGCCAAACTGAGAAATTGTTTCGTTATGTTGTGCACTGTATATTTTGTATATTGCTGAGCTACCTGTAAGCATTGCGTAAAGCTAATTCCGATGATGGCAATAAAGGGAAATTAAGCAACCTCCCGATTAAATGTGATAGCCTATTAGTTTGGTTTGCATAACGTTATGGAACACCGGCATTTGGTCTTCCAGTATGGTTGTTGGAGTAAAAAGTGGGCGTGTCTGGCCAAATTGTGACGTAGGTGACAGGCCTCTATTAACCAATTGCTTTGATTGTTCAACAGTGAGCCTGAGAACCTATAAAAAGGAGCCTTCTGGGAGTTGAGAAGAGAGAAAATGACTAATGACTGGCGGTTTGTGTGTGTTTGGTTGGTTTGTACATCAAAGAAAGGAGACGGAAAATAAAAAACAAGCTTGGGGCTGGACTCTGATTATTCACGCGAGCGGTACGGCTCACTTCGCCACAACACCTGTTTTACCTTTTTGAAGTTTCTTTAAGTTCAAGTTTGAACCATTTATTTATTTTTACGATGAATCATAGTACATGCCGTCAGTAAGCTAAGCGACATTTAACTACTTAGTGCAGATAGTCTATTTTTTCTCGCCTGCGAGACAGTTTTACGCAACTGAGACACGCGTTGCTCCTGCAGCCAAACTATTAGTGGAAAACCCAAACGCGGTATTTTAACTTTATTGGTAGACGATTCACGACGATTTCTGGCCAATGCGTAGTTTCTAAGTGTCACTATCTTTCCGTAGCAAGTCCATTTAACAAGCACTCCCCACCCAGCCTATACCTACCCATGCGTGACATAGTGGGCAATAGCGTCTATGTTGGGAGTTCATAAATATATGTATTCATCATATAAGATCAGAATTCCGTCCAGCAACCAGATAAACCCACCAATAGCCCGACCGTATGCAAATACAGCGGTGCAAATCGCTGCTCAATCAATACCGACATAAACAAGTGAAATCATACAATGCCATTCTACTATCAATATCTGCTATTAAATATGGAATTCGTGTGCAATCCTCCCGTGGATTTAAGCGTAGATATGTCCCTTTCAATATTCCGTGGTCATTTATTGTCTTGGACAATCCGTTTGAAAAATACACAGCGCATTGGAACACTATTAGACAAACGAAACTATCTCTGCGTAACCCCCCCTCCCTGATAGCACTGCTGTGACGCTTTCAATTTTATTCTGGTTTGATCGACAATTGTTTTATCCAATAGAAGGCACGACAAGCTTCCCAAAAAATATTTACATGTGTAATTGAAAGCTTGGATTAACTATTTAAGGGCGAGCGTAACTGCAATACTTGTTATATCACGACAACTTTACGCTGGCATGCGCAGATGACGCATTTGGTTTGGTTTGACGCGTTTGGTATGACGCAGTTGGTCTTACGCTATAAAACGGCGCGCAACTTTGAAGAGACTTTTTAGTACTTTTCCCCCGAAGTCGGTCAGAAGAGGACAACAACAGAGATTCTTCTAATCCCTGTAGCATAGATTCTGTGGAAGAGGTGCCTATCAATATGGGGAAGATATCCTCCTCGACATGTAAGTATTACTGCTTGTAATATTTTGAGTATATACATTCGTTTTTCCACTGCGTGCTATATTTTTGTATTTGCATCGGTCGTAATAGACCACTGTTAGCCTGCTAATAATGCTGAACATATTTGCAAACACACTTTTTCAGACTCCACCTTGAATAACTACATGTATACGGCAAATTATATAGTACGTTCTTTCCGTTTATTTGTTATTTTCTATTTGGTTTAGCTATCTCATAGCTTAGAATGTATAGCTGACTGTATTCGGTTGATGACTAGCGATTCTACGTTGTGAGAAAGTAGCGCTTTCGTGACTTTGCTTCGTAGATTGTGTCTATGACCTTCAATATGCACTTATTGTACGTCGCTTTGGATAAACGCGTCTGCCAAATAACTGTAATGTATTGATACTATTGTGTTCGTGCCGTTCCCGTAGTGGCTCGTGGTGGCCTGCTTTGTTAGAATTCATAGCATTCACAATGAAATAGCGTCTTTTAGCGCTGTTCTGTTTGGTTGCTCAGTCGTAAGTTATAAACTCCTCAAAAAAAGTTCGGAAACGTTATTTCGGTCGATTATTCCTCCCCTTTAATAATACCAATTGGTATTGTATTTTATATCGTTGGAAAGCCTGATTAGTCACCTTTACAACGAGGTACAACTTGTAAGGATCGTGCATTCGTGGAATGAGCAACACAGCTAACCGTGTGGGTAGCGGCCCAAAAAAATGTGCCAAAATGCCCTGCAATATTCTTCTGTTGGTATTCACTCTCGTTTTGAGTTGCTTGGTGGACTGGATGATTGCACTCTCCCACAGTAATAAGGAAAAAACAACATATATTGGCCATTTTTACACTTTATTCATTTTACACTGTCAGGGACCTCAGTAGCGTGTGGAAGATCCATACGCAGCCACAACAGCTTGGCACCTCCTCCTCATGCTGGTCACCAGCCTGGTCACACACTGCTGTGGGATGGCATCCCATTCCATCCCACTGGCATACACCTGGCAGCACTTGAAGCTCAAAACGAGAGTGAATACCAACAGAAGAATATTGCAGGGCATTTAGGCACATTTTTTTGGGCCGCTACCCACACGGTTAGCTGTGTTGCTCATTCCACGAATGCATGATCCTTACAAGTTGTACCTCGTTGTAAAGGTGACTAATCAGGCTTTACAACGATATAAAATACAAAACCAATTGGTATTATTAAAGGGGAGGAATAATCGACCGAAATAATGTTTCCAAACTTTTTTTGAGGAGTTTATTTTATGCCTCGATTTGCCGTGAAGCTAGAACATTGGTAGTGTTTTCCGATATTATTTTATTGTATTGTAATTTCTTTGTGCATAATGTACTCTATGGGGTATTAGTATATCCATGGGTGATGCTTTTCACTTAGGGAATGGAAAATATGTATTCAAATGTACTGTGTCCAGATGTGTGCAAGATGAATGTAAAATAAATAAATAAAATAAATAAGCAACAGTTGTGAAACACACTACAGAGTAATGCCATCCTAGAGCACGCAACAAAATATAACATAATGTAGCATACAGAAGAAAGTGTTTACTGAAGTACAAGAGTGAATGATTTCATATTTAGCTGTGTGTACCACAGTGTTATAATGCTTCTGCATTATGTAATTTGTTCCTATAACATGCTTGACCCTCCACCTCTGCCACTCCAGCAGTGCCCTCTACTGTTCAGAGTGAAGCCACTGCAGGACCAGATCCTTCCAGCATACTGAAGACCGTGCCATTGATGAGTGCATGTTGCCCACGAAGGCACCGCACAGGATGAAGCAGTATATGAAGGATCATGGTGAAAAAATGCCACACTTGGCATCAAACACTGAACTGAAACTGTGCAATATCAATGTTTTCATCCATTAAGTGATCGTAAGGTAAAATGTATATGCTTTATAAAGGACAAAAGGCTTTTTAATAATTTCTCGGAGAGGTTTTGGGTAGGTTATTGGACACCTAGATATCCACCCCCCTGTACTGATCCAAAATAATTCCCACATGAAAATGATACAAAGGTGAGTTAAATGAGTCAAAACGGTTGATTTGCACTGAAATGTATGATTAGTTTAAGATTTACAGCTATTCACATTTTAGCCAATTTGGATAGGTTTGGAGACCCTGGGTACATCAGGCTACACTGCTTACATTTCGTGTCATAGATCTTTAGTAGTTCTGTATATCACCCTGCGATTATTGAATGCTTGTGGACAAGGAGTTTATGATCCAGGAAATGTGTAGTTTTACCTGTTTCACTTATGTACCTCTCAGTATTTTGAAGAAATATATATTTTGTAGCATTTTTAGCAAAGTTTTGCTTGCATTTCCGGCACTTTATTTTGACCTTAAATTCTGAAAATAAACAAATCTAAGTTTGTACAAAAAATGGTACACTGGTTTTGTTTCATTTAAGCCATTTACCAAGTTTATGTGATGCTCACACCTGGAGTTATAAAGCCTTAAACAGAGTACCCCCATGATTTACCAAATATGCCATCTGCACTAAGGGGTTAAAAAAAAAATTTGGCTAATTACTTGGTATCATTCACTTTAGCTATGTTAAGGCATGTCTTAACATAGCTAAACCAATACTAAATGTTTGTATTTATTTGACATTTATCTGATAATTATCGTTATTATAATATGCCGTTGGCATGCTTTGCGGTTTTTGTATTTTAGCTAGGCTATAATTGCATTAGTTCTGGATAAACTTGATCAAACTTGTTTTCACTTTCCTACAAATTAACGTGTCATATGCTTGTATTTACGGTTTTGATAAAGCATGCAAGTTATTGAAGAAACGTGTCTGTCACATCCTATTACTTTGTTTCAGTATAGGCAACCTCAATGTAGGGTTCAGTGTTGTGCTGAAGTGATACATTGTATTCAGTTTTGAAATTGTTCTGCTCCCTGGCACTTAGGCATACAGCGCAGCCCATAGCATAGGCCTACCATAGACTAATTGGCTATCTTAATTTTTTTTGATAGTGACGTCATACAAAACTGCCCCTCCAGAAATGTCAGGCTA
Source organism: Ilyophis sp. 1 JC-2022 (assembly GCA_022702515.1). NCBI lineage: Eukaryota > Metazoa > Chordata > Actinopteri > Anguilliformes > Synaphobranchidae > Ilyophis > Ilyophis sp. 1 JC-2022. The sequence continues at coordinate 53,279,116 of CM040394.1, read as the reverse complement.
AAATCACCACTGGGTGTATTAGTTTTCAACGCCAGCGGCACGGTTTTCATGCCAAAATTGAAATGTAAACGAGCCCATTGCATTTAGCTTTGTCAGCATAGCATGGCGCACGGAACGTGACACAATTCAAAGCAATCCTCGTGATTGCATTAATTGACCTGCAAAGTGGTCTGTCATTGCATTTCAACACCAGCTGTGCGGTTTCCGTGTAATTTTTTTTATGTAAACAGGGCCAATTGCATTTCGCTCAGTGGCCACTGCGTCCCGCACGGGACGTGACAAAATTCAAAGCAATACTCGTGATTGTATTTATTGACCTGCAGAGCGGTCTGCCATTGCATTTATCGAAGTGCTCCGCCTTTTCAGTGACAAAATTAAATGCAATCCAACTGTCCAATCATATTCTGTGGGGCGGGGTGGGGGCTTATGTAAAAGCAAACGCAGATATGTAGTACATTTCACAATGTGTTGCAAAAGCGATTGCATTTAATTAAGTCACTAAAAATCTTCCATAAAGAGAAAGAAAAAAGCTTGCCTTTGCCATGACTCGCTCAAACCCCTCCCCCCTCACAATGGCCCAGTCCAACGGGGAACCTTTTAAACACCACTTAAATAGTACCAAACAAAAAAAGCCAGGGAAACATAATATTTTTAATCTTTTACTTTATCACAAAAATCCACAAGCCACCAAAAGGTCATTCCTGAATATAACTGGGCACGGTTATTTCATAAAAACTATAAAATGCACACCAGTCACAGAGTAAGGATGGAGAGTTTGGCACTCAGGCAGACAGTTTGGCATCTGAAGGGGTCTCAGCTCGCCCACTCATTTTTTGGGCTGAGCATAACCCTGCAGGCGGTGGTACTCCTTCAACCTGTGACACAGACGACAGGGATTATTATGTTATTATTATTATTATTGTGCCTTATCCAGCCCCATATTCACTGAGAGCATCACACACCTGACGGCATTGACCTTGATGAATCCCGATGCATCACAGGGGTCGTAGTCTCCTTGCACATCCATGCTGGAAGGTTAAAGGTCAGAGGTCAAAATATATTTCCAACAATAGGGCTGCAATCCACATCCCAGAACATTTATTTACAGGCAAGAAAATTACAGTCAATGTTTGCCCTTACCTGAATAGCATATTGTTTGTTGCAAATGAAAAAAACTGCCTGATTTTTGTGGGGAAAACGAATTTGCCTCAGAGAAGTGAAGCACCGTTAACCTCCCCGTGACCGTCTGACTGAGCGGTGTCTCCACTCTGGAAGAGCACTCTCGGTCAGTGTGCCTCTTTCAATTGTATCCTATTCTCTTCAAAAAAACGGCAGTTGAAAAGTGGACAACACCGTGACGTTTTATTTCGAGACCTTTATTCGAGACGGGCCTTATGACGACAGCACAATGCTATTGTGCTCTTCAAGGCTACAACCCCTTTGTTCCTGATCCCCTTGTGTGTCTCGGGCAGACAGTTCACAGCCCAGAACAGACCGCTGCAGTCCAACAAGAGCCACTAGTGGTAAAACAAAGATACTGCAGGTTCTTTGGGGGAGCCGCTCAGGTTGCTAAGAGCCGCTCAGATGGATGTGGGCATTTTACCCTGGTTGCTGGGTTACATAGACTCTGTTGACTATGTTATATCCCTTATTATGGTTGCAAGAGCAATGCCTACAAACACAATTGAGACAGATTTTAAATCAAAATCCTGTCGCACACTGAAAAATGTACCCACTGACACACACTGAAAAATGTACCCACTGACACACACTGAAAAATGTACCCACTGACACACACTGAAAACTGTACACACTGACACCTCACCTGACGAGCTCCTTGTTGTAGAGCGAGCGTGGCGACTCCCGACCCAGGATGTACACCTGGCCCTTGAACACAGACAGCTGCACCTTGCCCTCCACGTTCTCCTGGGACTTATCAATGCAGTGCCGGACGAAGGTGCATTCCGGGCTGTACCAGAACCCTGCGGACGGACACGGACGGATGAGGTGAACGCAACGGCTGGGACGAAGCAGAAGGGAGGAAAATTCCGGTCACAGCCAGGTTCAGACCGCAGGCCCATTACTCACATTCTGTACCCAGAATGACTCTTTCTCCCATATCACATTCACTGATCTTCAGCCACTACTGTACAGCAGTTTCCCTTTGTAACTAATTTATGACATAATAGGGAGAGCTCGGTTGGGGTTCGTTGTTAGTTTTTACATGTTAAAACACAATCTTCGACTGTCTCGTTCTCCGCCATTCCAGGTTGGATTTTCAAAAGATTTGGCAGGGTAACTCATCACACCGATATCTCATCACAAACCAAAATTGGGAAATATTAGTTCAGCCATTTTCATTCATGCCCCGCATCTCGAGAGTGGCTGTCTAATGGACCCCCTCACCACTGCTGTCCGGCTTCCTCTCCATCGCTGCTTGCCCCTCCCCACCTCCGCTGCCCGCTGCTCCCACCGCCATCGGCGCCCGGTTCCCCACCATCATTGCCGCCACATCTGGACTGTCATCTAGCTGCTGCTAATTCTAGTAACAAGGACATTGGCTGTTTTGACCATGCTGGTCATTAAGCCCTAGACCCTGAGCCGACCAGAGGAGGATGTGTTCCCCCTTGAGTCTAGTTCCTCCCAAGGTTTCTTCCTATTTACACCAGGGAGTTTTTTTTGCCACTGTTGCCTTTGTTATTCCTTTTCAGTGAAGTTTTTCACTAATCACAATACACTGTACTACATAGAGATCAACTCCAGTTGTTGGGGACCATAATGTTTTCTGATTTCTTCTTATACATTTGTTCAAGTGTACTCACTTACTGACATAACAGCGACATGTAATTTGTGATTTATTAGCATTTCATAAAAATATGACTAACAGGCAATTATTGATTGGCATAATTATAAAGAAAAACAAGTCATCATATAAAATGTATACATGGCACAAGATTCACAAAACAGCATAGATAATCAGGTTAGGAACAGAGGTTGAGGTTTTGCATAGCAAACATGTGGCAGGTGTTTAATGTTTTCTGGGAAACTGGTGTTTCCGATATTTTGTCCACCACCTGTAATTCAGTCAGTACATTGCATTGCACCACAACAAACATAATATCCAGCTAAACCAACATAATTTGCATGCTAGTTTCATACTGGCACCGGCCAAAATAGCTAGCTACTAGTAGCCTGGTTGCAGTGGCGGGCCGTGCATTTCACACCTAGGCCTTCAGTGATGTCCTACACAGTCCTACCTGAATTATTCCACCTCTTAATACCATCATTATGACGCCATGACTCTAGAAACTATACATTTAGACAGAAACGCAGTATAACCGGGCGTTGCATCACCTTAACATAGTCAAGTACAACAGTTATATTCATATTTCCGAAGCATTTATAATCAATAAATCCGCATTTACAATTAAGAGTGTTAAACTACCAGCTTTAAGATCGCTTGGATACTGTCAACACTTTAAAATAAAAGGCGCTTTTAAGGGATTAGTCTACAAAGTTTTATTAAGTCCACCAAAAGTATGTTAGCTTTAACAAGTTTGTTCGCTAAACAGCGCATTGTCGCACCCAAAGCAGTTTCATGTAAGAAACGTGACGATAAAGACACATAAACTATTCACTGAAAATAAAAGAAAACAAACAAATAATTTGCATTTGTTCATAAGGATATATTTGCGACAGTGGTGAAAGTGTATTCCTAGACTTGAATGTCCACTTTGACTTGCTAGCGAGGGTTGGCCGTTCCATTATGGCCGTCTAGCTTTTCTTGAAAAGTTCGTCTTGAAAATGACGTTGTAATTATATCTGCGACCAAATCGATCTCTTCTCCTTCAGCCATTGTGGGTTGAAAAAAAACAGCTTGTAGAAATCTACACAAATGAGCTCATTCAAGTTCAGTTTGCTTGCTCTGCGATAGCTCTGCCTCTCAATAGTGCGTATCCAATCAAAATACGTGCACGTGCTGACGTTATCGTACGCCTGCTAGCTGGCCCCGGTGTCGCCAAGTCGAAATCTGATTGGTTAACACCACAGGTTTGTTTCGGTTCACTTTAAGCTACAGGCGCCCGCAATGTCGATTCTGAAGGCCTAAGGGCAGATTTCTTGGACCCTGGCAACACATTATGGCTGAAATATGATTGGATAAAAGCTCTAACATAAAGGCCAGCCCTCCAAATCTCGATCTGAGGCTGGAAGCAGCGCAACCAAGAGGAAAGCTATGAAATGAAGAGAATAGACTATGGGGAATAATTTAATACATATTTGTGGAAAAAATATATCAAAATTAAATTTATATTCTGATGATGTTTAGGCCAGCAGAGAAGGCCTTGCTGGCCCTGACGGCCCGCCACTCCCTGGTTGCCACCACCATCGTCATGGACCACACACACAGCCCCATGGCATTTGTTTAACAACTAGCCTACTTGATTTGAATTAATCCAGCATCGTGTATCTGTATGTTGTCAGCGTTATCTGACAAAACTGGTTTGATGGCCAGTTTTGCCACACTGGTGCAACTAACCTTATATTAATCACAAGAAATATATATATAGTTACAGTTAAATGAAGTTTTAAGGGCGTGTCTTTTCAGGCACTTTTATGATCCCGTTTTTGAGTTATTGCATAGTGAATTGAAAGCTCTCTGGGCAGTTTTGGTGTTATTCATTGACGTATTCCGAAGAATAATGGGGAGATAACAGTAAAAATTGTAAAAAATATTCCCAAATCACCTGCGGTAAAATGAAACTGGTCTAAAATCTCTTGGTGGCTGAATTATGAAAATTAATGCACATAACTGTAATTGAAGTGTAATAGAACCGAATATTTAAGTATCAATCTAATGTTAGCCAGAGGTTGAGATATTGTAAACTAGTTGCCTAGCTAGCTATGGTGGACTTTATAATTCAAACATTTTTTAGGATTTGTGACAGTTATTTTCATGTAATGTCATGCGAGTATGATTTGGTGAATGATTTCAATACAGAAATATTTGTTCTTATCAGTGGGCAAAATGCACCTTTTAGCCACAGGGTGGCAGTCTAAGACTACAAATGGAAATGGGAGCTATTACTTTCAATTCATCGGAGGCGGGAGATCTTACTCTCAGACTTAATTGGCTGCAAAAAACATTAATATTAATGAAATAATCAAGGATTCCTCAAGAAAGCTAAGAAACGGCAGATTTTTGTAAGGTAAAACAACTGGGATTTAATACTCTGGAGCACAGCAGTCTAGCCTACCGATTTAAGCACCAAAAACATTTCTGTTGAGTTGTAGTTAGACTAGCTATATTCACATTGCATCGATTTTATATGAATAAATTACTCTATTGTATCTATTCTATAAGTTACCATTGCAAATAGAGAACGGTAACGTAGGCTATTTTACTGTGTAAATAGCCTAATTAATGACTGAGATGTCATTCGTATTAGCTTGAACACTTAGCAATGCATTTGCCACGCTACCGTCTCCCGTTATTCTCGCTTTGAATATGCATTAACATTAGCCTGAGAGTCACAGATTATTTATAGTCTAGGCTACGTTGTGTATTATATTGTATTATCTGTCCAGTTAGCTGTGTCTTGCATTATTCTAGCTGACTGGACCAGTGATACAGCTCACTTTGCTTAATTTGACCCATTTTAATCTGTTTTGTACCGTTCTGTATAAAGCTTTATAACTTCAAATATCAATGGAACACAAACACCAATAATAGCTTAAATTAAAAAAGACCCTGGTACCATTTATTATAATGCTTTAAATAAAATTATAAGTCAGATGTAAATTATGGGCAGTGAATGCACAACCCCCGGTGAAAAACAAAGTTCCACCACTCTAGTTTACAGTGAACACCTAAGAGTCAAATAAGTGAATAAGGTTAAACTATTAATTTAATCCTTTGCAAACCTCCTGTCTGCATGTGTACAAAATATGAAAGTGATATGTATTCCTGATAACTATAGATTTAAAGTATGCAGAACAAGCTGTAATGTTGGCCTAAAAAACTAAATCACGTTGGGAGAACTAATAATTTGCTATTCATCTCACAAGAGGTGAATGCAACATAAAATAGTGAGTCGTACAAATTCCATATGGCAAGTTTTGCAACAAAGAAAATTTAGTTGGATGGGTCATTAGCTTAATTGAGCCAACTAAAAGTTCTGCATTCAGCTTTTTAACATTTTAAAGTCGGGCAAACTCAAAATGTCAAAATAATTTTAAGCGACACAAACTTAACATGTGCATGTAGTCAGTGACCAAATCATTTTTACGTTGACTGAATTAAAAAGAAAAGACCTTGAGAGAAATCGTGCCACAAATGGCTGGCTCACGGTTTCGGTTCTTCTGCTCCAGCCACGAGGCGTCCTCAGGTACAGCGTTGCCAGATGGCAAATATGAAATTATCATACGGGGGTCTTAAAATTATGTTTGTTTTTTAAAAAATGATCATACATAGACGAACAAACAGACAGTATCCATGTAAATATGTATTCTAAGCAATAACCTTGTAAAATATGTTCTGACACTATATAATTTCAGCAAATTAATATTAGCAGTAGGCTAGGCAAACAAGGGGAAAAAATGTTTTGCGTACGTAGAAGCAGAAAACTTACTAATGGCCTACTGATGACTTGGATTGGGTGCACCTTGATACATCATACACAGCTCCAGGAGTGTGTATGATCACATTCAGATCTAGGATCAGATACATCATACACAGCTCCAGGAGTGGGTATGATCACATTCAGATCTAGGATCAGATACATCATACACAGCTCCAGGAGTGATCACATTCAGATCTAGGATCAGATACATCATACACAGCTCCAGGAGTGATCACATTCAGATCTAGGATCAGATACATCATACACAGCTCCAGGAGTGATCACATTCAGATCTAGGATCAGATACATCATACACAGCTCCAGGAGTGATCACATTCAGATCTAGGATCAGATACATCATACACAGCTCCAGGAGTGATCACATTCAGATCTAGGATCAGATACATCATACACAGCTCCAGGAGTGATCACATTCAGATCTAGGATCAGATACATCATACACAGCTCCAGGAGTGATCACATTCAGATCTAGGATCAGATACATCATACACAGCTCCAGGAGTGTGTATGATCACATTCAGATCTAGGATCAGATACATCATACACAGCTCCAGGAGTGGGTATGATCACATTCAGATCTAGGATCAGATACATCATACACAGCTCCAGGAGTGGGTATGATCACATTCAGATCTAGGATCAGATACATCATACACAGCTCCAGGAGTGGGTATGATCACATTCAGATCTAGGATTAGATACATCATACACAGCTCCAGGAGTGTGTATGATCACATTCAGATCTAGGATCAGATACATCATACACAGCTCCAGGAGTGTGTATGATCACATTCAGATCTAGGATCAGATACATCATACACAGCTCCAGGAGTGTGTATGATCACATTCAGATCTAGGATCAGATACATCATACACAGCTCCAGGAGTGTGTATGATCACATTCAGATCTAGGATCAGATACATCATACACAGCTCCAGGAGTGTGTATGATCACATTCAGATCTAGGATCAGATACATCATACACAGCTCCAGGAGTGTGAATGATCACATTCAGATCTAGGATCAGATACATCATACACAGCTCCAGGAGTGTGTATGATCACATTCAGATCTAGGATCAGATACATCATACACAGCTCCAGGAGTGTGTATGATCACATTCAGATCTAGGATCAGATTTCCCAAACTCAATTTTAACTTGAGCCATTATACAGTAAAAAGCTAAACTGATCCTGAATCAGAAACCAGGGGCAACTTTGTAACTTTATACAGTTGTGTTAAAATAAATGGCAGTACAACATCAGTAACCTGATGGACCGCTGTTATTAGTAGTAGTGATATTTCTGCGTGGCAAATAATTTACTTGTAGTGTAATAGAAAAACAACAGACCCAACTGTCATGACATGCACGCTGCTGAATTGACTCATTCATTGAAAGGGGCGTGTTAAAAATAATAGCAGTGTGGAGTTTAATTAAATAATTAATTCATTCTGTGAAAAAACAGGTGTCATTAATTGTCCTTTATTAAGGAAGAAGGGAAGCAAATGTTTCACACATTGTTATAAAATATATTTTCTTTTGAATTGCTAAGTAAAATGAGCGATTCTAAACATTGTTCGGAAGAACAACGTAATTTGATTAAAAAGTTGATTGGAGAGGGGAAAATGTATAAAGAAGTGCAGCAAATTATAGGATGCTCTGCTAAAAAGATCTCAAATGCTTTAAAATGGCAACAAAAACCTAAAACACGCGGAAGAAAACGAGCAACTAGTTAAAACGGATCGAAGAATAGTCAGAATGGCAAAGATTCAGCCAATCATCACCTCCAGAAAGATCAAAGATGATCTAAAATTACCTGTCAGTGCTGTTACAGTCAGAAGACGTTTGATTGAAGCTAAGCTATCAGCAAGAAGCCCCCGTAAAGCACCATTGTTGAAAAAACGGCATGTGCAGAATCGGTTAAAATTTGCCAAGGAACACATCGATTGGCCCAAAGTGAAATGGCGTAACATTCTGTGGACTGATGAGAGTAAAATTGTTCTTTTCGGGTCTAGTGGTCGTCGACAGTACGTCAGATGACACCCGGGTACGGAATTCAAGCCACAGTACACTGTGAAGACAGTGTACATGGTAGCGCAAAAATCATGGGATGGGGAAACTACGGTGTTGGGCCTATTTATCATATACCAGGGATAATGGATCAGTTTGAATACATCAAAATACTTGAAGAGATTATGTTGCCGTATGCCGAAGAGTAAATGCCCCTGAAATGGGTGTTTCAACAAGACAACGACCCCAAACACACAAGTAAGCGAGCAACATCTAGGTTCCTGACAAAAAGGATTGAGGTAATGGAGTGGCCAGCTCAATCCCCCGACCTCAACCCCATTAAAACTTGTGGGGTAACATTAAAAATGCAGTTTCTGAAGCAAAACCCAAAAATTCACAGAAACTGTGGAATGTAGTTTGTTCATCCTGGGCTGAAATACCTGTTTCTAGGTGCCAGAAGTTGGTTGACTCGATACAACGCAGATGCGCAGCAGTTATCAAAAACAATGGTTATGCAACTAAATATTAGTTCAGTCATTTAAAGAGAAGTTAAATCTTGAAAAATGTCTTCAGTTTATACAGTAAGTGTTTGAGTATGAAGAGAAAAATGTCGACACTGCTATTTTTTTTAACAGATTAATATTCCTTTTCTTTGCTTCCTGTAAAAGAATAACGCAGACTTGATCAAATTTGTTAATGCTTTGATTTGGAATTGAATGTGTAATGTTTCTACTACATTTGAAATATGGAACTAAAAGCTATTAAAAAATATTTGCACTTTATTCACTTTTTTTAACGCACTGCTATTTATTTGAACACCACTGTATATCATATATATAGCATATAGAAATTACAAAATTATCCTACATCTTGGTACTTTTTGGAATTATTGATCGACAAAATTATGGCACAAATACGATAATAATTGTACATCTGGCAACGCTGTTCGGGTAACGTAGAGAAGTGACTTTTGATGACGTGACTACACAAAAATTTGATTTGTAATTGATGTTGCGTCCGGACAACATAGTGGATCGTATTTGCTGAACGTCCATTTTTGACTACTGAGCAAGTCGGACCAATTGGCTTCGGACTAGGTTCGGAAGAAGTGGGTTGCACCAATCGGAAATGCTAGGTGGAGGCTGGGAAGAGGGTGGAGGTGTCATCATGGAAGCGAGTTCATCTGAAGACGACGAATGGAGCAGTGCAGGGTAAGGCGAATAGAAAATGTAGGGAAAAGAACGAGAGTGGCAGCGAAGATAGGCAAAATAAGAAACCGCATCTGAAAGAAAGGCGGACAGATGACAGAGAGGGGTTTAAAGTTATCTTTAAGTTTAAAACAACTGGAGGTGTGCCAAGATAACTGCATGATGCTACTGATAGGATATTTCGACAAGGTAGGACAATTCGACAGAACACCGGCGCGGGTACAAGCACCTGCAGTGCAGGCCGACTCTATTTTGATTAAGAAGGTAGATTTCCTTGTGTTTATTGTAGATGTAATGCACAGTGCTAAAATAGCCAAAACCAGATCTGATTTAATCCAGCTTGTGGCTAGGGCAGCAGAGCGGCATCTGAAAATTGACAATGTTTCCCCAATCTTTATTTAATGCCCTGAAGGAGGCAGAGGCACAGCTACTGGCTTCTCAGAGGAGCGCGGGTAGGAGAAGTAGTAAATTATGTTTTTATTACATTTTACAATGGAATGCGAGGAGCCTAATAGGGAATGGGCAAGAATGAAAAAAATGTGTGTCTAACTTTGAAACCAAGCCTGAGATTATTTGTGTGCAAGAAACTTGGTTAAAACCGTGTCTGGATTTTATTATACCAGGGTATGTGTCTATTCGCAAAAATAAGATAGATAGGTCAGGGGGAGGGTGTATTACGTTCTTTCAGATGGCAGAACTGGAACGGTTAGTTGGAGGGTTGAGGAGACCTGTTTTATGGGTGGGGGATTTTAATGTACATAATACATTGTGGGGGAGCACAGGGGTGGATGCCAATAATGGAAGGGTGCTGGAGGAGTGCATGGAGTTATTAGATTGAATATGTCTAAAAGATGGGCTGTCCTATGAACTAAACATCAAACAAAAAGTTTGGAAATTTGTGTTTGGTAGATTATTTCTCTGTTGTAACAATGCTTCTTGGTAATACATTTTATACCGTTGGAAAGCCTGTTTATTTCCCTTTTAAATGGTGCCCCATTTGTAAGGAACATGCATTTGTGGGATGAGCAGCACAGCTGAGTATGTGGGTTGCGCCCATGTAAAATTAGCCAAATCTTCTCTGCCAATGCCAAACAGCTTATTCTGCTGTTGCTAGTGACTCTTGTTTGGTGTTGTTTGGTGGATTGGATGATTGAAGTCTATCAGTAACAAGGAAGAAACAAGACATATTGGCAATTTTACAATTTATTAATTTAACAAACAGTCAGGAGCCTCAGTAGCGTGTGGAAGAACCATACACAGCCACAACAGCCTGGCACCTCCTCCTCATGCTGGTCACCAGCGTGGTCACACACTGCTGTGGGATGGCATTCCACTCCTCAACCAGGATTTGTCGCAAGTCAGCCAACGTGGTTGTGTTGGTCACTCCAGCACGGACAGCACGCCAAAGCTGATCCCACAAGTGTTCAATTGGGTTGAGGTCAGGACTGTTGGCAGGCCATTCCATTCTCTCTACTCCCAAATTCTGGAGGTAGTCTCTGATAAACCCCGCTCTGTGGGGGCGAGCGTTGTCATCTTGGAGGATGGAGTTCGGTCCCAGACTGTGGAGATATGGGATTGCCACTGGTTGCAGAATCTCATCTCGATATCTCTGCATTGAGATTGCCCCCAATGATGACAAGCCTCGTTTTTCCAGTGATGGAGATGCCGCCCCACACCATCACACTGCCTCCACCAAAAGGTGTTACTCTATCGATGCAGCAATCAGCATAGCGTTCTCCCCGTCTTCTCCACACTTTGACCCGACGATTCAACTTCCGTAGGCAGAATCTGGACTCATCGCTGAACATAACGTTCCTCCACATGTTCAGGTTCCAGTGCAGGTGTTGCCGACACCAGCGCAAACGGGCCTGACGGTGCAGGGCAGTCATGGCAGGCCTCCTGGCAGCCCTATGAGCCCGGAGATTGGCTGCGTGCAGTCTGTTCCGGATTGTCTGGGCCGAGAGCCGTGTGCCATATCGTCCTGCAAACCTTGACTGCAAATCTGTAGAAGACAGCCTATGGTTCCTAAGTGCTGAAAGGGTGAGGAACCGGTCTTCTTGGGGTGTCGTCTTCTTGGGACGCCCACTTCGCGGTCTGTCTCTGACATCCCCCATTTCATGGAACTTGGCCTTCAGTTTGGAGATGGTACTAGGGCTCACTCCAAATAATGCCGCAACTTGCTTTTGCGGAACACCAGCTTGAAGTTGCCCTATCGCACGGGCCTTATCGAGATCAGACAAACGTGGCATGCCGATTCTTGGAGCAGACACCAATTGACCACTGTAGCAGGGGCCATGCTCACAGGTGCTGCCAATCAGGTGCCAATCAGGCACCTGATTGTCAGCACCTGGGGGTACCGGAAGCTCAAAACAAGAGTCAATAGCAACAGCAGAATAAGCTGTTTGGCATTGGCAGAGAAGATTTTGCGAATTTTTCATGGGCGCAACCCACATACTCAGCTGTGCTGCTCATCCCACAAATGCATGTTCCTTACAAATGGGGCACCATTTAAAAGGGAAATAAACAGGCTTTCCAACGGTATAAAATTTATTACCAAGAAGCATTGTTACAACAGAGAAATAATCTACCAAACACAAATTTCCGAACTTTTTGTTCGATGTTTATTACGACATCTAGATGATGTGGTATTGAATGAGGTGCTGAGCTTGTTTAATACTGTATGGGAGAAGGGGATCTTGCCCCCGGCCTGGAAGCATGCTATCGTAGTACCAGTTAAGAAACCTGGTAAGGAGACGTCCAATCCAGCATCTTACAGACCCATCGCTCTGACGTCAGTAATGTGCAAAGTCATGGAAAGGATGGTGACGAATAGACTGGTGCATTTCCTTGAGAGTCGGCAGGTCTTGGTAGACTATCAAAAAGTGGATTTAGAAAGGGACGGTCCACTATGGATAATGTACTGACACTGGAGAAGAACATAAGGAAAGCCTTGGCATCTAGGGAAGTTGTAATGGCAGTCTTTCTAGATATCAAAAAAGCCTATGATATGCTGTGGAAGGACGGTTTGCTTATTAAATTGTCCAAGATGGGGGTGGGAGGCATCTTAAATAGGACTAAGAATTTTTTACATAATCGGTCCATACAGGTCAGGGTGGGGTCTGAACTATCAGCTACGGTGGGGATTTATAATGGCACTCCCCAGGAAAGTGTTAAAAGCCCAGTTTTATTTAACATCATGATTAATGATATATTTCAGAAGATAGGGCCAGGGATTGGGTGCTCCTTATACGCTGATGACGGAGCAGTGTGAAAAAGGCGAAGAAATGTGAGATTTGTGGGCAGAAAGATACAGGAGGCACTGGGGGTGGTTGAGGAGTGGGTGAACAGCGGGGCTTTTGGATCTCCAGCTCTAAGACTCAGTATATAGTGTTTGGCCGTAAGAGCAAGAAGTGGGATGGGGGACTGACACTGTATGGGGTACCAATTGAGAAGGTGACACAGTTCAAGTTTCTGGGGGTGTGGCTAAAGGAGAGATCGACATGGAAAGTGCACATAGATAAGATAGGAGCTAAATGTGCCAAGAGTCTTAATCCTATGCGCTGCCTAGCTGGATATGCATGGGGTGCAAACAGGGGGACTTTATTACTAATTTACCAGGCAATGATCAGGTCAACATTGGATTACGGATGTTTAGTGTATGGGGCTGCTTCTAAAACAATGCTTAAAAAGCTGGATGTAGTTCAGGCCAAGGCTCTGCGGCTAGCTTGTGGTTCGTTTCGAACAACTGCAATCCCGACCCTTCTCATGGAATCTGGGGAAATGCCGTTACGGCTTAGGCGGATTAAGCTGGCGCTTACATACTGGACTAAATTGAGGGGACGGATAGGGAGGGGCCAGGCAGACAGTATATTACAGGAGTGTTGGGAGCTCACGGGTTGGAACGTGACACGCAGAGGACTGATGGGGCAGGCTCAAGAGTGGGCCGAGCATCAGGGTATGGCGGTAGTGGTGACTGCACCATCAGTAGTGCGGTCTGCAGTTCCAGACTGGCTTCTGCCAACCCCAGAAGTGGATTTTTCTATTCTGGAGGCGGTACATGTAAAGGTAAAGGGGATAAACCCTTATATCAGTTAGTAGATGAGCACATTAAAAGGGGGTGGGATTCCTCTCTCCAGGTGTACACTGATGGGTCAAACAGGCCCCGGATAGTCGAAGAACCGGGTTTGTAGTTTTTATCCCAAAATATGGAATCTCCTTTGGAGAAAGACTGGAAAATAACTTTTCGGTTTTTATGGCAGAACTATTGGCAATTTTGCAGGCGCTGGGGTGGGTATAAGACATGCAACCAGAGCAAGTGGTAATCTGCTCAGATTCAGTAGCTGTGCTAAAGTGCATTCAGTGCAAAGGCGGTCAGAGGCACGTCCAGATCTCATGCTGGACCTGCTGTTGGTCTTGCATAGAGTGTATCAGCTGGGGTGTGATGTATGGTTTCTCTGGCTCCCAGCGCATGTGGGAGTAGAAGGAAACAAGGTGGTGGATAGGGTGGCAAAAAAGGCAAGTTCTCAGGAGCTGGTAGAAATGAGTGTTCTGATGAGAGGGGCAGAAGTTAAAAGCATGGCAGCTGAGGGACTGCGGCTTCAGTGGCAGAGGTAGTGGGAGCAAGAGGGCAGGGGGAAACACCTGTACTTAATACAGCCCAAGGTCCAGGAAAGAAGGGTCTCATAGGGGGCGGGACTTCGGGTGGTGGGAAAGCACTCTGATGTATTGTGTGCTGAATGTAAAGAACTGGAGACAGTTACTCATGTCCTGCTACACTGTATAAATTATCTTGCCTGTTCCCCGCGGCTGCTACACCAGAATTGAGCATGTAAATATATACTTTTTGGTCACCCTAATACAATTGTTTGTTGTCTTGAGAGAGTCTACAGTTGTTAATCAGAGAGCTAGAATTGCTTTATGTGGTTAACCGTAGTGCAGTTTCTGACCTTGTCGGGCAGGCTTCTCTACTTAGAAAGCTAAGGTTAGCTCCTCTTCAGAGCCAGTAACCTACTCCAATCTGCCAAAGTCAGACAGACAAGATGATATCTTATTGGTCGAGAACCACCCATGCGTTGCCGTATTGGATATGTAGTCTGTTAAAGTGGACTACAATTCGAACTACATTCAACTACAGAGTGCATCTAGCGTTGTTGATTTTTTCTGCCGTCGGACTGGTAAAGTATCTTCTTAACATTCGGTTTTAGCCGTGCATTAGGTAATTGAACCGCTTTGTAGTTATTTGTGTAGCTGAGGTAAATAGCAGTAGTTAGCGATTTGTTTAAAGTTGATTTGTAGCTATCATTAAGGCTACAATCTGCCTTTTTTGTGTTGCTAATCTCAACTAGCTTGACCGGAGGGAATATATAGTGTGCTGCCACTCCTTCTACAGAGTGCATCTAGCGTTGTTGATTTTTTCTGCCGTCGGACTGGTAAAGTATCTTCTTAACATTCGGTTTTAGCCGTGCATTAGGTAATTGAACCGCTTTGTAGTTATTTGTGTAGCTGAGGTAAATAAAAACACCTCCCTAACCTGTGGCCATGTCCCTGCTGTTTTTAAGACTGCCCGTGTATCCCCACTCCTAAAAAAACCTTGCTTGGACCCCTCTGATGTCAGGAACTACCGTCCTGTATCTCTCTTGCCCTTCCTGTCCAAAACTCTGGGCTGTCCATAACCGAGCTGTCCATAACCAACTGTCTGTTTTTCTCCACCAGAACAACCTGCTTGACCCCCATCAGTCCGGCTTCAGAACCGGACATTCCACGGAAACTGCTCTCCTGGCCGTGACTGAGGCACTCTCCACTGCCAGAGCCGCATCCCTCTCCTCTGTCCTGATTCTACTTGACCTGTCTGCAGCGTTCAACACGGTCAACCACAAACTCCTGATTTCCACACTTTCTGAGATGGGCATTTCTGGGACTGCCCTCTCCTGGTTTGTATCGTACCTCACTGATAGATCCTACCAAGTCTCTTGGAAGGGTTCTGTCTCTGCACCCCATCCCCTGTCTACAGGAGTCCCGCAGGGATCTGTACTGGGTCCTCTGCTGTTCTCCATTTATACAAAGTCTCTTGGTTCAGTAATCAATTCACATGGCTTCTCATACCATAGTTATGCTGACGATACTCAACTCTTCCTCTCTTTCCCTCCCTCTACCCAACAGGTGAAGGAGAGGATATCTGCTTGTCTGGCTGACATCTCTGAGTGGATGACTACCCATCACCTGAAGCTCAACCTCGACAAGACAGAGCTCCTCTTCATGCCACACAAAACCTCCCCGCTATTTGACCTCTCCATCACCGTTGACGGGACCATGGTGGCTGCCTCCCGCTCTGCAAAGAACCTGGGGGTGGTCCTGGACGACCAGCTGAACTTCAAAGACCATATCAGGGCGACGGCACGGTCCTGCAGGTTCCTCCTGTACAACATCAGGAGGATTCGACCGTACCTGACCACCTATTCCACCCAGCTTTTGGTCCAGACCATGGTCACCTCACGCCTGGACTACTGTAACTCCCTGCTCGCAAGCCTACCAGCCTGCGGGATCCTGCCTCTTCAACTGATCCAGAACGCAGCTGCACGGCTTGTGTTCAACCTCCCGAAATTTTCACATGTCACCCCCCTGTTGAGGTCACTCCACTGGCTGCCAGTTGCAGCCAGGATCAGGTTCAAAGTTCTGACCCTGGCCTACACTGCAGCCAATAGGACAGGCCCTGTCTACCTGCAGGACTTGATCCAGAACTATGTTCCTGCTCGACCACTTCGCTCATCTACTGCAGGGCGACTTGCACTTCCCCCCCTCCGTGTAAATGGCACTCGCTCGTCCCGACTGCGGAGCTTTTCCACCCTAGCTCCCCAGTGGTGGAACAAACTTCCCATTCCCCTACGTTCCATGCCAACCCTGCCTACTTTCCGTCATGGCCTGAAAACGCACCTTTTCAGACTCCACCTGGACTAATACTTATCTAGGACCTCATGGTATGTGTTCTTGTTGAACTGTGTATTCAAGTGTATAATATTTAGAAGAGAATTGTATTAGAGCTGATTTACCCAGTTCACTGTGAACTGCATTGTGTTCATTACTAGGGATAGCTGCTACTGTATGGGAAGAATGTGCTTTCTTATCTGTTCTGTAGTTACTTCGATGACCTTCTGTATGCACTTACTGTACGTCGCTTTGGATAAAAGCGTCTGCTAAATGAATGTAATGTAATGTAATGTAATTAATGCATTACTTTAAAAAATAAAAATTGGAACATGCGATATATGGAATATATCCTTGTACCACACAGGCTAATCCAGGAACGTTTCGGCTCACTCTATAAGTCGGATTTCAAGAAATAGTCAATAGTCTCCGAAGCCCGTTCTATCTTCGATAGGGAATTTACTTCCGAAACCAGACTCCGCCCATGACTGACGTACTCTCCATAGAGTGCTACAGTCATGATGTATTTTTGTCGGCCAATTCGGAGGTTTCTTCCAGGCATGGGTTCCCGGATTCGATGGGGTTAACACGGGGTTTTCGGATTTGTATATAGATCTTATATAGCCCTACATACACGATTTAGGCTGGTCCTTTCTGATGTCACAGGTTGTGTTTTTTTTTGGTTGTTTAAAAAAGAATCCGGGCGCTACTATTGTTCGAAGGCATTAGCTAGCTTATCAACTTAGATATTAATTTAGCTATTCCACCCCCTCCCGTCCACAATCGCCCTACTCTCCCGTTTGTTTGGGCGTGTTTCTGACGGGGAGGTTGATTCACTCAGGAAGGAAGAGTGCATCTTCCTTCCTGTGTAGCAAGAGCAGTTTTAACCGTCCCGCGAAAGGTAGTGTCGTTTTAAGCGTACTCGCCGCTGCTTGCGTGATTTTAATTAGACCTTAATTAGACCTTGTTGAACGCGGATCATACCAATTGCATTGCTAGTTTGTGTTTGTTCTGTGATTGGTTGTTTGTTAGATTTTTAGATTGGATAGGCTGTTAGTTTCAGGGTATTGTGCTTTTTAATTGATAATAATTATTTATCCGTGCTTGCGAAGTGTCTCACACAGCTGTTAGCCAATTGCAATCAGCTGTGTGCATTTCAAAAGACTTCTGGAAGAGCGACACCCAGTTTATGTGTGTTCTCCCTATCCCTGTCTGCTCTCTTCCATTCAGAACCCGCTTCCAACGACGTGGCCCTCCACGGTGACGCAACCCTTCCAACCTCCGCTACCCCTCGCTGACTCCCTGCGAGAACTTCACCGTCGCAGGGGGGCTCTGGAACTGCCAGTCTGCCACACGGAAAGCAGACTTCATCTCCGGCTATGCCTCCTTCCTGTCCCTCCAGTTTCTCGCCCTCACCGAAACCTGGATCACACCGGACAACACGGCAACTCCTGCTGCCCTCTCTTCCTCCTTCTCCTTCTCTCAAACCCCCCGGCCGTCTGGTCGCAGAGGTGGTACTGGTTTGCTACTCTCCCCCTCATGGTCATGCTCTGTTCTCCCCCTCTCTGATCTATCTATTACTAGTTTTGAATACCACTCTGTGTCTATCAATCACCCTATGAACCTGTACATTATAGTTGTTTACCGCCCTCTAGGTCCCCTGGGGTGCTTCCTCGATGAGCTTGACACCCTGCTCAGCTCCTTCCCAGAGGATGGCATCCCGCTGATCCTCCTGGGAGACTTCAACATCCATCTAGATGCCTCCCAGTCTGCGCCCTTCCTACCACTTCTCCGCTCCTTTGACCTCACCCTTAGTCCTAAGAGCAGCTAGTTTAACAGATCATTTGTCTGTCTAAGCTAGCTAGTAACAGTCAGTTAGCAATCCTACACGAATGGTTGTGTAATTTACATTATACAAATGGACAAAGCTAGCTAGCAAATGCATCTGATCTGGCGAGTTAAAACTACACCCCCCCCCCTCCCCCCCAAAAAAAATTTATAAAAAAATATGGACATAAAAAGAGCAAGACTGAAACTTGATTCCAGTCAGCTAAAAATTCAAATGCTTCTGTGTAAGGCCTAAGGGAAATAAATTATGAACGTTCATGTTCAATCACATAATCCAATATACATTATTAATTTTCAAGGTGGTTCACATCACATGATGTGTAGTTCTATCGTGCTCAGTTATGGAAAGCCGTTTTAACATTTATTAGCTAAGTTTGACTATCCGGAATTAATATTACAGATATTAACCACATAATTTTGACTAGTCGTAATTCAATTGTGACTACTCAAAACGACAGTTAGAGATATCTGTAATTCAGTTTTGACTAGTCAAAATATCAGTAGTGATGTCACTGAAAACGACAATCGACTCATCACACATCCTAAATAATAGTTGCATATATCTCAAACGTCATTATGACCAGTCCAAATTATTGTGCATGATGTTGCTCATGCAAGGCTTCTCATTGGATATAGGCCCTTTTCATATTTCCGGGTTGCCAATAATTAACTGAAACTATTGGGAAATTGGTGAGATTTAGTGTTAGGTAAGTAGCTAGCTCTAACTTAGCTACTTACCAAATGCTAAATCTGGCTAATTTCCCCAATAGTTTCAGTGCTCATACCACTCAACAATAACGTTAATACATTTTCACCGGTGAATACACGAGCTAATGGTTTGTGGGAACATTCTCCTCCGCACTCGAAAAATCGGCTTTCATGATCTGTAGCTATGTCTTAATGCCACTTTCAGTGTGAAAATATAATGTTAGTTTGAAGCTTTTAAAAGTAAGATGACAAGATAGCACCGGAGTTTCACATTGTTTGGAAGTTAGCCAGCTTGTCCCCAAACATTGGGTGCTTTTGCGGCTACAAGCTTTTATACAGTCTGTGCTAAGGTAATTATTCGCCTGATTTTACTGGAAAAATGTCTTGGCTTTCATGATTTGTATGTCTTAATGCCAAACTCAGAGTACAAATACAGGTTTGAAGCTTTTAAACATAAGATGACAAGCTAGCAATGGAGTATGTGTCATGATCCCACTTTTTTGTGCACATTTGTTCATGTTTTCTGCGAACTTCGGTTCTGACCCACGCCCGGACATTGACTACGAGCCTGCCTGCCGTTTGTCTGTACCTTTGCCCTCGCTGACAGCTTTCCCTGGATTTCGACCATTGCCTGTGACACCGTTTATGAGACTGCCTTCTCGATTTGGTACCTGTGCTTTGATTGTGGATTTCCTGTGTATGACCATTGCTTGGATATTGATTACGAACTTGAACATTCCTACTAATAAAAACCCTTGCAGGTTATTTATTATATTCCACGTTTCTGAGTTGTGCATTTTTGGTCCAAACCACCTTGTGTCACAGAACAATTTCGCCAGCATGGACCCAGCAGACTCAAACGCTATTCGCTACGCTTTGCAGACCCAAGGCGCCATCGTGCAGCAGCATGCCCAAGGGATTGCTGGAGATGAGAGAGCTTTGTGCGGAGATGAGGAGGCTTGCCATCTCCCTTCGGCCCCATGCCTCTTCACCACCAGCGGCTCAGCTTCCACCTCCACCCTCCTACCCCACGGGGACCTGGCAGTACCGGAAGCCACAACAACCAGCCTCGGAGAGGTTCAGTGGAAAACCGGAGCGATGCAAAGCATTCCTTCTGCAATGTAACATCGTCTTCAGGCAGCAACCTCAGACCTACCATGACGAAGAATGCAAGATTGGGTACGTGATGGACCTACTGAAGCGGAGGGCCTTGGACTGGGCTTCGGCTCGGTGGTCCGGGGGATCTTTCTCCACCAGTTATCCCAAATTAGTCCAGGAGATTCGCAAGGTTTTTGAACACGCCTCCCCACTCCTATGTTGAAGCAGGCCGAGGGTGACGAGTCCATGGATCTCTCTCGAGCCAAAATAAAAGTCACACCTGAGGAACTCAAGCGTCTGAAGGAAACCGGTTCCTGCTATTACTGTGGCCAGCTAGGGCACTCTCTCGAACAGTGCACCCTACGGCCTTAGAGGTCAGATCCTGCTGTTAGGGTGAGATCCCTAACAAGTCAAACCCAAGCCCTCAAGGACAAACATTGACCCTACCTATCTGCCACCTTCCATTTGCCTGAGAGAAGAGAAAAGATTCAAGTTTGGTCCCTGATTGATTCCGGAGCTGACTCCAATTGACGATGGGATGGTGAAGGATGTAGACATTCCGACCTTGCCTCTGGACAGACCGGTAAACGCCCTGTCTCTTGATGGAAAGCCCTTCTTCCACATGAGCAAACTCACTATACCCCTCCAGTTAATTATCTCTGCCAACCACCAGAAGGAAATACAGTTCAAGGATATCTGCTCACCACACGACCCCCTCATTCTTGGACTACCATGGTTACAGAAGCACAACCCCACTATCGACTGGAACACCAGCAAAATACAAGCCTGGAGCCATGAGTGTCACCAAGCCTGCCTGAAATCCGCTCCTACACCTGCTGAGGGCGCCAGTACCTCATCCCAAGCCCTCCCACCCTCCCTAAAGACTGTTCCCACTACCTACCATGACCTTGGGGTTGTTTTCAGTAAGACCCAGGCCCAGACCCTCCCTCCACACCGACCATATGACTGCGCTATCAAGCTGCTACCCGGTTCCACGCTCCCAGCCAGTCGTCCCTACAATGTCTCCAAGCCGGAGAGAGAGGCTATGGAGACATATATTCAAGACTGCCTCGCTAATAGACTCATTCGACCATCCTTGTCACCAGTGGGTGCGAGTTATTCTTCGTCCAGAAGAAAAATGGAACCCTGCATCAATGCATCGACTACAGAGGGCTTAACAACATCACCATAAAAAACAAATACCCACTACCGCTCATTGACTCAGCCTTCCACCCACTCCACGACGCCACTGTTTTCACCAAGCTCGACTGACGAAACGCATATCACTTGGTGCATATTTGGGAAGGGGACGAGTGGAAGACGGCGTTCAATACCCCCCTGGGACACTTTGAATACCTGGTCAAGCTTTTCAGCCTTACTAACGCCCCAGCCGTCTTCCAGGCCCTCATCAATGACGTGCTCCGTGACTTTTTGGGCCGAACTGTATTTGTATACCTTAATGACATCCTCATCTATTCCAAGAACATCAAGAAACATCAAGACCACTTAAGACAGGTTCTCCAAAAATGATTGGAGAACAAACTGTTTGTTAAGGCCGAGAAGTGTGTGTTCCACTCCGACACTGTGGAGTTCCTGGACTTTATTCTGGAGAGAGGGCAGACACGAGCGGATGCCAAGAAGATTCAGGCGGTTACTGACTGGCCCACGCCTGCGACTCGTAAACAACTTCAGCGCTTCCTGTGATTCGCCAACTTCTACAGAAGATTAATTCGCAGCTACAGCCAAGTCGTCACCCCACTCACCAAACTCACGTTATCTGCAATAGCTTTTAGCTGGAGCCCTGAAGCTGAGGGGGCGTTCCAAAGGATCAAGAAGATTTTCTCCTCTGCACCCATCCTCATCCACCCAGACCCCACCGCCAGTTTGTGGGAGAGACGGACGCCTCTGACTCTAGGGTAGAACCAGTACTTTCCCAAGTTTCTCCTACCGACAACCGTCTACACCCTTGTGCTTTCTTCTTGCACAAACTTTCCCCTGCGGAGAGGAATTACGATGTTGGCAACCGCAAACTCCTTGCCATCAAAATGACATTGGAGGAGTGGAGACACTGGCTCGAGGGGTCTGAAGTGCCATTAATTCATAGTTTGGACGGACCACAAGAACTTAGCCTACCTCCAGACCGCTAAGAGACTGAACTCTTGCCAAGCCAGGTGGGCTCTGTTCTTCTGGAGATTTAACTTTACCCTAAACTACCAACTTGGTTCCAAGAACATCAAGCCTGACGCCCTTTCCAGGCAATGGATGGCCTCAAAACCTTGCATTTAATCAATTGTTCTATTTTATTTTATTTGTATAAATGCATCAATTAATTTAAAAATAAACAGTGCTTTGAAAATTGGCAATCTCATTATTGTGGTAACTGGTAAATTATTTAAAAAATATGAAAAGTACTCGTATCGGTACTTGGTATCGGCAAGTACCCAAAAGTGAGTACTCATACTTGTACTCGGTCTTAAAAAAATGGTATCATCCCAACCCTACTTGTGGACACGGAGTTTATGCTCTAGGAAATTTATAGATTTACCTGTTTCACATATGTAGCTCTCAGTATTTCATTCCAAACCAAAGGAAAACTTTTTTTTTTTTTTTCTCCCTAAGTTTCTTTGCATTTGTGGCACTTTATTTTGACTTGAAAATAAACAAATACAAAGTTCGTATTGTAAATGGTACAACAGTCTTGTTTCATTTAAGCCATTTGCCAAGTTTCTGTGATGTTTACATCTGGAGTTATAAAGCCTTAAACAGAGCACCCCCTAAATAGGTGACATAAATTTTCCATCTGCGCGAAAGGGTTAAGGTTTGTATAGTCAGTAGGAAACAAACACACACACTCGCAGACACACACACACACAGCCGCGTATTCATTCTTTGTGGGGACGTCCTAAACCTAACCCTACAATATTGCTTATTGGCTTATTGGTTACACAGGAGAAAGATATGAAATGTATTTTACCAAATGGTGTACGATGGGGTGATCTACAAACAAGCATTTTGCATTTTAAGACAGTGAAATTTCCAATGGACCCTAAAAATGTCATTTTTACATTACAGTTTAAGCATTTGACAGACATTCTTATCCAGAGAGACTTAATAGTCTTACAATTTCTTATGTAAAATCCATTCACACACCTGGATATTTACTGAAGGTCTAATTCAGGTTAAGTTCTGAGCTTAGGAACACAATGACAGCGCCCCAGCTGGAAATCGAACCTAGAACCAAGCCCAGTTCTCTAAGTATTAGGATACATTGTCGCCTCATTTGTTCACTCTTTCTGAATGGAAAATTAACATAAATTTACAGTAGTGTCCTTTACAGAATGTGTGTGTGTCACGTTTGTGTGTGTATGTGTTTGTCTGTGTGTGTCTATGTGTGTGCATGTGTGTGTGTGTGTGTGCGTGTGCGACTCATACCATTATAAATGAGTTCAGAAAACTTGACCCCCAGACCCTGTTTGATCCTCCGGACCTCTCGATCCATGGTGAAAGTCTCTATGTCCAAGTGGGTGTGGTACAGGATGGTGCCCCCTGGAGTCTCATAGATACCTGAGAAGAAAAAGAACAAAATAATATAGTGGCTTGAGGAAATGCAGAGCATCATTTGAGTTTACCCGGTCTTTTTATTTAAAAAAACGTTACTACTGTGCTGTCTGTTTGTCCCTCCTCTGGGTCATCTAGCCTACTTCTCACAAGGAGGTGTGTCGATTCAGTGATCCGTTAACGTTACCGCTGTTATATTCGACAGTCAGACATTCAGCCGTGTTGTGCTGCACGAATTGACAGGCAGGATTCGCTTGTCCTGGATGCTTTGAACGCAGTTCTGATTGCATATGGGAGCAGTTTTCCAGTTCTCCCATTAGCTAGCATGTAACGTTAGCTAACGTTTGCTCGAGCAAGCTAGTAATTTTGTAGATTGCCTATTTAATCTATCCTCAGTAGGCTAGTCTCTCTTAGCTTTGCCTGGGTGTCAGCGTTTCAAAGCTATTTACACTAACATTTTCCCTCGAGCGCAATGGGCCATTCTGATATAGGCTAAGGCTAGGTTAGACTCATTAACAACAACAACAATATGTTTTCACTTTATTCAGTCTGCCTATGTGTATCTGAAATGCTTCAGTGATTAACATATAGCCTACAATACCAAGGTAAAACACCATAGCTTCAGCGCGGTAAACAGTAACTTCACTTTATTCAAGCTATTATGCGTGTGTTAGAAATACTTCGGTGACAGATATTATACAAAGGTATAACACAGGTAACGTCAGCGCCGTAAACAGTAACTCCACTTTGATGCGCAGCAAGCAAAACAAAGGCAGAGTAGCTACCGTAACTCAAATCGAACGTTTCAGAGTGCCGTGAAACAAAGGCAAGGAACCGTAACTGATGTTACGTCCTTCTGCCTTGGCTTCTGTAGCACTTTTGGAAGTTACGGCAAAGACAACCCACTATTTTCTCAAAAAAACAACACAATTGACTCAAGATATTTCTCCACATGATAAAGCGGGTCTTTATAGTTCCGAAAATGTAAAAAACAAATTTTCGACCAAAGATGAAGTTACGCCCTTTTGTCTTTGCACGGCAGTATAGACCTATCCTTTCTATAACTACAGTGCCAACAATTATTCATCCCCACAATTAAGTCGTTATCATCTTCATCACACTATTGTAATGAATTAATTTTGAGTGATTATACAGGTGCAGCTCAAAAAATTAGAATATCGTTAAAAAGTTAAATATGTTTTGTCACTCATGTCAGAAAGTGAAACTCATATATTATATAGATTCATTACACATAGAGTGAAATATTTCAAGCCTTTATTTCTTGTAATTTTGATGATTATGGCTTACAGCTAATGAAAACCCAAATTACCACAATATTCTAATTTTTTGAGCTGCACCTGTATGTGCGAAATGAGTTTGTTTGATTGAGCGATTGATCAGAATGGAAGTTACTGAATAGCGTGTTGGAGGAGAGCAAGACACATTCGCACCTGGGTAAGCTATACCTACTGCCTATTATCTGTTTGTTTATAACTTGCTTCTGAGAGCGACGGATGCCTCTTTCAGCAAGTAGCCGTGTGATATTACCACAGACAACAATAACTTTTACCGAGCTTGTAATTTGTATTCTTATCTCTTCTTCCCCTCAAATGCACAGAAGCTCTCTCACTTCAGAATCTTGCCGATTCTCCATCGTTTCGACTCGTAAACAATGCTGCTTGTTGCTTGACAGAACAGAGGTTCGTTTAGCCTACTGCCAGTTAGCACTAGCGTTACTGGAACCTTTGTACAAAGCGCCGTTGGCATTCTATTGTAACCAATGAGGTTCCTTGATTGAAACCCGGGTCGAATAGCCTGTGCTCCCCCTTTCACACCGAAGCCGAGCCGTGTCCGACCGGTGAAATTCCCGGGTCATGAGCAGGGTCACGGAACCCGGCTCGAATAACGCCGGTCAACCCTTTCACATCAACGGTAAACACGGGAATGACCCAGGTCGTTGCTTCGGTGTGAAAGCGGTAAAATTTATCACTTCAAAACTTGAACAAACTAAAAAAAAATCGCATGCAGTACCCAAATCTTGTGAGGACTGGCTGTAGCTAGTCCACTTTGAGCATGAGCTTTTGTGTGCCCTCTACATTCACAAACAGGTACTGCAATTGAATTTTGGTAGAAAAGTTGTTGATGTTTCTGATTGGTCCATGGTTGCTAGATTATAGATTTGCTAGAATTATATTGAGCAATAGGAGAGTGTGGCCAGATTTTTCACTGTAATGTTTACTGACATAGTTGCATAGATTTTATTATCTTCTAGCTACATATGGTGCAATGCATTCGATTTCTAAAATTGCTAAAATGTGTTTAAAATTATACACAGTCCCTGAGAAATAAACTGAATAAAGGCAAAATTGCAAAAAAGACCATTTTATCAGTGTATTAGTACAAATACGAAAGTGGAGTAAATTAATAGTCTAAATTTTTCTTTAGGTATAAATTTAATTAATTAATTAATTCCTCCATTTCAGTCTAAAGTGCAAAAAAAGAGTGGACTGCACAAAAGTGCTTTCACTGGACAGCATGTAACTGAACTAAACAGACTGATTTTGGACCCATGTCAATACACCTTTATTCTTTTTGCATATGAACGTGATGGGGAGAGTAATGCTAAGATGCGTCCCTTCCATTCACTTATTAAGCATGTGGCTAGATAAAATCACTGCCATAAAGATGTGTCAATCTATTTAAAAATTTTAAGGGAAATGATTTACATTAAATAAAGGCAGCCGTTATTTTAGTATTGCGGCAATAAATGTTCTGCACATAACAACAACACCAGGAGTGAGCAAACTGTTTCAAAATAAAAGCCCATTAATTACGTTTAATAACTGTTTTCAAGAACTAATTCCACTTCAGCAATAAAGTAGACCTCCTCATATACCCAATCATGACGTGTCAAAAGATTTCAATATGGAGCCATTTCTTTGGTAAATTATAGCCTCATTTAGACTGCTATTGAAATAAAACTCTTTTCAAGAAGCATTTCATATGGAATTATTGTCTGGTACAATCGGTTTGAGAAATGTACAGCACTTTATACCGCAATTACACTATCTGAAACGTCGACCCCCCATGCAAGCCTGTCTCGTTCATTACAGTTCGCTCTGGTTTCATTGTCGGCTCTTTTATCCAACCGAGTGCATTATAACCTTAGCAACGGCATATCCCAAGTCTTCCGGAGTGCTTTGGACAATTTATTACCGTCCTGCGTATCGGCAGATTTAGTTTTCAAGGTCTCATATTACACAAGCTCTTTAAATAATGCATCAGGATGGAAAGTTTTCTTTTACCGTTATGTAAAAAAATTTGTATCTAAAATCCTGTTGGTCTCGCTGGCTACAGATAATAAGTTAAGTACATTTTTCCAATATGATTGATCATTGTTATTTTCGCATTTTGAGCGCATTTCACATACTGTAGTGCAATCGTGAATTACATTTTTGATGTAGCCTACCGATTTTCATTGAAAATAGAACATTTGGCAGCATTTTGCATAGTGGAATACTATTTTATTTTCATGTTATCCTACATAATATAGGCTATGTCCTATATACACTTGTCACTTATACAATGGTAAGTGCTCATTCCAATTTTTGTGCGCTGATATGTGGTAGATTAAGGTAAAGATTTTCTTTGGAATCAAAATGACTACGAATATTTAAAAAAACTACAGAAAAATGCAATCCCGGGGCAAAAGTATAGATACTGTAGAGTACAGGGAAAAGGTACAAGAGTTTTTTTGAGGTACAAGAGTGAATGATTAGGCTACATATTTAGGTGTATGTAACACTGCGATATCAATTTTTAAAAATCTTAATCCATCAGAAGAAGCAAATGTATATGCTTTATAAAAACAAATTGTATTCATTTTATGACATGTTTTGCATAGGGGTTTTGGACCTATAGATATCTACCCCCCTATACTGATGAAAATATTGTCATTCCCACTTGAAAATGATGCAAAAGTGAGTTTTATGAGCCAAAACAGTTGATTTGTAGTTAAATATATCTCTCTTTTTTTAATTTAGAGCACTACACAATTTAGCCATTTGGATAGATTTGGAGACACTAATGGACAACAGGGTACACTGCCTATATTTTGCATCATAGGCCTTTAGTAGTTCTGCATATCATCCTCAGATTTTGCACACTTGTTGACATAGAGTTTATGATCCAGGAAATGTATGGATGTATGTATGTAATGTATAGATCCTGTTTCACTTATGCAGCTCTGAGTATTTTGTTGCAAACTAAAGAAAACATTTTCTTTTTTAGCATTTAACAAAGTTTCGCTTGCATTTGTGGCACTTTATTGACTTAAATTATGAAAATAAACAAATCTAAGTTCATACTGTAAATGGTACACCTGTCTTGTTTCATTGACGCCATTTACCAAGTTTATGTGATGCTCACACCTGGAGTTATGAAGCCTTAAACAGAGTACCCCCTAAATAGATGAGAATTGACCAAATTTACCATCTGCGCTAAGGGGTTAAATCCGGCAAATTGAACGGTGACGTCACATAGGGCAGTGAGAACAGAGTCCCGCTACAGTGAATGGTAAAGTAAGCAACATTAGCAGCAAAATGGATCGTAATGTCGGCATCGTTGAGACAGATGAGCTGAAAAATCCGCTTTCCAATGCTTGCGTTAGCTATCTAACGTGACAGCGGGCAAACTAACCAATCCCACTGAGCAAAATCGCGTCCATTCGTCGTTCGTAATAATGTCGGGCGACATCGGCTGTGTTGGTCGCCTGTGTATTTATTTATTTTTATTTTTATTTCTCCTTTATTTATACAGGGAAGGCTCTTGAGAGCAAGCTCTCATTTTCAAGAGCGCCCTGTTACAAACAACATAGACAAGAGTTACAGACAAACAAGATAGGAGCAATAAGAACAAATAATAATATTAAAAACAGAAATAAAAGAGAAAATCACGCTAGGTAGGGATTCTGATGGAACACTCTAGTCAATGCTAGGTACGGGGGGGGGGGGGGGTTCCCTCTGCAAGTTCCAAACAGAGATTAAAAACAGAAATAAAGAAGAAAATCAAATTACAATAGACAATAAATTTAAAAAAATAATAACTTAAAATACAGTAAAATGAAGTAGAATGCAGTGTAATGCAGCGAGATTTCAGACACGACAGTCAAAGGCCTGTGAGAAAAATAAAGTTTTTAAACCAGATTATAAGACACTTACAAACACAGCAGAGGGATACATCAAGTAAAACAAGAGCATACAATCTGCAGGATATCTTCAAGGAGTAGTCTAAAAGAATTAAAGGAAATAAATTGGTCCAATTTTAAAGTATTCTGGAGCTTGTTCCATCTGTCAGGGGAATAAAAAGAAAAAGCAGACCTTCCTAGGACTGTCCTTACACGAGGTACAAACAATCTGAGATGGGATTGTGAACGTGTTCTATAACATATATCACTCCGACTGATCAGCGATGACAGGTAGGAAGGAAGCTTCCCTATTAGGGCTTTATAGATGAATAATAGAACGTGTTGCTCCCTTCGAGCCGACAGAGCGGGCCAACCCACTTTCTCATATAAAATACATCGATGCGTGAGGAATCTATCACCAGTTATAAAGCGCAGGGCACTGTGATACACCGCATCAAGTGGCTTTAAGATAGTGGGAGTGGCATGTGCATATACAATGTCACCATAATCCAATACAGACAAAATTAAGGACAGGACAACGGTCTTTCTAGAGTCAAATGAAAAACAGGCTTTGTAGGGGGAGATAAGAGCGGCCCCCACGATGACGAGAAGGATTCGTCCAATTGGAAGACAGATTCTCACAGACGCAGTTTTAGAATGATTTTTCGGCTGCTATGTGCTTGAGTTGGACAGAAAATGCTGTGTGCTGAGCTAAATAATTATTTCACAAATCTGTAATGATAGTCTTCAGAGTATCGTGACTGTGGTGTAAGCCAATAGTATACGGGAGTGGGCGGGACTTCCGGGTTCATGAGACCAGCATGCTAGGATGTTGCGAGAGGAGTTGTAATGCAGAGACGACACGGCATTAAACATATGTTGAACTCTAGTTCGTCTGCTCATTGTAGTTTAAGAACCATACCATGACATGGTGTCAGAGTGAGTCTACTTTGGGCAGAGTTCGGCGGGGGTATTTGTAGAAAAGAGTGTACTACATGAGCCTTGTGGACGATGACAACGGCGGGACGGAGGAGGAAGAGGAGCCAGCTTTCGCATTCGCATCGGCGGGTACGGCTACAGAACCGAACATGGCTGCACCTCCATCCGCAACGTTCACCATCAACCCCCCAGAACCTTTTGATTTTTCGAAGCCACATGAGTGGGAAAAGTGGATCAGGAGATTCGAACGCTTCAGGTTAGCCAGCAATCTGAACAACTCATCTGAAGCGAGTCAGGTAAATACCCTCGTTTACTGCATGGGAGACGAGGCGGATGACGTCCTGAGAGGCCAAGATTTGACCGACCAGCAGCGACAGCTATACGACCCAGTGAGAGACGCGTTCGACAAATACTTCATTCCCAGGAAGAACGTGATTTACGAGCGTGCAAGGTTTAATAAAAGGGTGCAGCAGGCGTCTGAACCAGTGGACTCGTTCATCACTGCTCTCTACGCATTAGCAGAAAAATGTGAGTATGGAACGCTGCACGAGGAGCTGTTGAGAGATAGGCTAGTAGTTGGGATTAGAAACACAGCACTATCAGAGAAGATGCAGTTAGACAAAGATCTGACACTGGAAAAAGCCATCAATATGGCTAGGCAGTCTGAGGAAATAAAAAGGCAGCAGACTGACTTAAGGGGTGAAATAGCAAGTGCAGTCACAGATACCGTGGATGCTGTGCACGCTAAAGGTAAACTGTACAAGCCCAAGGGCAGAAGAGAGGCACAAGTGCCAGCAAAACCAAAGCAAGGACCTCCAAGGGGAGAGGACCAGAAAATGTGCCTCAGATGTGGAAAAATGCCACCCCATCCGACATATCAGTGTCCGGCAAGAAACGTGGAATGCCACAAGTGTGGCAAAAATGGCCATTACGGAAGAGTATGCAGATCAGCTGGTGTGGGCGCTGTCTCGGAGGACAGCGAAGATGGTCCTTTTCTAGGGGCTGTGGACGCAGGAGACGATCCATGGACTGTAGACATCAGTATCAGAGACTCAAAGGTCAGATTTAAAATCGATACTGGGGCAGATGTTACAGTCATGTCAGAGCAGGTGTACAGACAGTTAGCTCAGCAAGGCACAGACCACAAGCTAACCACCGTATGCAAACCACTGTACGGGCCTGGACGGGCGCAACTGGAGGTAAAGGGAGCCGCCAGGGAAACACTGTGCTGGGGCCGCTGCGGTGGTACAGCGGTAAAAAGGCGCCCCGGTCCTGCCATTTTCCGAGCATGGCCGGCGCCCTGTGGGAGCAGCAATTGGCGGCTGCTTCCGGGTGGGGGGAGGGCTCGGATGAGAATCGCTACGCAAAATAAGGCCCCGGGCGAGTTGGAATCACGGTCAGGAGCTTGGGGAGTCGCGCCCTGTAGAGGACGTGGCGGCCTCTTTCCTACTACCGGCTGACGGGGTTGTATAGCGGTGGTTCTCTAGCGGTTGCTACACGTGGGGAATTGAAGTAGAATAGGGGTTCAATTGGCTACTAAATTGGGAAAAAATCAGAAACAAAAAATAAATAAATAAATATTTAAAAAAAAGGGAAACACTGTGCTACGGGGACAGGACTGTCACAGAAGATGTCTATATAGTGAAGAACCTGCATACGTCCCTGCTAAGTAGGCCAGCCTCAGTCAAGCTAAACCTGGTGGCTAGAGTAGACAGTGTAAGCCTAGACACAATAAAAGAGATGTACCCAAAGCTCTGGGACGGGCTGGGTCTGATGCAAAAAGAATACACAATCAAACTCAGGCCCGATGCCAAACCATTTGCTCTCAGCGTACCACGGCGGGTTGCGATACCACTGATGGGCAAGGTCAAGAAGGAGCTCCAGAGAATGGAGCAGCTGGGGGTCATCACCAGGATCGAGGACCCTACAGACTGGTGCTGTGGCATGGTCGTGGCTCCAAAGAAATCGAAGGATGAGGTCCGCATCTGCGTGGATTTGACTCCCCTGAACGAGGCTGTGTGCAGGGAGAAGTTTATCCTCCCCTCGGTGGACCAGACTCTCTGTATGTTAGCCGGGGCTCAACTTTTCACCAAGTCAGACGCCAATATGGGGTTTTGGCAGATTCCCCTGGCGAAGGAGTCTGCCCTTTACACCACTTTTATCACCCCCTTCGGCCGCTTTTACTTCAATCGTCTGCCGTTCGGAATAGCCTCTGCTCCGGAACATTTCCAAAATCGCATGGTGACAGAGGTTACAGAGGGTCTCGAGGGCGTGGCCTGCCACATGGACGATGTCCTTATATGGGGTTCGACTCAGGAGGAGCACGACGCGAGGGTGCATGCGGTTCTGGACAGGGCCCAAAAGGCTGGCATCACACTCAACACAGGGAAGTGTGAGTTCGGGGTCCGAGAGGTGAAGTTCCTCGGGCACATCATCTCTGCGGAGGGGGTGAAACCAGATCCTGACAAAACAGCGGCGGTGCAACAGATGGACCAGCTATCGAACACGAGCGAGCTCAGGAGCTTCCTAGGTATGGTCAACCAGCTCGGGAAGTTCATCCCCAATCTCGCGGAAAAAGACAAACCCCTGAGGGACCTGCTGTCCAAGAAGAATCAGTGGGTCTGGGGTCACGGACAGCAAACGGCGTTCACCAGCCTGAAACAAGAACTCACTTCTGCACCTGTTCTCAGGCTGTATGACCCGGACAAAGCACTGAAGATCTCGGCAGATGCCTCTTCGTACGGATTGGGAGCTGTGATGTTGCAGAAACATGATGATGCCTGGTCACCGGTCGCGTATGCTTCAAGGTCGCTCACACCCACGGAGCAACGTTACGCTCAGGTGGAAAAAGAGGCGTTGGCCCTAACCTGGGCATGTGAGCGGTTCAGTGACTTTATTCTGGGTCTGCATTTTGAGCTGGAGACAGACCATAAGCCACTGGTGAGCCTGCTAGGGGGTCAAGCGCTCGATGCTCTCCCACCGAGGATCCAGAGGTTCCGGATGCGCCTCATGAGATACTCCTATTCCGTCACTCACGTCGCAGGGAAGCTTCTCCACACGGCCGACACCCTGTCACGGGCGCCTCTGAGGGACAGTGGGACAAGAAAGGACAGTGAGCTGATGGAGGCTACAAACATATATGTCGACGCGATCATGGGAAGCCTGCCTGCAAGCAGCGGCTATCTGAGTGAGCTCAGAGAACAACTGTGCAACGACAGCGTGTGTGCACAGGTCATGCAGTACTGTGTGCAGGGATGGCCGGACCGCAACAGGCTGAGTGGTGCAGTGAAACACTACTGGGTTGAGCGGGGCGTCCTGAGTGTGCATGATGGACTCCTCCTGAGAGGCACAAGGTTAGTGATTCCTTCAACAATGAGAAACAGTGTGCTTGAAAAAATCCATGAGGGCCACCAGGGGGTGGTCAAGTGCAGAGAGAGAGCAAGACAAAGTGTATGGTGGCCAGGGCTCAGTAGTCAGATAGGAGAGCTAGTCTTGAACTGTAGGGCATGTATCCAAGAGAGAGTAAATGCGCGCGAGCCGCTCATGCTAACTAAACTACCAGACAGGCCCTGGCAGAAACTGGGCGCGGACCTGTTCTCTCTGAAGGGAAGCAACTACTTACTGGTAGTAGACTATTACTCCAGATACGTGGAGATAGCCAAGCTGGGCCCAACGAGATCTACAGATGTGATCGTTCACCTGAAGTCTATGTTCGCTCGACATGGAATTCCTGAGGTGTTAGTGTCGGACAACGGGCCGCAGTTTTCTGGGCAGGACATGGCAGCCTTTGCTACGCTTTACGGCTTTGTCCACACAACGAGCAGTCCCAAGTACCCCCAGAGTAACGGCGAGGCCGAAAGAGCGGTCCAAACGGTTAAAAACCTGCTCAAGAAAGCATCAGATCCGTACCTTGCCTTGCTCGCATACAGGGCGACACCCCTAAGCAACGGTTTCAGTCCAAGTCAGCTACTCATGGGGCGCCGCCTGCGCACCACTGTGCCTGTCTTCCCAGCGGTGTTGGAGCCAGCGATTCCGGATCAGAGGAGAGTCCAGCAGAAGGAAGGAGAGAGGAGGTGGATGGACTCTAAGAACTTTGATCAGAGACATAGGGTGAAGGACCTCCCAAACCTGTCACCAGGAGACCCTGTGTGGGTCACAAATGCAAAGTCGCCTGGTATAGTCACATCCGCACATCACACTCCACGGTCCTACAATGTCAGTGGGCCACATGGCGCAGTCAGGAGAAACCGCCACCACCTAGTGCCTATGCCTGCAGCTGAGCACTGGAGCGAAGCCCGACAAGACCACACATCTGAGGAGGACATTCCTGCTCTTCGGGAGCCTACTCAAGCAGTAAGGCCTGGAACCGACTCACACGTCTCCCCTGCCACAGTTAGAACCAGGTCTGGCAGAGAGGTGATCAAACCTAAGAGACTGGATCTGTAAGACTGATAAGTTGTTGAATGGACATTTTTATTGTCTCTTTATGCACATTTCAGGTGTACGTTCTTGTAAGTGAACATGTGAAAGTTATGGTTCAAGCTAAGTTCTTGTAAGTGAACATGGGAAAGTTATTGTTCAAGTTATGTTTAGACTGGGGAAATGTTTTGTACTAGACTAACATACATTTAAGAAAGGGAGATGTGGTGTAAGCCAATAGTATACGGGAGTGGGCGGGACTTCCGGGTTCATGAGACCAGCATGCTAGGATGTTGCGAGAGGAGTTGTAATGCAGAGACGACACGGCATTAAACATATGTTGAACTCTAGTTCGTCTGCTCATTGTAGTTTAAGAACCATACCATGACAGTGACTATGGAGGTAGATTTCTATCAAAAATAAACAAGCACAAAAGTATAATCCACAATTGTATTTACCATCCACACACACACACACACACCTCTTAATTTGTGTTCGTAGATATAATCCACAATTGTATTTACCATCCACACACACACACCTCTCAATTTGTGTTTCGTAAAAATAATCCACATGTATGTGTTTTCCATCCACACACAAACACCTCTCAATTTGTGTTTCGTAAATCATCATTTGGATGAATGCAAAAATGATATTCCCAAATGCAAATAACATTTACAGATGATTCCAATGTTCACATGTACAAATCAAAAGCTTGGCTTGCGAATTGGCGAATCGACATTTGCCGATCGAAGCACACGCTTGATCTGCTTGGATTTACGGACAGAATTTTGAGACAAATATTCCGCTGTTTTTCACCGTGCCGATTCACGCTCGCTTAACTTGCGATTCGTGAACTAAATTTCTTCTTCTTTGGTGCTACATAACACGGCGGTAGTGTTGTTCGGCTCATCAGCGCCACTTTTAGAACAAGTGGCCAAAATTGCACATTAAAGAAGTGGATTCATGGTACATTTAATTAAAACAACTGAGTTTTGAGTTTATTTAGGTTGTAAAGTTAACCCCACGAAAAAAAAAGTAATTGCACAAAACTCCTATCAGATTGCATGTAGCTAGCTAGCTAGATTACATTACACAGGGGTAGGTCCGTACATTGATAGGAACTAGGAAGTACAACACTATGAGCTAAAATAAGGAGAGCACTCCATGCAATTTGAATGATCATTTTCATTTAGGTGTCTTATCTACTAGCTAGCTGAACAAATAAAAGATTTCATAGGAGACATCGGTATCAGTGAGAATAGCTGCCAAATGAATTTAATTGGCTACAATACTTCACATGGTTGAGTTTGTTTTACATAATCTTTTCCATGAGGGACGAAAGAGTTATGTAGCTACTGTGTACGGACCAGTGGCGTCTGCTGACCTGAAAATTGAGGAGGTTGAAAACTTCCCCTTAAACTGATTATTGGTCTCAATCATTTCCCAATGATTTTCCTTGATTAACAATAGGCTACAGCGTTTAATTCACAAATGACTCAATGCCATCAAATGTAGCCAGTTCTCCTCAATTAGGCTATTAGGCAAGTAATTCAATTATTTTAATTTGCGTCGCAAAATTGTGTTCATTTTAATCAACATTATAATTGTGGATACATCTGCTCTTTTTTTCTCCGCACTCAAATTCCGAGAATATTCATGGATATTAAACGATCTTAAAGCTCAGCTTTTGTTCGATTATTTTTATTGCAGGTTGTGCATTTCTATTAACGTGTACTTTTCCGTTTAATCTCCCTGACATGATGTGAAGAAAGACGCTGTGTCCTCACCTGCTAATTATTGTTCAGATCGTCGGCACACTTGTTAATCAAGGGAAATTATTGGAAAATGATTGAGACCAATAATCAGTTTCAATAATAAATTTTCAGCTCAGCAGCCGCCACTGGTACGGACCTACCCCTGTGTAATGTAATCTAGCTAGCTAGCTACATGCAATCTGATAGGAGTTTTGTGCAATGACTGTTTAAAAAACTTGCCATCGCAAGATTAGCGTGGGGTTAACTTTACAACCTAAATAAACTCAAAACTCGGTTGTTTTAATTAAATGTACCATGAATCCACTTCTTAAAGATAATGTGCAATTTTGGCCACTTGTTCTAAAAGTGGCGCTGATGAGCCGAACACACAAACCGCCGTGTTATGTAGCACCAAAAAAGAAGAAGTTTAGTTTACGAATTGCAAGTTAAGCGAGCGTGAATAGACACGGTGAAAAACAGCGGAATATTTGTCTCAAAATTCTGTCCGTAAATCCAAGCAGATCAAGCGTGTCCTTCGATCGGCAAATGTAGATTCGCCAGTTCGCAAGCCAAGCTTTTGATTTGTACATGTGAACATTGGAAACATATCTGTAAATGTTATTTGCATTTGTGAATATAATTTTAGCATTCATCCAAATGATGATTTACGAAACACAAATTGAGAGGTGTTTGTGTGTGGATGGAAAACGCATACTTGTGGATTATTTTTACGAAACAGAAATTGAGAGGTGTGTGTGTGTGGATGGTAAATACAATTGTGGATTATATCTACGAACACAAATTGAGAGGTGTGTGTGTGGATGGTAAATACAATTGTGGATTATACTTTTGTGCTTGTTTATTTTTGATAGAAATCTACCTCCATAGGTGTGTGGGCCTCTGAACGTCTGAACGTCCCGGGCTGAATTTGTGTCCCAGTCCGCCCCTGCGAGCAGGTATAGAGAGTTCAACAGGAACAATTACCAGATTACTTTGTGTGACTCCACAAGGCCGAGCAGCGCGCCGCGGGAGACGCACAAAGGAGAGACCAATAACAGAAATAGCATGCAGATTAGCGTCAGAAAGAGTTGAATCACAAACTGGGTAATCATCATTGAATGAGGCACACGGGTCATAATTTGACAGTAGCCCAAGCCCAGGTTGGGCAACAATCTGTGGAGCTGGGGGGCTTTGACTTAAACATCATAAAGGCGGTCCCCAGCAGAGGGAGTCCAGATTATGCTGGATGTTTAAAGAGAGCAGTCTCGCTCCCTCCCTATTGAGATGTAGACCGTCTCTATTAAATAGGTTACGCCTGTCACAGAATAACAAAAAGTTGTCAATGTAAGGTATCCTATGATAAGCACAAAACCCTTTCAACCACAAGTGCAATTGACGAAGGCGGCTGAATTTCATATCTCCCCTATGAATACAGGGCAATGGGCCCGAAACTATAAATTCTTTGCCAGTCAGGACTAGGCTATCAAAGAGCTTGATAAGATCTAATTTTAGCAGCTCTGAGGCACTGGCCTTAATGTCATTTGAACCAATATGCACCACGAGCGAATCAGCATGAGGGAGATCTGACAATATACGAGGCAGAATGAAGTCAATGTCTGCAGTTTTAGCACCCGGGTGACATCTAATTTTACAGCCATTTATTTCAACGTTCCTGATGATCGAGTCCCCAATTATGATGGCATCACATCACTTCCGTGGGAGGGGGGAGAGAGGGGGGGAAAGGGGGGTAGCCCGAGAGGGCAGGGACTGCGCAGGGGGTACAGAGCCAGTGATGTCCTCTGTGGCGACCTGAGCGCTCAGCCTACTCTCCGGATAGGGTACGGCTCGGGAAGGTGGGGTGGGGGCAGGGGGGTGGGGTCTTGCCCGAGAGGGCAGGGGCTGAGCAGGGGGGACAGAGTCAGAGTCAGTGATGATAGAGTTTCTGATATCCTCTGAGGCGACCTGCTCCGGAAAGGATAAGGTTCGGGAAGGGGTGGTGGGGACGGGGGGGAGGGAGTAGGGGCTGTCTCAAACCCACTCCCGTGGAGTGAACAAAAAGAAAGGAAAGAGAAAAATAAAAGAACCCTAAACCTTAGGGCGAGAGCACTCGTAGGTTTGAGTGGAAAACAAAGAAAACAAAACCTCCGCTCTGAAATAAAAGAGCGAAAGAGCGCACTTTACTTTTTCTAAATTGTACTGCTAACAAGTCCCGCATTGAGAAGCAAAGCGGTCGATAGCAGCACAACCTCCTATACCTTTACCGGCTAGAATGTTACGTGAAATAACATGGAAGCGACGAGAAAAGGAGGAAGCGGGGTATAAGTAGTGAGCGGAAATGCAGGACAGGTGAACTCACTAATCAGCGAGGCCAAAGCAAAACCCGTAGCGGAACACAGAAAAATCCGATAGATTACCGGAAAAAGAAAAAAGGAATACAAAACGCAGAGATAAGAAAAGAAAGGCATGATCCATGACAGGACCCCACTCTAAGGAACGGCACCGGACGTTTCCACGACCTTATTTCTGCGGAAGTCTGTGATTAACTGAGGGTCCAGGCTGTTTCTCGTTGGAATCCAGCAACGTTCCTCCGGGCCGTAGCCCTCCCAGTCCACAAGAAACTGCCACCCTCTGCCCACACGTCTCTCGGCCACAATGCAGTGAACGGTATAAGCCGGACCCCCCTCTATGAGTCGGGGAGGCAGAGGTGGTCTTTCAACCGGGGCGAGAGGGCTGACGAGTACCGGTTTCAGACGGAAAACGTGGGGTGGATGCAGATCGAGCGCGGCAGTTGCAGTCGAAATGTGACTGGGTTGATATTTTTTATCATTTTAAATGGTCCCACACAACGAGGGGCGAGTTTGCGGGACTCGACACGCAAAAGAAGGTCACGAGTAGTGAGCCAAACCCGCTGTCCAACTCTATAGGACGATGCAGCCAGACGATGCCTATCAGCCGTGGCTTTTTGTTTAGCGGACGCACGTATAAGAGACGAACGCACTTGTCTCCAAACCGAACGACACCTCCGAACGAAAGAGCCTGCAGAGGGCACCTCCACCTCCGTCTCGAGCTCAGGAAAGAGAGGTGGTTGATATCCCAGCTGAGCTTCGAAGGGGGAGAGACTGGTGGAGGTGTTATGAAGTGTGTTATGAGTGTACTCCGCCCAGGCGAGGTGATGGCTCCAGGAGGTAGGTTTAGATGCGGCTAGGCAGCGAAAAGTACTACTCTCTAGTGTCTGATTAGTGCGCTCTGTCTGGCCGTTAGTCTCCGGGTGAAAACCGGAAGACAGACTGACAGAGGCACCTAGCAGAGAGCAAAATGCACGCCAAAACGATCGGATAGCACATCCGAGGGAAGACCGTGCGGCCGAAACACATGATCAATCATAAGTTGCGCTGTCTCTGGTGCTGAAGGCAGCTTAGGCAGCGCAATGAAATGGGCCGCTTTAGAGAAGCGGTTGACCACCACTAAAATCGTAATATTGCCTGCAGATAGAGGCAAACCTGTGACAAAGACAAGAGAAATGTGACTCCAGGGGCGGGTGAGAATAGGTAGGGGGATGAAGGAGACCAGAGGGAGGAAGGTGAGAGGCCTTGCTGCGAGCGAAAACCGGACAAGCCGCGACAAACGGGCGTACGTCCTTCTCCAGACTGAGCCACCAGAAACGTTGGGTTAAAAAGTCCCTAGTACGATGATGGTGACCGAGTTGGGAGGCGTGGCCCCATTGGAGAACCCGAGACCTAAGACGAGGAGGCACGAAAAGACAGTTAGCCGGTGCCCCACCTGGGCCTGGGTTCCAGCACAAGGCACCGCTGCCTCAACTTACCATATAACCGGGGCAACAATGAGGTCAGTGGCGATACTAGGCTTGAGAACAGAGAGTCTGTTTCAGAGCAGTCGTAAATCCGCGAAAGGGCGTCAGGTTTTACGTTCTTAGATCCGGGGCAATACGTGATAATAAAATTGAATCGTAAAAAAAACAGCGGCCACCGGGCTTGTCGTGAATTACGCCTCTTAGCCAGCTGAACATATTCCAGGTTTTTATAGTCTGTCCATACTATAAACGGATGTTCCGCTCCTTCGAACCAATGGAGCCACTCCTCCAAAGCCAACTTGACCGCAAGCAATTCTCGATCCCCTACATCATAATTCCTCTCCGCCGATGTTAGGACGCGAGAAAAATACGCACAGGGGTGCATTTTGTGGTCAAGTGGTGAGCGTTGGGACAGAATGGCTCCGGCGCCTAGTTCGGAGGCATCCACCTCGACCACAAAGGAAAGAGAGGGGTTGTATCTCCCTCAGCACGTCATTAAATAACGCCTGGAAGACAGAGGGGGCGCAAGTGAGCCCGAACGGCATGACGAGTGCCCGCTGTGCATGTTAAAAGCTGTCTTCCTCGCGAATGCGAACAAGGTTATAGGCATTACGTAGGTCTAGCTTCGTGAAAACAGATGCCCCCTGAAGACGCTCAAAGGCGGAGTTCATAAAAGGAAGGGGGTATCTGTTCTTCACTGTGATGTTGTTTAGGGACCTGTAATCGATACAGGGTCTGAGACCTCCGTCTTTCTTTTTAAATAAAAATAAAAAACCTGCCCCTGCAGGCGAGGTGAAGGTCTAATAAACCCATTAGCCAAAGCTTCCTCAATGTATTCACGCATAGCTGCGCTCTCTGGAATGGACAGGAAATAAAGAGACCCTCTAGAGGGAATAGTGCCCAGGTATAGCTCTATGGCACAGTCATAGGGTCTGTGACGTGGTAGCGAGGTGGAACATTGCTTACTAAACGCCTCTGCGAGGTCAGCGTACTGTTTGGGGACATTTGCCGGCAGCTGGAATTCAAGCGCCCCTCCCACTTCAGCACCCTCAGTGTCCGAGACAGAGTGAATCTCCCAATCAATCTCTGAATCGGACGTCAGCTCCTGCCACGCAGGAGGTTGCTCAGCAGAGTGATCCCAGGCTAGACTCTCCTCTCCATTCTCGGAGGAAACGTGAGAGGACTCCTGTTTGATGGAGCAATTTTCCTCATCACTCTCTGAATAAGACTCGGCATAATCCTCAACCCCTCCTCCCGACAGAGAAGGACTGGAGGAAGAACAGTGATGTTTGCATTGGAAACCCCACTGACGAATGACAGAACCGGACCCCACCCAATTAATATGTGGGTTATGGCGGGTAAGCCAGGAATGGCCCAAGATCAGCGGATAAGCCGGGAATTCAACTAAAAAAAACTCCTCCGTATGATCCTGATACGAAACGCGCATGCGTATGGCAGAGGTAACCTGGGAGATGGTGCCTGTGCCCAACGGGCGGCCATCCAGCGCCGTAACAAGACGAGGAAGAGGCAAAGGGTGGGTGGGAATTTTGTGGGATTTAGCCCAATCGGAATTGATAAAGCACTCAACTGCCCCTGAGTCAATAAAAGCATTGCAGTGGAGCTGGCAATCGTTCCAGCGTAAATGATCTGGCAGGAGGGTCCGAGGGTAATTGAAATGCAGTCCCGCTAGGCGACTCGGTTCCCCTGGCGAGACCCCTCTTTTACCCAAAAGCTTGGGACACTGGTCCTTTAAGTGACCCCGCCTTTTGCAGTACC
Source organism: Ilyophis sp. 1 JC-2022 (assembly GCA_022702515.1). NCBI lineage: Eukaryota > Metazoa > Chordata > Actinopteri > Anguilliformes > Synaphobranchidae > Ilyophis > Ilyophis sp. 1 JC-2022. The sequence continues at coordinate 53,237,235 of CM040394.1, read as the reverse complement.
TACACCACAATTCACGGGACTTAGCGTCCCTTGTTACACGCATGGAGGACCCATCGACCTGCATGGTCGACCTATTCTCCTGCTCAATAGGAGACAGTGAAAGGGTTTGAGACAGTGTTGACGTGGCGGAAGAAGGGTAACTAGCTGGGCGATATCTAAAACCTTTAGAAACCCTCTCTTTCTCTCTCTCTTTAAAGCGGTTGTCTAAACGAATGGCGGTGGACACCAGGGCACCGAACGTAGCGGGTGGTTCGAGACCCGCGAAAGCGTCTTTTACTGGTTCCGACAGACCGTTGAGAAACAGTGCACTAAGAGGCTCATCGGCCCATCCAGCACCCTCAGTGAGCACCCCCGCAAGAGCACAAAACGTGATAGCAAAAGCAGCCACGGTGTCGGAGCCCTGACGAAGACGGGTCAAACGCATAACGGCCTCCTTGCCAGAAACATCCTGATCAAAAACTGACACCATCTCCGCCATAAGCCCATCTGTGTGGTTCATGATGGGCGAATTAGCCCTGATAAGTGGGTCGGCCCATGCAAGAGCATTCCCGGTTAGGAGCCTGCCAATAAAGCAATTTGAATTTAGAATTTTTTGAATGAAGGCTACCCGGGACTCTTGCGAATAGAAGCGTGAGCTCTGTATTTAAATAAAAAAATTAGGCACTAAGTTAAAAACCCCTGACAATTCCCCAACTCCCCGCTATATCACAGGGGAAGCTGAAGCTTAGGTTCCCCAGCATCAGGTTGAGGTGGGGGAGGACTGGGATGTGTGGGTGCTTGTGCAACTGAAGGTGAGCCTGTCTTGAGAGAGAGAGTTCAGAGATTTTCCGACAGATCCCGCAGAGCGACCGCCTGAAGGCGTAGCTGCTTGTGCAGAGCCTGCTCAGAGACCTGAAGGGCATGAACACTCTCTCCCTGGGCAGCAAAGGCTGCCTCCTGAGTGACTAGGACCCTGTGAATGTTAGGATCTATTGCTGGTACCTCCCCTTTGGCTTCCGTGTTCTGTAGGGGATCTCTATGACAGAGACACGGAGGAAATATTGGAGGTCCAGGTGTGACAGATAACGACTCTTAAAGTGTTCAACGAACACCACTAAAATGGACAATAATCCGTAGTGGATGGGGAATATAAAGAGAACACAAATAACCTTGCGAAAAAAAGCGAGAAGCTAGATATCCGAGCAAAACAAAAGAAATAAGCAGTCACGCTTATCTCTAACTCCCGTTGTGTAGTGAACAAAAATAAAAGAAGGAGAAAAATAAAAGAACCCTAAACCTTAGGGTGAGAGCACTCGTAGGTTTCAGTGAAATAAAAGAGCGAAAGAGCGCACTTTACTTTTTCTAAATTGTACTGCTAACAAGTCCCGCGTTGAGAAGCAAAGCGGTCGATAGCAGCACAACTTCCTATACCTTTACCGGCTAGAATGTTACATGAAATAACATGGAAGCGACGAGAAAAGGAGGAAGCGGGGTATAAGTAGTGAGCGGAAATGCAGGACAGGTGAACTCACAAATTACCAAGGCGAAAGCAAAACCCGTAGCGGAACACAGAAAAATCCGATAGATTACCGGTAAAAGAAAAAAGAAATACAAAACGCAGATAAGGAAAGAAAGGCGTAATCCATGACACCTTGGTTTCATTTTTGACTCAGCCCTAAAATTCGAGTCAGATAAACCCCGTTGTTAAAGCCAGTTTCTTCCACATCATAGCCATAGCCAAAGCCAAGCCCTTCCTATTATTTCACAACCTGGAAATAGTCATCCATTCATATCATCTCGCCTCGATTACTGTAATTCCCTGTATTTAGGTCTCAGTCACTCATTATTTTTTCAAAGCCCTAGATGAAATTTGAGATACTTTCATATAAATCAAAAACATAGGCTAATCAGTCCATTAGTGGATAAGATAATTTGATTACATTTTAAACCCACCTCCACCCCCCTCATCTTATAGGAGGACAACTTTATTTATGCCCAATAATACCAAATCATTGTCTAATCTTATATGGAAACAAGTATATTAAAGATGAACAATATTTACGGTGGCTCTGAAGTGCAAAACACAAAAACAAACGAAAAACGCAAAAACAAATACTTTCGGCTCTGAAGTGCAGATAACGCCGCTGAAGTACAAAACACAAAAACAAGAAGAAAACACAAAAATAAAAACTTGCAGCTCTGAAGGGCAACACGCAAATATACAAAAAGAAAAAACACAAAAACAAAAACTTGCAGCTTTGAAGTGCAAATCAGTGAAAACACAAGCATGAGTAAACGCCAGTGCCTCTGAACTGTAATATTATGATCCCTGTTCCCTGCCCCCTGTCTATATGTGCCCTGTCCACTCAGTTTGCAAGCAGTGTGCGAAATAAATCCTGCAAAACTCTGTCCAAACTAGTGAGGAAGCTCATAATATATATATTTTTTTTATTGAGAATATCAAGAAGTTTACAAATGACAATGGTGTTACACGGCGTTGTTTTGTGGAGTCTGCATGCTTGTTTTCTCTAGGTGTACCTGCGGCGACGACGGCCAAATAAATAAAAACCGAATCTCAATGCAAATTCTTTCTCCCATTTTCTCTCGCTGGCTCGTTTTCTGCATCATTCATTTGCTGCCGTGTTTTGTCACTAGATTAAGTTCTCTTGTCGGTGTATTTTTCTGTTTGAAGTTGCAGGTGGACAACTTTGTTTTTGCTAAACACCTTTTTAGCTAAGCTCAGCTTAGAATTGCTGACTCACAGTTAAGGTAATGCGTTATATTTCCCGTTATATTACTTTGCGTTCCTCTGTCATAAAATCAAGAAGAGACAGCATAGATTGATCAAAAAAACTGGCCGCTTTCTATAATTCTCTCTTGCTGCGTCTACATGTGTTATATGGCCAAACCAACCAATCAGATATTAGAGAGATATATTATTTTGATGTGGCATTTTTATGATTGGCCGAATCGTCTGTAGCTCTATAGCCTACTGACGTAGCGCCGACTTCATATTTTATTTTATAATATTTCATAATATAAGTCCAAACAACTAGACTAGATGCAACATGTAATCAATCTATATAAAATTGAATCTCCCAGACGGAGACTCTCGCATCATCAACTCACTGAGTAAGCTAGGCTATCTAATATTATATCCTAAGAAATGCATAACAGTTACAGTTATCAAGAAGTATGCAACGTGGGTATCACCCGTACTCGTCAGATAGTGATGCTTCTGCCCAAGTGTCGCTATGTGACGCCAAAGGTAGCCTTTTGCGTCATATATTGACGCTTGTGGCCACATAACTTGTCTTTGGTTGTGGCACTTCAACAGTATGTTTTTTTTTTCTTCATCTGGTAGAGAGGTACGTGAACTCCTGTGGTCGGGCTCGCCCACTATCTTAATAGCTCGGGCATGAGCCCGAATTACGTGAACTCCTGTGAGGTTATGTTTAGGGGTTGGGGGGTGGGGTATGGGAATCACAAACTCACAAAAATCTACATGCACATGTTGAAGACTGAGCGGGCATGCTTTGCAGTGAATATTTATGGGCAAAGCCTTCGCCATCGTAGGATTCGTAAATTTGCGACCGAGTGCGTCAACATGCTGACGCAAAAGACCTCCTTCTGCGTCTAAAGGATGACGCCGTAGGCTGCTGCCAAAGCGTCACTTTATGATAGATTGATCAAAAAAAGTGACCCCTCTCTCTCCATGTTTTATATGGCCAAACCAACCAATCAGATATTAGATAAATATATAATTTGGATGTGGCATTTTTATGATTGGCCGAATCGTCTGTAGCTCCAATAGCCTACTGTAGCGCCGACTAAATATTGTCGGATAAAAATTTTTCTGGATTTGGCTTTGGGGGGGGGCAATTTTTTGTCATTTTAACCCATTAAAACTAAAAACCATAGTTTCTAATTAATTACAGTCCACTGGTTTCATTTCCACGTTGAAAATCTGTAGAAAAATTTGAATGAGCAAAACCGATCGAGCATTAGGCCTACAATTTATGATAGGCCTATTCCACAGAATAGGCATCTTTCTCGGTAGCCCAGTAGTAAACTTCCTGTTTACAAATCCAGATCTCGGTCTGAGTCCCACATGGGCTACCAGTATTAGACATCGTGTTATTGGCCGAGATGAGGTTTCAGATTTATTTTTGATTGCTGTCTAAAAGTAAGTCATTCACTTGAATTGAATGAGTGTTGCCTTGTGGATACTGCAGACTCAAACTGCAAATGAGAGATAAGTTAATACAGAAATTGTAAAAAAATGTAACAAAAATCGCCAATCCAGTGGGTAGCTATGCCAGGCACAATTACCTGCCTCGGTGAATCAAGCGGGCTCCTCATTCACCACCGCCGGCCTCTCATTTACAGGTACATTAGTTTCAATAGGATACATCATAAAATAAATACATTTTAAAAACCTTATAGGCCTACAGCATGAATCACAAGGTAATCGATTGATTTACAAGATAGCTTTGGCTACCCGCACACACTAAACCGAGGACGATGGACTTCTTTGCACTGTTTCGTCCCCACGCCCCACCCTATGATTGAACAGTTGACTGCATTTATCAAAGTGCTCCGCCTTGTCAGTGACAAAATTAAATGCAATCACAGACCGCTCTGCCGCTCAAATAAATAGCTTTTTGTCACGGCCCGATTTGGTGCATACATTCACTCTTATTGCACGTATAGCGATCAAAACGTACCTCTTAACTCAATTGCATTCAATTGAATCAATGCAAAACAGATAGCCTATCCTCTTCCACTTGGGTCGTAGTAGGAAATTTACAGTAGGTGAACTCGTTCTGCAAGCGGGAGGCCTCCCGACACTGGGCGTGTTCTGCTATCGTTTTTCTCGAAACCACGTGATGCGGGATAGCCTGACATAAATGTTTCTTTTGATCCTTTACATAAAAAAAAACACGGAGAGTTGCTATCACTTTCTGCATCAAAAAGAAGAGGAAAGAAAACATATGAGGAGAGCAATTTATAATTTATTAAAGTATATTTTAATAAATGGTTGTGTGCTGTGTGTGCGTGACCATCAATATGATAATCTGCTGCCTGGCTGCATTTTCATACGTGGATCTATCACACTTTCTGCCATTTCGATTTGGCTACTGGGAAATAAGAGCAGCTTAGCAGCTGCTTCTGAGCAGCACTTGAAGGATAGAAAGGTAAAAGGTCAGTGGCGAAACGTCACAACCCGGGTAGCAATATTATCTCTGACTTTCCCACATGTAATTATGACTTGGAGGTTTGTTCAAGTGCAACTTACATGTCGGAAACTCGTATTTCCGATAATTCTGACAGCACTTGAAGGCAGCATGAAACGGACTGAGAAGAGGTCATTTGATTAGCTATGGTTGAATCCAGCTGAAGCACACCCACTGATAAATATTCAGCATAACCCAGCCCATTTTCAACCTGTGCAGTGCGCTGTGAGCTGTGCCCTCCTCGACTCTGGCCCGAAAATAGTGAAATTCAGTAGCCACGCCCAGTGTGCCATACTCTCGTCTACGCCATTGACATTGACACTTACAAACTGATACAGCAGACACACACCAATAAATACATAATGCTAATATCAAGAAAGATATTTTTTTTCTTTCTTCAGGGGTCAAACATGCAACGAGACATAATTTCCAACAGTATGGTTAAAATGATTTTCTTACCCCGGGACTTCATGCCGATGTAACGGTTCTCCACAATGTCAATCCTCCCAATGCCGTGCTTCCCGCTGAAAGAGCCATGTGTCGGGGGGGGGGTCAGTCCATCGCACCCTCTAAACAAACCTACAGCCCTGCTCTCTCCATTTCGCTGCTACCCTGGTGGGATGGTACATGCTGCCCTCTAATGGCAGAATGGAACAAATGCACAGCGCACCCTGCAAGTGCTCTCTCCTGTCTGTCTCTCCCTCTCTCTCTTCTTTCATCACTCATCTCAGTATCCTCTGACCTGCCTCATCTCACCTGATGAAAAGTGCTCTCTCCTGTCCGTCTCTCCCTCTCTCTCTTCTTTCATCACTCATCTCAGTATCCTCTGACCTGCCTCATCTCACCTGATGAATAGTGCTCTCTCCTGTCTGTCTCTCCCTCTCTCTACTTTCATCTCTCATCTCAGTATCCTCTGACCTGCCTAATCTCACCTGCCTCTCACCTCTCTAGCGCTCTCTTAGTCCATCTCCTTTCCTTCATTCTCTCATTAATTTGCCTCTCTCTCAGGCCACATTTGGGTAATGACACAGCAAGATTATGGTACGTACCCAATACATTTTTCAATACTGGCAGAGAAAAAAACCACCAATCGTGCCGTGCCATCATGGTCACTATGGTGACATTGTTATTTAACAAATGCCCCTGTAGCTGACTGGGTAGACTTGTGTTCCGGGGGTTCCCAAACTTTGAGCCTGTGACCCATAATTTGGGTGCCCTTGTCAAAGCCGAATGGCAGTCCATAAGGACCTGGGGCGTGTTACTCACCCGATCTTGTTCAGGTAGGAGAAGATCTGCAGAGGTGTGTCCAGGGACCTGCCCTCCTTCAGGTGAGTCACTTTGATTGGCACACCTGTGGCGTAGACAGGTCAGGGACGACAGGGAGGTGCAGTTATATAAAACAGGGTTGCATAGGGATAGGGTTAACACATTTTTAAATGAACAAATGTGGCTTTTGTTAGTCCTAAAGAATGAGTGTCATTACGGATTAAAGCACTTTGTGTAGGGGTGTTCCCGTAATGTTTCAAACTGTGGCAGATGTGGAGAGGTGGATCATTTATAATCACACATTCCGAAAAAAGACTTCCGCAAAGGCTACACTTGTGTATCCTCGCTGAAGAATCCTCCAGGAGCCTCCTTGTTCCTTGCCCCGCCAAGGAGCGTTTAGCGAATTGGAATATCCTTAAAGATGGCGGACCTTTATCGATGTCTGGGTCACACAAGCACCGAGGAGATGAGGACGGATAAAATAAGTGATTGGAATGAAACCCAGGTGTCTGTACTGAGCACTACACTGGCTTGCCTGGTCAGCCTCTCCTTTTGTGGCCTGTCCAGTAAAATAACCAACACTCGCTGATCGGCTAGACCCCTTTCCTCAGAGACAACTTCTTATTGGCTGAGGGCTTGCACAGACTGTCCAATCTGATTGCTCAGCGGTGCTCTGAACTGTTTGATGCAAATTCAAGGGAGAAATCTCCTCTGTGACATGTTACAATGTAAGACACTTACAACCCAAGATACAAGTAGGGAGCTTTAGAACATAGACAGCAGTGAATGCATGTGAACTTGACAATACATTTCTGACAGAAAACATAGTTTATTTACTTTTTTACTTCATTACTGTGGTGATATTGTAAGGATCTGAGAATTGTGTTTTATTTGTATTTTTATTTTATTTTGTATTATTGTTATTCATTGCCATTCTGTATGTATTGTTTATTCTTAGTTTTTATCTGGCTTGTTTATTTTTCGGTTTTGCCTAGTTGTCCCGTGTCTGCTTGTATACATCTGATCTCGCACTCCCTGTTTACGTCTCTGTACCATTCGGGTGATCTCGTTGGTGTTCGGGTTCCCTCTTGCTTCGCACCTGTCTCTGTGCACTTAGATTTACTAATTACCACTAACATACTAACGATAGATTAGATCTACTAACTCCACTAACTAATTTGTATATAATTACTAATTGTACTAACGGCAGGGGTGTGTATAGTTACTAATCTCACTAATATATTAGAGCGCACATTTTCACGCTGTTCTGTCCTTGTTAATCATTCTCAGCTGCATCTGATCTTCTCTCCCTGTTCTCTTAATCTATGCACGATTTCCTGAAACTCCAGGTCATCTGTTATCGTGTATCTGTATGGAATCCAGTCCGCGTTTTCCCTAGTTGTCTCCGTGATTGTTTCATTGTTCCCAATTGTTTTCAATTGTCTCTCGTTTTGATCCCCGCCTCTTCACACACCTGTTTCCCTTTGTGTCATTTGTACCGTGTGTATTTAAACCCTGTGTTAACTCCAGTCTGTGTCAGAACGTTGATTTACTTATCCTGTGCCTGCGAGTTGTTAAAGCCAGAGATCTGCTAAATACTTCCGAGATACCCTTTGCCCGACTATTCTTTTGCCTAGCCCTTATCGGTCCTGTTTTTGTTACGGTTTTGATTACGCCTGTTTTTGACTATTCTCCTGCCTGATCCCCTGGTACTGTCCGACTTCTGATTCCCCGGTTCACGACTTTTGGATTGCCCCTGATTACCCTTTTGGATTCTGTTTTTGTACCTCCCTGATTCTGATCTCCTGGCTTGACTCCTGCACGTATAATAAACAACGAATTTTGCCTTATCCTGTGGTCTGCGTCTGGGTCCTACTTCCGAACGTAACAGATATAACTTACAAAAAGTAAGTGATAGTGTATTGTTAGCCTTTATTGTTCGCCGTATGAGGCTAGAATAATCAAGCTTGCTGAAACCAATAGCATTAACCCACCAAAATGGACTTCTAACGTTAATTGTTAAATCGAATGGTAAAAGGGAAAGAGTTTGATTGTGGTCAGTGGCACCGAAAATGTCTGTCACACCCTCGATAAACGGCAAAAGTCCCAGTAGAAAATCTTTAAGTTATATATTTTCTGAATCATTATTAAGTTCCCTTGGTCACTGTCGATGGGTCGATGTGATCTGGGCATGGAGTTCCTATGTAAATTACGTCAGAAGCATTCAGCCTTATTATTTGCTACCTAAACATTATAGTGCACTCGTCACCGTTAACATGATTGGAGCCTGAAATGTCAATCTTCAGAATCCGTTCAAACCTTTCAATAAGCTGGGACTTTTAAGTTATAAGGTGGGATATACAGAGCGCCCAGTGAAAATATTGACCTGACAGTCTTTCAGAATTCTAACAGTTGAACAAGTCAACTGCCAGAATGACAGCGAGACACTGAATAGAACAGAATACTGGCTGTGCTGATCTGTTTTAGGTGCCCTCAGAGTCCTACTCTTATCAGTGATGGAATGCTGGTAAAATGTTTAAAAGCTGCAAAAACAGTCCTTATATCACATTACAATTCCATATAAGGACAGTTAGTGTCCATAATACGTTTATTGAAGGTTAAACTCATATTTTAATCCCAAAATTTATGTTGATTTCCCAAAATAAGTTTTCCAGTTGTCCTGCCTAATACAAGATAATTACAATTTATTAGCCTTTAATTCACCGGATAGACAGTGGGAGAATGCCAGAGATGGTATAGCTAATTTGCTGAAAGGGGGGGTAGAAGTAGAAAGCCTTTTTTGGAGGTTAACACCAATACTCTTTTAAAATGGGATGTTTAATGACAGAAGTTGAACAGTATTAAACAAGCAAATGAACTGTGGAAAAATCTTGAGTGGTTACCCACCTGAGACCCGGCAGACATTACACAAGTGTCTTGGATGACAAAAACACATTAGTGAGAATATTCTCAAAAATATTATTTATTTTATTTTTATTGACTGTCCCTTGTAGCGTACATTTCAGCATAGTGTATGGTTCTCGGGATTAAGACCAGAGACTCATGGGACAAAGATTAATTGCCGGATCGTAGGGCTTAATTTAAACTGCTGCACTGAGTGATCGAGAGGTCCAGAGCAGGCCTACACAGAGGGTTTCAGTGGGCCAGGAAAAGGGATTAGGACAGAGAGATGGTGGGATGGAGGGGTGCTAGAAGGGGGTTTCCAAAGAGGGACACTACTTAAAATCATCCAGAGCTAAAGCGACAAGACTCTGAAAGGCTGTTAAATCACAAACAGCCCCTTTCTTACTTCAATTTCACACCCAGGCTTTGTGCCACAACTTTGTGTGTGCGTGTGTGTGCGTGTATGTGTGTGTCTGTGTGCTTGTGTGAGAGTGTGTGTGTGTAATAGACTGCATGATTGTGTGTGCAGCTGTGTGAGTATGAAAAATAGTAATTATGTGACACCTTCTGATAGTGTGTGGTGTGTGTTACACTCTCAAACACACTCCTGTGCTTTTGGAAGGGGTGCACAGTCACAACCTCCCCACTGGTGTACCAGGGACCCAGAACTCACACCTAAAATGGCAACATTGGACTGTTCATTAACAGTATGACATGCAAGAAAAAGATACGGATTGGGAGAGGGGGGGGGAGATGGGAAAAAGAGAGAGAGAGATGGGCTGGGAGAAGGAGAAAGAGAGAGAAAGATGGAGTCACAAGAAAAAAGTTTTATATTCTTCTAATTGTTTGGGGCTTATTAGCATTTAGCGCACTTGCAGCTGCCAATCATCCAGAGAGGTGGAGTTTCTTTAACTCAAATTCAATGGGCAGTATGTAAGCCCTGCTAGAATGACACATAAGACTCGACAAATATTCTCAGACAAGGGCTTTGTCAGCCTCCCGGAGACCACCCCCCCCCCCCCACACACACACACACAAAAAATCCCTAAACCACAAGACTGCACCAATCCCACAAGTCTGTTAAGGCAACAAAAGTCTCTTATCACACCAAATGGTTAATAATGAGATTAAAAGTTCAAATGAATGAAGCAGGCGGTGTGAACGCGGCTGAAGGGGGTTCGCCCCTGTGGATTTGAGAGTTTTTCTTTTCCTGGTTTGGGGGTGAACTGAGTGCACAATGCCAGCAGCAGACACAGTCGTAGGAAAAATTACCGCTTTACATTTTTCCTCCACCATTTCCATGGGTATTTAAAAGAAGATGGGGGTGGGGGGGTGAAAAAAAAGACTGAGAAAAAATGTAATTGTAAAAAGTTGTTTTTTTGGAGGAGAGGGGGGGCTCCCTGATCAGAGGGACAGGAAAAAAATCTGACAACTGATAAATATTCACTGGAAAATTAGTTAGCCAACAAAATATGTATTACAAGTATTACACACAGTGCAAAGTAAAATGCCCGAGTGCTCAAGACATATTAATAACTCTAAATGTAGGCAGGAAGGAGAAAAAATGGCCACTTCTCATTAGGTGGAAAAATAAAAAGTTGCCAAAATGAAGATATAACTGAAGACTTTGACTTACTTTCCAAAGCATTATTCAGAGAGAGAAGTGCTGGGAACCTACTGTTCCAACTGTACACAGTATTAGCTTGTAAGCTAACTCAAAGAGGTCTTAGCTATGTTACCAATTATTCTTGTACAATGGCTTCCAACGATTTTGTGGACTATATATTGTATGACGACACCATACAAGAAATTTTACTTGAATCGGAAGTAGAAGGCTACCGTTTTGAGCCTGAATACACGGACAAGAAACTGAAGGAGTGAGGCACCTTCTCATGCTGTACCCGGCGTTTAACGCGCTGCCGACCCGGGACTGCCTCGGGTAAACAATGACTGGTGGTGAACTTGTGGTAACTGTGCCGCAATGCCAACTGAAATAGAAATGTTTACTGCAATGAGTGGGACCAGGCATGGTTTCATTTGTCATCTGTGGAGCAAGAAATAGATGAAGAGGGAAGAGTCTGTCTGACTACACACCCTACACACCCACACGCACTGCCAACCTGGGACTGCTTCGGCATAAAACTGTGCCCGGTCCCACTCATAGCAGCAAACATTTCCATTTCAAGTTAGCATTGCGGTAGTTACCACACGTAGGCTACACCACTCGTTTACCCAGGTTAAACGTTAAAGGTTAACATTAGCGGACCGGGAGGAGAAATTAGTAATTAGTTTAGCTAATATGTTTTCACTAAACCAAAAGTAGATGAATGAAGGGCTGTATTTCCCCCATTTTTCTCTGGAGACTCCAGCTAATGGTGGAGACATTTGTTTGAGCAGAACTGTCGTGGCTAGCTTGCCAGCGAGTAACGTTAGCCTCTCTCAAAAAATCGCTTCCAGGACTATTAGTAACACCCGGTTGCATTCAGTGGGAGTGGCAACCTCTGACTGCCGTTGTCTGATGCCCGCCCATAAACTGTAAGCGATTGGCCATCGTAGTTCTCATTACAAGTAGAGAGTTGGCTGAAAGCTAATTTAATCAGGATGACAGCTATTCTTCTACATATCGAACATAATTTTTTAGTGGAATTCCCCATTAACTAAAGTTTACAATCTTCGTTAGATAATTAAACTTAAATCTCAATCACAGAGCAATGTTAACAACACTATTAACGTTAAACGTTCATTGATAGAATATTTTTTATCCTCTCTTCTCACTTCCGTTTTCATTATTTTCTGGTCTCTTGTTTTCTTTGATGTCTTATTTTGAAGCACTCGTATTGATGAAGCCAAATGACATTTATGCCATTTCCAACATACATAATACAATGCTGACTGTTGTAGGAATTCTCTGTCACTTCTGGAGGCAGTGAAGAGAGGCAGGGCACAAAGGAGTTTTATTGAGGTGCCTTCTCTGTACACTGTACACACAGGGGTCAATTTACTAAAGGTTTGCGTGTACAAAAAACTGCTACCACCTGCAAAAAATCGTCCGAGGTGATCAACTAACGAGGTGTAAAAAAGATTGCGTATGCTAAAATGGAAAGATACGTTGATTTCTCATTTTTGCGGATTAGCCTGACTGAATATGCAAAATTGGACGTCCCTACGTTATTTAGCAAAATAGTGGGAGGAAAAATGAGAGAGTGAAGGAAAGATGGATGGAAATGGATTAAAAAAGAGATAGAAAGATGAGAGGCAGATTAATTGAGGATACTGAGATGAGTGATGAAAGTAGAAAGACAGACCTTTGCTGAACTCGATCTCCAGCACGTCCGGGGTGTTGGGTGCATCCTCTGGGTTCTTGGTCATCAGATATAGGTCAGAGGGTGCGTGAGTCTGGAACACACAGAGGACTCTCAGCCCAGCCTCTGCACTTTCAAAAGCTATTTTAAGACAACAATACACAGCAGAACCTCTCAGAAGAACCTCCCAGGCCAAGGCCCAATCCACCTGTGCAACCCTGTGGAACGGGCGATCATGTCTCTGAAGTCACCACTACATCAGGGGAAGCTTGCCCTATCCCTTAAAGAGCTCACACAGGCACCAGCGACTACTCCCCCCTATAACGGGCTACAGGACAACTTGCTCTGATTGGGGACAGCCATGCAACTCAATAACTGTATGGCTCTGCTGTGGAAACCCCAGTCACAGTTGAATGATGGAACAACAATTCAGGGCTGGGTCAGTGTTCTGAACCACAATTTGACCATTAGTTCTGGAGTTCTGAGCAGCAGAAAGCTGTGAAGGGAAGGGCTGAGGGCAGATTCTGGCCCCAATGAAGCTGCTTTTGGTCTTCTTGTGGTTACAGCCCCTCCCCCTCCCCCACTCCGGCATTTCAGTGTCAGATGCGCTCTGACGAAATGAAATCTCTTTGCACAAAATTTCATTGAGTTAATGTCTCTTTCTATGCATAAACACCCTTGCTGAATTTAAATTGGAGGATTGTAGAGTGGAAGAAGGGAGAAAGGAGAAGAGATTGAGGAAGATCATGGGAGGTATAATCTGACTAATTATTTCTGCATACAGAAATTTAAATGAATGAGCCTGCTGCTCCTGGCAACGTCAAAATCATTACGGATACAATAAGCTAACATAAAAACAACAGATTCAATTTTCAAAAAAGGAAGAGGGGGTGTACAGACCTAATAATGCTGACATTGGTTAAGACTTATTAATGCACACACACAATACATAGTACAAAAAAAACACATGAATGGGTGTACACACACACATACTCTCTCTATCTCTCTCTCTTTCACGCACACACACACACACACACACACACACACAGTCCCTTCATACAGTGGAGCAGCTCTCCAGAGGCAACATTTGACCCCTGTAGCTCCCTCCCCAAAATCAGGTTACACAGGCCCTGAAGTAAGGGGCCCTAGTGTTTGCCAAACAAAGAGTTCACTACTCTCATTTTCCATTTTATTCTGAGGCAAACGCGTAGGTTTGGAGGACAGCGAGACATGTCATCCCAAAAATTTTCATGTGAATTCATTGCTAGACTAACTAGTATGCTTGTGAGACTTGAGGTTTGACTACGTAAGACTAGGTGGTCCCCAGTGTGTCCCCACTGAAATGAACCCTACTCCTATGCTTTGTGGTATTTTCAGAAGATATCTTTTTACCAAACTACTGTCAGAGACAAGTGAGCGAGTAAGGAGTAGGTGAGTGAATGACTGAGTGGGTGTGGAGTCAGTGACTAAGTGAGTGATTGTGGAGTGAGTGAGTGAATGACTGTGTGAGTGATTGAGTGAGCGAGTAAGGAGTGAGCATGGAGTGAGTGAGTGACTGAGTGCGTGGTTGTGGAGTGAGTGAGTGAGGAGTGAGTGAATGGCTGATTGAGTGAATGACTGTGTGAGTGAGTGAGTGAGGAGTGAGTGAATGGCTGATTGAGTGACTGAGTTAGTGTGTGAGTGAGTGACAGAGTGAGTGAATGGCTGATTGAGTGAATGACTGCGAGTGAGTCAGTGAGTGAGTGACTCAGTGCATGGTTGTGCATTGAGTGAGGGAATGGCTGAGTCAGTGAATGTGTGAGTGAGTGAGAGAGTGACTGAGTGAGTGAGTGAGAGAGTCAGAGAGTGAGTGAGGACAGAGTGAGTGAATGGCTGATTGATTGAATGACTGTGTGAGTGAGGAGTGAGTGACTCAGTGCATGGTTGTGGATTGAGTGAGTGGGGAGTGAGGAAATGGCTGAGTCAGTGAGTGTGTGAGTGAGTGACTCAGTGCATGGTTGTGGATTGAGTGAATGGGGAGTGAGGAAATGGCTGAGTCAGTGAGTGTGTGAGAGAGTGACTCAGTACATGGTTGTGGATTGAGTGAGTGGGGAGTGAGAAATTTGAGTGAGTCAGTGAGTGTGTGAGTGAGAGAGTGAGAGTGAGTGAGTGAGGAGTGAGGGAATGGCTGAGTCAGCGAGTGAGTGAGTGAGAGTGAGTTAAAAAAAGACAGAAGAGGGCTGAAAGAAGAGAGAATGAGGCCCCTGTAGATTACGGACATTGCTGTGTCACGGTGTCAGCTCGGAACAGCATCCCCCCCACATCGCCAGCCGCTGGCAGCGCCGCCTTACAATGGGCCCGGCAGAGCCGGCGGAGGTGGGTGGGGTGGGGGGGGGGCATCCCAGCCAGCTGGGGCGCGCTGAGTCGCCCCGGCCTTCACCTCTAGCTCCCATGAAATCGGAAATTTAAGAGACCGTTTCTGATGACAGGCCAGTGTCTGTATGAGAAAATCTTCCCAGGATTCCCAAGAAAGATAATTAAAGAGAGGCTGACAAGGAGATAAACAGAGAGAGAAATAGAGAGAGAAAGATTGAGATAAAAAAAGATTGAGAGAGATAAAGATTGAGATAGAATTATTATTTTTTTTACTTTTAAAAGCTCTTTATTTAACAATTGTAAAAACCCAAAACCAACAAAACCCCTTTAAAATGTTTTTAAAAAACAATAAAATAAAAAAAAGAAAAGCAAATGAATGCACACAACACCCAGAAATAAATTCACTATAAAATTAGCACCAGACGCCCTTACTGATCCACTCTACATAAAGCCCCACCTATTGCCCACTTCTTTGAGAACTCTGCAAAGTTATCATTGACCTTGTAAAATGTATACTCAAGTCTCACCCTTGAGGTGACCATTGATTTTAATATTGTGATGACATCATTGTCTTGCTATTCCTGTCTGGACTTTCTGGCTCTATAAATTGCCAGTTTTGCCTGACAACATATAAAACTTACCAGCTCACATTTCTCCTTCATCTTTTGTCAACTCATGGTTGACTCTCGCAGCAAAGCTATTAGTAGCCACAATTCCGTGCAGTATCCTCCACTGGAGGTCACCTGCACATTTGGGGAGGGGGCTTTTGTACAGTACTTGATAACCAGATGGCTCAGGTGTTATCAGCAAGTATTTTGTGGACAACAGGTAAATCATCTTTTTTCCCCCACCTCAAACTTTAGATCACACATTCCCCCCCTATTGCAGCAATGGAACAGAGGGGCTACCCTCTGTAGTCTGAGGTGGAATAATGGAACAGAGGGGCAACCCTCTGTAGTCTGAGGTGGAATAATGGAACAGAGGGGCAACCCTCTGTAGTCTGAGGTGGAAAAATTGAACAGAGGGGCTACCCCCTGTAGTCTGAGGTGGAATAATGGAACAGAGGGGCTACCCCCTGTAGTCTGAGGTGGAATAATGGAACAGAGGGGCTACCCCCTGTAGTCTGAGGTGGACTAATAGTCACCCCTGGAAATTTTACCTGCTGGCTGGGCGTCTGCTTTCTCTCAAAACATTGTAGCGGGAACCCAGCACACTCAGGAGTCAGTGACTTCATAAAACCCTCTAAAAACATTCCCATCTTCCTAACTGAGCATACTCCCACCTCTCTGGCCAGCTCACCCTCAGTCTTCCACCTGGAGCCTGTATGATCAATCAAGTGCCCTAACTTAGTAATTCCCGCTTACGCGGCCTCAGCTGTCTTTACAGCCACCCAGGAGTGTTTCAGAATAAAATTAGACCCAGTGAAAAAATTTAGCTGGATGTACAAAGTGTTGCTAAATCAGCCTTAGCAGTCGAGAGCTGGATCAGGGTAGCCACTTCAAATGAATCCCAAGCAAGTGAGAGTCCACTGTGGCAGCCCTGAAAGGGGCGGCACACCTGACTGTAGCAGTGTGCAGGATGCAAGGGCAAATTCAATTAGAAAATTAGCATTACCTTACCTTGTGGTTTTCCAGAATTCCAGACTCGTAGCTGCACAAGAATTGGGGGGGATGGGGGGGGGGGGGTGAAACAGTAAATGCAATAAGGCAGTGAAACCGTTTGACAGTCTATAAAAACAAGAGTTTGTGTGTCCAGATTCTGTGCGCTCTGATGTCACACTGGCTTCTAGATTAGGGACCTGAGAATGTCTTAATAGTTACATGAATAAAAAAAAGTGCTGTATCTACAAATGAACCAACAAACTTCTGGGTCTGAAAGCATGTGTAAGACAGCGGTAGGACCCGCCCTGTACCCACCTGATGTGCATGAGATTGGCATCCATGCTCCATGGGGCTTTCGGGGAGACGGGTACAGGTATCCCATTTTTCTGCAGACAGAAAGCAGAGAGACTTGTAGAGTAGGGGTCCTGTGAGCCAGGGGTGGGGGGGGGGGCATACCTAAACTACATAAAGTACACATCCTATTCACAAAAAAATTATAATTTTGTTCACTGAACAGCTGATATTGTAGTTAAACACAAATTGGGAAAGAGAAATCATGATGTCATTGAAAACTCCAAGGTTCCATGGCTGTTCAGGATGTGCTTTGACTGCTCTCTAGTGGACAACATCTAGGTATTTGGTTTCTGATGGTTTGTTGCTTATTAAGAGACTAAATCAACCCCAGACGTATTTGTTATACACACACACACACATGAAAACCTGTGGCAGAAACATTACCTGTGCATACTCCATCAGGTCCTTCCGGCCTTTGAAGCGATTGTAGAACTCGGGGATTCGCCATGGCGCAATGATCTGGAAGGAACACAACACTGTGGCTTCTGTCCTTCCTCACCCTGAGTACAGAGACCTCTCCAGCCCTATCCCACAGTGTAGGGCCCTATGAAATCCGTTTAAATTTTTCTGAATTCTGTGTTTTACGATGTACGCTAATTTTATCATCAGAAAGAATGTCTAATAATGTGAATGAATAAAACGTCAACAATTTAATAAGATATAACAGTAAATTTGTAATGATGCAACACAACATTACACTATTTTTTATCAAGGCAAGTGCTTCAATACAGAGTTCGACTAAGTGTTTCATTATAAATGAAAAAAGTAATGCAACAATACAGCAAGCAATAGGCAAAACCTAGAGTTAAAAACAAAATGTTGCATTCATAAAGTGCTTTGGGCTGCCCCCAAATAGTCGAATAAACCATTAGTTGATCAAAAGAACTTGGTCGAGCACAATCTTAATTGGTCGAATCGACGCAGTGTGAAAAAACGTGAGAGTGAAACTATTCATTCCGGACGTGCGCCTTGTAACGGACAATTGGTGTATATTAATTAAAGAATAGATCAGTTGTATAGAATTTCTGAGAGAAAATCTAAAGTATGCGAGCATTTCGAACATCTAAGGGATAACCCCAAAAAAAGTTAAATATAAACTCTGCAAGCAACAATTCGCCTATCATTCAGCGCATCTTCTCAAAAACCGGCTTCATTGTCAGCAACATGAACCGGAGCTCACTTCTCCAGAGCAACGTCATCAACAAACTCGTGTTCCTCACGCATAATATGAGAAGACTGCGATCGGAGGAAAAACACCAGTGAGTAGGCTTAATGTGACGAGGTTCACAAGTAGACTAAGACACACTTTTACGTTGCTAATATAGATTATAATTAATCCTTAATTTGGCCTGTTTTTGATATTTCTTTTTTAATGGCTTCAGTTTGCTGTGTTTTTTTATTTATTTGTTTGTTTATATCATTTAGGCTATAGCCTATTTATTTGCATTTTTAAAAATAATAAAATCTTTCGTATCACCAGACAAAAGGCTGCTTTTTTATTTAGTAATTCACTATTTTTAAGTTTTGCGTTACTATAAAGAGTATAAATAAAAATAACAATGTTAAATGTCTCATTGCTTGTTGTTCCGACAAATAAATTTACCGCTTTGTCTATGCGCGGGCTATAAGCAACCCGATGCCGTTAATCAGTGCAGGCCAGCAAATCTCAGCCTGTGCTTGCAGCTATAATTGATATTTTAAATGCTCATAATGACGGTTTTGTATTTTTCTGTAATGTAGTAAACTTACTATAGATCAGATGGAAGTCAAACCATTTTCTGATGCTCAAAAATACATATTTAAATAATTAAATTAATATTATAAATGTGCGACGGTTAGTCGTCTATGGGTTTGATGACAACAGGTCGACTAAGCAAATCTTTGGTCGGAGGCAGCCTTAATAATTAGGCCTACTTTTGATTATTTAATTTTTTAAATCAATTTCAGCCTAATTATGGAAAATTCTGCAATATTCCACGTTTTACAGTTGATAAAATTTTTAGTACCACGTTTTCTGCATCGCAGAAATCATAGGGCCCTACCCACACCCTGAGTACAGAGACCTCTCCAGCCCTATCCCACATCCTGAGTACAGAGACCTCCCCAGTCCTATCCCACACCCTGAGTACAGAGACCTCTCCAGCCCTATCCCACACCCTGAGTACAGACACCTACCCAGTCCTATCCCACACCCTGAGTAGAGACCTCCCCAGTCCTATCCCACACCCTGAGTACAGAGACCTCTCCAGCCCTATCCCACACCCTGAGTACAGACACCTACCCAGTCCTATCCCACACCCTGAGTACAGAGACCTCTCCAGCCCTATCCCACACCCTGAGTACAGATACCTCTCCAGCCTATCCCACACCCTGAGTACAGAGACCTCTCCAGCCCTATCCCGCACTCTGAGTACAGACACCTACCCAGTCCTATCCCACACCCTGAGTAGAGACCTCCCCAGTCCTATCCCGCACCCTGAGTACAGAGACCTCTCCAGCCCTATCCCACACCCTGAGTACAGACACCTACCCAGTCCTATCCCACACCCTGAGTAGAGACCTCCCCAGTCCTATCCCGCACCCTGAGTACAGAGACCTCTCCAGCCCTATCCCACACCCTGAGTACAGATACCTCTCCAGCCTATCCCACACCCTGAGTACAGAGACCTCTCCAGCCATATCCCACACCCTGAGTACAGATACCTCTCCAGCCTATCCCACACCCTGAGTACAGAGACCTCTCCAGCCCTATCCCACATCCTGAGTACAGAGACCTCCCCAGTCCTATCCCACACCCTGAGTACAGAGACCTCTCCAGCCCTATCCCACACCCTGAGTACAGACACCTACCCAGTCCTATCCCACACCCTGAGTAGAGACCTCCCCAGTCCTATCCCACACCCTGAGTACAGAGACCTCTCCAGCCCTATCCCACACCCTGAGTACAGACACCTACCCAGTCCTATCCCACACCCTGAGTACAGAGACCTCTCCAGCCCTATCCCACACCCTGAGTACAGATACCTCTCCAGCCTATCCCACACCCTGAGTACAGAGACCTCTCCAGCCCTATCCCGCACTCTGAGTACAGACACCTACCCAGTCCTATCCCACACCCTGAGTAGAGACCTCCCCAGTCCTATCCCGCACCCTGAGTACAGAGACCTCTCCAGCCCTATCCCACACCCTGAGTACAGACACCTACCCAGTCCTATCCCACACCCTGAGTAGAGACCTCCCCAGTCCTATCCCGCACCCTGAGTACAGAGACCTCTCCAGCCCTATCCCACACCCTGAGTACAGATACCTCTCCAGCCTATCCCACACCCTGAGTACAGAGACCTCTCCAGCCATATCCCACACCCTGAGTACAGATACCTCTCCAGCCTATCCCACACCCTGAATACAGAGACCTCTCCAGCCTATCCCACACCCTGAGTACAGAACCCTCTCCAGCCGATCCCACACCCTGAGTAGAGAGTCCTCTCCAGCCCTATCCCGCACCGTTATTACATAGACCTCTCCAGCCCTATCCCACACCCTGAGTACAGATACCTCTCCAGCCTATCCCACACCCTGAGTACAGAGACCTCTCCAGCCATATCCCACACCCTGAGTACAGATACCTCTCCAGCCTATCCCACACCCTGAGTACAGAGACCTCTCCAGCCCTATCCCACATCCTGAGTACAGAGACCTCCCCAGTCCTATCCCACACCCTGAGTACAGAGACCTCTCCAGCCCTATCCCACACCCTGAGTACAGACACCTACCCAGTCCTATCCCACACCCTGAGTAGAGACCTCCCCAGTCCTATCCCACACCCTGAGTACAGAGACCTCTCCAGCCCTATCCCACACCCTGAGTACAGACACCTACCCAGTCCTATCCCACACCCTGAGTACAGAGACCTCTCCAGCCCTATCCCACACCCTGAGTACAGATACCTCTCCAGCCTATCCCACACCCTGAGTACAGAGACCTCTCCAGCCCTATCCCGCACTCTGAGTACAGACACCTACCCAGTCCTATCCCACACCCTGAGTAGAGACCTCCCCAGTCCTATCCCGCACCCTGAGTACAGAGACCTCTCCAGCCCTATCCCACACCCTGAGTACAGACACCTACCCAGTCCTATCCCACACCCTGAGTAGAGACCTCCCCAGTCCTATCCCGCACCCTGAGTACAGAGACCTCTCCAGCCCTATCCCACACCCTGAGTACAGATACCTCTCCAGCCTATCCCACACCCTGAGTACAGAGACCTCTCCAGCCATATCCCACACCCTGAGTACAGATACCTCTCCAGCCTATCCCACACCCTGAATACAGAGACCTCTCCAGCCTATCCCACACCCTGAGTACAGAACCCTCTCCAGCCTATCCCACACCCTGAGTACAGAGACCTCTCCAGCCCTATCCCACACCCTGAGTACAGAGACCTCTCCAGCCCTATCCCACACCCTGAGTACAGATACCTCTCCAGCCTATCCCACACCCTGAGTACAGAGACCTCTCCAGCCCTATCCCACACCCTGAGTACAGATACCTCTCCAGCCTATCCCACACCCTGAGTACAGGGACCTCTCCAGCTCTATCCCACACCCTGAATACAGAACCCTCTCCAGCCCTATCCTACACCCTGAGTACAGAGACCTCTCCAGCCCTATCCCACACCCTGAGTACAGACACCTACCCAGTCCTATCCCACACCCTGAGTAGAGACCTCCCCAGTCCTATCCCGCACCCTGAGTACAGAGACCTCTCCAGCCCTATCCCACACCCTGAGTACAGATACCTCTCCAGCCTATCCCACACCCTGAGTACAGAGACCTCTCCAGCCATATCCCACACCCTGAGTACAGATACCTCTCCAGCCTATCCCACACCCTGAGTACAGAGACCTCTCCAGCCTATCCCACACCCTGAGTACAGAACCCTCTCCAGCCTATCCCACACCCTGAGTACAGAGACCTCTCCAGCCCTATCCCACACCCTGAGTACAGAGACCTCTCCAGCCCTATCCCACACCCTGAGTACAGATACCTCTCCAGCCTATCCCACACCCTGAGTACAGAGACCTCTCCAGCCCTATCCCACACCCTGAGTACAGATACCTCTCCAGCCTATCCCACACCCTGAGTACAGAGACCTCTCCAGCTCTATCCCACACCCTGAATACAGAACCCTCTCCAGCCCTATCCTACACCCTGAGTACAGAGACCTCTCCAGCCCTATCCCACACCCTGAGTAGATACCTCTCCAGCCCTATCCCACACCCTGAGTACAGATACCTCTCCAGCCCTATCCCACACCCTGAGTACAGAGACCTCTCCAGTCCTATCCCACACCCTGAGTAGAGACCTCTCCAGCTCTATCCCATACACTGAGTACAGAACCCTCTCCAGTCCTATCCCACACCCTGACTACAGAGACCTCTCCAGCTCTATCCCACACCCTGAGTACAGAACCCTCTCCAGCCCTATCCCACACCCTGAGTACAGAGACCTCTCCAGCTCTATCCCATACACTGAGTACAGAAACCTCTCCAGCTCTATCCCACACCCTGAGTACAGAGACCTCTCCAGTCCTATCTGACACCCTGAGTACAGAGACCTCTCCAGTCCTATCCCACACCCTGAATACAAAGACCTCTCCAGCCCTATCCCTATGCTCAAACCATTTGATTATTTGCTGTGATAGATGCCTGGTTTCAATTTTCCTTTATGTTTCTCTGTAAAGCATCTTTGTGACAGTTCACTGTAAAAAGCTCTACACAAATAAAATTAAATGAAACTGAATTGTTAAAATCGTGGTTCAGAACACTTAAAACAGTGCATGCAAAACTATGAAAGGAGCACTGCAGCGCAACTATTGATGCTCTTGACCATGAACCAGTAACTTTTACATGTTGTCTGAACAGTGTCATAAGATAACCAGCGGTGGAAAATCCAGGTTCAGAAAGTAAAAGTCCTCCCCCGTATTTTGTTGCGTTCATGGGTGGAAGAAACACATGGCTGGACTTTTACATTCTGACCCCTGGACTTTCCACCTCAGCCAGGCAATCTAAAATGAAAGGGGGAGAAAGTGACTTGGGCTTACCTTTGAAAAATAGTGATCGTTTTAACTTATAAATTAAATAGGTTACACAATTGCATTTTTTTTAGCCTCACTCATATACGGTGAGTTCATATACAGAACATTGTACAGTTAGTTCAGCGCCTCCAAATGTCAGGCTGTGAATTTATGTAAATTAAACATCTCTGCCAAACATCTTGTGAGTCAAGCACAGCTAGAAACGTACCTGCACTTCAGGGTAAAGGGCGTAACACGTGAGTTCAAACCGAATCTGATCATTGCCCTGCAAGAGGTAGATAAGCAGTTAGGCCAAAACATTTCCAAAAAAGTGATAAAGGACACTTGCCCTTTCAATATATAAAACCATAAAGATCTTTCAGAAAACTCCCACTACTCACCATACAAAATAATTTGAGTCACCTTTGATATTTGTCGCCCCCTACTGCGCATAGCAGACACTACAACAATAATTGATTTCTCGAAAGAACCAAGAACAGCTTGATTCTTGTACTCAGCACTAACAGTACCTTCACAGTATGCATTTCAGATATGCCTTTTAGCAGAGGAAAGATAAAGAAAGAGAGCACAGAGTGGGCAGATGTTTTCCTTGCCTCTAAACAAATACAATTTTGGGTAATTCATAACATACTAGAGCTTGTAACAGAGACCTGAGACCTATTACCTTACTGGGCTCTGGTAATGACTTAATAAACATGTGACTGGTTTCAGAGTATTAACCATACCAAACTATCTTGTGGTCAAAAAGGAAAAAAATCCCATCACTGCTTCTGTGCATACTGGTTAAATGAGAGGAGAGTGCTGTTGTGTACTTCTGTGTAGCGCTCCCTAAAAGAGTTGCACCAGCTAATCTGAATTCATCTTAAGGCAGTTAAGCAAGGCAAACAGACAGAGTATTGTACGCAGTGCACACTTACGAGATGAAATCAATTAAATAATCAAACTGAAAAATAAACCATGCTGCTCTCTCATCTCTGCACTCCATGTAAAAATAGCTTGAGTTTCCCATGAATTCCATGGCAAAAGAGCAGGGTGATAGGAACGGGACAAGATAGAAGGAAAGACATTCGACAAAGGATTTGAACGCGGCGGGATTTGAACCGCCAACGTCACAGCTTGCAATGAGCATGTGGACGCTGCTCTTAGGGACAACGAAACTGAGACACCCCCTATTTGGGATTTTCCTGTTGTCATAAAAACTGCTCATTAATCTGGTTTAGTCGGGCTTTTGGCAATACATAGCAAGCAAGTGGATGGTTTCCAAATAGTCCTGCGTTTCACAGTTTGTCATTCACCTTTTATTGGGGTCTTCGATTACGCAATCCTGCTGGTTTTGTGACAACCAAAATTATTAAAAATGTCAGAACACGGCCGCCGCGGTGGTGTAGCAGTAAAAGCGCAGACTTTCAGTCTGTGCAATTGTGCCCCGAGGATGAGGGGTTTGATCCCTGGTCCTGCCAGATCCGAGTATGGCCAGTGCCTTTAGGGAGTGGCAATTGGCGGCTGCTCCCGGGGTGCGGGGAGGGACTCGGTGAGAATCATTGCACATAAGACGGCCCTGGGTGAGTTGGAATCACGGTCAGGAGCTTGAGGAGTCGCGCCCTGAAGGTGACGTGGCACCCTCGTTCCTACTACCAGCTGATGGGGTTGTGTAGCGGCGATTCTCTAGCTGCAAGGGGGGAATTGAATTACATATGTAGGCTCCATTTGGCTACCAAAATGGAAAAAATGTCAGAACACAGGTTTTGAAGGCCACTCATTCCTTACACATGCTTTCAGTTCCTGTGTTTTCCACCATGTAAGGTAATAGGGTTAAGAATTGCTCAACACCATCTAACACATTGAGTTGCAGTTGTTTGAGATCGGTCTGGGTTTGCAATACTAAATCTAGTCATCTGGGTGAATTCTGTGCAAAGAATTTTTTTTTTTAAAATGGGTTCCCTTGAAACCTCACCTTCCCAGTGGCTCCATGGGAGACAAACTGTGCCCCCTCCTGGTGGGCAATCTGGACCTGGCGCCGGGCGATGCACGGCCGGGCGATGGAGGTGCCCAGCAGGTAGCGGTCCTCATAAATGGCGTTGGCCTGAACTGAGGGCCAGATAAACTCCTCCACAAACTCAGCTTGCAGGTCCTCAATGAACATCTAAGAACACATGTTAAAGGTAAATTATGAAAACAGCGCCCCATTTAACATGTGTGGATAACTCAGCTAGCTGGCTAATTGTTCTGAGTAAAACCTGGAAACCCCCCGAATATGGAACAAATGGAACTGTTCCAGGTTTTACTCAGTGCAGTCAGCCAGCTAACTCAGTTAAGAGGAATAGGGGCCAGGACATTGAGCCCATATAAGATTTTAAATACAATACTTTTTACAGAAAATCAAGCACTGTGTCAAGCCTGGTTTTTCACACCCCATGCCACCCATTATTACATGACTTGGGAAGATACTCTGCATAGAGAAATGCACAGAGACAACATTCTGTCCCTGTCCCAACCGTCCCCGTCATCCCAAACCCCATTCCCGCCCAGTCCCCGGCATTCCAAACCCCATTCCCACCCCATCCCCTGCATCCCAAACCCCATTCCCACCTCATCCCCGCGTGTGTCATGGTTCGTGGGTTTCTATTTTCTTTTCCGTTGCGGTTCTCGTCCTTATTTACCTATCGTATTTTTTCCACGTTCCGTTTGCTTTCCCTCATCATTGTTTTCACCTGTGCATCTACTTGCGGGGTATTTAAGTTCCTCACTTCCGCTTCCCCGGTGCTTCTTTGTCATTTGACATTGTATTGAGTCAGGTATAGCCAGGTACTAGCGACCTTGTGATATTAAACGATATCATGCCTTCCTTCCCTTATCTCCGCGTCTTTTATTCTTTTTGTCTTATTCTTTTTGAACACAGGAAAATCTATCGGATTTTCCTGTGTTCCGCTACGGGTTTTGCTTTCGCCTCGGTGATTAGTGAGTTCACCTGTCATTTATTTCCGCTCACTACTTATACCCCGCTTCCTTCCTTTCTCGTCGCTTCCATGTTATTTCACGTAACATTCGAGCCGGTAAAAAGGTATTGGAAGTTGTGCTGCTATCGACCGCTTTGCTTCTCAACGCGGGACTTGCAAAGTGATCTTTTCGCTCTTATTTCAGAGAAGAGGTTTTTCGTTTCTTTGTTTCCACTCATACCTATGAGTGCTCTCACCCTAAATCTTAGGGGTCTTTTGAGTTTTTCTTTTTTCTTTCTTTTGTTCGCTCCAAAAACGGGAGTTAGATATTTCTTTTGTTTTGCTCGGATATCGAGTTCCTCGTTTTTATCGCGGTTACTTGTGTTCTCTTTATTTTTTCCCATTCCACTACGAATTATTGTCCGTTTCAGTCGTGTTCATTGGAACACTTTAACTACTTAGTGCAGATAGTCTATTTTGTCTCGCCTGCGAGACAGTTTTACGCAACTGAGACACGCGTTGCTCCTGCAGCCAAACCTAACTATTAAAACCCAAACCAAACGCGTTTTTTTTATTTTTAGAATAGATACGAGAACGACTATTTCCAATGCGTAGTTTTCTAAGTGTCTTATACTATCCGTCGTCCATCCATTTATTATTTAGCCCCACAGCAGCACCTACTACCCTACGTGATAGCGTGACATAGTGGGCAATAGGGGGGTTTTCATAATAATATATATGTATCATATATATCAGAATTTCGTCCAAGTCCAGCATAAAACCCCCCCAACCCGACCGTAGCAATATACAAAACAAAAATCGCTGCTCAGCTGCAATCACATAACCAATAAACAAGTGAAAATCCATTCAATTATCATCTACTATCAATATCTTCGATTAAATATAATTGATATTTGTGCTCCTACCGTGATTTATCCTTAGATTATTTCAAGATTTAGATTGTATTTATTCATTTATTGTTTTATCGTAATGAAATTGAAAATACACAATACACAGCGATACAAACGAACAAACACGAAACTATCTCTATTGCACCCCCCCCTTCCCAAATTTATTGCTTTATTTTTTTAAATTTTTTTTTTTATTGATTTTAAATTTTTTATTTCCTTATCCAAATTTAATTGGCTTATCAAAATAAAAACATATTACAGGTTGAATTGAAAGCTTTTACTATACAATTTTTAAGCGTGTGTGCAATAGCAAATACAACGCGCTATCACACTACGTTTACCGCTACGATGACGCATTGGCAATAACGCATATTAGTGCGCGTAAAACATTGTTTGCCTGCGCTTTGGTGTTTGTTTGCAAAAACTTTGAATTTTGTTTTCACGGCTTTGAATAAACTTTTTTTCAAGCAAAGTGACCAGAGAAAGCAAAAAGGAGGATTCAAGAAGAGAATCTGAAGTGGAAGTAGAAAGATCCGGCGAAGACTCTGTAGAAGAGGATATGGTCTATTGCCTGTATATAGATCTCGACATGTAAAGTTTTGTTCATTATATTTATTTTTTTTTTTTTTATTTTTTTATATTTTTTATTTTTTATTTTTTTTATTTATATGAATATTTTTTTTTTTTTTTTTTATAGCATAATATATAATTAGAGCACTATAATGCTTATTATAATAGTATAATATTTTGGAGTAATAATATAGCGTTAGTTGGTTTTTGGTGGTCCATACTTTTGAATGATTTACCACGTGTTTTTCTGTGGCTTTTTTGCGTTTTTTGTTTGTTTGATGGTTTGATGGTTGTATTTATTATTGGTTGGTTTTGATTTTGAAATTTTTTTTTTTTTATAGTATTTTAATTTTTTTTATTGTATTATTGTAATTTTTAATATACTTATGGGTACTGGGTTAATATTAGTTATGGGATGATGTGTATTTTTAATGTAAAAATGGTGTATATGTAATCAAATGTGTTTGTGAATAAATAAATGTTGTGAAAAACACTAAACAGTAATGCAATAAATGAAATACAACACAAACAAAACAAAATGTAGCATAGGAAAAATAAAGTAAGTGTGTGCATACAGAAGAAAGTGTTTACATTATTTTAAAGTGTGTGTGTGTATTAGTATTTTGATGTGTGATTTCACAATTTATGTTGTAAACCTGCTTGACCCTTCACCTGCCACACTCCCAGTTCCCCACTCTACTGTCAGGAGTGAAGCCACCACCAGACCAGACTGATAAGGATGAAGCCAGCAGGACTTACATCTCTAGGAGCATCAATATGAAGGATAGAAGAAAAAAAAAAGGGTGAAAAAATGGCACACTACAAATCAAAGGACAAACTGAATGATGTGCATATCAAAATGATCTTCGTAAAAGAAAAAATGCATGAAAATGTAAAACTTTTGAAAAATTAAAAATTTATTTAATTTTTTTTTTTATTTTTAAATGGGTTCTTTTTATGGTTTAATGTAGGTTATTGGAAAATTAATTATTGAAAATGAATAAAAAAAAAAAATAAATGATGAGTTTGAAATGTATGATTAAACACTGAAAATATGATTATTTAAAATTTATTATTATTATACATTTATTATTGATTTATAGGTTAGGTTTGGACACACTGGGCCATTTTTGACTGCTTTTTTTTATAGTGTTTACATATTTTAGTAGATTTACATTTTTTACATTATTTATTGCCCGATTTTCTACAATTGTTTGATTGTCAGGATTTGTTTTATGCAGTTTTGTGTATTTTTTTTTTACTTTTTTATTTTTTGTATATTTTTTTTTATTGAATTTTTAAAATTTTTTTGCTTTTTTTTTTTGTTTTTTTTTTTGCATTTATGGCACTTATTTTAAAGTTTTTTTTGAAAAATAAACAAAGTTTTTTTTTGTTGTTTAATTTTTTTATTTTTTTTTTTTTTTTAACCAAAAAAAAAGTTTGTTAAGATTTTGCATCTATCGCATCTGGTCCTCCAATATTTCCTCCATGTCTCTGGCATAGAGATCCCCTATAGAACATGGAAGCCACAGGGGGGGTACCAGCGATAGATCCGAATCTTAAAGTGGTCATAGCCACTCAGGAGGCAGCCCTGGCGGACCAGAGAGAGAGTATTCGTGCTCTTCAGATTTCACAGCAAGCATTGCACGAGCTGATGCACCTTCAGGCAGTCGCTCTGCGAGATCTGTCAGAGAATATCCGAACTCTCTCTTTCAGGGCAGATCCACCTCCAGTTGCACAAGCACCTACACAGTCCACTCCCCCGCCATTTCCACCTGACGCTAGGGAACCGAAACTTCAGCTCCCGCTGCGGTATAGCGTGGAGTCGGGAAAGTGTCAAGGGTTTTTAACACAGTGCTTAATTTTTTTTAAGATACAGCCCTCACGTTTCTCGATACAAGAATCCCGAGTAGCATTCATTCTCTCTCTCCTAACCGGGAATGCTCTTGCATGGGCCGACCCACTTATCAGGGCTAATTCACCCATCATGGGTAAGAGAGGCTTATGGCGGAGATGGTGTCAGTTTTCGATCAAGACGTTTCTGGCAAGGAAGCTGCCATGCGTTTGACCCATCTTCGTCAGGGAACCGACACCGTGGCTGCCTTTGCGATTACCTTTCGTGCTCTTGCGGGGGTGACAGGATGGGCCGATGAGCCTCTTTGTGCACTATTTCTGAACGCCCTATCGGAACCCATAAAAGACGCCATCGCGGGTATCGAACCACCCGCTACATTCGGTGCTCTGGTATCTACTGCCATTTGGTTAGACAACCGGTTTAGAGAAAGAGAGAAGGAGAGAGCTTATAAAGGTTTTAGACAGCGCCCAGCTCGTTACTCTTCTTCCCCCGCGCCAGCGCCGTCTCACATTCCGTTTTTAGCTCCTATTGAGCAGGAGGAGCCCATGCAGGTCGATGGGTCCTCCATGCGCGAAACAGGGGATGCTAAGTCTCGTGAATGGTGGTGTAGGTACTGCAAGAGACGGGGTCATTTAAAGGATCAATGTCCCAAACTTTCGGGAAAAGAGGGGTCTCGCTAGGGGAACCGAGTCGCCTAGCGGGACTAGATTTAATTTACCCTCGGACCCTTCTGCCGGTTTATTTACGCTGGAACGACTACCAGCTCCACTGCAATGTGTTTATTATCCGATTGGGCTAATTCCCACAAGATCCCCACCCACCCTCTTCCTCTTCCTTGCCTGGTTACGGCTCTGGACGGCTGCCCGTTAGGCACAGGCACAGGCACCATCTCCCGGGTTACCTCCGCCATATGCATGCGCGTTCCGTATCAGGATCATACGGAGGATATTAAGTTTTTTTTTGTGGAGTCCCCAGCTTATCCGCTGGTTTTGGGTCATTCCTGGCTTACCCGCCATAACCCACACATTAATTGGGGGGGGTGGGGGGGGCTGGTTCCGTCAATAGAGTCCAAAATGCAAACCTCACTGTTATTTCGCCAGTCCTTTTCTGTTGGGAAGAAGGGGTGAGGATTATGCCGAGTCTGATTTAGAGAGTGATGAGGAGAATTGCTCCGTTAAACAGGAGTCCTCTCATGTTCCCTCCGAGAATGGAGAGGAGAGTCTAGACTGGGATCACTCTGCTGAACAACCTCCTGCGTGGCAGGAGTTGACGTCCGATTCAGAGATTGATTGGGAGATTCACTCTGTCTCGGACACTGAGGGTGCTGAAGTGGGAGGGGCGCTCAAATTCCAGCTGCCGGCTAATGTCCCCAAACAATACGCCGATCTCGCGGAGACATTTAGTAAGCTACGTTCCATCTCACTAGCACCTCACAAACTATATGACTGTGCCATAGAGCTATACCCGGGCACTATTCCCTCTAGAGGGTCTCTTTATTCCTTGTCTATCCCTGAGAGCGCAGCTATGCGTGAATACATTGAGGAGGCTTTGGCGAATGGGTTTATTAGACCTTCCACCTCGCCTGCAGGGGCGGGTTTTTTTTTTTGTAAAAAAAAACAAAAATATGACTCCCACCCACCCCTGGAGTCATATTTCCCTTGACTTCGTCACGGGTTTGCCTTTATCTTCAGGCAATACTACAATTTTTGTGGTGGTCGACCGCTTCTCAAAAGCAGCTCATTTCATTGCGCTGCCCAAGCTGCCTTCAGCGCCTGAGACAGCGCAACTTATGATTGATCATGTGTTTCGGCCGCACGGTCTTCCTTCGGATGTGGTGTCAGATCGCGGCCCTCAGATCGCGTTCTGCTCTCTGCTGGGGGCCTCTGTCAGTCTGTCTTCTGGTTTTCACCCGGAGACTAATGGCCAGACAGAGCGCACAAATCAGACTCTAGAGAGTACTCTTCGCTGCCTTGCCGCGTCCAAGCCTACCTCCTGGAGTCGTCACCTCGTCTGGGCGGAGTATGCTCATAACACGCTGCGTAACGCCTCCACCGGTCTCTCCCCCTTCGAAGCTCAGCTGGGTTATCAACCACCTCTTTTTCCTGAGCTTGAGAGGGAGGTGGAGGTGCCCTCCGCAGGATCTTTCGTTCGGAGGTGTCGTTCGGTTTGGAGACAAGTGCGTTCGTCTCTTATACGTGCTTCGGCTAAACAAAAATCCACGGCTGATAGGCATCGTCGAGCTGCACCATCCTATAGAGCTGGACAGCGGGTTTGGCTCACTACTCGTGATCTTCCATTGCGGGTCAAGTCCTGCAAACTCGCCCCTCGTTTTGTGGGACCTTTAAAAATTATAAAAAAGATCAACCCAGTCACATTTCGACTGCAACTTCCGCGCTTGATGCGCATCCACCCCACATTTCACGTCTCCCGTCTGAAACCAGTACTCGTCAGCCCTCTCGCCCCGGTTGAAAAACCACCTCCGCCTCCCCGACTCATAGAACGGGGTCCGGCTTATTGAACTCTGAACTCACGGTGACTCCCCTCCCTGTATCGGACCATTTCTTTATTTCACTCTCTCTCTCATACCCACTCTCCCCCAACTCCTCTAACAACCTACCCTAACTTTCAGGAGAAATCTCCACTCTCCACTCTCTCGCACTCCTCTCTCTCTACCTCTGCTCTCTCGGCACTTCCTCCTCCTGCATTTTTTGTTAATTTGCCTATTGATGTTGCCACCTCCACCTTTAACTCCTGCCTCTCTCAGTCTCTCGACTCACTATGTCCTCTTGTCTCCAAACCAGCTTGATCATCACCCCCCTGCTCGTGGCTGACAGATTATCTCCGATCCAGCAGAACCACGCTGCCAGTTGCTGAGAGAAAGTGGAGGAAATCCAGATCCCCAGATGATCTGGCCTCGTATCACACTCTGCTGGCAGCCTTCACATCAGCAACCACATCTGCTAAGATTTCATTTTTACAGTCAAAAATGAATGCATGTGTGCCTCAGTTGTGTATTCCGATATGCTCATTTAATATCACTACGAACCATATAAGCCAGGTCTCACAGCAACATAGCCATCTCCGATCATACATGAGGAGAAGCCTATGAACACAGAGTAAGTACTTTTGTTACCTTTGAGAGCTGAGGTCTAAATGCAGTCATGTAATGTTGTGCTGTCATCCATCAATGCTATCTCAACCCCGACCCCACTACAGTAGTGTCAGTGACTATAGCAAGATGCTCATACAGTGAGGTGCAAAGGTTTGGGCACCCCATGTCAAATTACCTTTTACAATTAATATCTAAGTGAACAGAAGCTAACCTGACCTGATTTTGAAGCAAGATTTCTTTTAATTAAAATTTTTTAGGTTCTAAATTATTTTATTTTATTTTTTTAAAAAGGAAAGTTTGGGAACCCTTTTGGACTATAGAATAGAATAACTTTTATTTTCCTGTTAGAGATCTTCAGTTGTAGTTAGCAGTAAAAAAAGACAGACAGTGGGGCAGACCCACAAACACAAACAAACATGTTAAATAAAAACATTCAATTGAATCAGAAGTTTCACATTATAGTGAAGGTATGTGTTAGTATTATGATCAAAATTATATTACATTAAATTAAATATTAATTATGATGAAAAATTGAGCATCAAAAGCAATAACAGTTCCTCATCTGCCTTAACTGTCTTGAGATGTCCAATGTCATTTGTTTTGTTACTTAAAAAAAAAGATGATTACTAAGACCCAGGCCCAGGTGATTTAATTGTTAGGACTTCAATGAGTCAAGTGAATATAATTCCAGGGCTGAACCATTATTCTGAAGTAACTCCATGCCTTCTAAAGCATCTGACTGCGGTGGCTGTTCTGTCTGGTGTTAACAACCATTGGTTCCTCTAAACCAGGGGTGTCAAACTCCGGTCCTGGAGGGCCGCAGTGTCTACTGGTTTTTGGTGTGTTTCAGCACAAGTGATTAATTTAAGTCAATGATTGGCTAAGAAGTCCAAACACCTTGTTCTCAATGCTTTAACTGGGTGCTAATTAAAATGAAACCACAAATACCTGTAGACACTGCGGCCCTCCAGGACTGGAGTTTGACACCCCTGCTCTAAACAGTTGTCCAAGAATGTCAGAATCAGGACAGTTCACTTCCACCAACAAGGAGAACGGAGAAGGCTACAAAAAACTCTCTCAACGTTTCAAACAACATATTTCCACTGTCAGAAACATTATCAAAAAATGGAAGATAAATGGAACAGTTGATGTCAAAGCAAGATATGGAAGACCAAGAACAATTTCAGATAGAATGGCCCGAGACCTGGTGAGAATTGCTCAGAAGAACCTGCAAAATAGCTGAAAAAAAGTAGCAGACACGGGTCTAGTTGTTCACAGGATAACAATACAACATACTTTAAACAACAAAGACCTACATCGCAGAGTTGCCAGAAAGAAGTATGCAAAAAAAACATTGATAAGCCTCAAGCCTTTTGGAACAATGTGCTTTGGACTGATGAAGCCAAAATTGAACCTTTTGACCACGACCAAAGAAGGTATGTTTGGAAAAAAAGGAGTGAAGCATTTGTAGAGAAGAACACCTTGCCAACTGTTAAGCATGGAGGTTGGTCCATTATGCTTTGGGGTTGTGTGGAAGTTGGGGACACAGAAAATATTGTGTACGTGAAATTAATGATGGATTCCACCAAACATTAAGAAATTCTAGAGGCTAATGTTCGAAGGTCACTCCAGACATTGAAGTTGAAGAGAGATTCGGTATTCCAGAAAGACAATGATCCAAAGCATACCTCGAAATCACCCATGAAGTACCTCCAGGAAAGATGGACGAAGGTTTTAGAATGGCCACCACAGTCCCCAGACTTGAATATTATTGAAAATCTGTGGAGAGAACATGCCATGCATGCAAAGAGGCCGAAGAATATTTACAAGCTAGAGGTGTTCTGCCAGAAAGAATGGGTAAAAATTCCAAAAGCAAGAATTGAAAGACTCTTAGCTGGCTACAGGAAGCGTTTGCAAGCTGTTATAGTTGCCCGAGGAGGAGTTACAAAGTACTAACTGACAGGGTTCCGAAACTTTCGCACAGGGCCTTTTTCCTTTTTTTATTATTTTGAAACTGTAAAAAATTGAAATAAAAAGTAATCTTGCTTTAAAATTTGAAGAAATGTGCCATGTTTAACTTTGTAGCATTTAGAGGTCAGGTTAGCTTCTGTTCACTTAGATATTAATTGTAAAAGGCATTTTGACCAGGGGTGCCCAAATGTTTGCACTCCACTGTACATACAGTGCCCTCCATAATGTTTGGGACAAAGACATATTTTTTCTTCTTGATTTGGTTTTGTACTCCACAATTTTATATTTGTAATCAATTAATTCACAAGAGGTTAAAGTGCAGATTTATTAAAGGGTATTTTTGTACATTTTCTTTTCACCATGAAGACATTACAGCATTTTTCATACAAAGCCCATCATTTCAGGGCACCATAATGTTTGGGACAAATGGCTTCTGATTATTCAGGTGTGTTCAATTGCTTCCTTAGTGCAGGTATAAAAGAGCTTTCAGTATATAGTCTTGATTCTAGGCTTTTGACTGCATAAGTCTGTTATTGGCGCTTGTCAACATGAGGACCAGAGTTGTGTCAATGTAAGTCAAGAAAGCCATTATGAGGCGGAGAAATAAGAAAAACTAGAAATAACCGCCTTGCGGTTGTATGCCTCCGCCAACAAGTCAAGTAACAGTTTACATCCATGTGACCTTTGAACTTTTGGATATAAAATGTCATCACTTCATAATTTTATCCTATTAGACATTTGTGTGAAATTATGTCATAATTAGCATAGGAATTCTTGAGTTCTGGCCAAAAATGTATTTTGTGAGGTCACAGTGACCTTGACCTTTGACCACCAAAATCTAATCAGTTCATCCTTGAGTCCAAGTAGACATTTGTGTAAAATGTTGTCATAATTAGCACAGGAATTATTGAGTTCTGGCCAAAAGCATCTTTTGTGAGGTCACAGAAAAGATTGAATCAGTTCATCCTTGAGTCCAAGTGGACGTTCAGGCCAAATGTGAAGAAATTCCCTCAAGGCGTTCCTGAGATATGATGTTTACGAGAATGGGACGGACGGATGGACAACCCGAAAACATAATGCCTCAGGCCACGGCTGTCGCCGGCGCAGAGGCATAAAAAACAGTCAGAGACATAGGCCACACCTTAGGATTACCAAAATCAACTATTTGGAACATCATTAAGAAGAAAGAGAGAACTGGGGGTTATTTCACGAAGCGCGATTAAGCTGTAAACCTGGCTAAGCTGTAAAGTCTGGATAGGCCTCATTCACCCCATAACTGTGGGGCTGCCATGTGCCGTCCAGTCAAATGAGGTCTATGAGCCTATCCTGGAATCTCACAACCCCAAGGAGGCATAGATATCAGGTAACAGCTGATAGTGTGCAGAACATCTTCCCAAGCCAAAGAGACATAAATATCAGATGTCAGCTGATAGTGTGTGGAATTAGAGAGCTGCACAGGAATGGGGACAGCGGTAATACCGCAGACTTTTGCGGTAATCCGTGGGTTTGGGGACAAAATAAAAAATATTCCCGCTGTGACAGCGATTTTCCAGACTCAGGCGCCTATCCAGTTGGTGGCCAGTGGAGAGTCCAGGGGAAGGCAGAGCGTCTCATCCCCGAAATTTCACATCCCGAAGATGACGGCGGACGATGACGCACAGGTCTTCCTTGAGGCGTTTGAGGTGGCGGCGGAGACAGGCAGGCGGCCACTGGAAGAGTGGGCCGTGCATCTCCTGCCCCTCTTAATGGTCGAGGCGCAACAAGCAGCGCATAGCCTGCCGACAGCCGTTCGGGCGGATTACAGGAATGTGAAGGCGGTTCTTGACCGAACAAGATTCACCCCAGAGGAACACCGACGCCGCTTCCGGGAGAGCAACCTGACGAAAGAGGACCGACCGTTTGCCTACGCCCAGTGGCTGACGGACATGGCGAGGCGCTGGCTCCGGCCGGAAATTCGATCGGCAGCTGGTGTCATGGAGCAGGTGGTACTCGAGAGGTTTATCGCGGGGTTGCCGGCGGATACAGCCAGCTGGGTCCAGTGTCATCGACCCACCAACCTGGATGCAGCCCTCCCCCTGGCGGAGAACCACCTGGCACAACATCCCTTCACCCAGCAGCAGAAGCCGGTGCCGGCGGCCAAAAATAAAATTCCCCCCTCATTCTTTCCCCCTTTTCGTTTCCCGTCCCCAGAACCCCTCCTTCCCTGATGTTAATCCCTGTGTGGTTTCTTTCCCTTCTCCCAACTCAGGCTCAGTGGCGGTGCAGTCTGGCCCACAGAAAGCTCCTCAGACACCTGGACCGGAGTGTTGGCGGTGTGGACGACTGGGCCACCTGCGCTGCGATTGTCCGCTCATGGAGGTGGGGCAGATGGTTCGTGTCGTCGGGCCCTCCGGGAGAGCCTCCAGTGGGGACTGCCCAGGTGCCGGTGTTCCACCCCGTGGAAGATTTCCCACTTGCTCAGTCTCGTGACGACACCCTACACTTCGCCTTTGACCAAGTGATGTATGTTGGTGATCAGCTGGTGCGCCCTGACGCTGCACGCTCTTACCCATATTTTGTCATTATTAAGGACAGGTTATATATAGGTTATATATCGTCGTGACACTCAGACAGGTGAGGAGACAACCCAGTTGCTGGTACCTAAAAGCCACCGAGAAAAGATTTTTCAGGCGGCTCATTACAACCCCATAGCTGGTCATTTAGGATATGAAAAAACACTAGCCCGTTTCTATTGGACGGACGTAGGTCGTGGTGTGCGTCTTGTCCGGAATGTCAGCTAGTGAATTCCCCGGCCATCCCAAAAGCGCCGTTGCGCCCTATACCGTTAATTGAGGTCCCTTTTGATAGAGTGGGCATTTACCTCATCGGACCATTTGACAGGAGCACTCAGGGATACTGATTTGTATTAGTCCTCGTGGATCATGCAACTCGGTATCCCGAAGCAGTGCCGTTACACAATATCTCGGCCAAGAGTGTTGCACAGGCATTGTTCCAAATAATCTCCCGCGTCGGAATCCCGAAAAAGATTCTGACGGATCAAGGCACTTCGTTTATGTCACACACATTACGCGAATTGTATGAATTATTAGGTGTTCAGTCCATTAAAACGAGCGTGTACCATCCACAAACAGATGGGCTCGTTGAGCGTTATAATAGGACTTTGAAATCTATGATTCGAAAGTTCGTACACGATGATAGCAGAAATTGAGATAAGTGGTTAGTTCCTCTATTGTTCGCAGTGCGAGAGGTTCCCCAGGCCTCCACGGGATTTTCTCCCTTTGAATTGCTATTCGGTAGACAACCCAGGGGTTTCTTGGACCTAGTTAAAAAAAACTGGGAGGAGGGTCCAAGTCCCAGTAAAAATGAGATTCAATATGTTATGGACCTGCGAGCAAAACTCCATACACTGGGTAGATTGTCACAGGAGAATTTGCTCGAGGCTCAGGAACGTCAGCAGAGGCACTACAATAGAGGAACTAAGCTACGGCAATTTTCACCGGGAGAAAAAGACCTGTTATTACTACCGATTTCCAACACAAAATTACTCGCAAGGACCCTTCGTGGTCACACGACGAGTGGGGGAAGTCGATTATGAGGTGGAGCAGTCTGATAGAGAGGGGGCGAAACAGATTTATCACCTCAATCTACTAAAAGCATGGAAAGAGGTGGTACCGGTCTCCCAGGTCACGGTAGATCTGTAGGGGTTCTCTATGCCAGAGACACGGAGGAAATATTGGAGGTCCAGGTGCGACAGATAAGGACTCTTAAAGTGTTCAACGAACACCACTAAGACGGACAATAATCCGTAGTGGATGGGGAAAATAAGGAGAACACAAATAACCTCGCGATAAAAAGCGAGGAGCTCGATATTCGAGCAAAACAAAAGAAATAAGCAGTCACGCTTATCTAACTCCCGTTGTAGAGTGAACAAAAATAATGGAAGGGGAGAAATAGAAATAACCCTAAACCTTAGGGTGAGAACACTTGTAGGTTTGAGAGGAAAACAAAGAGACCAAAACCTCTGCTCTGAAATAAGAGCACACTTTACATATTCTAAATTGTACTGCTAACCAGAACCGCGTCGAGAAGCAAGCGGTCGATAGCACGCACAACTCCTATACCTTTACCCGCTAGAAAGTAAAACTTATCTAACTCCCGTATTGGAGTGAACAAAAGAAAGGAAGGAGAAAAAGAAAAGAACACTCGTAGGTTTGAGTGGAAAACAAAGAAACCAAAACCTCTGCTCTGAAATAAGAGCGAAAGAGCGCACTATACTTTTTCTAAATTGTACTGCTAACAAGTCCTGCGTTGAGAAGCAAAGCGGTCGATAGCAGTACAACTTCCAATAACTTTACCGGCTAGAATGTTTTATGTGAAATAACATGGAAGCGACGAGAAAAGGAGGAAGCGGGGTATAAGTAGTGAGAGGAAATGCAGGACAGGTGAACTCACTAATCACAGAGGCGAAAGCAAAACCCGTAGTGGAACACAGAAAAATCTGATAGATTTACAGGTTGATGAAAAAACGGAATACTAAGCGCGGAGATAAGGGAAAGAAGGCGCGATCCATGACAAGATCAGGAGAGAGATGAGCTGGGGCCGGAGGTTCCAAATTCTACTAATCATACCTCCCCCCTTTCTGATAGCCATCTCTTACCGAATCAGAGAGAGGATCTTGCCTTGTTGCAAAAGCAGTTTGCTGATGTGTTTTCCCCTCTACCAGGCCGCACCAATCTCATAAACCACCACATTGAGACAACCCCGAGGGTGACGGTGTGTTCGCGCCCCTACAGGTGCAGGCAGAAATAAAGGCAATGCTGGAATTAGGGGTAATAGAGGAGTTTAACAGTGCGTGTCACGGTTCGATGCCTATCCAATGCCTCGAGTCGACGAGCTCTTGGATCGGCTGAGCACAGCGCGTTTTTTTCCGACACTGGATTTAACCAAGGGCTACTGGCAGATTCCCTTGTCTCCAGAGTCCAAAAAACTGCTTTCTCCGCTCCGGACGGGTTGTACCAATTACGGACCCTTCCGTTTGGGTGATTCGGAGCCCCTGCCACATTTCAACGTCTCATGGACAGGGTGCTGCGTCCACAAGCGGCTTTCGCTGCAGCCAATCTGGATGACATCATCATCCACAGTAACAGCTGGGCTCAGCATGTGCGGCATGTGGGGGCGGTGCTAGAGTCCCTGAGACAGGCGGGACTCACGGCTAACCCAAAGAAGTGTGCGATTGGCAGAGTGGAAGTACGGTATTTTGGGTACCACTTGGGAAGTGGACAGGTGCGGCCTCTCGTGGACAAAACCGCAGCGATTGCGGCCT
This sequence comes from Ilyophis sp. 1 JC-2022, assembly GCA_022702515.1. Lineage (NCBI taxonomy): Eukaryota > Metazoa > Chordata > Actinopteri > Anguilliformes > Synaphobranchidae > Ilyophis > Ilyophis sp. 1 JC-2022. The sequence continues at coordinate 53,197,463 of CM040394.1, read as the reverse complement.
GTCCACGGCCCAAGACAAAAAAAGAGGTGAGGAGGTTTTTGGGACTGGGCGGCTACTATAGAAGGTTTATTCCGGCTTTCTCAGAGCTGACCAGTCTCCTAACCGACTTGACTCGGAAAAGTGCCTCAGATCCGGTCCAGTGGACGGAATTGTGTCGGCAGGCGTTTTAGAGGGTGAAGGAAGTTCTCTGTGGGAAACCGCTCTTGTTCACCCCCAACTTCTCTCTCCCCATTAATTTGCATACCGACGCATCGAGCAGAGGGCTGGGGGCCGTTTTGACTCAGCAGGTGGAGGGGGTCGACCGACCAGTGCTGTACATTAGCAGGAAATTATCACAACGCGAAGCTAAGTACAGCACGGTCAAGAAGGAGTGTCTGGTCATTAGATGGGCGGTCGGGTCCCTCCATGCTCCCCTCCAATGGCTTCACCGTATAAAAGATGCCCGAATCACTCGTTGGTATCTGGCTTTACAGCCTTTTAATTTCAAGGTGGTTCATAGGCCAGGAGCGCAGATGGTGGTGGCTGACTTTCTCTCCCGTCCAGTGGAGGAGCGGGGGGGGGTTGAGCATTAGCCAGATGGCTTCCCGGCATAAGTCGGGCGGTGGGGGTGTGTGGTAGGAGGGCGTGGTTTTAGGCGCTGCCGGCAAGAGAGAGAGTGAACTCGGGTGGTTTATGGAACCGGCACAGCTGTCGGTAATCAGGCAATTGGTGACGATTGATTGTGTTATTGTTTGTATCAATTAACCAATTACCTTGATTGTTCAACAGTGAGCCTGAGAACCTTGAAAAGGAGCCTTCTGGGGGTTCGAGGGAGGAAGCGGAGAACTGTGTGTTTGTTTGTGTATTTGTTTGTGAACAATTAAGTTAAAGAAGAGAAGCCGAAATAAAAACCGGTTCTCTTTATAAAAGTCTGATTCTTGTCTCTGCACCTGAGCACTATGGCTCACTTCGCCACAGTGATTTAGCCAATTTACTCTGATCGAATGTTTAAATTGACATTCACCTACTCGGGCTGTTTAAATAGTCCATGAATGTACACATAATTTCACTCTCCAAACTTGGGTTTCATCAGGCTTGAATTAGCTTTGACTCTTGAGCTGAAATCTAGCTTTGTGAAACTGAATTTATCCACATTGTCTAACATGGCTAATTGAAGCCAGGCGTATTTTAGTAAGCCTGTATTTTCTTTGCCAGCTTCATAAAATACCCCCCTGGTGTGTGAGCACAGTAAATCGCAAAGTGCCTGGTAGGCCTAGAAAGACCTCTTTCTCACCATAATGATGAAAAACCCCCAACCACCTGTCCGACAGATCTGAAACAGGCTTGGATCTGTCAGTGACTACTGTCCACAGAAGACTTCATGAACAGAACTACAGAGATTAATTACACTGCAAGATGCAAACCACTCGATAGCTGTAAAAAACAGGATGGCCAGGTTACAGTTTGCAGTGTTGGGAGTAACGCGATACAAAGTATACAAAGCTGCTTTACACAATACAAGAGCTGCTTGACACAAGATACAAACAACGTCATTACCGTTACTAATCTTGGAAATTGCTCATTTGTTGTATTTGTATTTGTAAATGTATTTGATCAGAATAAATATAGTATTGTAAGGTCCAATTTTACTATTCCAAGCACCTTTGCCTACTCACGCTGGATTTCCCACTCCTCTGCTCTACAACTCTGAGCCGTAAAAAGCACGGCGTCATAAACAACAGCTGGAAAGACCATATAACTGAACATGGGAAGTAAACGGCATTCTGCAGGACATGGAGGAGTTTCGCAATGTTTGTTCCTCCTAAAAGACCTGTGAACAAGCACCCTATGTTCTTGGAATATAATCTGGATTGAAACAAAGCTGTATGAATAAAGCATCTTATGTATGTGCATGTGAATAATTGGATAATATGATTCAATATCAATTGAAATGTGGGGTATGTGAAAGTATAGGAGGGGGCAAATTACATGAGAATGTGTTTGGAAGGAGGATTGTAGATTATCAGGGATGCACATGTCCACATAATAGTCTGGATCATAGAGTGGCCATCACCTGGACCTCATCAGGTATCTCGATAAATGATAGGTGAAATCATGAGATCATGCGCCGTCGTAAAAAGTATCTTATTACTATCACTAGATCGGGGGGAGTAGACTATAGTTTCTCTTCCTAGAGGAGAGGGGGGTCTCTTGGTGGTGAGGTGTTACAGCCCTCTTCCTGGCCAGACCTTATTTGGACAAACAAAGGGAATTGTGGAGTGTAGAAGGCCTGCTCAGGACTGCATTTAAGGGAAGTCCAAAGGGACATTCGGGAAGAATCTGCTTAACAGTTCTCCTGGTACCATAGGAATAATTTGGTTATATACTTTGTTGGTGAACTTGTTCATGTTTATTTGCCTTAGCAGCATGTTTTCCTGTGTTTAGCTATAGGTATTGAATGTATTCATATTTGCTCTCACAGTCTTAACCAGTGATTATTGTCATTAATAAACTATCATGTTTTCACCTCATCTGCATCTTCCTTTTCAACCCTTTCCCAGCTCCACAATTACTTAACCAGAGTATATGGTCTGAGCTGCAGTGATCCGGGCACTGTAGTATGTATGCTTGAGTCTCGGAGTCAGAACCCCTGCGTCTCACTGAGAGTGCAAGTCACAAGACCTCTGAGTTTTAGCAATAGGTTCTAAGTATCAAGACCTCTGAGTTTCTAAAATAGATTGTAAGTATCAAGACCTCTGAGTCTCTGAGTTAGTTCTGAATTTGTAACTCCGAGAACAAGTATCAAGACCTCTGAGTTCCTAGCAGTTGGATCCAAGTTATTTAACCACTGAGTACAGAGTCCAATGCATAAACTAGGAGCTGGATCTTCCGGTCTGACAGGTAACAAGTTTTAAACCTCTGAGTTCCATGCATGTCTAAAAACAAGTATCCCGACCAGGGTTTCCGTTTGGTGCCAGCTACCATTACCGACAAGATTTCTGTTTGCCGGACAAATGGGAGAAATTCTGGTCAAATATTATCTGGTGTTTTTAATGCTTTAAAACAATTGATATGCAGGCTTTATAAAGAATGACATCATCATGGGAATATATTTATAATAGTTTTTAATGAAAGGTGATTTTGCAAATACAGTAGGCTAGGCTATAGCGCAAATATAAAATAACTCCCGTCAATAGACACGTATTTATTATTTTTTTAAATTTCCATTAAAAAAAAAGACGACAGGCTCTAGCCTATTGCGTTCTGCGTAGCTAGCTACTTGCATGCTAGATAGTCCGTTCTTCCAATAGGCCTATACCAGCTAGAACGTACTTCATAGTATGCAAGATCGCAAGTAGCCTACGCTTCAATTTAGAACACACTTGATGATAGTGTCAGAATACCTTTGATCTGACAGGAAAAACAATAGAATTACTCGAAAGCTATAAGCATATGTCGCACGTGCTACGAAAAAATCGGTCTGTGCGATAAATTAATTTACTGCAGTAGCACCCGTGCGATAGCCTGTGTGTGAGAAAAAAACTTTTTTCTTTTGCGTGTGAAGTGAGGGTTTGTGTGAAGTGAATCGATGCGCCTCGCTATTCTATTTGGTAGTTGTAGTCTATCGTGCGATTAAAAACCATGTCCCCGTCTGCGTAGAGTCCATACATCCAACACCAAATCCCACAATTCCTAGCGAACAATCCCCTTTTCCTCAGCGAGTCGAGCGAGCTAGCTATTTATTTATTTATTTATTTATTTATTTGCACCATAATAAAAAAACACAAAACAGGAAACAATATCAAAGTGAAACAGAAAGCAGGTGCCGGAGAGGTTTGAAACCCGAATGGGCTTATAAAGATACCTCACCGAATATCATACAGTCAAATACAATAATATACAATGAAATAGACAGGAGACAGTAATACAGTGCTATAATATATACAATCAGAAAAAAAACAACATGAAAAATTAAAAGAAAAGATAGTCAAAAGAAATCAGTAAGAATGTGTATGTGGGTAGGTGTGTGTATGTGAGTGTGAACGTGGAAATGGGTGTGTGTGACGTGAGTGCTTGTGCATAATCTATCTGGGACACCAGGATGACGACAAAATTAAGAGGTATTTTCAAGTCTTAAATCAAAGTAAAAGTGCAAAACCAAACCCCCAAACGAGCCCGCGAGGAATCACTGCCAAATGAAAAGGGCGAAACAAGAGAGAAGATTTACAGGTACAATCCAGAGTGGAAAAAGTATTTATGACGAGGAAAAGCAGCTCTTGTTCTGTTGCTGGTGTAGGGATGTCATTTACATTACACATTTGGACGTCTGTATCAACCTCTGACTCTGATCAGCCAGTTGCTGTGTAACGTTAGCTAGCTAGCTGGCACTCAAATAACGGCAATCAAACAAGCTTAACGTTTATTTGGGAACACAAGCTGGCTAGCATAACCAGCATGTTTGTATTTTTCTTACATTATCATTTCTCTTGAACGTTTGTATCACAATATACCTGATGATCACCTCAATTTAATTCATTAGCATATTGATGGTGGGAAACCAGGAAATCTTTGTCTTATATAACCATCACATTAACATGTGTGTGTGAGAATACATGTAGCTAACGTTACAGATTAGCCTCTGTTAACTAACTTACGACATTTATTAATTTAGGACAGCTTGATCAGAGTGACCGTGATCTCCTACGTGCTCTATATCGCCATCTGGTGTTCTGAAACTACATAATATACCTTTAATGGGAAAATGCATATCCATTCTACATTTTCCACAAAGAGCTACTAAACACCTTAAGCTCTGAACTCTGGATTTAGAAAGTCGACGGTCTGCTGAGTAGAAATTCCACTATGCGTAGACATCAAGCATAGTTTTTTTAATGTACAAAGCAAAATGTACTTGGCTATGGGGAAATGCATTGTAATAGTGCTTCTCTGGTGGTGGCCTCTGGTACATACATGTGTGACAGACAGACAGACAGACAGACAGAAAGACAGATGCACACACAGGGATCAAATTGGAGTCCCCCTCCACAACTTCGTTGTGGTGGGGGACAAAAAGTGGCCAGCAGACATGCTAGATCTGTGACATGTGCACACACACACCGTTTGTTGTTTTTGTTCTCTTATTAGTGATTTACACATTTTCTCAATTTTAAATAAAAATGTGATGATATGCATTTAAACTGAGATTTGCACTGCTAATTTGAAGCGTAACATATTGATGTCTTGTATACAGTTGTTATGTCCCTGCAATTAATTTACCATTATGGGCAAATAAAGAAAAAATGTTTGTCTGAAAACATTTCTTGCTAAGGTTTGGATTTTGTGTACCCTGTATGCAACATTCATGTCCTTTGCCAGTCACATACCTGTTTAAGTGATGAACTGCACTACTTGTGGTTGTTTTTAGAGATTTTAGAGACGTTTTATACTCGTGCTACAAGTTTTTGGCCTGTGCTACAAAACTATCAACCTCTGTAGCACCAGTGCTATGTGCAAAACGTACAGTCCTGTATAAGGTATGTAGGCTATCATTAAGTATTTGTAATGAACTACAAATGTTATGGTAAAGTGCATGACATTATTAACAATACAGACTATTTTGCCAAATTGTCATTTTCATTGTTTAGACATTGCTGCCATGCAGGCTGACCTTACAGTTTCCTCTGAGAAATGTCTGTTTATTTAACTACAGAGCCAGTAGTTGCCGCAGCAATTTGGGTCGCAGTGCTTCACATTCTAATTGAGCGAATGCCTCAAATGCCTTTCTTGCGGGGGCCGCTGCGGTGGTACAACGGTAAGAGCAGTTGTACTCCGAGGATCGGGGTTCGCGGCCCGGACCTGCATGGCCGGCGCCCTGTGGGAGCAGCAATTGGCGGCTGCTTCCGGGTGGGGGGAGGGGCTCGGAGAGAATCGCTGTGCAAATAAGGCCCCGGGCGAGTTGGAATCACGGTCAGGAGCTTGAGGAGTCGCGCCCTGTAGAGGACGTGGCGGCCTCTTTCCTACTACCGGCTGACGGGGTTGTATAGTGGTGGTTCTCTAGCGGTTGCTACATGGGGGGAATTGAATTAGAATAGGGGTTCAATTGGCTACTAAATTGGGGAAAAATCAGAAACAAATTTTTTTTTAAATAAAAAATCATTTAAAAAAAGCCTTTCTTGCGAGAAGAGCTCATATGAGCTGCGGTTGTTAGTATGTGTTGCGCAGTCTATGCTTCGTGCAATGATCAAAATTGGTCTGAGTAAGTGTATCAGTGTTTGTTTTTTCATAATATGCCAATAGGCCTATTACCGATCCTGCCCAGTCATTTTATTTGAAAATTACTTTCAATATTACGACTGTTATTGGTCCCGTCTATGACCCGACCACGTTCACATCATGCATGTTATTCATTTCCCTCAACAAAAATGTATGGTTATTTTATTAGGAACAACATTTTATTAGAAAGACATGACAGTAATTTGGGTGCAAATTAGCGAACTGTTTAAAACAAAACATAAATGTCTTAATAAAAAAATTGTTTAACCGACTAGTATTTCTAGCAGGAGCAGCACCGTTTATTCGGCTAGCCGACTCGTCCTGCACTTCCCTAATGGTGGCTAGGCCTAGAGCATCCAATCCAAGCATGCACTTGATCAGAGTGGAACAAACATAACATAACGTTTGTTTCGTTCATCGCACATACACTACACATTCATTAAAAAATTAAGACGGTCTCTTTTTTTATAAAAGGATATGTGGAAATGTAATGCATTATATAAATGTCATTTTTTTAATAGAAGGGTGTGTGGAAATTTTATTTAGTGTGCTTGACATGTGCTTGACAAAAAAGTGTGCTTGACATTATTTACCGGACATTATGACCGGCAAGTTTAAAATTTGTCGGACTTTGACAGTTTTTGCCTGTAAAAAAACGGTAATTACCGGATAACGGAAACCCTGATCCCGACCTATGACACCAGAGTCCGAGGGAGTCAGCAGAAGGGCTAAGGCTCCGAGACGCAGGCATACTTCTTAGCACCAAAGCATATGCACCAGGTAAACACTGGGTGCGCACACAGTCTGCTCAAAGCTCCATAATATCTCTCTTATAAACCTTCCCTTACAGCTTGGTGCAACGAGCAGGACATCTCTTACAGTGTGGCGCTGCAATGTGTGATAATCTCTCCCCCTAAAATTCTAACAGTTTTGATGACCTCAACGTGATACCTCTGGCAGGGAGGTGTCTGCTTTTTCTTGACCTCCTAATTAATTAATTCTCCTGCACCCTAGTCTATAAAAATTTCCTTACAGTTTGGCGTAGTCGGCAGAATATCTCTTACCGTGGGGCACTGCAATGTGTTTATACATTTTCCCTCACCCTTGTCTATAAAAATTCCTTACAGTATCTACTTTATTCTATGTTGTTGGCGCTGCTAACTTATACAAATCCCGGCCCCTACATCCGCTAATGTTTATGTAGTCCACATGAAAAATGGCAGCAGCTGATATTGCAAGTAAGACAGCTGCTAGCTAGTTGGATTAGCTAACATGGCTAAATACTAAATAGGCAATCAATCACTGTTTTTTTTTGTTTTTTTTAAAGCCACTCTTGGAGGAAATTGTGTCAAGCAGCTTGGATCAGACCTGGGCCGAACCAATGAAATGGAGCATGCGAGCAAGATGTTACCGGGGGAAGTAGGCTAAACTAGGCTACCCTACAGTAAAGCGCTTAGAGATGCATTGTAGCATACTGTAAAGTCTGCAGACACTTTCCGGAGGTGCATACAGAGTTCGGGTTCATTAGAGAATAGGATTTAAATGGAAGTATTTTAGACATGCTTGTTCCAAACACAAGAACAGCAAACCGCACCACGTAGCACTTGTCACGTCAGTGGTGAGACAGTAACGTTTTAATCATGTTTTAATAACAATGATGATGCTATGCACATTTTAAGAACCGCCTGTAAGGGGGCCAGGTTTTGGAGAGCCAGGTGCGACAGGTAAGGGGGTCAGAAAAAGTCTCCCACGAAGGTGGGGACCACTAAGAGAGGAGAGAAGTGTCCGCGAATGGAGCATAAAAATAATAAAGGGAATAAAAACTCCCGGCATGTAGCCAACGAAAATCAACCCAGGAAAAGCGGGCGAGAACTCGAAGGCATGAGTAGTAGGAAGAAGAAGGGTAAACCTCTCGCTCTCACAAAGAGAGAGCACTAACGGAAGTAACAGGAAAAGAGGATAAATAATAGCGACCCAGACAATTGGGGTGAAAAGACTCGAGTCGAAGAAAAAAATAAATGGTACGGATGTCTCAAGCTCAGCAAATAAATGCGCGCGAGGAAAACGATACAAAACGAAAAAAAAGCAAACAAAGGTAATCCACTCAATGGGGGATAGGAGGAGAAGGAAATAGAACACGGGAACAGAGTTGCAAAAAAAAGAAGAGACAGACAGCTCTAACCAAACTCTAAAGGAAGTTCCTGCGTTCTTGTTAAGAACAACAAAACAGTCCTCCAGCTATACCTTTACCGGCTTTGTGTAGGTGGCAAATAGACACCAAAGCACCGGAAAAGAAAAGCACGGTGTAGAGAAGAGGCGGCGACCAGAAAAACCTTGACACCGCCAGCACGTGAAAGTGGTATTAACATCGTATGACGTGTGCAAAGCAGGATATTCTGAGGACACAGGGAAACGGGAATGGCACTTAACAATGGGAACTTTATATTCAGGAATAAGTTATTCTCCTTGGACAAATCTGCATCTTTGTCACGAAATCACACCCTAATTCAAACCCATCAAGTTTTAATACTGTGCTTATATTGTGTTTTTTATTATTATTTTTGTGCCGCCATGGTAGGCTATAGGTAATTATGCATTCAAGGTGGCTGCTGAAAGTTAAGCCCTATTCGGACAAGATTCGGACAAGTTTTCAGGACAATGTCTGTAAGTTAATTGTTATCACAGGATGTCTGTAATGTTAATGCAGAATCGTACTGGATAAAGTATCTCTGTAATCAATATTTAGAAATGCAGAGATGGGAGTGCCTACTCCATTTTGTCGTCACACCAAAAATATCCCATGCATCCCATCGTCACTGCAAAATGATTGCTTCTGGTTCTGGCAGAAAAGCGCTGGCAGGGAGCAATTGAGACAGATGCAGGAGCTCAAGAATAAATAAATAATATGTGTCGTGAACATCTCACTTTTGACCGTCTCGCAACTTTGTCTAGTCATATTAGGAGCCAGACCACATGTGTTCTGGTTTATATTAGCCTATATATTTTGTTATAAGTGATTTTAGCGTTTGATTATTTTCTATGGGGACAACGTTAAGCCCCGTATTTCCGTTTCCCGGGAACAAAAGATAATTCTGTATTGTTTTGCAATTATACTAAGCCAGTAAGGTATAGAAACGGCTACTTAAGGAGACCTCTTTGCATCATTGCCTTGCTTTGGTGTAATGCGGGACTTTCCGAGAGTGCATTGGAGTTTTCTTTTGAATTTCCTTCTCGTTTGCATTCTCAGTCTTTCGTTTTGGTTGTCTTTGCCAGTTTCGCAAAGACTGTGTTTTAGTCTTACTACTTTTCTTTCTACCTCTCTCTGACTGCTCTCTTTATTGAGAGCGAGAGGATTTTGTTTAGTTTCTTTAGCTTTGTCTGCACTCGAGTTTACAAGTTTCGCCCGCTTATTTGCGGGTTGCTTTATTTTCGGCACGTTTCTGGTCGCTTCCCTATTTGCTCTCTTATTTAAAAAGTGGAAGCCTGTTTATTTTTTCCCTTTATGTTTCCCCTTTGTACAGAAATGTCTTCCTTTCTATTGGTCTCTATTTGTGGAGACTTTCAGATTCCTTCTGTCGCATTTGGTCCTCCAAACTCTCACCCTTACAACTTTTGCTCAGACCCACCCAAAATTTATATTTAGATATATTTAGCAAATGCAAAATCAAGTCCTATTCAGCGACTTAAATAGTTTCCTCATTCATTCAATCATGGTTCGCTTTTCCACGCGTATATCCCTGTGCGTATGAAGTTTCCAATTCTTTCTGATATTATGTGTTTACTATGGCTATTTCTATGTATTATCTATAATGCTGTTATGTTGCTACATTTCATTGTAGAAATGTAGGTCCGTTAGTTGCCTATTCCTATGCCATATTATGAGGGCTCAATCGCAGAACCTTTGGGCGGTAACGCAAAATTAGTGTATCGCGTTACCTTGTCTGTAAAGTATCGAGTATTGTATCTCCGTTACTATTTCAAACGGTAACGAGTAATGAGTATTATAATACTTTTTTTGAGTAACGTGCCCAACATTGCTAAGAAGTACCTGAAAGACCCTGCATACTTCTGGAAAAAGGTCTTGGGGACAAGATTCACTTGTAGCAGAATGATGACAAGAGCAAAGTGTGGAGGCCAAAAGAAACTACCCAAGATCTAGTCTCAACGCCAGACCCATGTTCTTACGCTGATACACTACTTAAGATACGTTACTGCATTTCTGCAGAACTCTCTCTGGGTCTGAGAAACTTCTACCCCAAAAGTGATTTTTTTATATTGACTAGTGATTGGTGCATCGCTAAACAAAAATGCACTCATCACAAAGGACTCTCACGCTCTGGGCGCTGTCCGTCTTCCCACCCACCCATTTTTTCAGAGCTTGATGATGTAGTTGCGCTTTAGGGTAGACAAACAGCTGTTCTCTGTTGAAATAGCTTATGGTTCTAAGCGGTTGCGATCTAATTGTACCTTGTAATACAGTTGTGTGAAAGATGATGAAATTTGGGCATGCTAATTAAATTCAGCATCCTGTCTAGCTAGCTACTCGGGTCTCGTAAGTTGTTTGATGTGGTCTGTAACCTGTGAAACTGAAAGAGCATTCTCAATGACACAACTAGTCCAGTGGTTGAACAGCAAGAACAGTTGAACAGTTTTAGGGTTGTGTATCTTTCCCACTCGGACGATACGATATGCATCTAGATACATGATCTAAGATACGATACAGAAAAAATACAGTGAAACATGTAACAATTCGATATGCTTCAATTCAGCACTGTTTCGATACGATTCGATTAAACTCAAATTCGATGAGAATTAGGCTGATTCGGTATGATTTCGTTAAATTTACCATATGGTGTCCATTAGAGTTTGTCTCTGAATTGGGACTTTTGCTGAATGTCATTAGAGCCTCCAAATGGGTTCTAATAGCATTATTTTTTGCCTGTAATAAGCCTTTTTAATATTGAGTATTAAAATGAAAGTGCAATGATATAATAATATTTAATAATATTCTTTTTTCATACAGTGTATGAATTTGTCACTCAAGTGCTAGCTGTCTACTGGGAACTGTGTAGCCTACCTGGGTTCCAGGGTAGCTATAATCTGTCTGAAACTGGCGTCTTCAACAACGCTATACAGGCATATGTCCTTGCAAATAAAATAGCTTATTGCTTTGGTTATTGCCTTCCAACAGCTAGAATTGTGGGCGAGTGAACTTTGGAAGTAGTTGCGAACGCTACCTGCTTTGGGTTGTGTGGCTCCTTTGCTAAAGTTAGCCGTTTTTTTCTCAGTTTCCACTCCATGTCGCCTTCGTAAATGCGTTGCAAGGTTGCTGGTAGCCTACTTCCAAATGTTATAGCATTTGTGCTTTTAAGCAGGTTAAGATTTAAGACTGGCTGGCGCATCCGCCATTTTCATACAGGCAGGATAAATTATTTTCATTTTATGGGCTAAAATTGTCACTTAGGGCATGGAAAATATTCATTCCAATTTACTGTGCGCTGATATGTGCTGGATGAATGTAAATTGAGTGATTATGAATGGAAACATCAATGAAAAAATATACAGAGAAATGTCATCCCAGGGCATGGAGCAAAAGATTACATACTGTAGAGCAGGGGTGGGCAGCTCCAGGCCTCACGGGCCAGTGTGTATGCAGGTTTTTACTACCACCAGTTAACCTGGCGCAATCAGCTAATTAGTTGTATACACCATCACCGATTCACTCGTAAATTAAAGAACGATAAAACGCTACAATACACGCATACCGGCACAAGAAAATTCATTAGCTGCTGTTCATATCGTAGAATGTAGATTAAAATATCAGATCATGTAAACGATTGGGCTAATTAAATAATTATTAACTGGTGGCAGCAAAAACCTGCATACACACCGGCCCACGAGGCCTGGAGTTGCCCACCTCTGCTGTAGAGTACAGAAAAAAGTTATGTTTTATTGAGGTGGAAGAGTGAATGATTCGGCTACATATTTAGGTGTGTGTACCAGTGTGATATCAAGGTTTTCATCTTAAACCATCATAAGGGGCAGATATACAGGTGCAGCTCAAAAAATTAGAACATCGTGAAAAAGTTCAATATTTTTTGTCACTCATTTCAGAAAGTGAAACTCATATATTATATAGATTCATTACACATAGTGAAATATTTCAAGCCTTTATTTCTTGTAATTTTGATGATTATGGCTTACAGCTAATGAAAACCCAAATTCAGTGTCTCAGAAAATTAGAATATTGTGAAAAAGTTCAATATTGGAAACTCATGGTGTCACACTCTAATCAGCTAATTAACTCAAAACACCTGCAAAGGTTTCCTGAGCCTTTAAATGGTCTCTCAGTCTGGTTCAGTAGTCTACACAATCATGGGGAAGACTGCTGACTTGACAGATGTCCAGAAGACAGTCATTGACACCCTCCACAAGGAGGGTAAGCCACAAAAGGTCATTGCTAAAGAAGCTGGTTGTTCACAGAGTGCTGTATCCAAGCATATTCATAGAAAGTTGAGTGGAAGGAAAAAGTGTGGTAGGAAAAGGTGCACAAGCAACAGGGATAACCGCAGCCTTGAGAGGATTGTCAAGCAAAATCCATTCAAGAATTTGGGGGAGCTTCACAAGGAGTGGACTGAGGCTGGAGTCAGTGCATCAAGAGCCACCACGCACAGACGAATCCAGGACATGGGCTACAAATGTTGCATTCCTCGTGTCAAGCCACTCCTGAACCAGAGACAACGTCAGAAGCATCTTACCTGGGCTAAGGAGAAAAAGAACTGGACTGTTGCTTGCCCCTCCCTCCCCACCACCGCTGCCAGCCGATCCTGTCGCCATCGGCACCCGTTTTCCCATCATCATTGCCGCCACATCTGGACTGCCATCTAGCTGCTGCAATTTCCACTATCATGGATATTGCCAGTCAGTTTTGACCATGCTGGTCATTAAGATCTAGACCCTGAGCCGACCTGAGGAGAATGGGTTTCCCCCTTGAGTCTGGTTCCTCCCAAGGTTTCTTCCTAATTACACCAGGGAGTTTTTCCTTGCCACTGTTGCCTCTGGCTTGCTCTTGTGGGGGTTTAGGCTGGGTTTTTTCTGTGAAGCGCATTGTGACAACTTGTTGTGAAATACGCTATATAAATAAATATTGATTTGATTTGATTTGATTTGCTCAGTGGTCCAAAGTCCTCTTTTCAGATAAAAGTAAATTTAGCATTTCATTTGAAAATCAAGGTCCCAGAGTCTGGAGGAAGAGTGGAGAGGCACAGAATCCACGTTGCTTGAAGTCCAGTGTGAAGTTTCCACAGTCAGTGATGATTTGGGGTGCCATGTCATCTGCTGGTGTTGGTCCACTGTGTTTTCTGAAGTCCACAGTCAACGCAGCCATCTACCAGGAAATTTTTGAGCACTTCATGCTTCCTTCTGCTGACAAGCTTTATGGAGATGCTGATTTCATTTTCCAGCAGGACTTGGCACCTGCCCACACTGCCAAAAGTACCAAAAGCTGGTTCAATGACCATGGTATTACTGTGCTTGATTGGCCAGCAAACTCGCCTGACCTGAACCCCATAGAGAATCTATGGGGTATTGTCAAGAGGAAGATGAGACACCAGACCCAACAATGCAGATGACCTGAAGGCCGCTATCAAAGCAACCTGGGCTTCCATTACACCTCAGCAGTGCCACATGCTGATCGCCTCCATGCCATGCCGCATTGATGCAGTAATTCATGCAAAAGGAGCCCCAACCAAGTATTGAGTGCATAGAAATGAACATACTTTTCAGAAGGCTGACATTTCTGTTTAAAATATCCTTTTTTATTGATCTTATGTAATATTCTAATTTTCTAAGACACTAAATTTGGGGTTTCATTAGCTGTAAGCCATAATCATCAAAATTACAAGAAATAAAGGCTTGAAATATTTCACTCTGTGTAATGAATCTATATAATATATGAGTTTCACTTTCTGACATGAGTGACAAAACATATTGAACTTTTTCCCGATATTAAATTTTTTTTATTTTATTATTATTTTTTAAAATAATTTGTTTCTGATTTTTCCCTTTTTCTCCCAATTTAGTAGCCAATTGAACCCCTATTCTAATTCAATTCCCCCCCATGTAGCAACCGCTAGAGAACCACCGTTACACAATCCCGTCTATCGGTACTAGTAGTAGGAAGGAGGTCGCCACGTCCTCTACAGGGCGCGACTCCTCGAGCTCCTGACCGCGACTCGCCTGGGTCCCGTGCGGGCAGTGATTCTCTCCGAGCCCCTCCCCCCACCCGGAAGCGGCTGCCAATTGCCGCTTCCACAGGGCACCGGCCACGCTCGGATATGGCAGGACCGGGGCGCGAACCCCGATCCTCGGAGTACAACTACCGTTGTACTATCGCGGCGCCCGATATTCAAATTTTTTTAGCTGCACCTGTATATGCTTTATTATGGACAAAATGTGACATCCGCCGTTTCCCTCCAGTCCACCTTCCTTTCGTTCTCCCTGTTTTCCCCATTCCTCTTGCTCCGTGTCATGTTTTTCCGTTTACCTTGTCTGTCTATTCCTTGTTGTGCAGGCTGGGGATGGCTTCCCCGATTTGTTCCTCATTATCACTCGACCTATCACTCTCCCCCTCTGCTCACATTCCACACTTACCTCGTTACCTCATTAACTTGCGCACACATTCCTCACACACTTTAATTATCCTCATGCTGTCACACCTGCTTTCCCTCTATATAAGTTCCACTCTTTGTTTGTTTCATCGCCAGTTCATTACGTCTGTTTGCCTTGTGCTTGATGCGTTTGGTCTCTGTGTATGCTTTGTGCATTTAACCTGTTTGTTTGTCCCGTTCTAGTTTCGCTCGTCCAGCCTGCCTCCCTGTTCCTGCTCGCTCCTGCCCTGTTCTCGGTCCTGCCCACTTGTTTCTCGCCAGCCCTGTATCCAGCCCTTCACCTACTCACCTGCCTGCTTCCCTGTTCCTGCTTGCCCCTGTCCTTCCTGCTTGCCCCTGTCCTGCCTGCTTTAGGTCTCCAACCCCGCATCCAGCCTGTCACCTAGCTCCCCTGTCTGTCTGCTTGCCTTATTTTAATAAATATTTACTCCTTACGGAGTTAATTCCTGAGTCTGCCTCTGAGTCCTGCATTTGGGTCCATTCCAGTGTCTGTACCATAACACCAGAAAGTATTTTATTCATTTTATGACAGGTTTTGAGTAGGTTTTTGGACCCATAGATATCTATCCATCTATACTGATGAAATATAGTAGTTTCCACTTGTAAATGATGAGTTTCGAATCAAACAGTTGATTTGTAGTTAAATATGATTATTTTATGATTTACAGCTGTGCACAATTTAGGCATTTTGGATAGATTTGGAGATGCTAAGGGACAACAGGGTACGCTGCTTACATTTTGTGATCGAGTAGTTCAGCACTAGTTGTTCAAAAACCATGGTTGTAGAAGGTAAAGCACCACGCCTATTGTTATCGCTCAGACTTACCGTTATTATTCCGGCGATTTTTCAGAACCTATCTCCTCCTACACCGTTCACACCATCGACACCATTCATACCTCATATTATACCTTCATACAGGTTGCTATTACTTTTTACCTTTAAACCACATACACTTTTTGAGATTTGACATTTATTTGACATTTTATCGCCAAAAAATTAATGAGAGTCAATGGGCACGTGCAGGAGGCTAGCTCACGGTGTGAGCACTGAGCGGATTTTTGAATCACAACGTTCTGCTCTACGAGCAACTCATCACAATTCATTCGGCTACTTCTTTGTTATCCAAGTTCTTTAGACTACCGTTACTTACCACAAAATACATCACTATATTTGAACACTTTCGCCTTATTTTGATCCCATTATACCGCATTTCAATCTCACACTATAGGCTACCATCGTACCATCTTGCTTTACCATTCCTAGCAATTGATACCACTGCGAAGCAAATACACCAACAATTTCTTTAGGAATTATAGCAGCTTGGTGCAGGGCAGTCTGGATACCCATCTCCCAGTAGTCTACTTAGCCTACGTTACCGTGCTGAAACGATATTTATTCGGTTTCTGCCTTGTAATGATATATCATACATATGCAGCTGTTAACGTTACTGCAATCTATCAATTCAAATTATCAACCAACTGTTAACGTTAGGATAAAGTTAGGACTACTCAAGCTAGAGTTAGAAAGCAACTGGACAATCACAGTTGAAGTTATCAACTACAAACCACTAACAACAACAACAACAACACTACTAACGTTAGAGAATGTGCTACCTAACCATACAGATTAACGTTAGCTAGGTTTTAGGTTAACCAAACTTTCAACCAACCAGTTTAAGTGACATCAGTAACTAGCTAAGGTAAGCCAAAAAACACACATACAAAACAAACACATTAAACAACCAAGCCACGAAAGTGAATGCATAACGTTACTGGCTATCTCTGCCTCATGTGTCATGTCGGAGCCATCAATACCCAAATGTGCTAACGTTATCTATCAGGCCTAACATTACTACAAGTGGAAGATAACATTACCACCACACTGCTAACAGAGCCTACCTTGCTTTCTTCGGAGCCGTGCATCCAAGAAAATAATATACAACTCCGTTGAGGAAAAGTAGCCTATAAATCCACAAAAGTATTGAAATAAGAATCCACATATTCCAGTTTATCTGACAGATCGGTAATTACATAAGTTACATAACGTTAGCCAGCCAGATAGAGTTCTCAACGGGCCTAAAACTTTGAGCCCGAACAAACCTGGCCCGCGTGATAATTCCAAGACATTAAATCTGCCGACCCGGAAAATAAGGTCCGACGGTAGATTTTGGAAAATGTCGCCTTATAGCCCCGCAGTGTAGCGGACACAGGCGGCTGGGTTGAGGAGAGAGGCACGCACTGCAAGAAGGAATAGCCAAGTAGTCACAAAAAGAGATGTGGCCCCCTAGTGGTAACGTTAGTCATATCCGTCCCAATTAACGTATTCATGTTTGTCTGAAATGATCATCTTGACCTTCTCATATGTACTATGATTTATAATCGGTTTTGATAGGGTGTTATTTCTTATTCATTGTACTTATAACTTTGTAAATAAACTTGTGTTATAATTGACAGCTGTGTAGTTTGATGGGGTTATTGGTTATAATGGAATAATAGCGATCTGCATATTTCACAACAGATTTCCAAAATATCTAGTGACTAAGAAAAGGTGGACATTGACAATAAGGAGGCAGAAAAGATGGTCTCCAAAAGACTGGCACATGCTGTGCAGTAAACAAAAAAACAACAAAATCTAAATACATTTTGTACTATTTCAAACTGCCAGAGCATCCATGCAAATACTGCAATACTTAAACTCAATTGATACCTTATAAAAATATATATGGGTTAAAAAGACAGTACATGGCACTTTTGCCATAGGTTCCTATTGCTAGCTAGGAACTGTACAAGATGGCTGCCAAATAGTTCCATTTCAGAACACCAAATTACTATTCCATCACAAGATATGTCACATCTATTGTTCTATATCTATGGTCACGTAACGTTATGTTGTCTAAGTCACAAAACACAATTGTTAACAAAAAATATGTTTAGTGCTGTTGCAATTTTTACCTATGTTTTAGCTAAATGCTAAAAATATAGCCTACTAATCACTCTATTCAACATTATTCAACGAATTCTGATTTACGTCTTAATAATGTTAGCACAAACAACTTTCTAACAAAACATGACAAAAGCATAAACCAACTAGGCTACTGTGGTTAAGCTACCAGAAAAAACAAACCTTTCACTCTGCATAAAAATGCAAAGGTGACAGGTGCCAGTAACCTACGTTAATCGATTATGACATAGCTACAGCAAATAAACTATCCACTACACATGATTGGGTTATAATTTCAAGTAACTAAGTTAAACTTAGTTACTATTAGCCAAACAATGTTTAATTATTACTTTACGATAGCTGCATGCTAGGTAGGCTGAATAGAACGCTGAATTCAGCACAGGACATGTGGTTTGGTCTTCACAAAATGGTGAGATCTGTAATCGGAATCAGAGTTTGTTTAATAAAGTGGAGAAATCAGTAGATGAGCATTTGGTTAAAACCTAGGCAAAAATTGTATTAACCCATATTTTTCTACAGTCTACGACTGTGTCCGAATAGTCCGAATCAGCACACTTACCTACTATTTGAGTATGCCAGTTGAGTATACTTTTTGTGAAAAGCTGTTAAATTAGGCAAGCCTTACCTGCGCGGCCAAATTGAGTGTTCTCAATTTCCCCAGATGGTATAGCCAAAAAGTGTAAAGGCAACCGATATAGCCTACTTATGTCCAAGTTTATATGGAGGATATTTCTCATACTGCATGTTACGGCCGTATAGTCTACAGTAAGCAGTATGCGAGTACACAGGACTCAGTAAATTGGGCATTCACAATGCTTTCCTCACTCAACACTGTTATGACCTAACAATACTATCCCAGATACCTTTTTGTGCTTTTATCACAATTCATTACTTCTTTGTATCACTTCCAAGTTCTTTAGACTACTTACCACAAAATAGGCTACATCCCTTTAGACCGCATTACCAGTTCATACCATTTCCACATCATACTATACCATATTACCATCTTTCTATGCCTTTTCCAGCAATTGATAACACTGTGAAGCAACCACACCTACAATTTCTTTAAGAATTGTTACTCTCGTTTTTGTTGTGGCTTGTTAGCTAGCTGGCAGTTGAAATTTTTCTGAATTTTTTTCAGTTGCTCCAGTATGCGATCCCCAGTTGCCAGACAAAATCTAAGAAAATCTGAGCAAAACCGTTCTGGAATTCTACCAGTTGAGTTGAGATGAGTCTAGATTTTTTCAGTCGGGCTGTTGTGCATCTGGCTTAAGGGACATCACAGGGTACACTTCTTACATTTTGAATGATCTAAGAACCTTGGTGATATCACAGACATATCTCGTCTAGTCTATGTAATCACCATTATGAGAAGATTAGGTGTTTAATGTTGAAAATTGTAGTGTTTCCTCGTTGGCTAGCTAACGTTAGCTAATTGTTAGCCTGCTGGCTAACGTTATCTGCTTAGCAGGCTGCCACGCACAGATAGTTCCAGGGTGGGTGGCTGTGCTGTGCAGACATCCCATTGTCACGCCAGCCAGTTGACTAGGTAGTAAAACTAGATCCGTGCATGAGGAGGGAAGGGTGGTTTTTGTTTTACATGCTTCTATTTAACTCATAGAATATCTATTTATTCTCTTATGAATCAATGCAATGATGTCTAATGACAGTTGTAGGTAGCAACTAGGATATTTGGTTCCTAAACATGTTTAAAGTTATAGCATATCAGACATTTTGTAAAAAAAATAAAAAAGGTGTCTAGCCTACTAACGTTACTGTAGGCCTACATAGAAGGCTACATTAAAGGGGAACACCGGGTTATTTCTTAAACTTCTATATCGATTTTATATGTTTAATGTGAGTCTTGAAGCTTACCGCACTACAATGGTGCCTTCCAGTTCCCTTGTTTCCAGATGCACTGCATGGCGCTGATCTACATAACTGGTGCTTAATTCCAGCTGCAGGTCTATTCTATTACTGTATACTGGAAAGTTTGAAATTGATCAGATTCGCTGATAGATAAAAGTGTGATATGACTAAAGGGATGCCATTCTCCTTATATTCAGGTTCTTCCGAGTTCTGCGATGTATAATTTAACTACGAAAACCTTGTATATAATATTGCAGTCAAAAGTTTCCGAAGCATTTTCAGTCAATTTCAGAAACTTTTGACTTCAATATTATATACAATGTTTTCGACTCGGAAGAACCTATGAATATGAATACAATAATTAGGATGTCGACGACTACCACTAGGGGGCCACCGTGGAGATGGCTAAGCAATGTTTATCTTTCGCTGGCAATATTCTCTGAATGTCTGGGTCATTATATTTATTTTGAGTGTGTGAGATGACAGTACATAACCTAAGCTAAATTAGTGCAAACTTGTTTGTTATTAGCACTGCAATAACTGGCTACAATATAAATAGCCGCCCGTGGTTTGTGCGAGGTTATCTGCGGTAGCGTGCGCGCGTGAACTTCTTGGTGTCTAAATTTCATGAGCACTGTCACACAATTATAAAGCACTACCTTAGCAACCCCAAACAAAATTTTCAGGCACCGCCCCTGTCTAATGTCATGTGAGACAATTTTTGTTGTTCCATTCATTCGCGAATCATAATAATAAACTGGGCTCCAATAAAAATATGATCTTCCCAATTTTTATGAAAAATTATTGAGGTTTATAATAATTGCAATGAAACAATGTTTTTGTGGGTCAATTACTGGTGATTCTCTGTTGAGCTACTGCTGTGGCTGTTTAAATTAGGGCAAGGCATTACAGGGTCCAAATGAAGAGGACAGAGGACAAATGTGGACTGTAGGGAAAGCATAGGGCAAGTGTAGGGCAAGATAGGTCTTCCCCATGTGCTACCTTGTCATTGGTGGGGAAGCTTGTGTGCCTCTCAAATCCTGCAGGCTTTATTGTAAGGGTTTCTGCCTTGGCAGGTTTACCCATATCCAGTCAAGTGAGGGACCAGACCAAATTCAGCACCATTTAAAACAACACTCAATTTTTTCAGTTAAAAAAAGACAATGATGAGACACAGACCAGAACAACATTGTTCAGCTAAGAGATTGAGTGCTAGTGTCTTGTGTTCTGAGTCCTCACAACATATCTTGAAATAAAGCTTAGGAGGAAGATAGTTAAGCATTCATCTGTAATTTTAACCAAAAAAGCCACCCAGATTTAACAAGGACACACAGTGTCTTAGACGCAAAGCACTAACGTTAACTAGGTAGCCTATTGATATATGAGTTCTCCCAATCTCTCTGCTTAGAAAGTCATAGCGCAGCTACGCAGGAAAGAATGGTATGACCCATCTGAGGGGGGCTATTAGGGGGTTGAACACAATGGGCCAGATTCAGAGATAACTTAATAAATTAATGCAACTCTGGATGGAAATAAATGTTGTGACGTTGCATAAGGTTGTCGAAACAATGCCACAATGAATGCGCGCCGTAATCAAAGCTAAAGGTGGTCCAATGAAATATGTGTGCAACTTTTTTTTTGGCCAGGCAGTGTAAGGAAAACTGTCAACATGCCTACTCACTCCACAGAAAAAAAAACTAGTGGTATTTGTTTGTCACCACATAACTTTTTTTGCTATAAAAAGCTGCGGTAAAATATAAAATAAAGTTGTAACCTTACCTTTGCTTATGAAGATTAAGATAACCCCTGCAAGAATCTGAGGTTATTTTTTGCCTTGGTTGACCCATTTTTAAGATATAATCCTCGTTTCCACATGTATGCAAGCTCCAAAATGGCCGTGCGTAATAGTGACCATTCAAAAATTGCCAGTGTAAGGCTGTGTCCAAATCAGAGCCCTATCTACTGCGCCCTGTCTCCTGCGTACAGTGCACTAGCAGAAGTGTGCTGTTTAATGTGCACTGTTTAGCAGTCCGCAAAAAATATCCCCCATACTATTTTCCAACCGCACTGTGGAAGTGTCGTAAGCAGGTCATAAGACGTCCGACCAGTGTTACTGGTTTTACAGCTACAGTCAAGCCGGAAAGTCTGAACACCCCTTTCACCTTCTCCATGTTTTACTACATTCCAGACATATTCTACAATAGATTGAGTAAAATTTGTTGTCTCAAAATTCTACACAAAATAGCCCATAATGACAAAGTGAAAACATGTTTTTAGAAATTTTTGCAAATGTATTAAAAATTTAAAACTGAAATCTCATCCCCCAATTCCCATAAAGATCCATTCAAATGCAGAGAGGTTATAGTATTGCTTGTAACTACCTGGAAATAAGATATCGAGTCTTTTGATGTTGATGGGTCACAGACTTCAGGAAGTAACAGCATGCAAAGGATATGCGACCAAATATTAAATATGATACTTTAAAAATATGTTAAAGCATATGCAATATGCAATATGTTAAATTGTGTGCAACCACTGTTCAGCGATGATTTATTTTGTGTGATGGGTATATCCAAGTCAATAAGAGCTATGATTATTTTATCAATGCGACGGATTAATACGTTCACTGCCTTCCCCATCACGCAAGAGCAACTACGATGCACAAAGGTATAGGCACTGACACGTTGAAAGTGTATACCCCCCACACACATTTTTTTAGTAGAAAGCTGGCAACACAGGAGGCAGGTACAAGAAACAGGTCATTAGAATATCATGCCCTGTGCCACCCACATTTTGAGAAACGCACCCGCGTAGCGCAGGTTAGAATACAGCGTATCTCATCCCGCGTTAAATCAGCGCAGGAGAGGCACTTAAGCGCATGACTTAAGTTGGCCATCTCTGAATCCGGTCCAAAAAGTGCAACAAGAATACAATGAAAAGAGAAAGCAAATAAACATGAAATGAACAAACTTCACCCCCGGTCCTCACCTTTTTGGCTCCAAGGCTCTCTGCTTTCTTGCGAGCTGCTTCAAAGTCCTCATCCTGTCCAATATTTGCCTGGGATAGACAAAATTCACAAACAATGTCACCACATTGCAACATGGCTTCCAAAAGTGCTTCCTGTTAAGGCAAGCAGGAAAGAGGAAGGGTGCGTCCCAATAATCTAAAAATGCACCCTCCTTTCCTCCACTACCACCTCCTCTCCTCCATACCCCAGAAACAGATTTTGCGTTTTCATATAATGTTGCTGATTACTTCTTAATTACGTATTAATGGTTACATATTATTTAATGTCTCAACGCAAACCGCAATGTCAGGTACATTGTATACTGTACGTGCAAATACTGGAAACGTTCAGGCAGTTTTGCATTGGTCCGGGTAGAAGAGGAGTGGTAGTGGAGGATTGGAAGAAAGGAGGTAGGGAGTGAAGAATATTGGGACGCAGCCGGAATCTCATTTGGCATCATTAAAATGGCTCTCAAGGCTATTCCCTGACTGTGGGTCATGGACAGAGACAGAGACAGGCAGGCAGGTGGCTGATTATGGCTCTGTCATGTGACCACTTGGTCTAATCAGGAAATCTCCAGCTGTGGTCTTGCAAGGAGTGCTCCATAGTAACAACCAGGGTGGAAAATTAGCACCCGCCACCCGCCAAATCTGGGTAGATTTCAGAATTGTCGGGTAACTATATCAAATATAAATGTTATATTCTGTACATATGTCTGTGTGTATTATTATCATCATTGCATTCCCCTCTGTTCGTGGGTTTGTTTACCCTGTCTCGTGTATGCACTGTTTAGGTGACTTCGGGATTTTCCCAGACACCTTTTTTCTTTTTTTTCTTTTTTCATGCGCTAGAATAACAATGCACTGTAGCTGTTTTGTAGCTCTAATAAAATAGTATTTATTATGTCATGTATTACAGGTCAAACAGTCAAACATTGTGTCTACATTTATTACATACATTTCATATATCTAATCTATTATCTAATACTAGATACGTTTTTCTGAACGAACATGCCAGTAGGCCTAACGTTAGAGAGAGCTGTCCGAAGATATCACTTTTACCTTAGAGTGTATTGGCAGAGGTATTGGTCAGTTTTTTGTTTTGCTGTGTGATGCTGTACGACGCTTGTTAAAATTGCTTAATGGTAAATTGACCGCATATCAGTTGCACTGGACTATGCGTTGCAAAACGGAACATTTTGTTATAAAAAAAAAGCAGTGACAAATTTTTTCTACTTTCGCCAATTCCAATGTTCCGTTTTGCAACGCATAGTCCAGTGCAACTGATATGCGGTCAATTTACCATTAAGCAATTTTAACAAGCGTCGTACAGCATCACACAGCAAAACAAAAAACTGACCAATACCTCTGCCAATACACTCTAAGGTAAAAGTGATATCTTCGGACAGCTCTCTCTAACGTTAGGCCTACTGGCATGTTCGTTCAGAAAAACGTATCTAGTATTAGATAATAGATTAGATATATGAAATGTATGTAATAAATGTAGACACAATGTTTGACTGTTTGACCTGTAATACATGACATAATAAATACTATTTTATTAGAGCTACAAAACAGCTACAGTGCATTGTTATTCTAGCGCATGAAAAAAGAAAAAAAAGAAAAAAGGTGTCTGGTAAAATTTTGGGGTGGCTGGTAGGTCAGAAAGTTAATTTCCCACCCTGGTAACAAGCAATGGATAGCTACTTCAGTGCCCCCCCCCCAGGCAGAACAAATCTCAAGTAGTACTAAAGTCATAGTGCTTGGCCTCTGCTTTACTTTTGGAAAACCAGTGTGCTAATAAACCGATAGCTCATGCAGCATATTGTTTGGTCCAATTAGAGTGCTGACCTCCTGAGACCTGAGAACAGCACCAGGAATTCTCAACAAGACTGCCTCAACAAGACTGTGTACAACCGCCATTGGTAATATCTAAACTCTGAGATAATCATTTCAAGAGAACATTCTTCCAATGTCCTCACTTGTACACTGACGCCCACAAAGAAAGGCCAAGACGGATCAAAGTTTTTTTGTGGACTTTTGTGTTGAGGATCGTTCAGGTGCTTTTATGGATATCTTTTGTGCTCTGCCTAGGCATGACTGCCTGCTTCCAGACTGGGGAAAAGCACCTCTCTATTTTCAAAAAGACTGCCTCTGTGAACACAATTTTCTGGTTCCACCTCTTATGACATTCCTGTAATATAGGACCTCATATACCCTGGGAAGGGGTAGTCTTTACTCCCTCTCTCTCGTCGATCTTCCCAATAGCAACACCTTATGCAAACACCACTGCGTGTCACGCTAGCCAAACAGTCCCCATCCTTTATTTGGCGCCAGACAGGTGGAAATTCTGCACTGTTAGCAGTTCTCCCCTGAGGTCACGACACATATGCAGGCTTGCACTTAATCCACCCACCCTGGGCCACCAGCCCCTGCCTCCCCCCCCCACACACTCCCCCGCTCCCAACCCAAATCCACATGGCAAACAGACACAGTCATCCAGAAGATGACTTTGAATTATTCAATAACACATAACATGTCTATCATTCTTAGGGCCCTATGAAATACATTTTATTTTTTTCCAAATTCCGTTTTTTCCCGTTATAATTTTTCTGAATTCTGTGTTTTACCATTCACGCTAATTTTATCATCAGAAAGAGTGTCAAATAATGTGAATGAATAAAACATCAACAATTTATCAAGGCAAGTGCTTCAATACAGAGTTCGACTAAGTGTTTCATTATAAATGAAAAGAAGTAATACAACAATGCAGCAAGCAATAGGCAAAACCTAGTTATACTTATGTAAAAAAACAAAACGTTGCATTTGTTGTTTTTCGTAAAATAAAGTGCTTTGGGCTGCCCCAAATAGTCGACTAAACCATTAGTTGATCAAAAGAACTTCATCAACTAACTTCATCTTCATCATTAGTTGATCAAAAGAACTTTCAGCAAAACTATTAATTCTGGACGTGCGCCTTGTAACGAACAATTGGTGTCTATTAATTAAAGAATAGATCAGTTGTATAGAATTTCTGAGAGAAAATCTAAAGTATGCTAGCATTTCAAGCGTATAAAGGATGACCCAAAAAAAGTTAAATATAAACTCTGCAAGCAACAATTCACTTATCATTCAGCGCATCTTCTCAAAAACCGGCTTCATTGTCAGCAAAATGAACCGGAGCTCAGTTCTCCAAAGCAACGTCGTCAACAAACTCGTGTTCCTCATGCATAATATGAGAAGATTGCGATCGGAGGAAAAACAGCAGTGAGTAGGCTTAATGTGACGAGGTTCGCTGGTCACAAGTAGGCTAAAACACACTTTTACGTTGCTAATATAGATTATAATTAATCTTTAATTTGGCCTGTTGTTGATATTTCTCCTTTAATGGTTTCAGTTTGCTGTGTTTTTTATTTATTTGTTTGTTTATATAATTTAGGCTATAGCCTATTTATTTGCATTTAAAAAAAAAAATATATATATATTTTCCCCCCCCCCATCTAGTTTTGATAACCTTGAAGTTGTTAGCTACATTGGTTTTGCTCTTTCGTATCACCGGACAAAAGGCTGCTTTTTTATTTAGTTATTCACTATTTTCAAGTTGTGTGTTACTATAAAATGTATTTTAAAAAAATAACAATGTTAAATGTATCATTGCTTGTTGTTCTGACAAATTAATTTACCGCTTTGTCTATGCCGTTAATAGCCTACAGCGCGGGCCATAAGCAAACCGATGCCGTGAATAGCCTACAGCGCGGGCCATAAGCAACCCGATGCTGTTAATCAGTGCAGGCCAGCAAATCTCAGCCTGTGCTTGTAGCTATAATTGATATTTGAAATGCTCATAATGACGGTTTTGTATTTTTCTGTAATGTAGTAAACTTACTATAGATCAGATGGAAGTCAAACCATTTTCTGATGCTCAAAAATACATATTTAAATAATTAAATTAATATCATAAATGTGCGACTATGGGTTTGATGACTACAGGTCGACTAAGCAAATCTTTGGTCGGAGGCAGCCTTAATAATTAGGCCTACTTTTGATTCTTTAATTTTTTAAATCAATTTCAGCCAAATTATGGAAAATTCTGCAATATTCCACGTTTTACAGTTGATTCCATTTTTAGTACCAAATTCCGCGATTCCGTCCGCGTTTTCTGCATCACAGAAATCATAGGGCCCTACATTCCTTACAGAATTTTTTATTTAAAAAAATAATAATTTTCCTTCCATAATCAATGTAGGTCAGGGCATACAGCCATTGTATAACATTCAAAAAGTGTTGCTATAGTCCTACCGACTATGGTTTATTTTACTGCTAGACTTTAAACTGAAAACGAGTCCTCCATCATGAGGTTTCAAGAATGTGTGCCTAAGTTCCGGCTGAACACTGGCACAGTCACATTTGCTTTTCAAATGACATCAATAATCTATACAAGGCAGTGCTGCTTGTTAAAATAATACTCTAAGGCATAGGTGTCAAACTCCCGGCCCGCCACGTCATTTTTTGTGGCCCGCGAGAACTTAATTATCTGACGCGGAATCCGGCCCGCCACGTCATTTTATGCGGCCCGCGAGAACTTAAGTATCTGACGCGTGTATCTACATGGCTGGTTAACGGGGATTTACTTTTACGATATAACAGACAAACGCAGACGCGGACGCACACCCGCGGTACGTACGTTAAATAAAACGTTAAATGAAGTTTGTATACATTTTTTTTTTAAAAGGCGATTGCACCCGCGAAAATCCCAAGTATGGTTATATTTATAGTCTTACAGTTACAACCGGCCCTTTGAGGGCAACCATAATGCTGATGTGGCCCGGGGTGAAAATGAGTTTGACACCACTGCTCTAAGGAAAAGGATCTTAAACACATTGTGCAGCCTAGTAATATGTTTTTATTGGGACCCACAAATTTTTAAAGAACTAATGCAATTAAAGTAAAAATTAATTAACTTAATTTTGTCAACTCAAACTAGGGTGTATTAGTACCAGGATGACTTTTACGACCGTGATTTAGACCAACATGCCAGAAACAATCAGAAGCATATAGAGGGGACTACCCATGTTGAACCTATAATTAATTGTCCTGTCCCATACCAGGTAAGTGATGACATCATAGCCCTGCTCCTTGAGCCACACCAGGATGCAGGAGGTATCAAGTCCCCCGCTGTAGGCCAGAACCACGGTCCCTTTCGACATGATGTCAGCCAATGGGAGTGAACCAAGCCAAACGGTATCTTACAACCTATAAGGGAAAAAAAACAATATCCAACAGCATTCAATAAAAAATCATTCACGCTGCGGCCATTTCTTTTAGTTGGCACCCAGTCATATATAAAAGTTTGCGTGTGTGGTTCAAAAATCGCAAAAAGTGTGTTTTTTTGTGGGGATTATCTTGATTAACAAAACGTGAAAATAATTTTGGCTTATATTAACCACAGACCTTATATTCAGCACGAATCAGAAAACCCCATGGTAAAACCCCATTGGAAATCTGGCGAGGTAATCCATGCCCGGAAGAAACCTTCAAATTGGCCTCCAAAAATACGTCATGACTGTAGCACTCTAGTGTATTCAAGTGGCCAACTCGGGAGGATTGTGCGTGATGTTTGCTGTGACGATGGTCCCGTTATGGTAAAAGTGTTCAAATGGTCAGCACCAAAAAACATGGACGCCCGCAGAAAGCTGATGCTTGTTTGGCTGGCCTCTGATCAGCATTTGCAGTTCCAAAAGTTTTAAATAGCGTGTGCAAAAATTATTGAAGATGAAAACAAACACAGAAGGTGAAAGACTACATATACCATGCAGCAGTTCTCTCAAGCTCCCGATCTCTCCATGGGTGCGTCCCAAATTTTTTCACTCCCCACCTCCTTTCCTCCACTCCCTCACTACCACTCCTCTCCTACCCGGAAGTATGCAAAACTGCCTGAACGTTTCAAGTTCAAATATTTAAATGTACAGTATACAATGGACCTGACGTTGTGGTTTGCATCGAGACATTAATTAGCTAATATGTAACCATTAATGCGTAATTAAGATGTAATAAGCAACATTAGACTAAAACACAAAGATCCGTTTCCAGGGCACGAGGTAGAAGAGGTGGTAGTGGAGGAAGGGAGAGTGAATTTTTCGATTATTGGGACGCACCCCTGGTTTACAGAGGCTCAGCTGTTTACCTTTGACCTTTGACCATTTTTCATCACCTCGGTCATCTCGGGGACCTCAGGAGGTGCCCGAGTTGCATGTTGGATTTCCTCGTCATTATCGAATCGCCGGGATGTCGCGTTCAAATCCTTTTTTCTTAGTCAGAAATATTCAGACTTCCGAGATCATTTGAATACACCATGTATTGTCGCTGATCACTCGGTATATCCCGCCTTATAATTTAAAAGTCCCAGCTTATTGGTGAAAGGTTTAAACGTATTTTGAATATTGAGGCACCAATCACGTTTAGTATGACGAGCGTGCCGTAACAATGAATTAGCAAATAACAATGCTGAATACTACGGACGTAATTTACAGAGCAACTGTATGCCCAGATCACACCAATAACCCCTCGCTGCAGCCAGCGGAATGGGGCGTAGCTGGATATGGGTGGGGTTGAATGTCTGACCCCACCTACCTTTTTTCAACTCCCCTGCAGATCTCAACCCCCTTGCTTTGCTGAGTCATGCTAGCTTGACAGTCAATACGAATATGATAATCCACAACTTGTAGTTTAAAATGATATGTTATGATTTGTTCACAGCTAAACACATGAATTGAAAGAAACGGCTTTGTGTCATTTTTCGTGCTCCGTTCACCGAACGTCAAATTTAAGAAGACATTCTTTTTTTCATCACGGTTATTTTTCAGCTACTGTCATGTGTTTAGCTGTGAACAAATCATAACATAATTTTAAACTACATTTTCAACGTTTAAAGTTGTTGTCTCAAGCGATGAAATTAGAAGATCTGTTGTAATGATTAAAGCAATAAATTATTCAATCGGACGTTTCTAATGTGATTTTTTAAATATTTTTTGTTAGCTCCCTACCATTGGGTCTAATGTTAAAACGTCACCTTTACCTGTCCACTGTATTACTACTCAAAGCATTTATAAACATAGTAATCCTAAGGGGCGAAGTCAAATGCAAGTCACCTCATAATGGGCGTTTGCTTCACATACATTTCTCGTTTCAATTTTTGACAAAGATTGATAATGTGCTGTTATTGGGAAATTATATGTGTAGGCCTATAACTTTGTACCACGGGTGTGATGCCGGTGATGTAACGAACTTCGCGGGTTAACTAGCCACACTAGCGTCAGAGGACGAGGGGTTGTGCCATGTTAGCATAATCATGTCTATAGATGAGAATACAGAAAATCTGAACACCTGTCTAGTCCTATAGCAGGTGTAGTGAAGAATAAAAACTGTCTGTAGAATATAAAGAACATTGCGCTACCAAAATTTTTTTGTAACGCAGTGTTGCGTGCAGTTCTTTATATTCTACAGGTGGACATAGATAAGATAAGATAAGATAAGATATACTTTATTGAACCCCGTGGGGTAATTTTTCTTCTGCATTTGACCCATCCTTAGTTACCTAGAAGCAGTGGGCAGCCACAGTGCAGCGCCCGGGGACCAACTCCAGTTCTGAGGCAAGTGCCTTGGTCAAGGGCACCTGCAGGAGTGCACCTATCATGCATGTCTTTTGAGTGTGGGAGGAAACCGGAGTACCCGGAGTAAACCCACACGAACACGGGGAGAACATGCAAACTCCACACAGAAAGGCCCCATCCGAGATTCGAACCCACGACCTTCTTGCTGTGAGGCAACAGTGCTAACCACTATGCCACCGTGACCACTATGCCACCGTAAAACAACTTGTCACAAAATGCTTCCCACAAATCCTGTTATGCCAGTGGATTAAGATTTGTGGCCGATTTCTTTCCTCTTCACTACTCAGCTGCAAGACTTTTTTTTGTCTATCCACATATTAACAGCACCAGTGGGTCTGGGGTCATCTGGTGAAACTCAGATAAATAGACTGTTAGCCTATCATATGCATCGCTGTGGAAATGAATGCCATGTTTGTGGATGATAGGCTACTGGATAGTTTGGTGACGACTGGACAGACAGTTGACTGCTCGGAAAGACGGCATCTGGGACAGGAAGGGCTAGCACCCCAGCCTGTATCTCTCGTGAGGGAGAAACCCAAAAAAGCTACGGAAAAGTCTTCTGAAAAATACCCCCAGGGGAGCCCGAGGGGGGGGGAGAATGAGAACCCCAACAGGACAGACACAAGGCTATCGACCCATGCAAACGAACATTTGATGATGAACACAAGATGCATCTGCGGAAAAGTATGCAAGAATCAGCGCGGCCTAAAAATACACCAAGCCAGGATGAAGTGCATGGAGTGGGAGAATGAACTGCAGCGCACAGGATCTGATCCTGGTGAGACGCAAGAGGAGCCCGGCCAGGAATCACCCCAGAGCCCAGTCCCTCCACGCAGTAGAGCCTTCCAATCCCTGCAGAATAGTCCCACAGAAGCGGATCAAGTAGCCTCCATCTAAAAGCCAGACGTTGTAGTCACAATTTGATGAAGACATGAGCAAAATGACATTACATTACATTACATTCATTTAGCAGACGCTTTTATCCAAAGCGACGTACAGTAAGTGCATACAGAAGGTCATCGAAGTAACTACAGAACAGATAAGAAAGCACATGCTTCCCATACATTACATTACATTATACACATTTAGCAGACGCTCTTATCCAGAGCGACGTACATAGTGCATTTCCGAACTAGTAACAAGTGCGTTAAAACAATCCTAAAAAGGCAAACACGAATCTAAGTACTAGGCGCAGTCAGTATGATTGGGGATTTTCTTTTTTTTTTGGGGGGGGGAACTACACAATTTTGATAACAATAGTCACAAGGAGGTAGGGAGGGGTGGAGAGAGGTGCAGCTTGAAGAGGTTAGTCTTCAATCTGCGCTTGAAAGCGGTCAGACTTTCTGCTGTTCTGACCTCCACAGGGAGCTCATTCCACCACCGTGGGGCCAGGACAGACAGACGTCGAGACCGGGTGCTAGTATGAAGAGGGGGGGGTACCAGTCGTCCTGAGGAGGCGGAACGCAGAGATCTGGCAGGTGTGTAGGGTCTGATGAGCTTTTGGAGGTATGGAGGGGCAGATCCTCGGACTGCCTGGAAGGCGAGCACCAATGTTTTGAATTTTATGCGGGCCATCACCGGTAGCCAGTGGAGGTCAATGAGCAGGGGGGTGACATGGGAGTGTCGGGGGAGGTTGAAGACCAGGCGCGCTGCTGCGTTCTGGATAAGCTGAAGGGGTCTAATGGCCGATGCTGGCAAACCAGCCAGGAGAGAGTTGCAATAGTCCAGGCGGGACAGCACCATTGCTTGGACCAGGAGCTGGGTTGAGTGGGTGGTGAGGAAGGGGCGGATTCTCCTGATGTTGTACAGGAAGAACCTGCATGCCCGGGTTACCACTGCGATGTTCTCGGAGAGGGACAGCCTGTTGTCCATCACGACTCCGAGGTTCCTGGCACAGGGCGTTGGGGTCAGTGGAGTGTCTCCAGCCCAGGCAAAATCATTGAAACCACATCCAAGAGGGAGGTGGATCGCCGGCTCAAGGCTATGAAGGCTATCATAGTCAGCTACGCTGCAGAGAGGTTTGGCTATGTCGAGAGAGGCAACACGAGGGCAACCTATA
The DNA here is from genome assembly GCA_022702515.1 of Ilyophis sp. 1 JC-2022. Lineage (NCBI taxonomy): Eukaryota > Metazoa > Chordata > Actinopteri > Anguilliformes > Synaphobranchidae > Ilyophis > Ilyophis sp. 1 JC-2022. The sequence continues at coordinate 53,164,976 of CM040394.1, read as the reverse complement.
TATGATGAACCGTAGGGCCACTAAGATACAGCAGCTGCGACAAGAGCTTAGAATCCTAAAACAATAGCACAAGGTGGCTAGCGAAGATGAAAAGCAACCGCTTGCTGAGCTCCGCAACATCCTAAGAAAGAAGCTCATGACCCTGCACAGGGCAGAGTGGCGCCGAAGGCGGAGGAAAGAAAGAGAAAAGAAGCGTGCTGCCTTTATCGCCAACCCTTTTGCTTTCACGAAGAAGCTACTAGGGGACAGGCGCAGTGGCAGCCTTATGTGCTCAGCTGAGGATGTGAACACCTTTTTGTGTTGCCAAAGAGGGTGTGTGACGATAGACGAGCGGAGAGTAGGCTATTACTCAAAGGGTATGCAACATGGTTGAAAAGGATATGATGGCAATAAGCACCGTTGACGGTGAGGGATTTAGAGAGCTAATAAACAGGCTGCGCACACGACTCACTCCCGACCACGTAGATATGCTTAAATGTTCTTGAATAAAAATACGTAGGTCTATCTAGTATGCATATGAGGAGCCTATTCAAAACATAATAGCCTATGTTTTAAGTTGACTGTTCTAGGCTAGGTCTACTAGTTTAACTGTCGCCTTTCAATTTCAAGAGCGATTATGTTAATGTTGCAAGTGCCTAGCGGAGCAACGGTTTCGCTTGCAACAGATGAGACGAAGCGCAATTTATTTTCTGTTAAAGTAGCCTATACACGCCTTCATATTCTATTTTTGTTATGCTACAATAATGCCTGTTTCTCAAATGTTACAATAAATCTTTGATTGAGGAATATAACATGCATTTTGTATTCTGTCTATCATAAGCTATATTTAGCTTTTATGTTATCAATTAATCGACGATTGTTTGTTAAGGTTAACAACTATCGATTAAGGAAATTCCTTAAAATTTGCATCCCTAGTTAGTAATTATCCCATTCTAGCGTTAGTAAATTAGTTAATTAGTAAATCACGAGACATGGTTAGCAGATTAGTGTGTTAGTAATTATCTGACAAGCGTTAAATAAATTAGTAATTAGTTAACAAGAATCAAGAAGGAAGCGAAGCCAAGCTCTAGTTTGTATAGCGTTAACCGTTTCTTCAGAGCCGTGTTGCGCTTCAAGATTTATGTCGGTGCTGGTAGTAAATGTAGTTCTGGCTGAATGGTTATATGACAGTTTTTTTATTACTTACCCTACATACAACATGATGCCCACTTTCACTTTTCACAACTCCAAGTACTGCCAAACTCGTTTTGTGCGACAACATTCTCCAGGTGGACTGAGGGGAAAGTTTCCCGCTTTGGGCATGGTGAGCAAGCCGATCGTTATTGACGTCATCATACAAAAATACATTGTGGAAATATGTGTATTTGTAGTTTTATATTGCAATTTTGTAATAATTTGTGACTTTGATTTGACTGTATTTTAATAGCAATTAGAAAGAAAATTGTTTAACCGACTAGTATTTCTGGTGGCAACTAGCAGGAGCACCAACGTTTAGTCGGCTCGTCGATTAACCTCGCACATCCCTAGTCCGAGCTGTCTACGATGTCCTGCCAAGTCCAGCAAACCGTCACGTCTGGGGCAAGAGTGAGACACCTTACTGCCCTTGTTGTTCTGGGAGAGGAAACTTAGAACACCTCCTTAGCTCCTGCCCAAAAGCCCTTGGAGAAGAGCGCTATCGCTGGCGCCAGGACCAAGTGCTTAAAGCAGTCGCTGAGAGTGTAGCCATGGCCATTAACACCAGCAAGGGCCACCACCAGCCAAAGACCATCATGTTCCTCAGAGCCGGAGAAAAGCCCCACCTACAACCTAGAACAAAGTCTGGTCTCCTCACCACTGCCACTGACTGGCAACTGGAAGTGGACCTCGGCAAGCAGCTGAAGTTCCCAGCCCGGATAACATCAACACGGCTTCGACCAGACATGATCATTTTTTCAGAGTCCACCAAACAATTGATCATGCTGGAACTCACAGTGCCCTGGGAAAAGCGTATGGACGAGGCCAACGAGAGGAAGCGCACCAAGTACCAGGAGCTTGTGGAAGAATGCAGAAGGCAAGGCTGGCGAACTCGCTGTGAGCCTGTGGAGGTGGGCTGCCGAGAATTTGCAGGGCATTCACTCTGCAAAGCATTTACACTACTGGGCATTACTGGGGAAGCAAAGAGAAAGGCCATCAGGGCTGCCACTGAAGCTGCAGACAGAGCCACTAGGTGGCTTTGGATCAAGAGGGCAGATCCGTGGGCGAATGCTGCTGGGACGCAAGCTGGGGTCTGATCAATCCCGGCCGGGTCGCCTGGGCGAGGGTGTCTGATGTTGAAAAACCCGAAACACCCGATGACCCCAGGTTCCATCACTGATGATGCGTCCCAGCGCATTTGCAGGATGTATCTTTCATCATATGGGGCAAAACGTACAATTTTTTTTAGGGATGCACCGAAAATTCGGCCACCGAAAATTTTCGGCCGAAAATGGCCCAAAAGTGCATTTTCGGTTTTCGGCCGAAAGACCTAAATCACCGAAACAACACGGCCGAAACAGAATTTTTTTATTTTTTTTTATTTTTTTTTATTTTTATTTTTTTTAAAATTAAACAGAATTGTAATGACGCAAACAAAAAGCGCAGCCAGCACACGGTTATCTGGATAAGAGCCAGCATGTCGGCGGTGTGGAGTTATTTCAATATCTCGGAGAAAGACCCACGGATAGCGATTTGCAAAAAATGCAGTGCTGAAATTTCAAGAGGGGGTGCATCTGCAAAGAGTTTCTCCACGTCGGGTGACTTAAATGCACTTTGTGTTTTTATGAGAGAACATATTTAATTTTACAATCTTTCAGCAGGCCAGTCAGTTATAGGCCTGTACATTATTATTTAATGTACACATGAGCGGGGTCAAGTTAAACATTTTGTTTTGAATTTTAATTTATATTGTGCATTGCTGTAATGTCAGTGCTAAATAAATATTTTCATACTTTTGTAATTGATTTATTCTTGAATTGCAATGCTTTGATTTTAGTGAGGTTAGTACACAGTCATAGCCATAAATGCAATGGTTCTAATAATTGACAATCATTTCTTTCGGTGTTTCGGTTTTCGGTTTTCGGCCTTGGTTTCTCATTTTTGGTTTTCGGTTTCGGCCAAGAATTTTCATTTCGGTGCATCCCTAATTTTTTTCTTGAGAATGAGGTGTGATAAGTGGTACAAAACTAGTTTCAAAGAACCATGACACAAATTGGGGATAAAAATTAGTTACGGATTTGTGAAAAGGGGTGTGACGAAATATCGTGACGCAATATTTTGCGATAAGAAAACGTGACGATATGCATCGTGGAGCTTAAAAATGTATCGCGAAACGAGCATGACTACCAGTAAATTCACAGATTCACATAACTTGTCATGCTATGTTTAAATGCTTCAAAACTATATTTTCACAATGCATTTGACATTAAGACACGCATATCATGAAAGCCAAGACATTTTTCAAGTAAAATCAGATGAAACCCAATGCATTAGTTTGTAGCCGTGAAAGCAGGATAGCCAAGCTACCTCACGCCTAGTGAGCGAGTGTTCTCCACTGCGGAGGACATTGTAAATGCTCAAAAATGTGTGCTACTGCCTGAAAATGTTGATAAGTTCATTTTTCTGAAGAACAACATGTCCATATCCTAGACTCGAAACAGGAAATCAGTCTGAATGTCTAGCTTTATATTGGTATTTTTGAAAGTGCAATTTTGGCTACTACGTAGGCCTAGTAGCTTATATTTTCTTATTAGCCTTAAAATAATATGTTTTAAGAGGGCAATCTTTAATTTAAAAAGTACTAATTTTCTGCACTGTTATTTTAAGGCTATATTCCATGTATGTTTCATACCTCCCATGATGGGATGATGAGTAAGTAAACTTCCAGTCTTGTTCAGCCATACTTTGTGGTAAAAAATTGTTCTCCGAGTACATTTGTTGCCTTGGGAATAAACAAGTAATCTTGTTCAATTAAACATTGTCTTCATCTGAACTTAATTTTTAATATCGTAAACATATCGTATCATGAAACCAATATTGTGTATCGTATCGTGAGTTGAGTGGATCGTCCCACCCCTAGTGAAAAGCAATATATATGTAGCGAATATATTTTTTATTTTATTTTTATTGAGAATATCAATCAGTTTACATATGATGATGGTCAAAAAGTGTAGATTATGAATGAAGACATAATTAACAAAAATAAAGAGAGTAGTCCTAGTTCGTAATATGTCCCGCTCACGGAACTATCCCACTCTTGTACTAAAAGTTGTAGTTTTTACTTCCGGAAATTGTCGGATTAGTGCACAGTTCTCAATGGAAAAAATATATAATTATATTAGCAACTACTTCACTAGTTTGGAAAGAGTTTTGCAGGTCTGCGTTCGGATCCGATTTTTATTCTTTCTTCCTGTCATCCCCTTCCCTTGCTTCAAGAGATTGAAAGCATATCCAACCCTGCCCCATTCCACAGGCTGCAGCGACAATCTTCTCTCTGACCCCGCCCATGTCTCCTTGTATGGTGAGAGGATGACATCCAACCCCGCCCATATCCAAACCCGCCCCATTATGCAGGCTGAAGCGAGGACCTTCTCGATCACACGGTCTCATCGACAGTGGCCACTGGTCACTGTGGCAAAGGGGAATCGATGACGATTCAGAAAATATATAACTTTTAAAGATTTAATTCCATCTTCTACTGGGACTTTTGCCGTTTATCGAGGGTGTCACAGAAATGTTCGGTGCCACTGACCACAATCGAACGATTTCACCTTTACAACTCGATTGAACAAGTAACGTTAGAAATCAATTTTGTATGGGTTAATGCTATTGCTTTCTGCTAGCTACATCATTCTAGCCTCTTGGGGGATCAATAAAGGCTAACAATACACTAGCACTTACTTCTTGTAAGTTTTATCACCACTGCAGTGAAGCAAAAAAGTCAACAAACTCAGTTTTCTATCAGGAATGTATTATCAAGCTCACGTGAATTCACTGCTGGTTACGTTCTAAAGCTCCGTTTAGCCTTCCCTCGCCTCTAGCTTAGCCTACTAGCTAGGCAATTGGATCTGTAAACCGTTGCTAGGTAGCCATCTGTAGCGACAACGCATTGATTTAAATGTCTATGTTGCCAGATTCTTATAATAATTCCCACCAAAAAACTCCTGAAAAAAGAAAGTTTCGTGAATGTGATGAAATTCATTTCGCTATCAGTGACTCATACAATTTATTTGTGCCAGAGGTTTATACGCCGTCAATGCACGTAGTGCGGGCCCCTAACGTTACTACAAGTAAGTTAGCTAGTTTTCATCACCGTAGCTAACATGGCTAAACAAACAGCCAATCAATCACTTCACGCTTGGGGGAGATTAGGACAAGCAGCTTGGATCAGACCACAGAACACTGCATCAGACTCGGGCGCAGAATAACAGGAAAGGTGAACTGAAGTAGGCTAGCCTAGCCTACAGTAGCTAAAGCTAGTAGGGATACAGCGTAATATGGTGATGGATTTCTATCAAAAATAAACAAACACAAAAGTATAATCCACAATTATATTTACCATCCACACAAACACACCTCTCAATTTGTGTTCGTAGGTATAATCCACAAGTATGTGTTTGCCATCCACACACAAACACCTCTCAACTTGTGTTTCGTAAATCATCATTTGGATGAATGCAAAAATTATATTCACAAAATGCAAATACCATTTTCAGATATGTTTCCAATGTTCACATTTACAAATCAAAAGCTTGGCTTGCGAACTGGCGAATCTACATTTGGCAATCGAAGGACACGCTTGATCTGCTTGGATTTACGTACGGAATTTTGAGACAAATATTCCGCTGTTTTTTGCCGTGTCGATTCACACATGCTTAACTTTTGATTCACACACAAAACTTCTTCTTCTTCGGCGCTACCTAACACGGTAATGTATGTTTTCGTCTCATCAGCGCCACTTTTAGAACAAGTGGGCAAATTCGCAGATTATTTTTTAAAAATGGATTAATGGTAAATTCAAACAAGAGATTTGGAAACCAAGCTAATATCTGCCTTTTTTTTACTTTTAATGTAAAAGTTAGTTAAGCATGTGTGAATCGGCACGGAAAAAAACAGCGGAACTTCTTCTTTGGCGCTACCTAACACGGCGATGTGTTTTCGGCTCATCAGCGCCACTTTTACATTAAAAGTTTTTTAAAAAGGCCAACATTAGCTTGGTTTCCAAATCTTTCTCAAAGATAGAAACCAGAGATTTAAAACCATTGATAGGAACTAGGAAGTACAACACTATGAGCTCAAATAAGGAGAGCACTCCATGCAATTCTAATTATCTTTTTAATTTCGGTGTTTTATCTACTAGCTAGCTAGCTGAACAAATAAAAAATTTCATAGGAGACATCAGTGAGAATAGCTGTCAAATTAATTTCATTGGCTGCAGTAACCTTACTTCACATGGTTGAGTTTGTTTTACATAATCTTTCCCATGAGGGGCGAAAGCGTTATGTAGCTACTGTGTACAGACCTACCCCTCTGTAATGTAATCTAGCTAGCAAGCTACATGCAATCTGATAGAAGTTTTGTGCAATTACTTTTTTTTTAAAACTTCCCATCGCAAGATTAGCGTGGGGTTAATTTTACAACCTAAATAAACTCAAAACTCGGTTGTTTTAATTTACCATTAATCCACTTCTTAAAGATAATCTGCGATTTTGGCCACTTGTTCTAAAAGTGGCGCTGATGAGCCGAAAACAAATCAAAAATTGAGCATGTGTGAATCGACACCGCAAAAAACAGCGGAATATTTGTCTCAAAATTCCGTACGTGAACATTGGAAACATATCTGAAAATGTTATTTGCATTTGTGAATATAACTTTTGCATTCATCCAAATGATGATTTACGAAACACACGTTGAGAGGTGTTTGTGTGTGGATGGCAAACACATCGGCTACTTGTGGATTATTTTTACGAAACACAAATTGAGAGGTGTTTGTGTGTGGATGGCAAACACATTGGCTACTTGTGGATTATTTTTACGAAACACAAATTGAGAGGTGTTTGCGTGTGGATTTCAAAAACACATTTGTGGATTATACCTACAAACCAGTGGCGGCCGGCCTATAGAGGGCGCTGGGGCGCCGCCCCCCCCTCCCCCACATACAAATAAAATAAAAAGTTTTTAAAAAATTATTATTTTTTATTATTATTTTTTATTATTATTTTTTATTATTATTTAATTTTTTAGTAGCTTAAACATGTTATATGTTGGCCTTGCGTTGTCTAAAGTTTAATACATTACATATGCATGTTCAGGGGACTGCGGGGCGCCGGTAACGTTATGGTGAATCAGAGCGCTCATTCATTTTCAGGCGAGCCCCCTCATTCTGCTGCCTGATTCGCGGCCAAAAAAGTAGTCCCCCGGGCGCAGCCCTGTGCGCCCCGGACTATCCTACCCTTTTCTGATTAGTCCTCATGGTTTATGATATTATTGGATTGGATTTAAGGCATGTTTATCACGCCCAGCCGGCATCTAGCAGGATATCACTGCGAGTGCGCGAGTACTACGGCTAGGTTCAGTCGGCTGCTACGCATTCATTCAAGTAGATCTAGACCAAGCGAGAGAGATAATTCGAAATGGCTTCTTCAAGTGGAACAGAAAGCAAAGAAAATTCGGTTATTTCTTTGCAAATGTATGAAGCTAAACTTTTTTGGCAGGCTTAGCATTGCTGAACAACTCGATGAAGGCTACAGAATTGGCATTAGGCAAACTCTACAGAAAGTGGGCACATAATGTATGCTACAAACAAATCAAAGGTTTTTTTTTTTAAATCCTGGCATTTTCTAAAAAAATATTGTTCTGTTTGATAGAAATTATAATAAAGTAACTGCATAAGCAATCACATTGTTGTCAGATTTTTTCTTTTTAAGTTAGAAGGATTTTATTTCAGAAAATACATCGGAAGTGGACAGAAAAATATCCCACACATTCAAAACAATGCTTAATTCCAGTTGCAAACGTTACTGTTCATTCTGTCCATCACAGTAACGTTAGCTATACCCCTCTCTGTACATGATTCGGTGGATTTAGTAACTATTAAAATGCACAGGAAGTAACTCAATTAAACCCTTTGTTGTTATGATCGGGAAGAATTTAGCTAATCCAATTGTATAGGTTTATAGAAACCCGATTGTAAGGCTAACGTTATTTCAGTCCGTGACCAATCAGTAACGTTCGCGAGTATTACATTGCGAGATCCACTTTTATTTAACGCGGAAGTGATTCCCATCGTATTTGTGTGCCTGCGCTAAGATCGTAGATTCACGAATTTTGGAGCGGCGGGTGAGAGAAATTTCATTTTATTTCTCGAAATTAATGAATAAATATTCTGTCCACTAAAGTAACGATAGCGTCATGTAACGCACACCTCATTCAAGAAACGAAATTATGAAAACTACACATTATTTGAGGTGAAATGTGTGTTGAAATGACGAAAAGTTGGGATGCCCGTTGAATGCGTGTGTAAATGCATGTAAACATTGTGTACATTCGGCGAACCCGGAGATTCCCTGTGCTAACGTTAGACACTGTTCATGTAACATTAGCAAAAGCCCGTGTTTTCTGTGATACCCAATCCATATGTTGATGAAGCAAAAAAAAAACTCATAAATATGTTGAAATGGTCATGTAATCATTTGCTGTATGTCTGTACATTCCATTATTTTAACATACAGTCAAGGATTTTTAACTGTTTTGTTAAGTTTAGTAAATTCTGTCCACGTAACATTAGCAACATATCCGAAAATTTAAACCCCTTTATTAATCAAAATATGAGTGGGCCAGGTCTAAAAGTTGGTGGGAATCCTTTTTATAATAAAGCAAGACCAAATAAAACAGAAATGTTAGATTGCCTGATGTCTTACTTGAAAAACTGTCCTCCACTGTTGCCAATTAAACTGTCTTATGCAACTGAGACACAAGGTGGCTTGTTTTTTCTGTTTAAAGTCAAAGTCAGATGTATTTGTTTTTTTTTTAGAAATGCTAGCGCCCCAACCTATATTTAGATCACCAGCCGCCACTGCTACAAACACAAATTGAGAGGTGTGCGTGGGTGGTAAATATAATTGTGGATTATACTTTTGTGTTTGTTTATTTTTGATAGAAATCTACCTCCATGCTTTTATGTGTGAATCGACACGGAAAAAACAGCGGAATATTTGTCTCAAAATTCCGTACGTAAATCCAAGCAGATCAAGCGTGTCCTTCGATCGCCAAATGTAGATTCGCCAGTTCGCAAGCCAAGCTTTTGATTTGTAAATGTGAACATTGGAAACATATCTGAAAATGATATTTGCATTTGTGAATATAATTTTTGCATTCATCCAAATGATGATTTACGAAACACACGTTGAGAGGTGTTTGTGTGTGGATGGCAAACACATACTTGTGGATTATTTTTACGAAACACAAGTTGAGAGGTGTTTGTGTGTGGATGGCAAACACATACTTGTGGATTATTTTTACGAAACACAAATTGAGAGGTGTGTGTGTGGATGGTAAATATAATTGTGGATTATACTTTTGTGTTTGTTTATTTTTGATAGAAATCTACCTCCATAGCGTAACGCCTACAAAGTCTGCAGACACTTTCCGGAGGTGCATAGAGTACGTGGAAGTATTTTAGACAGGTTTGTTCAAAACACGAGAACAGCAAACAGGATTGTGTAGCACTTGCTAAATCAGAGCGCAGTTTTCCCAGTGAACAGGTTTGTGCTGAAATTTCGGTGAAACGCCGTCTCGCATTTAACATTTAATTCATAGAGAAACCGCCAGCATATGGAAGTATTGCATCATAACTTTAATGACATGTGCAAAGCAGGATATTCCACTCCACATGTACAGGGAAACAGAGGAGGCTATTAACAAAGGGAACTTTATAGAAATATTATCTTTGGACAATGATGACATTATAACCATAGACTTTTCAACACCGAGCCCAGTAACGTTCGTAAAGGACGGTAGAAATCGCACAGTATACCGGCCTTAAATTAGTGCGAGTATAGCTTCGTGTGTGGCAAGTAGATCAGTGCTTATCTAGTTTACTCACGGTTTGCTCAAGTTAGCGAAGTCTATGTAATCTAACGTTACTTTTAATATTATCTTCCTTAATGTAAGTCGCAGCGACTAAGTTATACCATACATGTATCTCCCTATGTTATAGTAACGTTATAGCTGGTCGGTGAACTATTTAATAACGTTAATTACAAAGTGTTCTGTTGCAGTGTCACAGTGTCGTTATCAGCATTTAACGTTAGTTCACTAGCTATAGCCTATATCACTGCTTCCCTGCAAATATTTCCACGCAACCCTGGACGCACATACTGTCTATAATGTATGTACCCTACAACTGTGCGAGGAAAAACACTTACTATTCTACCTTTTCGAAGGTCACAGCAGGAGCTTTTCTTGACCAAACTTGGACTGCTCACTTTTCACTTGGTAACAGGCTGCTTCTTGCAGTAGCGTTGCAGACTGTGTCACACTCGCACCGATTTCCGAAGTGTTATGAGTGCGATTTTTTACAGAGTTAATCAAGCCATGTCTACGGGCCAATCAAATGGTGAGTTATATGTTTTGGAGGGGCGTGGTAACCTCGTTTCCAGTTTTATCTCCGTCGCACGAGGAGATAAAGCCTGGAAAAGAACTACTGCCGAAAGTGTCTATTCACCTTATTCGGCAAACGCGGAAGCAACACAAATTCCCAACATTCGATTTTGTTTAGCATGTCCGGTTACCAATATTGCCCCAAACTGGCTTGAAAGCAGTTGCTACGACTTTGCTAGAAAGACAAAAATGGATCGAAATGTCACTAAAATGGGAACACACCCCATTTGCACTATGACAGGCTAATAGGTGAATGTAGCTGTGGCGTAAAGCTACTTAAAAAGTGATAACCTGAGGCTGAGATCTTAAACTAGCCTACTGACCTGACTGGCGCTATATGGCCAGCAAAAAAAGAGGAAAAAGACTAAAACGCAAATCAAAACCAACATCACTGATGTCTCATCCGATTCTCATTAGCCTATACATTTAAATTGTATTGACATCAAAACTTAAGTCAAACTGGACCGCAGGTAGAAAAGACTATTTACATTTAGGCTACAATTGAACCATAAGCAAAGTTACCCAAGTGAGCGATTTATACCAAGTAAATTGAGTGAACATGGAATGAACATTCGTCAGCATTAACGAAGAGATTAACCGAATGCTGACATTTTATTTATAATTAAATAATGTAGACCTAACTCTAGTGTTAGTGATAATTATTCAACAGTGACTTAAAACAGCGTTGGCTATATGCTAGCTCTGCACATTTGTCAGCTAGACCTAGACAGTTTGTTAGACTTAGCATATCGACCTGTGTCCTGACAAGCAGCCGACATCAATTGTGAAATATTCACCTCCAGTCTTCTCTAGCTAACCTGGCAGCTACATATTTCGTCATATTACAATAAAAAACAAATGGAACATCTGGCTACTCGACGGTAGTAGCCTTAGCTATTGACAGCTAAAGTTACCCATAGCTAATGTTACGTCCATTTAGTCATTGACCAGAGCGCCATGCATAGGTTATAGGACAATACACATTCACCTGATTAATACGATAAATAGTGCCAGTGCGGGTCCAAATGAGTCCCCCCCTGGTGTTCCAGTGCAATGATTCCAGGTATAGCATAGCCTACAGGGCGTGCGTTTTGCAAATTACAATCAGCTCACTGACTAAAAGCAATGTTTCTGCCACCGCGAAGAAACATTATAGCGATTAATATCAGTGTTTGTACGTTTTCAGCGATTTGCCCATTTCCGATAAGGCTACGTAAAAAAGTAGACATTACTGGGATTCATTGCTATCCGTATCAACCTGCTTATAGACTACGCAGAAGTTTGCTTTTGCCAGAAAAACATTCCAATAAAACTATAATAATTGTCCTGGCTGACATTCAGGCAGTTGACAAAAGTTGTGTAGGTAAAATGCGAACGTTAGGTTTATTGTCAATTCGACTTTGTCACATTATTGCATATATAAGTTTCTCAACGAGAAAGCACACGTTATATTAGGTAATGTCAACGCACAAATTATGAGGCTGGGTGGTTGGGGGATTGGATTCTGTGCGAGTTATTTCAGAAATGGGGGAGAATATTTAGTTGTGCATTGACTAAAGACAAAAAGAAAACCTTAAGATCATGAAATATTGGCAGATTTTTAACTAATCTACTAATTTACTAACACTAGTCAGATAATTACTAATACAGTAATCTTCTAATCATGTCTCAAGTGATTTACTAATGAACTAATTTACTAACGCTAGGATGGGATAATTACTAACAGACTAATTGACTAATTATCTTCGTCTCGTTTTCCCAAGCTGTTCCTAATTTCTCTCTGTTCTCAAGCTAAGCGTTTGCCCCTGTCTACACTTGCATTTAAGCCAGTGTTTCCCTGTCTTCCTGGCGAAATTGTTGCCTTGACTTGTCTTGCACTTTTGAGCGTTTATTTCCAAGCCTGATTCCTGTTATTACCCACGCCTGTACCCTGACTACTGTTTACTGCCTGCCTGTGTATTTTTTACTACTGCCTGCCTGACCTACGAGAATCGCCTGCTGTCTACGGTACTTCTGCTCCGCGGTAGAACTTTGGTTCTGACCCACGCCCGGACATTGACTACGAGCCTGCCTGCTGTTTGTCTGTACCTTTGCCCTCGCTGACAGCTTTCCCTGGATTTCCACTATTGCCTGTGACACCGTTTATGAGACTGCCTTCTCGATTCGGTACCTGTGCTTTGATTGTGGATTTCCTGTGTATGACCATTGCTTGGATATTGATTACGAACTTGAACGCTCCCAATAATAAAAACCCTTGCGGGTTATTTATTATATTCCACGTTTCTGAGTCGTGCATTTTGGGTCCAAACCACCTTGTTCTGTCACATAATTGTTGTCAATAAGCTAATAAATCATAATAATTTTCCAAATCTCCGTCGGTTTTATTTATTTTTTAATAGGGCTTTATTTTCTGTTTCGGACAAGTAAGTTTAGCCACCAGACAAGTAAAAAATCTGAGCCGCTCAAAAAGTTAATGTCAAGCCCTGGATGGGTAACGCTAACGTTAAGCCAACATTATATAATGTTAGATATTTATCATTGGTTTGGTGTGTTTGTCATTTAGAAAAGTATAAGGAATCCTCTTCATGGGGCTAATGCATCCGTTTTATAATAAACCTTAAAAATTAAACCAGTTGTCAACCTGCTGATCGACTATGCTGAGGTTTGCTTTTGCCAGGAAAACGTTCCAATAAAATGAATATGCTCACGAGTTGTGGAAATAAAGCATTTTATTATCTTGGCTATATCATAAGCTAAGCTACACGTACAATAGGCTACCCAAGAACATTCTGCATTTTTTTGCATTCAGCTAGCTAACTATAACTGGAACTGATAAAGTTACGTTAATTTATAACAGTTAATCTTGTTTCTGTAAACCAGTGTGTTCATGATATAACTATGCTAGTAGCTAATTTACCAATGCAAGGAGCAATGGCTAGCTAACGTTACTGTTCAAACAAGCTGTATAATCTCAGTTAGTGATGAAACCAGTCAGAATCATGTACATCTCTTCTAGACTAGCAGCGCTCACTGACCTCTCCTGTCTCCTTAGCGGATGGTGACGGACATAATATTCTGCCTCAAAGTTTTTTTTTGGTAGAAATTGTTGCGGCATCGTCACACCGAACACATCTCCGTCTTTCGTAAGGTCGTGGCTCAGAAAAATGGTGTGGGTGTGTAATTTTTTTTACAAAAAGTGCTGTGGAAAAAGCTATTTACTAGCAATGCGAATGAATGGGAGAGAACCTTAACCGGAAGTTCTTAACAAAATTTGCGTAGCACCCATGTAACGTTCCAAAATAAGGTGAATATGGTAGGATGTTCGGTGTATGTACTTTCCCTGGAAGCTGTCTCCGAACGGAAGGTATTTCGACCAATCACGACACAGTGTTCATGAAAATGTATCCCCCCCCAGAAACAACCTCGTTATCACCGTCTCGTCCAGCCTAATATCCATCTCACGATACCCGAAAAATTGAACGTTTTACTAGTACTAGTAGCTACTAGTCCGCTGATAGCTCCATTTTTCTTGAACAAACGTTCAGCGTTAGTTTCTTCTTCGTTTGAGATTTAATAGCGTCTGCTTTGTTCTTTGTTTCGCTGGGGAATGTAAACAGATCTGCGCCGCTTTACCGGAACTTCCTGTAGCCCTGTACTTCCTGTACTTACGTTTAGATACTTACGTTTAGGAGATATATGTTGTCCAGCCTAGGGGCGTGGTGTTCCCTCTGCCAGATTTAATTGGGGCATTCAAAAACTAGAAACAACAAGCTGTGTCTCTCTCATTCATTCTGTTGAAGCCAGCATTCTCTGCCCAATTTGCCCAAATTCCGGCCCTTTCCGTCGTTCTTTTCCGTATCGTGGAGGCCAGTTTCAAAGAGGGGCGAGAGGAAACTGTTTGGTTGTTTGACTTGTAGGCGCGGGAAAAAGGCTTGCTCGAGAAGGGTTGCTGACGTGTCCCACTGGGACTGACACTGGGCTACGACTGAGGGTTTTGGCTGTTTTTTCTTAAAATTTTGTTCGAAAATAAAATAAAACTCGCAAACAAGCAAATTTTTAATTTCCAAACTTTTTTTGAGGGATTTATTATTTGCCCAAAATGCTTACAACCATCACAGACTATAAATGCATAAAATGCACCGTTTATACACAATAACAAAACAATGCTCTGATATAGGAACACTAATATAGTTTTAAAACGTTGTAGCCTACAAACAAAAATTTGGCGTGTTTCCTTTGCTTACTGTACTGTACAGTAGACTACCCGATGGAGCCTACTTTCGGTTTAGTAATCTAAACCTTATTTTATAAATTTCTCGTACAGTCCACATTTCCACAGTGACCACCTATTGCAATTATGGCTGTAATACATTGCCGTTATGTAAAAACACACATACGTTTGTATGTTTTTTTAACGAAGGCTACTTATTTTATGTGTATTATGTAGCTATAGCCTACTGTATGTGGCGATTATGACAAATGTATTTTGTTGCAAATTTCTGAATGATACAGCCACTTCTTCAAACTATGGATGTGCAGTGATTTTTATTTTTTGAGGTATTGAAACTTAAATAAAAACTTGGTGGAAATTGCCTGCTTAAATTAGTAGGATTAACCAACTGACCTTTTTTCCTGAAAGAAAGTTGAAATCGTTTTTTGACTAGGACTCGCTTCTCTCTCCCTTTTGGAGGCATTCTTCCACCGATTTCACTCCACGCAAACAACTAGGCTTCTAGAAGGTGGGCGGGCCAGACAGCTGCGTGTCTGCTGCAGCATGTTCCGCAAGCGCAGAGCCTACGTTACGGCGAATTGCGAGAGGGCAGGTAAAATAAAAATCTGTTTCGGATCTTCAAAAAAGTGGCCGGCCAAAATGTGTAAGTGGTCGGCTATTTAGCCGGCAGCCTGCGCTTATGGAACACTCTGCTATGGTGTGTGTGTAGGCCAACAGATTTCAACCAACCCCCCCCCCCTATTTATTTTCTCATCGGATCTGCACCAATCTCAGAAATGATCATTTTCAGTCGTTCACGACGGAAATCCGTCGCGGTGACGGAAAACTTTAACCCATGAGCAAGGCATCACTCAGTGTTGAGGATTATCTTAAATTTGAACAGCTAATAACACACTACGAAGTGACCTGAGCTAAAAACATGAGTATTAGTGTTGTGACAAATTATAGATTATTCATTATTTATATATAATTATATATCATACTGTAGGACCAACTATATGAAAATGTTGTGTTAATATGAATATGTTTTTCTGTGGTAGGATGAATTGCACAAAAGGCCCATATGTGCACAACAGCACATATTCAAGGCCTCAGACACTCACGCCGGAAAATGAGCTCATTATTTGTATCGGAGTGTGCTCAATGAACAATGGTCCCAAGCTAGGCACTCAATATGAGCTCATCTCGACACCTGTAAATCAAGGACATATACACACACCCACATGCAGGAAAATTGAAGAAAAACTCGCTCTCAGCGGAAACAGCCATATTGCAATACACTCCCCAAAATTTCCCATGGCGAGGTTTAGTTATCTCAAAAAGTAGGCAATGGACCCATTCATTCACACACACACACACACACACACACACACACACACACACACACACAGGCAATTAAATGTTCCTAGCCCGTCTGAAGAGATAAGCATGAATTACTCCCTACACATTCTTTGGGGCCTGATTGTCGAGAAGAACATCCAGCACCCTAGCCTTGGAAATGTATGTGTGTGTGCAGTTTGAGGAACTGATAGAGTTTATTAAATCCAAAGAAAACATTTATCTTCTATCTTTACAAACATTGGTGTAAAAACTATGTATTGAACTACTATTGTCAAACCGTGACTAGGATGTTTCTGATATGATTAAATCATGGCATTTCATCAAAACTACCATATAAATAAGGGTCATATGTAATGCTTAATTAAAACCGGCAGAGACCGCTGCAGACCATGGAAAAAGTAATCGCCCAGGTAATGGGAACACCCCAAAAAAGGGGGGGTCGCAATAACATATAAGATGTCAGCTGAACTTCATGGTGCCTGTTATGTTTTGCTTCTGTCATTAACGGACCTGTTTTACGTCTTGTGGGTGAGCATGAAATTGACTGACTTAGACTGGACCGTGTGATTGAGAATGTTTTTAACATATGTATGTTTAGCCGATCAGCCTGGGTATGTATATTCGTGCAAATCTTTTTATAATAAATTACGTTATACCAGACTCTGGAATGTAGTGTCTATTTGGAAGAAAGTTTAAGTTACGTGTAGTGGAATGGTCCTGACCCCTCCCGACAGGGCGGTGAAGGGATTGTTCGATTTATTATACTTCATTAGGTCTAATGAGGAGGAGGAGAAGCAAGGATGAGAGGCAATCGGAAGATTCCAGGAAAAATACAAGAGATCGAAAGAGGGTCAGGCAGAAGAAGTCAGGAGGTAGTGCGACAGATCAGGAAAGACAGGATCATCAAACTACCCAGGTAGCCTACGGACCTACGGAGTGTCGGCTATGGCGACAGTTATTCGGGCCAATTCTGGCCTACCTTCGGCAGAGTCGCCTGATTCTAAGATGCAGCCGGCTGTGGCTAGCCACACTCGGGCCGATTCTGGGTAAGTATTGGCCAAGTTTATTTTATTTAACATAAACATAAACAAATTTTCCCGTTAAATTTAAATTTTATAGTTTAGTCATTTAAGATGTATATCTATAGCTAAACACGTTTATTTTCTGGTTGTCTTGATGTTCACCAAATTCAGGAAAACATTAACGTTAATCGTCTCTCAGAACTTGTCTTGACCGTTTTCTGCCTGGTTCTGAGGTAAACTAACGGAAGCGACGGCTAACGTTAACTCAGCTTGCTAGGTTGGTTTTCTATGGTTACAGTAATATTTAGTATTCCGAGAGAATTTAACAATATAAATTTTCGTCTCATTTCTTCACTTGGTCGTTACTAACGACGTTAGCTACATGCTAGCTGCTGTAAACATACACGCCAATAACAGCTATCGGCAGCTGGCTAGAGCGAGCTTGGCATTAGCTGACTACCATTGATTATATGACACTATCAATGATTAATAACTTGCTAGCTTATGGACGAGGGAAATGTTTACTCTGGTGAAGTTTACTCTACTGCCAACGTTAGTTATAGCCAACAGTTCAACGCGAGGTGGAAGCTTCCGTTGCCTTCTCAGCCTCAACCCAGCAGCTGACCTGACGACGGGATAAACATACTGTAGCGAGCGCGGAAAATGAGGGAGGGAGACAGCGGCTTGCAGTTCTGAATCGCTCCAGCTGAGCTTCGTTTTAATGGTGCTACCTTACCAGCTCCGAAAAGAGCCGTTGGAATTCATGCACAGCAATGCTCTCAGCTCGGAAACACTCTTTTACTAACTAAAGGCCGTGACACACTGCCCGCGATTTACTCGCACGAATAAATCGCATGTTGAAAAATAAAAACGAACTCCTGTTTTGTTCATAAAATCTTGCACATCAAACGCGAAATGTCCTTCGCGAAAAAGCGGCATTTAATTTATTCGCAGCAAGTTCGTTTTTTGCGAGTTTTCGTTTGCGAAACTATTTATCTATCCAATCATAACAAGTTTCCATGACTGACGTCACCGCACTACCACAACAAACTACAACATCCAATATGGCGGACCAACTGATTTTATATGTGTCCCAGTATAGCGTCCTCTTTGATAAGAGACATAATAGTTACAAAGACAACGATTTGAAGGACAATTTGTGGAAAACCATAGCCGAGCAAATAGGCTATGAAGATGGTGGGTTTATAGCTAAATGGTTGCAATACGCACAACTTGCTATCTGATCAGCTCCCTCAGGTTATTAGCATTGGCTTAAAAGTTGTCTCCAGCTAACATTAGCTAACCTTTAGGTCTAACGTTAACGTTCATAGCAGTTCATGTGAAGAAGATAAGCCAGTGGCGATTACACACAAACATAGCTACACAATACATAGGCCTATTTATTTTTTGACTTTAGGCGAGTTAATGTAGGCTACGCTGTGTCGTTTGGGATGGTTTGCTTTGGTGAAAACAAAGGATGAAAGCTAGCTAACCGCTATATGTGATATTGTTTCGTGGATATTTGCCGTAGTAATTTTGGGCTATAGGCTAACAGATGGAGAAAGACGACACGTAGTCAAGCTACCGGGTCTGGCCAGGGGCAGCCACTGTGGGGGAGGAGGAGAAGGGCAGGGTAGAGTAGCCTATATGAAATGTTTTTGCTGTCACGCGGTTGTCTGTGTGCGTGGCAAATAAAGTCTATAAAGTTCCCCAAAAATCTTATTCCGACTCCTGTGTGGATTTCCGGATTACTGATAGCCAAGTTATATAAATAACGAGGAAAACAGACGAGGTCTGCCTGTAGCGATCGTTTTGGAGAGACTTCATTCACAGTTGC
This sequence comes from Ilyophis sp. 1 JC-2022, assembly GCA_022702515.1. Taxonomy (NCBI): domain Eukaryota; kingdom Metazoa; phylum Chordata; class Actinopteri; order Anguilliformes; family Synaphobranchidae; genus Ilyophis; species Ilyophis sp. 1 JC-2022. The sequence continues at coordinate 53,145,871 of CM040394.1, read as the reverse complement.
TATACTGCATAGACTACAACAAATTTATTTTAAAGATGTTTGCTGAAATGACGTAATGTATTGTTATGTTGTGGTTAACCCTTTATATTAGTGGAAGAGATCAAGAGGCAGTGGAAAAATCTCAGGGACACGTATGTAAAAGGACGGAAGATAAGGAGAACATGTTGTAGACAAAACCAACTTTACATAAGTAAAAACGGACACATAATAAGCCCGGTTCAATATTTTGCCAATGTAATTTAAGCATGCTCTGTTTTTAACGTTCTGGTAGAGGCAGAAAAAAAAAATACACTTTCGTCCCGTGATGGACCGAACGGATAACCAGGTCGTCATCGCTCGACGAAGAGGAATCCATTTTTATTCACAGGGATTTTCAATCGCGAAAAAGAACGCGAGCTTTTCGTTTTTTCGCATCGTTGCAGGTGCGTCAGGTTTTTACGCGAAATATTCGCCGACGAATTTTTCGCATTTTCGCCTCGCTTATTCGTTACATCCCCGATGTGTAACGGCCTTTATTTGTCACGTCCCCGATGTGTAACGGCCTTAAATGAGAAATTCCTATTTAAATGTAGTTTATTTGTGACCCTTACATCTTTTCTCAATCAATGTATCCTATAAACATAATAGTTTTCTTGTTTCTTTAGAAGTGCAGAATGACTATAAGTGAAGTGCTGTTAAGTACAAGGTCATTGAATGCATGCATAATGCACAGTAGTTGTCAAATTTCTATAATTGCATTGTGACACATGCAAGCATTTAATTATTTTTCAGAGCTAGAGCTGTGGTAATATATGCAATTAGTGTTCCCTTGTACAACTTTACATAGTTAAAAGGCAGGTGGGCAGTGAAATGGTGACAGTCCGCACTTTATCTATTAAATATACAGTGGGTGTACATTTTTCACTGGCATATGTGCATATGTGTGTTTCTCTTTCTGTCTACCAGAGACATGAATGCTAACTGACATGTTGAATTCCATATGGTTTCCCAGGTGAGCTCACAGATTCCACATGAAAGTTCAAGTGTTTTTGCAAATGTCCTATGAATATGATGTTGCCATACAGTACTTTAAAGAACAGGAGTGTACTTGCAAGCACATTAAATTGTGTTAGTTTGCTTTAAGCAGCTAAACTGACACATGTGGATATGTACACATTTTAAGATTTTAGTCAAACATCTACGTTTTGAAGTTGAAAGTAGAAAGTTTAAATGCATTAAGTTAATATTTTACACACATTGACAAACACTGGTCTTGTCATGGAATTTATGTCATTTTTGATCCTACACTACCACCTTGTGAAACTGCAGTTTATGAAATAAGGTTTTGCAGTGTTTAACCATGCCAGTTTCTGACACAAGAAAATATAATATCAAGAGTCTTTTGATATCCTTTTATACCCAGTCATAGCATCACTTGTTTACCTGTGGTACATTCCAAACAGGTGTTTTTTTTAACTTCCCAGTTTTTTTATTAGGCCCGGTCCTAACTTTTTTTGGAATGTGTTGCAGGCATCAAATTCGGAAATAACGTATATTTACAAAAATTAATAAAGTTGATAAGGTAAAACTTTAACTATCTTTTCTTTGTACTGTTTTCAATTAAATATGTTTTTTTTTGTGCATTTTAGTCCCAACTTTTTTGGAATTGGGGGTTGTACATCCTTTGAATATTTTAAATGCTTCTGTTAACAAAGAAATTTTAAATATAAAAAAAAATTAAGGGTTAGTACACCCTATATCACTTTTCTTCCCCTGTAAATGTGTTGGTATGCCTACCTTACAATGAAACCTATTCATCCATTCCGTTATTTCAACAATTGTAAATAGTATTGTACATCATAAGAAACTGGTAGAAAAGCGTCTTTGTGCTGCCATCTAATGGTTGAAATTCCCTTTCTGCTCCCCACACTGCCCCCGCCCCAATCGTGATGTCAGAGTATCTCTTTGGAGGTACCTCTACGTTATATAGATAATTGTTGTCGCCCACAATGAAAACAGCCGGCACTTGATTGGTTAGACCCACTATGTTTCTTTTCGTTTCGGAACGTGGCGTCCTGTTCATAAACTCTCTTATTCCACCTAAATAGTCAACTAAAATACGTTTCTGAAATTATTTGAGGTGAGAAATAGGCAATGCAGTTGTTGAATCTTGATTCATATTTAATCTGCAACGTCTAGTTTGACCGTCTCCCTCGCTCACCCCACAAAGTAATTTTGACAGTGGGTGTACTTACTTTAAAAAATTCAGGCTTGAATCTCCTCGACTGTGATTCATGGTTACGTTACAATACTGTTTGTTTTTTGTCAATGTCATGTTTTATAAAATAAAATAAAAAATGTATAAAACAATTAACAGAAAGATTTCAAATATTCAAAGAATGTAATAAAGTACTTTGCTGCAGTAATGCATATGCAATGCAATGGTTACATGTTAAAATACTGTTTGTTTTTTCATAATGTCATGTCTAAAAAAAATTCTGTTATCAGAAGCATTTAAAATATTCAAAAAATGTAATTAAGTACTCTGCTGCAAGAATGCATATCATGTGACTTCCCAGCTGCTATGTTGGCCAATTGTGATTGTACTCATTTAACCTGATTGTGATTGAGATCAGCTCGCTTGTATCTTTATTAGTGTGTTGCCTACTGCATTGTCTTTTTGCACCTATGAACTGAAACGTTTGCTTTCACATTTTTGTACTTTTGCTCATGCAATTTTCTAAGACTATATAAAATATAGTTTTCTAAATACTGACTTTCAAGTATTTTTTTCAAATCCCTGTGTGCGGACTCTACTTCGTTTTTGTTTGAACTGTTTACAGACCTACGCACCTGGGTAAAGTAGCTTTTTTGGATATTTAAATTAAAGGTGAGACTCTACTATTGCTCTTATTTATCTAGCATCTACTCAGAAATATCTAAAAAAAAGTTATATTAAGTCATTTGCTACATTCAGAATTATGCCCGCAGCAAGCCAATGAATTTGCACGTGGGTGTGGCTTTTTAATAAAAAGCTCATAAATCCAAAGGTTTTATGAAATGTTATAAAATGTAGTATGTCCATTCATAACTCAATCCTTAGACAGTCCCAGAGTTTTGGCCCGATTTACCAACAGTGTGGCGCTTTCGATCTCAAGAATTAGTTTCACTAAAAACCACTGCTTTTATATATAGTTTTGAAACTTGCTGCAGTGACAATACCCTTCAGTCTGTATATAGCCGTGTATGTTTCAATCACTGCCATCTTGAATTGGGGACCATTTTGGATTTTGTTGGTTCATATGCTACTTTTCCCACTTTCATCTGGTTTATTCAAATTAAACTGGGCACACTGAAGGAAGGTAGGGTCCAAGCATAACTGACCGAATTTGCTGCGGATTGGCCCTATCCCTATGCGACAACAGTTTTTATAATTAGATATTGATACATTTTGCTGCGTTTGACTCAGGGACCTGAACTCAATGTCAAAAGATTCCGCTTTCCACAGACAATAAACATGGCTTAAGGATTCATTAGCCTGCCATTATGGATTTGCCTCTATTTTGAATAATTTACAAAACAGTTAAAATCTATCTGCTCCAAAATGCTTTGACCAATTTGCCATTTAGCATCTATTCACAATTAAATTATTTTTTTAAGAGTTTACTAAAAATCTCCTTTTTGTTGACATTTAGGCTGACTAAATTAATTATGAACATGCATATGTATGTTCTTGCATGCGCATATATATTTGTCACTTTGTGCGCTTGGCCCCCTTAATTGCTGCTTGCAGCTATATTTGTAAGTAAAATTTTGATCTTAATTTGCCTGCCTGGTAAAATCAAGGTTAAATTCCATTTCAAATCCAATGTGCTGGAGTACAGAGCCAAAACAAAAAATGTGTCACTGATCTTGAAACACTTTTGGAGTGCACTGTACTTGCATGTATACATGGGTTAACACTTAACCAGAAGTAATAAAATATGTGGCACATTGAAGGGTTTCTTCTCCTGACTTATTTTTCCACAGAGTTCAATAGGAAAATTTGTCAGGAGAAACAACCCTTAAAAGTGATCCGTCCATATCTACCGAGTACTAGAAAATAAGCGAAATAAAGCCGATGTGGTACGGCGGCGATGATCGTTAACCATAAAAAAACATTGGATAATCGTAGATATGATTTATTTATTAATGCTTGGAATTAAAAAGGTTTTTGCTCGACTATTTTGTATAGTAGCTAATATTTGCAGATTGCACATTAGGTTTTCTTTTGTTTATTAACCAGTTTTTGAACGTTATTCAATATTTCAGTTAACCGTTCATGCTCCCAATAAAAATATTGAAATTGATTATGACTGCATGTTTATTTATCCTCATCTTTTTCTAGGTTACAGTATATTTCAGTTTACTTGTTTGGGGAAACCAAATGCCATCATACTGTCAATAATATGAAAAATATCATACAATATATTTTGGCCATATCGCCCAGCCCTAAACTAAAACTTCCTTTTCGGTGCCGACTAATGTTTAAGTGCGAAGAAGCACAAGGTTGTTCCAATTCAAACAGCTCCGAATCACACCACTCGCTCGGGAAGGGCTCCCTCACATATAGGTCATATGATACATCACTGGAAGGCTCTGAAGGGAAGGGGCGTGTTAATTTGGATTGGAATGGGGCCTATATGGCTGAATCCCAAACTGAGCCCTCATGGACTTGTGAACATGTAGACTTTAATGGCGTATATTCAAGGGCAGGTAAGTCTGCATTGATGCAGACTTGAAAAAGTGTAGGTAGAGGGTGCGAAGTGTTAGCATTTTTCACAATGGGACAGCCCTAAGGACTCACAGACCTAATGAGAATGCCCCTTTGAGTCCACGAGTACAGAAAATTGGGGTGGATTCCAATCGCTTATTTTATCTATCCTCTGCTCCTTGGTCCTCGCCTGACCCAGAAATCGATCGAGGTTCGCCAAGTACATTCCAAACCGCAAAATGCTACTCGGCGGATCGAGGAGTAGGGAACGAGGAGGCTCCCAGAGGGTGCTTCAGTGAGGAAACAAGCAGAGCCTTTGCAGAGCCTTTTTCTCGGAACGTGTGATGTGTATAAATTATCCACCACTCTTCACATTTGCCGCTTGTCACAGGCACACCCCTACACAAATGCAATTTTACCATTCCTTTCCATTAATTATAAAGCGCTAATCCATAATGACACTCATTCTTCATAACTAACAAAAGCAGTTTATGAAAAAAATAGTTAAGCATGTGAGCAAAATACGATGCGGACGCTCGATTGAGCAAGGACATTCCATTTGCCAAATGCATGTTGCCTCGTTTCCTCCATCCTCAAATCTGATCCTTGCATCCTTTCCTCACGTCCTCCGTTGGGTGGAGCTAAGGAGCGAGGAAAGGACATGAAGAAAGGACGCAGGGAGTAAAAATAAGTGAGTGGAACGAACCCTGGGATTCAGCCCGTGGTGAGGATATCACAGGATGCACTTTACGTCCGGCACAGCCTTTTGTCTCCCAACTGACTCAAGAATTTAAACCGTACAAAAATATATGCCTGCTTTGGTCTATAGCCAATTTCCACTTATGAGAAAAATGACTTGGCAGCACAGGGTGGGAGTATTGCTACCCTTCTACGTGTCATTTGGATTCGATACTACACCCTGGGGCTCATCTACTCAGTGACCTCACAAGATAAGGCATCCAGGTGAGCCCTGCATTTAATTTAATTAGAGATTCAGCATTTCCAGTCAAGAATAGATGGGATACCAGCATTGTATCAATATCACTTCATATCCATATTCATGATGGGAAATATTCACAATCAGAGGCAATACAGGATTAACATATTTGACATTGATAATGCATTTTGTTTTTGCTTTTTTATTTTTTTCCTTTACAATGAATTCAAAAACAAAATATAAATTTTCTGATAATCCAGTTTTTTTTCTTAACTGTCACAAGTGTGAAAACACAGAGCGAGACCCCATAGATTTCAATAGAGTGCTGGCACTGCTGCTCGTCTTGCTGCAGTAGGTTTGTAAGACATGGCGATTCAGACTGTGAGCACTCACCTGACCAGATCAGAGAAAGGTGAAGCACTGGTCACTGGCGAAAACCGAGTATAGTGACTGCACGTACAAACTCTCAAAGGTGGGGAAAAAAATAAACCGTAAAAATTGCTTCTCAAAGGCCAAATATGTTTTTTGTTTTTGTTTTTTGTAATTCTACATTTTTGATAAAGGAGTACACAATGTGCCCAGCAAGCTGTTTTAATCATATTTCCTCCCTAAATTGAAGGGCTCTGAAAGACGGATAGCAAATAGAGGGCTTGCCGGGTTCTTTTTACTGATGGGCTTGGTACCTCCGGAAGAGTGTAAACAGTTCTCAGTGCTGCAGGACTCAACATCGATACAGAGATGGAGAAACGTTCACCGTCCAATAGAAAAAGACAGATGCGTGTCTGTGGCCTACGTAACCAGTACCATTTCAGCAGGAGTCTCTCCCTGCCACCCTGACCCACTCTCTTCCTTCTTCCTTCCTAAACACAAAAACAAGCATTGCCCTGGTTTGCAGAGAAGGGGGTGCATTTCCAGTTAAAATGGCCAAAAACAGACGCTGTCAAATGTCCCCTTTTGTACGCTTTCTGAACTTGCCTGTGTCCTACAGGGGGTGCTGGTGCCAGTGCTGACATACAAATAAGAGAAAAAACCAAACAAACAAAACCATAAAAAGAAATGGCAACACCACCCATGTAGTTTCCTTTCATCCTGATGTACGTAATTTCATCAGGCACTTTCTTCTTGGCATCTCAGTGGAGGGGGCAGTTCTATATATGCGACAGTTTTTCAAAAATAATTAAAACAAACAAAAATAAGATAAGAGCTGCTGGAACAGAAAGAGAGAGAGAGAGAGAGAAGAAAGAGAGAGAAAGAGAGATGGAGCGTGCCGTCACTGCGGTGGTTTGACGATGTTGGTACTGAGTTGCTGGGGTCCACTGTGTCCCGGCAAGGCTTCAGCAAAGATTTGGGGCGAGGCGTGGTGGGCTCACCACTCCTTCTTCTTCTCGTCCATAGACACGCCCCCCGGGCCCAGTGCCACCACCAGCAGCAGTCCGCCGATGACGGACGTGGTCTGGAAGAAGTCATACTTGAGGAAGTCGTGCATGGGCTTGTAGGCGGGCACCGCCCAGAAGGCGTTGAAGTAGACATTGATGGCGAAGAGCCACACCACCAGGGTGAGGGCCGCCAACTTGGTCTTGAAACCGATGGCTACCAGGACGATGAGGGCTGTGCCCACCATGTTCTGCAGGATCTGAGCGAGGAGAGGGAATAAGAGCGACCCCCCAGGTTAGGAAAACTGGGTGGGAGCATTGGCCTCTTCACATTCAGAAACACCCCAGACAAACTGCAATCTCCACGCCTCGCGCTCACTCTCACGCTCACCATGAATATGGAAATATGGAAAACTACCCATACGCTGAAACAATCTTCCTTGTTCACGATGCCTCTCACGCAGTCCTTGGGCCCCATCTTACACCCGGCGCCAAGCGGGGCTAACCCAAACGCAAGTGTCTTTGCTATCTTACACCCGGCGCATGGTTCATTATAACGCCTTGCGTTCACGTCGTTTAAATACCATGTATTCTTGCACCCATTACAAGTGAACTGGGCGTGTTGGTCTTAAAATGAGGAGTGGTCAGGATTATTTTTGGCGTATTGCCATCTTGAGCCAGCAGAAAGCGCTAGCGCTAAAACCACCACAATCCTGGTCTAAAGTCATGTCGCAGTTGTTTACATGTTATTTTAACAGCGCATATAAGTGCGTCTACATAAGCGTGTACACAACGCGCGTACACCCTCCTGTCTGTTACACACAGGGGCGCGCACAAGCATGACTAAAAAATATCAAGATTACAACGTGAAATATTATTGTGTATATATCAAAAAATGCATAATAATAAAAGGGTTCATGGGTCAAAAACCACATACCTGTCCCTCAGCGAAGGGGAATGGCACATTTTTTGATTGCTTTCAGCCCACTCCATCAACATCCAGGCGATGTGCGACGGTACGTGCAAAGGTTGCATGTATACACTATTCGCAATTCATCTGGATATAGCTATGACTTAGGCTATATTTGCCAATAATTCCTGTAATTTTCATTGAATTGTCATTCAATGGAAAACTTGCGCACTGCAATAGACGGACATTTGAGTTGAAAATGCGCTTCAGATGTCATTGCAATACAGCTCTCTAGGCCTACAGCCTGTAATAAATAGAATGGTTTTGACTGAAAAAAGTTCAAAACCTTGTCCAGTGAATATTGCATTCATTGTTTTTCCAAATAGCCTATAGGCTACAGCGGATTCGCTGTGCATAAGGTTCTCGATAGCCTACGGAGTTAAATGTCACCGTGTCAACTGAATTTGAAGCTTATTCTTCGTCCTTTATTTCTTTTAATTACAATGACAAGGTTTCCATACTCTGAGCTTATTAAAACCCCACTGATTTCACCTGTTATTCCATAACTGAACAAGACTATTTTAAAGAGAACTAAGCGTCTTATTAGAAATAAAAATAAATTTGCAGCACGTTACACAATTTTAATGCCATTCTCTGCATGTGCGCTTTAACTTCACGCAGGAGCAGGTCGGTTTCCCCTCCTGTGAATCACACTTTTCACGGTCTTCCTGGGAAAGTGGATTGTTTTAAAGCATTACGCCACCAGTAAAACAGGTTGATCACATTTCCGTAAGCAGGACATTATAAAACAAGGAAAAATATGCGTGCACCTATGGGTTTCCAACCTGACAGCTTTATTATATTTAGTGTCACCATTAAGGCAAAATAACAGTATTTATGTTATTAATCAATATTAGAATGCAGGTAATGAACTTCGGATGAAGTTTGAACTTCGAGAACTCCATGAGAACATCCTCATAGAATTGATGATTGACAATGCTTCATTGCATAATCAAACAAAATGTGTGAAACAAGCAGGCTAATTTGGCGTTTTCTAAGGTGAGACGGATGCCATTGGTAGCTTTTTCGCCGCGGTTGCGGGTGATTTTAACGACATTTAACCACATATATTTTGTAAAATAGCAGCACTGTCGGGAATTACCCGGAACTCATAATGGTTAGTCTGAATAATATTGATCATACATGACCTATTCCTTGACCACACTAAACACACACAAGCATGTCCGTTTCGCCATCATATAAGCAATCCGCCAAGGTGGAAAAGCAGGCTTTTAAAGGGAATGGGATATGACATTTTGATTTCTTTGATTTTGGTTTATTGCATGTCATGCCCAAGACACACCTATAATTAATGAAGAGACTAGATTCAGCCCATTTGCACGTTGCGCCGTGCTTAGCGCCCCCAAAATACGCCGTTAAAATAGCTAAAGTGGACTTGGACATTCCCCAAATGGACTTTAATTACGCCACACGCTTAGACCATATAAGTCCCCTCCCACTCAGTGTTCCCCGCCCCTCTTGAGATGAACATGGGGCGGGGCTAAGTTGAACAGGAGGGCGGGGCTGAGCGGGGTGGGGTTGAGCTGAACAGGGGACAAGGTTGAGCTGAGCTGGGGCAAGGCTGAACTGAGTAGGGGGTGGGGATGAGGCACTTACAGAGAAGAAGCTGGCATCAAAGTGCAGTAGGGTCATGAACATGAGCACCAGGAGAACACGCCCCCCCAGCTGCATGTACTGTTTTTGGGAGCTTTCGCCCATGGAGGGGACCCCAGCAAACATGCTCTTCCCCTCCGAGCGGGACTCCGCTAGAAGCAACAGCAGACCGCCGCCTAACGCCAGGTTTCTGAAAAGGAAAGAGGGAGGGGGAGGCGGGAACAGGATGAGAGAAAGATAGGAGACAGAAAGAGGAGGATTGGTGAAAAGAAAGATAAGAGCCTCATTAATTACTGCATATTAATATATATACAAATCTAAGCATGTCGAGTTGATAGACAAAATTACTTCAATTACACAGTAGGCTTAACTACCAGTTTAAAAAAACAAACAAACATCCCTGATACATTTTAAAGGTAAAAGTTGAGGCTGAATGTCTTAAGGGTTGTAATACTCACCTCATCAAAAATTTAAGATCCCATAAAATACTGTAGGCCACAGTCTGAAGTAATAAAACAAAAGGGCATCCATTATACAAAAAATCTACTTTAAAAAATACTTATCCTGGTTGTAATTTATGTTGAAATAAACGGACGAGTCTTTCAACTGCCGGTTTTCAAAATTCACCTGAAGAGCAATGATTCCAAATAACCCAAAGCAGGCGTACTGTGCAAAATTTCTACTGAGGATGAGGACGCAGCCACCTGTAGACACACACACACACACACACACACACACACACAGATTAAAGCCAGGCTTCTGTATATTGTTCTGTTCCCACGTATACACAAAAATAAATCAGCCATTCAGTAAATAACTCGCAAAACCCCAACGAGGACACAAATCCTCTGCTATGGCACAAGTCCTGCCTTGTCCCCCTGGACCTTTCAGACAGTGTACTCTCATACTGCAGTCCTAAGGCATCTCCAGTTCCTTTCCACTCCCAATTTTGAGAACTGTCCCTTGTATGTTTAATGTTTCCAATCCCACAAGTCATTCACAGAACCCACACAAACACAACACGTCCATAATTTGTCAAGATGTATCACATGGACTGCTGAGACCAATCGGAAGAGGCAACATCAATCAATATTCTAGCTTTGAGATAAACCACACCCCCAAATTTCACACTCTCTACTGTAGTTACACTGCAAAGTCCAGCCTCTGTGACCCCGCTCACCAAGCTGTCCTAAGAGGTTGAGTAGAACGAAGCAGGTCGCCAGGAAGTATCCGCAGCCCCAGGTGCCCTCAATGTAGTCCCGCTGCTCGTTCCACTGGAACCACATGCGGATGCCATCCTCCAGGAAGGTGCTGATTAGGCACAGACGGGCAAAGTGCGGTAGGTACTGTTTGGTCACACGGAGGAACTGCAAGAATAGGAGAGGGTTTTCTGTATCACAGGAAACACAGCCGCACAAATCCCCCCCAAAGATTTACCTGAAAGAGCTGAGATCCTGATCTAAAAGGTGCATTATAGGTCTATCTAGTATGCATATGAGGAGCCTATTCAAAACATAATAGCCTATGTTTTAAGTTGACTGTTCTAGGCTAGGTCTACTAGTTTAACTGTCGCCTTTCAATTTCAAGAGCGATTATGTTAATGCTGCAAGTGCCTAGCGGAGCAACAGTTTCGCTTGCAACAGATGAGACAGAGCGCAATTTCTTTTCTGTTAAAGTAGCCTATACACGCCTTCATATTCTATTTTTGTTATGCTACAATAATGCGTTTCTCAAATGTTACAATAAATCTTCGATTGAGGAATATAACATGCATTTTGTATTCTGTATCATAAGCTATATTTAGCTTTTATGTTATCAATTAATCGACGATTGTTTGTTAAGGTTAACAACTATCGATTAAGGAAATTCCTTAAAATTTGCATCCCTAGTCTTCCATCATTATTGCATTAATGCATACTTTAGTGGTGTGTATTCCATGTATTCTGTCGTAATGATGGAAGAGTGTATTCCATCGTAATGATGGAAGAGTGTATTCCATGTATTCCGTCGTAATGATGGAAGAGTGTATTCCATGTATTCCGTCGTAATGATGGAAGAGTGTATTCCATGTATTCTGTCGTAATGATGGAAGAGTATTCCATGTATTCCGTCGTAATGATGGAAGAGTGTATTCCATGTATTCCGACATAGCAACAAGATAAAGCCAACAATAGCCCGAATGTACAGGTGCAGCTCAAAAAATGTGTATATATTTGTCACTCATTTCAGAAAGTGAAACTCGTATATTATATACGGTAGATTCATTACACATAGTGAAATATTTCAAGCCTTTATTTCTTGATTATGGCTTACAGCTAATGAAAACCCAAATTCAGTGTCTCAGAAAATTAGAATATTGTGAAAAAGTTCAATATTGGAAACTCATGGTGTCACACACTAATCAGCTAATTAACTCAAAACACCTGCAAAGGTTTCCTGAGCCTTTAACTGGTCTCAGTCTGGTTCAGTAGACTACACAATCATGGGGAAGACTGCTGACTTGACAGATGTCCAGAAGACAGTCATTGACACCCTCCACAAGGAGGGTAAGCCACAAAAGGTCATTGCTAACGAAGCTGGTTGTTCACAGAGTGCTCTATCCAAGCATATTCATAGAAAGTTGAGTGGAAGGAAAAAGTGTGGTAGGCAAAGGTGCACAAGCAACAGGGATAACCGCAGCCTTGAGAGGATTGTCAAGCAAAATCCATTCAAGAATTTGGGGGAGCTTCACAAGGAGTGGACTGAGGCTGGAGTCAGTGCATCAAGAGCCACCACGCACAGACGAATCCAGGACATGGGCTACAAATGTCGCATTCCTCGTGTCAAGCCACTCCTGAACCGGAGACAACGTCAGAAGGGTCTTACCTGGGCTAAGGAGAAAAAGAACTGGACTGTTGCTCAGTGGTCCAAAGTCCTCTTTTCAGATGAAAGTAAATTTTCCATTTAATTTGGAAATCAAGGTCCCAGAGTCTGGAGGAAGAGTGGAGGCACAGAATCCACGTTGCTTGAAGTCCAGTGTGAAGTTTCCACAGTCAGTGATGATTTGGGGTGCCATGTCATCTGCTGGTGTTGGTCCACTGTGTTTTCTGAAGTCCACAGTCATCTACCAGGAAGTTTTAGAGCACTTCATGCTTCCTTCTGCTGACAAGCTTTATGGAGATGCTGATTTCATTTTCCAGCAGGACTTGGCACCTGCCCACACTGCCAAAAGTACCAAAAGCTGGTTCAATGACCATGGTATTACTGTTCTTGATTGGCCAGCAAACTCACCTGACCTGAACCCCATAGAGAATCTATGGGGCATTGTCAAGAGGAAGATGAGACACCAGACCCAACAATGCAGACGACCTGAAGGCCGCTATCAAAGCAACCTGGGCTTCCATTACACCTCAGCAGTGCCACAGGCTGATCGCCTCCATGCCACGCAGCATTGATGCAGTAATTCATGCAAAAGGAGTCCCAACCAAGTATTGAGTGCATAGAAATGAACATACTTTTCAGAAGGCTGACATTTCGGTTTAAAATATCCTTTTTTATTGATCTTATGTAATATTCTAATTTTCTGAGACATTGAATTTGGGTTTTCATTAGCTGTAAGCCATAATAATCAAACTTACAAGAAATAAAAGCTTGAAATATTTCACTATGTGTAATGAATCTATATGAGTTTCACTTTCTGACATGAGTGACAAAAAATATTGAACTTTTTCACAATATTCTTATTTTTTGAGCTGCACCTGTATGCCAAAACAGCCATGAAAAGCCCTGCTCACTCAATTGAAAAATAAACAAGTGAAATTCTTCTGTAATTATACATCATTCTACTATCAATATCTGCTACTAAATATGAAATAAATATACAATCCTACCATTGGTTTTACGGATAGAGATGTCCCTCTCAAGATTCAGTGGTCATTTATTGTCTTGAACAATCCGTTTAATGCTACGTATGGTAAGCCAAACGGATCAAAAGCCGATACAAACTAGACGCCACATATCCAGTTGGACAGCCCACGCCGCCCAGTTGGATAGCTCGAAGATACCCAATTTGATGTCGCTGATTGGACAAGAATTCACTAATCTCGCACATGTAATTTATGTAAAACCGAAGTTTGTTTGCAGGGTTGAATCCATAACGATAATCAAAGTTTTTCGTTGTTTGTCATTTTAATTTTCACACTAATTCCAAAGAATGATATTTGGAAGAACCTAACCGATGTTTAGTTTCGGAACATGGGAAACAGTCATTGAACATGAGCAGAGACATGAGGAAACACTATTGTCTTAAATAAAATAACTGTTTAATTAATCACATTCATAAAATTAAATGGGCCTAGTTAGTTAAAAACGCCATTTTCTGGTATTTAAAAAAAGATAAACATCGAACAAAGATAAACATCGAACAAAAGGTTCGGAAATTTGTGTTTGGTAGATTATTTCTCTGTTGTAACAATGCTTCTTGGCAATACATTTTATACCGTTGGAAAGCCTGTTTATTTCCCTTTTAAATGGTGCCCCATTTGTAAGGAACATGCATTTGTGGGATGAGCAGCACAGCTGAGTATGTGGGTTGCGCCCATGTAAAATTAGCCAAATCTTCTCTGCCAATGCCAAACAGCTTATTCTGCTGTTGCTAGTGACTCTTGTTTGGTGTTGTTTGGTGGATTGGATGATTGAAGTCTATCAGTAACAAGGAAGAAACAAGACATATTGGCAATTTTACAATTTATTAATTTAACAAACAGTCAGGAGCCTCAGTAGCGTGTGGAAGAACCATACACAGCCACAACAGCCTGGCACCTCCTCCTCATGCTGGTCACCAGCGTGGTCACACACTGCTGTGGGATGGCATTCCACTCCTCAACCAGGAATTGTCGCAAGTCAGCCAACGTGGTTATGTTGGTCACTCTAGCACGAACAGCACGCCCAAGCTGATCCCACAAGTGTTCAATTGGGTTGAGGTCAGGACTGTTGGCAGGCCATTCCATTCTCTCTACTCCCAAATTCTGGAGGTAGTCTCTGATAAACCCCGCTCTGTGGAGGATGGAGTTCGGTCCCAGACTGTGGAGATATGGGATTGCCACTGGTTGCAGAATCTCATCTCGATATCTCTCTGCATTGAGATTGCCTCCAATGATGACAAGCCTCGTTTTTCCAGTGATGGAGATGCCGCCCCACACCATCACATTGCCTCCACCAAAAGGTGTTACTCTATCGGTGCAGCAATCAGCATAGCGTTCTCCCCGTCTTCTCCACACTTTGCCCCTACGATCCAACTTCCGTAGGCAGAATCTGGACTCATCGCTGAACATAACGTTCCTCCACATGTTCAGGTTCCAGTGCAGGTGTAAGCTGTTTGGCATTGGCAGAGAAGATTTGGACAATTTTACATGGGTGCAACCCACATACTCAGCTGTGCTGCTCATCCCACAAATGCATGTTCCTTACAAATGGGGCACCATTTAAAAGGGAAATAAACAGGCTTTCCAACGGTATAAAATTTATTGCTAAGAAGCATTGTTACAACAGAGAAAAAATCTACCAAACACAAATTTTCTAACTTTTTGTTCGATGTTTATTTTAGTTGGAATACAACAGCAAAAATTAAACAAGAAAAAATATGCAATTTATTTAGAAGAATAATCTCTGTTCTTTCATATATTTTGCTAGCTACCACGTTGCTTGTGTGTTCTCTAGCCGTCCAAGCCTGAAATGTGTAGGCTGCTCACTGTCAAGCAATAGCTACCGTTTGCCCGTAATATAAAATACGGGTTTCCACCTTTTCGAAGGTATGTGGGCGTATAAGGTTATGATACGGAAAATCTGGTCTATATAGATTTTTTGTTTTCAAACGTTTTCCAACATAATTCATTCAAACGCAGCAATCACATTTTATTTCTCCCTTTCTCTGCTATAGCTACTCTCGATTTCTGAGGCTGCGGGGAAAGAAAGTAGCGGCATCAGGACTGTATGTATGGACTTTATGACAACAAACCATGAAGATACAGTAGCCCACAAAATACCCAACAACTATCTAATGTTAATTAACCTAGCGAACAGTTAAATGTTTATGACTAGACAATGTTAATGTTTATGCAATTTTGACCCCAATTAGATAATGTTCCATGACGTATTAATGTGGTGGATGACTCAATTTAACGAAGCTACTAACTAACCTAATGTTAACCGTTACTATAAAATTACTATTCCAATTAAGATGAGCTAATTTTATAGCCATATGTAGACTACATTAATGCTAACGTTGCCTATTAGGCTATCGAAGCGGTTATGTAGACGAGTAAGATGGCAAAACTGCATTAAAAGTGCATAAGACAACTATTGCATAATTTAGGAAATTGTAGTAGCTATGTATTTCTCTCCTGCACTGGGTTGTAAGCGTGTGGGGTCAGTCATTTGGGGTGTCTGTTTACCCGTTTTAAAATGAGCACCTTAATGAATTATTTCACATTATGTGAAAAGCTAAATTCAGGAATATATTAAATAAACTTGAATCAGACAAATAACTGTGGTGACTAGTGATTTTAATAAATAATCTATAGGTAATGTCCGATATGGTTTTTGGTGAATTTATACAGTTTTGCAGGCATGAAAATAAGGGCAGCTCTTTCCAGAGGTTGACACCTATGCATGAATAATATAATATTTTAGTGACCGCATCTAAAGACAGACCAGGCGGATTCACTCGTTGCTTTTACTGCAAGCCAATGTTCTCAGTACACAGAGGTTTACACTGACTCAAATACACAGCATTTTTATACTGGACTGGCGATAATACTGCAAACTGTTATCATTGCATGACCTAGCTAGCTCTACTGAGTAGGGGTGGGACGATTCAATCCCATAACGATTCGATTCGATTACGATTCTTTAGGTAAAGGTTCGATGCATCATAATATCTTACGTTTGACCACGATTCGATAAGATTCGGTTCGATTAATTTAGATACTTTAAAAAAATTTAATAGGTATGCTAATGTGATTTGATACCGATACATTCAGCAGTAATTAAATTAGAACCTTACACCAAGTTCACAGCATTATGTTTATTGTTAAGGCATGCCATACATTTTGCAGCTGTCTGCAGCAAATAATGCAGCAATAAACATGACTAACAGTGTATTTTTGACTAAGTTGCCCTATTTAGGTTATTGTTTTTCAAACAGTGTCAGACATGGTACCCTAATACATTTCCTTTATTTGCAAAATGTATAACAATTACTAAACTGGGCCAAGAAAAATGAAATAGCCTATAGGTTAGTGTCATGCATAGTACTTTCCTAAATCTTAGTACGATCTAGAACTTCGGTGGAGCAAGATGCCCATCCATCCGTAGTTAAAGCTACTCTCGTAGCGTTTCGCAAGGACAGTCGAACAGTTTTCTTCACCTCTTCATACAGAGCAGGTATACATTTTTCACTCAAATATTTTCTGCATGGTATGGTGTATCTAGGTTCCACGACATTCATTTTGTGAATCGGACAGTTAACGTAGTAATAATTAATTGAACGTAAGACATTGGAAATAGTCTTACTATTTTTGTTTTTTGTCTCTAACGTCTACTTGATTTTGAATAGAAAATTGTTTAAATTTAAATATCAGAAAGCACTTTACAATTAACTGTCTGGACACGGTATGTGTATAAAAACGAATAAAAACAATTATACAAAAAAATAGAACTGTTTGGCCATTTCTCCAGGAAACTCAGAGGAAGTGTCAATGACTCCCGAGTTTAGCTTGCTAACCAGCTTGCTAACGCGCTTGCTGTCCTTCACGTCAATTGTGTATCGTCGGCTCAAATGGTTTATCATGTTTGTGGTGTTGCCTGTGTATCTGATTTATACTTGGCAGATCTTGCATATTGCAGCGGTTTTGTCAAGTACACCCTCCTTTTTTCTAAACCCGAAATGCTTCCATACCACAGATTTTCTGTTCGGAACATCGCAAATTCTGTAAGTTTCTGTCTCTTTTATCGCACTCAGCGAGCACGCAGCTAGCCATTTCGCTCAGATCTGTCCGTCTCATTGTCGCTTTATTCCCGCCTGCCCCTACTTTCAACTCACGCTTACGTGGGGGTTGGAGCAGAAACATGGATTGAAGCTGGTCAAAACAGTTTTAAAAGTAGTCGTGTCTCAGAAATATATATTTTAAATAATTTTTGAATAAATGTGCACATTCATTTAAAATGCGATATTAATCGATGCTTATCGATTCGAATCTTACAGATCGATGCAGTTGTATTTACACATTCGGATAGATGCATCGCGATGCATCGGTGCATTGTCCCACCCCTACTACTGAGGCTATCTAGCTACACTACTGTCAACAAAACACACGTAGGCCTACGCACTTTATACACACAATAACACTTAGCTAGCCCTGGTGACCATCGCTCCGCTAGCCAGCGTAACAAACAGCATAACTAAACATTTATGCTGTTTGTTACACTGGCTAGCGGAGCTATGATCACCAGGGCTAGCCAAGTGTTATTGTGTGTATAAAGTAGATAGGTGGTGTCTTGTTAACTGGATACATATCGCTTAATAACTGGATGATGTCTAGTTTGTGTCGGCTTTTGAACTGTTCGGCCTACCATTGCTATGACACTATCCGAAACGTCTACTCGTAAGACCCAACATGCTGTTCAAGGCCATCTCATGCATTCCAGTTAATTCTGGTTTGATTGACAACTCTTTTATCCAATATAGGACATTATAATCTTCGCAATGGTGTGCAATGTCCTATTGGATGCTTTGAACAATAAATTACAGCTGGGCGTAACAGCAATTCTAATTTGATTAGTTTAGTTTTACGCGAACAACTAGAGACAACGTAAGAATGTAAATTTGCTCACCAAGACGTAATTGTTTTCCTGCTATTTTTGCAGGTTATTACTAACTTGGACAACGTGTCAGCATGGCTAGAGAAAATCCTCACCTTGCTTACATGGACTTTGGGAGTGGGTGAGAAGACACCATAGTATTGATTCTATCGGAGAATATGCCTACGAACATGGAGATTTTCCTCCTCGATATGCAAATATTACTGCTTGTAATATTTCAAATATGTCCCTTAATTTTTCCACTCCACCACATTCTTGTGCCATATGTTTGACATTGTTATTTTCACATTTTTAATGATTTTCAGATACTGCAGTGTAAGCATGCATAGGTAGCTCAGCCGTGTTTTATGTTAGCCATGAAGCTAGAGCATTTGCCAGCACTTTCCTGATGGATATTATTTTATTGTAACATTATTAGATAAAGAAAAAAATAGATAAAGGAAGAGCGCACTGTTTCCCAAATAGGTCAAACGTCAAAAATGTTGCTTTAGCAGAAATGTCAAAGATCACATGGGAAAGTGAAAAAGTGCTCAGTACATTAAAAAAAGAGCAGCAAACGTTTCAGCGTATAGCTTTCCTCAGTGCACTTTCCCCGTGTGATTTTTGCAAATAAATTGCTGCTAAAGAAAAATTTTTGACCTTTTGGGTAACAGTGTGCGGACAGCTCTTTCTTTATCTTCAACGCTTTTTCCCGCTCCACGCACCTAAAATTAGTTTTTATTCTATGTTTGTCAAGCTCAAAAATGGTCCAGGGTAATATTATTGTACATAATAGTGCAATCACACTGCTAGTATTAGTATCTCCCTGGACTAGACTTGTCACTTAGGGCATGGAAAGTATTCATTCCAATTTACTGTGCACTGATATGTGCTAGATGAATGTAAAATTAGATAATTATGGGAATTTTTGAAGAAAAAAAAATAGAAAAATGTCATCCCAGCATGCAGCAAATAATTACATACTGTAGAGTGCAGAAAAAATTTATGTTTTATCAAGATACAAGAATGAATGATTAGACTACATACACTGCTCAAAGAAATGAAGGGAACACTTAATCAACACAGTATAACACCAAGTCAATTAAACTTACATTGGATATCGATCTGTCCAGTTAGGAAGCGTAAACGATTGTGAATCAATTTCACCTGCTTTGGTGAAAATGAAAACAACAACAAATGGACAGGAGAGGCAACAGCAAGACAACCCCCAAAAAGTAAATGGTTTTGCAGGTGGTGGCCACAGACCATTTCTCTCTCCTTATGCCTTCTGATTTTTCTCTAGTTTTGCATTTTGCTAGTGCCCTTGAGGCAGCATGAGGCGGTACCTGCAGCCCATTCAGGTTGCACAAGTAGTCCAGCTCCTCCAGGATGGCACATCCGTACCTGCCATCGCAAGAAGGTTTGCCGTGTCTCCCAACACAGTCTCAAGAGCGTGGAGGAGATACCGGGAGACGGGCCATTACACGAGGTGAGCTGGACAGGGCCGTAGAAGGGCAACAACCCAGCGGCAGGACTGGCATCTGCTCCTTTGTGCAAGGAGGAACAGGAGGAGCACTGCCAGAGCCCGACAAAATGACCTCCAGCGAGCTACTCGTGTGCATGTTTCTGACCAAACTGTCAGAAACAGACTCCATGAGGGTGGCATGAGGGCCCGACGTCCTGTAGTGGGACCTGTGCTCACAGCCCAGCACCGTTCAGCTCGATTGGCATTTACCAGAGAATACCAGAATTGGCAGGTTCGCCATTGGCGCCCCGTTCTCTTCACAGATAAGAGCAGGTTCACACTGAGCACATGTGACAGACGTGAAAGAGACGCCGTGGCGAAAGTTATGCTGCCTGCAACATCATCCAGCATGACCGGTTTGGTTTAATTGACTTGGGTGTTATACTGTGATGATTAAGTGTTCCCTTAATTTTTTTGAGCAGGGTATTTAGGTGTGTGTACCAGTATGATTTCAATGTTTTCATCTTAAAGGGAGAAATCCATCCAGATCTATTGCATATCTGACAGCTGAGTGATGGTTTGAGGCTCGTTTGATACTTCAGACCCTTGATGACTTACAGCCGTTTAGCCAACCATGGGTTTCATACTATTCCTGTGTAATTTACAGCTTAAAGGAACATGCCAACTTTTGGGGAAATTGGCTTATTTGTCATCTTACCCAGAGAAGACAAGAAGATGGATACCCTTCTCTTCTCTGTGCGTGCAGTTGGAAGCATAGAAACCCGCACCGTTAGCCTAGTTTAGCCGCAATCACTGGAAGTGGGTTTGTCCAGTTAGCCTAGCTCCCTCAAAAATGACGAAATACACTTTCCAACAACTCCAAAACTTTCTTATTTACATGTTGTGACTTGTGTGTATTTATCACATGTAGAAATAACAATGTAAAATGAGACATTGTAATTTTTTAAGCAGATACATATCCAGAACTATTTTCTTCTTGCCGAAACCACCGCTCGTAAACCATTGTTCATTTCTGTTGGTGTGCTGAGATCTATGTTCAGAGCAACTAACCATAGCTTCATCCGGTCCGGATTGTTGGTTGGAATTCTATTAAACATTACACTATACCCTGGCTTCCCCTGACTATTATCGCAACCGTTTACAACACATCGAACCATGTTTGTAAAGTTATGATTTATCTATATATCGTTAGCTAGTATACAGGTGCAGCTCAAAAAATTAGAATATCGTGAAAAAGTTCAATATTTTTTGTCACTCATGTCAGAAAGTGAAACTCATATATTATATATTCATTACACAGAGTGAAATATTTCAAGCCTTTATTTCTTGTAATTTTGATGATTATGGCTTACAGCTAATGAAAACCCAAATTCAGTGTCTCAGAAAAATTTTATATTACATAAGATCAATAAAAAAGGATATTTTAAACAGAAATGTCAGCCTTCTGAAAAGTATGTTCATTTCTATGCACTCAATACTTGGTTGGGGCTCCTTTTGCATGAATTACTGCATCAATGCGGCGTGGCATGGAGGCGATCAGCCTGTGGCACTGCTGAGGTGTAATGGAAGCCCAGGTTGCTTTGATAGCGGCCTTCAGGTCATCTGCATTGTTGGGTCTGGTGTCTCATCTTCCTCTTGACAATACCCTATTATCTATGGGGTTCAGGTCAGGCGAGTTTGCTGGCCAATCAAGCACAGTAATACCATGGTCATTGAACCAGCTTTTGGTACTTTTGGCAGTGTGGGCAGGTGCCAAGTCCTGCTGGAAAATGAAATCAGCATCTCCATAAAGCTTGTCAGCAGAAGGAAGCATGAAGTGCTCTAAAACTTCCTGGTAGATGACTGTGGACTTCAGAAAACACAGTGGACCAACACCAGCAGATGACATGGCACCCCAAATCATCACTGACTGTGGAAACTTCACACTGGACTTCAAGCAACGTGGATTCTGTGCCTCTCCACTCTTCCTCCAGACTCTGGGACCTTGATTTCCAAATGAAATGCAAAATTTACTTTCATCTGAAAAGAGGACTTTGGACCACTGAGCAACAGTCCAGTTCTTTTTCTCCTTAGCCCAGGTAAGACGCTTCTGACGTTGTTTCTGGTTCAGGAGTGGCTTGACACGAGGAATGCGACATTTGTAGCCCATGTCCTGGATTTGTCTGTGTGTGGTGGCTCTTGATGCACTGACTCCAGCCTCAGTCCACTCCTTGTGAAGCTCCCCCACATTCTTGAATGGATTGTGCTTGACAATCCTCTCAAGGCTGCGGTTATCCCTGTTGCTTGTGCACCTTTTCCTACCACAATTTTTCCTTCCACTCAACTTTCTATGAATATGCTTGGATACAGTACTGTGAACAACCAGTTTTTTTAGCAATGACCTTTTGTGGCTTACCCTCCTTGTGGAGGGTGTCAATGACTGTCTTCTGGACATCTGTCAAGTCAGCAGTCTTCCCCATGATTGTGTAGCCTACTGAACCAGACTGAGACCAGTTAAAGGCTCAGGAAACCTTTGCAGGTGTTTTGAGTTAATTAGCTGATTAGTGTGTGACACCATGAGTTTCCAATATTGAACTTTTTCACAATATTCTAATTGAATTACCTGTCAAACAGGTGCTGCGTGCAATCACTGCGCACAGGCAGCGGTGGTTTAGGCTAACTGGACTAACCCACTTGCAGTGATTGCGGCTAAGCTAGGCTAACGGTGCAGGTCTCTATGCTTCTTTCTGCACGCACAGAGAAGGGTATCCATCTTCTTGTCTGACTCTGGGGAAGATGGTAAATAAGCCAATTTCCCAAAAAGTTGGCGTGTTCCTTTAATCTAGTATTGTGTTTAATCCCCGTTCCCGGGATCCCGGTATTTCCCATCACAACTCCTTCCCGTTCCCACCCGGGAGTGACGTCGGGAAACCGGGAAATTTAATACGGGCAATGCAGATAAATAACTCTTGCATTATATTTGGTATTGGGAATGAGACAATCCTAAAATCTTACAACTTGCATTTTAACACACGTTTTCTACACCAACAGCCACCATCTAACACCTTCACGCAGCCTCCTCTTCTTTGGACCCCATTTTGAAGGGGCAGGCATGGGGCCCAAGACTTGATTAAAATTTTTTTTCCATATGATGAAAATGTTCCCGCCTTACTGTAACTATGGTATAAAAAAAGGTCTTAAGGGGAAACTCCAGATTATTTTTAAAACTTCTATATCGATTCTATATGTTTAATGTAAGTCTTGAAGCTTACCGCCCTAGAACTGCGCCTCCTGGTTCTTGTTAACAGACGCGCTGCGTCGCGTTGATCTACGTCACTGGTGCAGCACTGCTGCCATCAAACAAAGATTTTAGATATGACAAGATACACAACTGGCGCTTTCATACAATTTCGAAAACTTTTGACTGCAATATTATATACAATGTTTTAGTTTTCATCGCTAAATTATACATCGCCAAAATCGGAAGAACCTGAACATAATGAGAATGGCATCCATTTCGTCATATCAGACTTTTATCTATCAGCGAATATGATACATTTTGAACCTTCCACTATACAGTATAGACCTGCAGCTGGAATTATGCTGCTGCCTTCAAGTGCTGTCGGAATTATCGGAAATATGAGTTCCCGACATTGAAGTTGCAATTGAACGAAAACGGTCAGCTAAACAGGTTATTATCAGACAGACAAAATAAAAAATCTCCCTTTTCTTTTTACATTATATATGCCTAGGTTGTCAGGACTAAGTACTACTACTTACAACCCGTTAAGATTTTGACTATCCAATGAAAACCAACTTTAAATCCGGCTGGCGCTGGTCAGATGCGTATCTTGTCATATCCAAAATCTTTGCTTGAAGGCAGCAGCGCTGCACCAGTGACGTAGATCAGCATGACGCAGCACGTCTGAAAACCAGCTGGAAACAAAAAAACCAGGAGGCGCAGTTCTCGTGCGGTAAGTTTCAAGACTCACATTAAACATATAGAATTGATAAAGAAGTTTAAGCAGACTTCATGCTTAAAATATTAAATAAAGTTATACGGTACTGATGTTGTTATTAAAGCAGGTAATAAAGTTTAATGTTTCAAAAAATGTAACAAGACAAAACAACAAACATGGCCATAAATATAGGCTAATATATATATTTTTTAATAATAATAATAATTTCATAATAACACACACACACACACACACACACACAGCTACCCAAGCCATATTGTCATTATTTCTTGCACCAACTACTCAAAACTGCATTTGCAGTCAACATGACTTTTTCCACAGCACTCTTTCATTCTAGACGAGGGTACAAACTCGCGGTCTCATCTAAGCGCAGAAAGAGTTCACACCTCTAGCCAATCTCGAGCAGGCTGCTTTCCTTCCTCAGACCCGCCTAACCAACCATCCACATCAGCACTGCCATGTCTGAGCAGCCAATCACGTTTCAACAAGTCCTACATGCACTCCTCCAGCCCTCATGAATGGGAGGCTCAGGAGCCAATCGGTGCGTTCCACAAGCTGCTGTATGTCTTTCAGTCTGGCACAGGCCAATGCTGTGTACTACAGCCTACTAGCAGTGTGCTTGCACTCTATTAGAATGGAATCGTATTATTAGCCTTTATTTAACCATGTATTCATGTTGACAGAGTAAGTTCTCATTTACGATTGACCTGCCATAATTCTGAATTCAGTCATTTCAAAACTGTCTGGTACATTTCCAAACCAGGTATCAGGGTGTGTTCTGCACCATTGTTAATGAGTGGTTGCTTCAGAAACGGGCAACATTCCTCATTGTCTGTATTCTCTGCCAGTTCCTCATTACAGGCTAAAGAGCAGAGAGCTGTCAGTCTGGACTGGATTTGTTTAATCAGGTGAAAACAAGAATGAGGAAAAACCTAATTTTTTTAAATTCTGAAGTGATGTTTCTTAGCCAGAATAGGTCAAATCAGCACACAGCAAGTAAGCCAGGTTCTGTCATAAAAGTGGGTCATTGTGCGTCGCCTCACTAATATGTGACTGTGCAAGCTGAAAAGTCTGACCACAAACGTCCTTTATCAAATCTATAGAGGCTGGCGATTGAATACTAGAGGGGAGATTATTGCAAACTTTGCAAAGCACCTATCAGATTGCCCTGTCAATGTTCAGCCAGCTAAAGAATCATCATCCAAAATACCTCCAATTCTACCCTGAGGCTCTATGATTTACTAACAATGAAAAGCAGGTAACCCCCAAATAAATAAAGCGCTGGTGGTGTTGAGAACACAAATCTGTTGAAGAATGTGATGTTGTGTTGTGTGACCCTGAATAGAATCCAAAAGTAAAAAGTACAGGGACCCTTTTTGGGGATAAATTTATGAGAGACAAACTGAAATTAACCAAAAAAAAAAAAAAAGCTTTCATCTTTGTTTTCTCTTGAAAATACTGGATGTCATAATAACCACACCTCCCCACCACCACAGCTTTCATTGTATTGTCTGTGTCAGCTTAATTACTCTTACTACCACATTTATTAAAAACATTTTTTTATTTTTTTTATTCCCTGAAGCACAGGAACCCATTGAAAAACATTCAAGCTGAACTGGGCTTCCACAGTTAATGTTTCCTTTAAACAGCGGATATTTTTCTCAATAATAAATATTAATTTAAGGACTTAGTCCTACCGAAAACACCACAAACTCAAAATACATTGGCATGAAGGTCCACAGATACCAGCGTTGCAGTCTCTGAAGATATATGTGCACTTCTTACAGAAATATATACACTAGAGTTCAAGTTTGGAATCACCGAGACATTTTTATGTTTTAATTTTTTTTTCAAATTTTTATTCACCAAGGTAGCATTAAATTTATCAGAAAATACAATCAAGACATTGATAACATTACAACATCTTTCTCTTGATACTCTTACAAGCGATACTATAACCTCTCTGCATTTGAATGGATCTCTATGGGAATTGGGGGGTGGGACTAGATTAAATTACACGGGAATAGTATGGAACACATGGTTGGCTAAATGGCTGTAAGTCATCAACGGTCTGAGGTATGAAACGAGCCTCAAATCATCACTCTGCTGCCAGATATGCAGTAGATATGGATGGATCACTTCAAGGGTTTCTTCTCCCGACTTATTTTTCCATAGAGTTCAATAGGAAAATGACCCATAAAGTGATCCATCCAGATCTACTGCATATCTGACAGCAGAGGGATGGTTTGAGGCTTGTTTGATACCTCAAACCCTTGATGACTTACAGCCATTAACTAGTGATGTTATGTATGATACCGAAGCTCAGAGGCGTGTGTCGAGTACGTAGGGCAGTTTCTACTGATGCCTCGCACCAAAGCTTGTATCACTTTCAGAGATGCACGTGATCGATGACAAACGAGGCCTCGGGTGCTGTAGAACCATGTGATCGGTCCGTTTTGAGTTTCGGGCAGAATTTGGGGTTTTGCATTGTAGATATAAAGGAGTGATACCCCTTTTATTTCGAGGGTTGTTGTTGGTTGGTTGTGAAGAGTTTGTTATTATTGCTATTAAGAGTTTTTTTGAAAATTATTTAGTTTTTTTGGTTATTTTTTATTTTGTTTTGTACAGTACAGTTTTGTCGTTTTTGTACAAAAATAGCCTAATGGAACCTGCACGGAGACGAAAATCGTCTCCTACTTGGGAATATTTTGAGATATCTCCCAATAATGTAGACCTAAGTGGCGTAGATATAAAAACACTGGAACGCTAGGGATTTGAACACTGTGCTAGGAATGAACTGCATGTAGTTCGTTGTTATTTTTTCATTTTCAAACTTAATATAATATTATTACATATATTATTTTATAATATATCTTAGTCGAAAACAAATGTAGCCTAATGACAATTACAAATATAAATTATGAGTCGTATGTTCATCGCCCAAGCGGGTTTTGAACTCGTACTTTCTCTTGCACTAATGGCACTGACATGTTATCAGTGAGCTGAAGGGTTGCTTGTTGTTCGCTCACTGCAACTTTGTTATTTTGAACCTGGGGTGGAATTTGTAATGATTTAGTTGCTCTAAATTATTTTTACCGGCAGGTGTCACTAGTGTACACTGTGTTGAATGAGGCTTTGAGTAATGAATCCATTTGCGATACAATTGGCTGCAAAGCCTCAGTGCTTCAGGAAGCCTAATTTCGCCATCACTACCATTAAGCCAACCATGTGTCATTTACAGCTTAATCTAGTCCCACCCCCCAATTCCCAGAAATCCATTCAAATTAAGTATAGCAGAAGTTATAGTATCGCTTGTGAGAGTACCTGAAAATAAGATAGTCTTTTGATGTTGTTGGGTCACAGACATCCGGAAGTCATGGCATGCAAAGGATATGCAACCAAATATTAAATATGATGACTTTATATAAGTTTATGTTAATTACTTTTGGTGCCCTAAAATGGGGATAGACTGTGTAAAAATGACTACAATTGCTAAAGTAGAAATAGAATGAAATAAAAATAGTAGTTTATAACATTAATCAATGTCTTGACTATTTTTTGATCAATTGAATGCTACTTTAGTAAATAAAAGTATCAATTTCCTTCAAAAACATAATGTCTGTGATTCCAAACTTTCGAACGCTAGTGTATGTATGTGTGTGTGTGTATATATATATATACACACACAAAGTTCTTGACTACCTTACAAGAAAAGTGTAAATACAAGTCACAGTGGGATCAGCCAAATTTAGCATTAGATTAATTTTACTGCATTAAATGCATGCTCCTCCAGTCTTGCAACTCCATTAGGTGTATGATGACAAGCCTTGCCACTCCTTTTTGTGGGTGTAGCATTGGGGGGGTGGGGGGTTGGTGTCAAAATCCTCCCTGTGTAACACAGAATTACAGTGCCTCCTAACCTCCCGCTAGGATAAAATCACTCAGAAGTTATGTGTATGTATGTGTGTGTGTGTATACACACACACATACACACATCAGCCCATGCAATTACTATGCACTGCAGCTTAAAAGAGGGTAGAGCAAACTCAACTAAAGTGCAAGACTGCTCTCCACATATAGACCAAAGAATTCCAAGGAGATTCCAATTACAGCCACACAGCAAGTACTACAGACATAACGTTAAGTTAAACACATTTAAACTAGCTGGGAACACAACTGCCGGTGCGATTTATTAGGATCTAGGCCTGGAGAGGCTTGGTCCATTTTCTCCGGTATGTCGTAGGGGTGTCACTCTCTAGTATTTAAAAATGAATGTCCTGCAGGTTCAAATCCAGTTGTACACAGCATCATTGAGCACTCTGCTTTTCAAGTTACATAATGTGTCACTGGCTTTGAATAAGCCTGTTGGCAAGTTTGCACCATTTTGTTGTCGAGTAGGCCAGTAACTCTTATATTCTTGCTGAAGTTCAGCTTATGCGGCTAAAGTCTCTGAAAATGACCTTTCGCTGCTATGGGGCGGGATAAACCTCAAGCATATTATGTTGTTTTGGGGGGTATTAAGTGATGAAGCAGTCACGATTTCACAATCTACTTTTTGTTACAGGATTATTTGCAATAAACGGCTGGTTTCCGTCGACTTTCGGTTTGAATAGTATCGAAATTAACGCTTCGCATCTGTATTACTTAAATATAGCTAGATGCAAATTACATCAATCAATAAAAACGATGGGGTTAGTGCAACATATTTCTCAGTTGTGTGGAACTTAGGTAGCCATGTTCTCCAGCGTTTGTTAAGCTTCAAACGGGTTGCTCGCTCGATTGATTTTAAGTGAGTTAGGCTAACCAGAAACTTTGAAATCGATTAAAGTACCAAGCCATCTTGCCTAGCAAAAAATTGTCGAATGCTCTGTTGACAAGCACAGCATGCAGGGCAGATTTTGTCTGGATAAATACCCAACATTATGAACTAACGTTAGCGTTATACATTCTTTATCACGGGTGGTACTGGCTAAGCTAACTTTACTTACTAACGTTAACGTTACCTGAACTAAGGCTGCAAACGTTAGCAAACATAGCGGTGACATATACTGAGCAGCTAACGGTAGTTAGCATGGCTAGCAGGGCAGACGCTTGAAAATAATATATTTTCTCGGCATGCGAAATTATTTTCTTGATTGTTAGCTAGATTAGATATTCGGATTATTTTCATAGTTTCAGTTTCTAACTTTAACTACCCAACAACAAGTGGGCGGCTTGCTAGGCATAGCTAAATTAACGTTGATAAACTGGTGTCATCGGAGGCTAGCGGTGTTGCGTCGTTAACCATAAACCCCAGATTGCTATCAATCTAACCTGACTAAGTTACCTTTCCGCTGACCAGCAAAGCAGCATTTTAGCAAACCCTAACCGGTGAGCGACTCCGTGTCAACGAGACGAAGCAAATACTAAGCCTCGCTGCAGCGGCAGCATTCAGATTGGGACTCAAACGGTTGCTAACTGCCCCAGCTCGTCATTTCACTCCGTTGACTCAACACTCATATTCGCCGCTTAGAGGTTGCCGGGGCCCTGTGTGCTCACCTGGTCTGCCACGTCCTCGGCGGTACTCATTAAATCTTCCTGTCCCATGTTTCAGCTTTAATATGGTTCGGTGCTGAAGTGACACCAGGGCAGCGAAAACACCCCTTGAGTCGCTAACTTATGTCAGTTTCCTTTGTATAATTCAGCCCCGCAGTGGCGAAGCTGTCTGTCTCTGCCTGCCTCTCCAGGAAAGGCCGCCTCCGCCCCACAATGCGCCGCGCCACGCCGACTACCGCTCGTGAGTTCCTGGGGCCGGGGTGTGCCACGTATGCTGATCCAAAAGTGGCCTTTTTGCGATTCATCAGACAGTGCTATATTGCCTCAGTCCTCACCAACCAATACTTTCGAAGTTGAATTTGACTACAGCCGTCTATGCTATTCTCCATGAAAACATTTAAACAATAACTAATACTAACCTAGCATTTTGTATTTCACCAGCATTTATGTAGCTAGCTGTCAATGCAAGCGGTCCTTGCACAAATCAAGACTAAACTAGGTCATCTACCATGCAAGAAATACTTATGTTTTAATTGCTTTAGTTTAACATTACATCATCATAAACATCAAAACCAATATGGTAAGCCTCATTGTAATTCAGACGGCCTTAATTTCAGGTTTCCATCTGGCTAAAGTATGCATCAAACACGCCAAAGTGCAATTCAAAATCAAGCTTCAATCGCACATATTAGATAACATAGCTACTAATATTGTAAAGATGATGACGAATACAAGTAAAGATATGACTGCCAAGTGTGCCCACAGGTGTGGATTCATTCCAAAGCATGGAAGCGATAAAAGCCAGTCTGAATAAAAGTAACATTTTATTACAGGTAAAAACACAGACTGTCTAATAAAAATTACAGTGAGGTAGATGCATATCCAAAAAAAAAAAAAAAACACAAACAAGATGAGGCCTCCTAAATTAGAGTCCCTAACATTAGATTAAAACACTTTCCTGCTCTTCCCCATCGTCCCTATGACCTCTGGTTCGAAAATTCAGGACAAGCTCAGACAGTATCTAGAAGACTCCCAAGGACAAGGTGGCCAGTGGTATCCTTAAGATGCACAAATATGTCTAAAATATACTTTTGCTCCCCTGAAATGAAAGTGGTGTATTCATACGTCTTTGTAGCAATTTTGCAAAAACTTAGCACTAGAGGAGGGGGGGGGTCTTAAGTGTGATTAAGGATATTGCAGATTTAGTTTCTGATGACCTTTCTGTATAAAATGGCTGGTGAATGGACATTAGGGGCTTCAATAAATAAGTTAAAAGCTGTAAAAGTTGCTTTGGAGTTACTTGAAGTGTATATTCATGCTTTAGACCAGGGGTAGGCAACCCTGGTCCTGGAGAGCCGCAGGGTCTGCTGGTTTTTGTTTTCACCCTAAATACAGCAACGACTTAGACTAAAGAAACCAGGTGAGGTGAGTTAACTGTGTAATCAACTGCTTTAATTGATCAATTAAGTGGCGAGTAACAACAAAAACCAGCATACCCTGCGGCTCTCCAGGACCAGGGTTGCCTACCCCTGCTTTAGACCATGAACCCCAGAATGCCCCTATACCTGCCATTGTAAAGCCAGCAGGATGTCAAAAACTTAAAATAACTAAATTATCCTTTATTGCACACAAATTCTCTGACCAAATTTAAAACTTAATACTATCACAAAACCCCAGAAAGTTAACTATTCCTTTAAAGCATTGCAGAGGGAGACCTTAAATTACTTTCTTTTCTTTTTTTTAAACTACATGTGAGACAATATAACCTGTTTACATACAAAAAGCTTCTTGCTACATTTCTTCCCATCGGGGAGTTTTTTCCTCGCCCCTGACTGTTTTTCTACCCACTGGGGATCTTTTTACCTTGTTTGCTTTTTGGTTCAGGCCTGGTTTTTGCCCAATTTGCCCAGTTCTCTGTAAAACGTGCTATACAAATTAAATTAAATTGAAATATAAAGTAAAGTGCAGCTTCGATCCAGTTCATAAAGGGAGTGCTCATAATATTAATATAAGGGCTTTGTAGCTTAAGTTTGATTTCATAGCCTTCAAAAACACATTATATTCCATGTAGCGGCTAGAATTAGAGGGTTTGAAAACAAGAGAAACTTCTCAGGACTGTGAAATGCTTGTCAGATTTAATTACTGAACACATGAAGTCACTTCACAAATAACCTTTTCTATTAAAAGAATCACTTGACCGTCTGACATCTTAAAAATGGCAGTAAAATGTCAAACTCCTTTACTGCAATAAAACCTAATTTGTCAGGGTACACACATTTAATCCTGGATTCAATGTAAGTGCATTGCCGTTTCTGACCAATTTAAAATTTCACTTAATTTTACTTGCACACAGTATTTCCTGACTGCTGTATTCATAATGTTATGTAACACAAAACAGGAACAAAATAACATTTTAGTACAGGAAGCTGCAATGTTAAAATTGAAGACTTAAGTCTCCCTTTTAAGACAGTAAGTGTTGTTGACATTAGTGTTCCACAATGCTCATTATTACTTAATGTCACATTTTTGAAAAACAAGTAGAACTGTATGTTTTAAGTAATGTAAATATTTGCTTACAAATAAGTAAAATTGGTCCAAGGCCTTGAATCCCTTAAAATGAGAATTTAAACAAATATTTTATTCAAAGGTAGTCGCCTCAACATAATTAACTGGAGTTTTCACATCTGTGGTGCTACATCAACAGACACAATTACTTTCCAAAAGCTAAAATCCACACAGTAGTCATTGATTTTCTGTAAATGTTAAAACTAGAGAACAAGTACTGCTCAGTTGGATTTTCCTCCAACCTGGTGGTAGAACAATGTACTACTGTCACTTCTGAGGGTGCCTCAAACTGAGCCAGTGTGTGAGCATCACTATTGTTTCTAGGGGGTTTCTATGCTCACAAAGCTTCCTGTTTGCACACGGTTTCACTGAGAGCAGTACCTGTACTGGCTCCAAAGGTGTGGCTGACAACGAAGGGAAGATCTGCCACAGTGGCTTTCAGAGCATCTGTATAGTTAGTCTTTGCCATCCAGATCTGTCGGCGGATGGCCACGGAGGAGGCCATTACTCTGCCAGTGAGCTCGGCCTGATGGGAGGACAGCTGGAAGGTGAACTCCCCAATGAGCTTGAGCTCATTCAGGACGGTCACAAACCGCTGGGCGGGCCTGTCCTCCGTGATCTCCACCAGAAGCCGTTTCTGGTAGTCGGACAGGTAACGTAGGTAGTTGGCGGTTCTGGCCAGCATTCCGGCTGTCTGGTACACCCTCTCTGCCAGGGTCTCAGTGAAACGCCAGCGCTCTGCTGGCACGGATGCTTCCTTGTTCTCAGTGGGCTTGACGGCTTGGAAGATGGCGGACATGAAGCGGTTGACCTGGGGCATGCGGTCGTAGGCCGGGGCCTGGCATTCGTGTAGCCTGTACATCTTGGAGAACACCTCCCTGAAGGGCTGGGAGCTTGCCGGGTTGGACCAGGTGCTCTGGACCAGGTCCTCGAACTCAGGCACCATGGTGGGATCCAATGAGCCTGACCCAGTTGACGTACTGGGGAAACTGACGCCCAAGTATTTTGTCGCCCGGCTGATGAGGGCCTGCAGCTCTGCAGCAGTCAGGACATCTTGCCTAGAGATGGGGTCGTCGGGGAGCAGGGGCATGTCCTCCGTGTCGCCCTCGCTGGCCTCTTCTCTCTCTGCGCTAGCTGTAACAGAGACTGTCTCTTCCTCCTGCTTTACCACAGTGGAGATGGCGGGCACTCTTGTCAGCATGTCCGCAGATGGCCCAGACTCCTCCCTTAGCTCTGCCTCCCGTCCCCCACCCTGCGAAGAGCTAGGCGCCGTATCGACAGCAGTCAGCAACGTGGTGCAGGCCGCGGAGGGGGCGGTGACAGTGCCCGTAGGCTCCGCCTCCCTTTTCTCCAGGGCCTCGATGCGCTTCTCCAGCAGTGTCCACTGAACCTGCATGGCCTGCTGCTGAGCCTCCAGTTTCTGCTGCACAACCTCCAGGAGACGGCCGTGCTGCCTCTCCATACGGGCCCGCCGCGACCTCTTCTTTTTTCTGGAGCAGGAGGAGTCAGAGCCGCTCCAGCAGGGTGAGGAGGAAGATGAGGACGATGAAGAGGGGGAGCGTCTGCGCCGGTGGCTCCCATGGCTCCGCTTCGGACGCTTGGAGCACCGCGAGTGGCACGCCGAAAAGTGTTTCCGTTTGCAAGAGTGCGCGACACGCACATGCTCGGCCCCTGACTGCCCTAGACTGGAAGCAGCTGGCTGTTGAACAGTCAATGGGGGCACGTGAGTGCCTCTCAGCATGCTGTTATTGGCTTCCATCTGCGCAGGGGGTGGGGACAAGATGGTGAACATCACTGGGACAGTGGACGACGGCATGGATGGGGTATTGAGGGCCACTGGGGTGCGCAGAACGGGTGCGGTGTCTTTAATCGCTTTTGATTCGCTAACAGGAACCAAGGAAGACTCTGGCTTGGGCTGGGAATCGGACTGAGCCGCCTCGGTCTTCTTCAGCTGGTTCTCCCGGTAGATTACTTCCTGTACTTTGGTGAGCCGATTGATGCAGGTGCTCCAGTCCATTTTGGCACAGTGAGGGCACTTGCCATATTCTAGCACTGCCTCCTTGGCATGCTGTATTCCCAGACAGTGCAAGCAGAGCTCATGGGTGTCCTTGGAAGGGATCTTGTGTTTGCGACAGGTGCACCAAGTAAACCTAGGGGAAGCGCTTGCCATGGCATGCAATGGGGTGAGGATGGCAACTTGTGGACTTTCAAATGCACTGAAGATGCCGGTTTCTGTTTCTGAGACAAAGAAAAAAACAACAACTGTGTAATGTTCGCACAATCATAAAATACTGTAGATAAGAAAACATCACATTTATTCACAACTGCAAAGTATGAAGCTCAGGTTATAAAATGTGTGCACGGTCATTATATGGTTTTTAAGGGAATTTTGGCGAACAAAGGGATGTTGACATCTTTTCTTCTTCTTAGAAATTAATTGAAGAAATTTAGTCTAAAATGCACTGACTTAGAAGCCACACATAGCATTTGTGGGCAATTAGAATGTAGAAGCAAATAGACCAACTAATGGAACTTATGACAACGATTGCAAAATTCTCAGTAACGAATAATAACCAAATTGCGAATGTTAGCCACATTATATTTGACACTATAGCTATTAACATAAACAGTTGCACCGTTTATTAAGAGTAGGCTAACGTTAAATTAAATAGCTAGCTAATGTTAGCGATCGGTGTCATAGGCACATATCAGTAAACGAATTACTGTATGCAGTTAGCTAAGGAGCTCGCTGAAGTTAGCCTGTTAGGTTTAGAGGCAAAATACGGATATTTAACATGTCGGCTGTCTTGAAATCATGATTCATCTAAATATTATTCATAGATTGTGCACATTAGCATTTAATGATCACCGTCTAACCTTGCAAGGTAGCACACAGCTACGTTAACGTTACATGTTGAGTTCATAGTAGAAGGCTGTATCCATTGTGTAGCTACTTCCCGCAATTCCCGTTTGTTGACCATCCATTCGGCCATGAGCTCTGTTGGAACAGCCGTCTTTCTACAAACCAGCTAGCTGCTTACTTTCAGAAACGAAGAAATTGATAGTAAGCTAACTTAGTGCAACAGATACACCGTACACGTAGCTATATCATTTTATTACCGTAATATCAATGCGAAGCTTTGATGCAGTATTCTTTTTTTCAGGATATCCAATACAAACTCGATGTGCGACAAAGCCCCGCTAGGCACTGTTCTCGTTCTGTCGTCATTCAAAGCGCGCTGATCTCCGGAATAACAACAGTCGCGTGATCGGGAGTGTTTCCCTCATTTCTTACGTAGGCGTATGAGGACATATAAATCATAACGTAGACAGAAGAATGTATCCGATCTGAATACCCTATTCGAAGATCCACAAACTTTTTGTTGCATTAGGCTATTCCCGAGGGTGAACAATGATATTCTGAAGATATTCGGAAAGTGAGCATTTAACGGGAATAAACTAATAGTAATTTGATGTGCACAATAAAACACTCGCCACACTGAGGTGTAGGCTAGGCTAGCCTAAATAACCAATTTAGCTGAACGAACAGGTTCACCCCCGTTTTCTAAATATGAATTCAGAGAATTTTGTTGGTTGAACAGATAGTGTTGTGTCTGCACTGAGTCTAGTTTATTTTATGCACCATGTGCCTAAAATAAAACTATTGTTCTATCGTTAAATTTGCCTCTACGCTGTTTTTAGACTTCTGCGCAAGGGACCAACCTATTTTCAAAAATATGTAGACATCTTATCGGTCGTAAGAAATAAACAAATTATTTAGATCTCAAAGTTTTATTTTATTTTTTATTTAACCTTTATTTTACCAGGTAGTCACTTGAGATCAATGATATCTTTTTCGAGCAAGACCTGGCCAAAAAATGGCAGCATTTAAAAAAACATACAAGACACAAACACAGACAAAAACTTAAAAGGCAAAGTGGCATAGATTGATAAATTTAAGGTGGAGCGGACAAGATTAAATGGGATCAGGGGAAACTGGAGGATAGGGTAAGAAAGAGGAGGGAAGGTGAAGCTTTCCAGGGGTTGCTGGGGAGAGAAGGTCAGGTTAACGAATACAGTATAACACCACATTATACAGTGAAGCATCGATATTCTCCCATCTCATTCTTTAAAATGTCTGTAATCTGAGTTTTAAAATCAGATATGGTAATGAAAGCCTGTAGTTTCAGAGTTTTTAAAAGTCAACTCCAGGCAGAGGTAGCAGAAAACATGAAGGCCCTTTTCCCATACTTATTGTGGGTTCTGGGTACTGAGGCATATAAATAGTCCTGTGATCGCAAGCTGTAAAATGAGTTTGATGTGATACTGAGGTATGAACACAGGTAAAAAGGGAGCTGACCAATGATTGCTTTATAAATGAAAGTGTCCCAATGAAGCAGCCGAGGACGGGCAGTCGAGGACGGCCAGTTTACTTTAGAGCAGGGGTCTTCAACCTTTTTCAGCCTAAGGACCCCCTTGGCCGATAGAAACAGAGCGGGGACCCCCAGATATAAAAATTAAAAAAAAGTGGTTGCATCATGGGAATCATTCTTTTTTTATATAGTTTTTGTCAACAAAAGTAGCTTATTATTGCCTATTAATGCTTTGAATTTACTCAATATTATATATTTTTTGTCGAAAATACATTTAAAAATTGTTAGATTTAATTTTTTTAAAATCCCACAAAAATTGGGGGACCCCCTGCAGTACCTCCGCGGACCCCCTGTTGAAGATCCCTGCTTTAGAGTACAGAGTGCAATGATGGGTAAGTGATCTGTAACCGGTAATAAATCTTAATACACCATGGTAAGCAGTGTCCAACATGTGTAATGAGGAACAGGCATTCATATATAAAACATCACCATAATCTAATACTGGTAAAAAAAAGTGGCTAGTTTCTTTTTTGCATTAAAAGAAAAGCATGACTTGTTTCTGAAATAGAAACCAAACCTCACTTTTAGTTTCTTAACCAGACTTTCAACATATGGTTTAAAAGACAAGCTGTCATAAAGTAAAAAGCCTAGATATTTAAAAGTCGATACAATCTGAATTGGAATTCCTTGCGATGTGCGTATAAAGGCAGGACTATGCACTTTTATCTTAGATTTAGTAACAATCATCATTTTTGTTTTCTCAGGATTTAAAACAAGCTTTAATTGCTGAAGTTGGGATTCTATTTCCTTAAAAGCATGTTCTAAATTTTCCAGAGCCTTTGTCAAAGCAGTAGCACAACAGTAAATGACAGTATCATCAGCATAAAAATGAAAGTTTGCATTTGGAACACTTTTGCCTAGATTATTGATATAAATTGTAAATAACAATGGTCCTAGAACAGAACCTTGTGGCACCCCTTTGTGGACAGATAAAACATCAGAATAAAAACCATCAGCCTGAGCACATTGAGTCCTGTCAGCAAGATAATTACAGAACCAACCAACAGCAGAGTCAAACAGTCCTATATTAATTAGCCTATGCTTCATTACATTATGGTCCACAGTATCAAATGCCTTTGAGAAATCAATAAAAAGGGAAGCAACATGTTGGTTCCTATCTAAAGCCCCAATTATGTAATTTACTACTTTTGTAGCTGCTGTAACTGTACTGTGACATTTCCTAAAACCAGATTGATCACAAGATAAAATAGCACTGTTATATAAAAACTCTTACAGCTGGTTACTTACCAGAGTTTCAAGTATCTTGGCTAGAGCTGATAAGTTAGAAATTGGCCTATAGTTGTTGAGATTTGAAGGTTCACCACCTTTTAACAGGGGAAGAACGTGAGCTCAAGGCTAAATTAAAAATATGGGTCAGAGGTTCTGCAATAAAATCAGCAGAAAGTTTTAAATAATATGGATCCAGTTTATCAGGCCCTGTTGGTTTTTTAGGATTACATTTCTTAAGGGCTTTATACACTTCACTAAAAGAAAAGGGCTGAAAATTTAATTAATTATGTGATGGAGGCTCAAATTCAAGTGAGACCTGTGTTGCAGTAGTGTTTGTTACTTGATCAAAGAGAAAACCAGAAGAAACAAAGTGTTTGTTAAAACAATTGAGCATCTCAACTTTCTCATACACAGTAGATACACCAGATACAAGACAAGATGGGAGACCAAATGTGCTATTTGGGGATAAGGATTTGATTGTCTGCCAAAATTTCCATGTTTATTTCGATTTTCTGTTGTGAAAGTGAGATAAAAACTTGATTTGGCCTTCTTTACTAAGGAAGTACATTTATTTCTTAAACATCTAAAAGTAGTCCAGAGAGCTTCAGAGTTTGCCTTCCTTGCCTTGAGCCAGAAGTAATTCCTTTCTCGTATGAGATTGGATAAATCTTTAGAAAACCATGGATTATCCCTACCCCTAACTCTATACTTCCTAAAAGGGGCGTGTCTGTTTACAATTGGAAAAAACATATCCAGGAATAAATTCCATGCTAATTCAACGTCAAGTATTAAGCAAACCTCGTCCCAATCATTTAGGTACATATCTTGTAAAAATGCCTGTTCGAAAAAGTGCCTGCCGAGGTATACTTATGAGGATTATTTGTTAAAAACAAGTCAACACGTGTAGATTTTTCAGGACATTTCGGATTTGGGCGAGTTTGGGAGTGTATTATTTGCGTAAAATACATTGAATTACAATATGCTTTAAATTCATCTGATGCCGGGGATAACCAGTCCCAATTGAGATCACCAACGACGACTATTTCATTGTCCGTTCATTTGGAGAGAATGTCGGATATTGAGGCTAACGTTTCTTTTGCAGCAGAAGGAGGTCTGTAACAGCCGACAACCGTGATATTACAACTCTTTGATAATTGAATTTGTAAATAAATAATTTCGAGCTGTTTAGGTATTGATTGCGTTACTAACACTTTAGTGTGGTATTTGCATTTAACATAGACAGCTATGCCACCACCCCGTTTAGCACGATCAGTGCGACTTAAATTATAGCCATAAATGGAAATGTCTTCGCCACAACTAGATTTGTATAGCAAAATTTCGGAGATTATAATGATATCAACTCCGGTTGTCTGCGCCCAAATTCGAACAAAATCTATTTTCGGCAAGAGACTTCGGACATTTAAATGAACAATGCCAAGACCAGATCTCGCATTGAAGTCAGAAGGAGTTTGAATACAATGAAAATCAGGTCCAGGATTGGGTTGAACATTACCAGAGATCATCAGAAGTAACACAATCATACATCTTAGTTCAGCCATTTTAAGTGAGGTACACTTTGAATTAATATCGGAGCTTACAATAGAATAGAGTCCGCTGTCATATTGAAATGTGTTTTTAATGCATAGTGACATATCATGGTAAAAGGCAATTGAGCTGTGGACAAAAACACAATTTGAGTAGGTCTACACCTAAATCTAGATAAAAATGACCAAGTGGATTTAGTGTGCTGGAGTGATGAAAGGGCCGAAAAAGTTTCACCGTGTCCATTACCTTGCTGTTCAATTCGTTAGTACAACGAACGCAACGCAACATGATTTCAGCGAACAGTTCGACGTAAAACGTAACGGCTTTGGAGAACAAACGAGTGCAAGACGGTAGGGAAATTCAAGGGGTATCAGTTGGAGAAGCAAGAGGGATGTATGGGAAAGGGGACGTCATAGCAATGCGCCAAATGTGTATTTCGGCGCACATGTTTTCGACGGATTGGGCTGGCAGCGGAATCACTCAGCGATTGAGGTCGCTGTCTCGCGCTTTTTGAGACGAAGAAGCGTTACCACCGGGTTTTTTTTTCCGGAGAGGTTCCCGGATTTTCGGCGGGAGTTCAGTACAAAAAGTTTGAAACAAATTAACAATTATAATAAGGAAAATAATACTAATTTGGCGGATTGTGCATAAACTGGTCTGTGACTGGACTGGGGCTGGCAGGGGTTAGGGAGGGGAGGGAGGAGGGGGATTCAGAGGAGGGTATGGACACAAATAATTGGAATAAAGTGTAAAGGAAAAGAACTAGGAGTAATAATAGTGAAGAGCGCAGCAAGGTACCTGGATATTCAAGGGATATCTGGTAAAGCTGTTCAAGAAGAGCTGAAAAGACAAGAGCAGTTGAATAAAGAAGTATGTTCACAGGAATTATTGTAATTATTTTTATACTTCAGTGGAATGCAAGAAGTTTAATAGCAAATTGAAAATAATTTAAAGGATATGTTAATGAACTACAGAATAAGCCAGATGTATTATGCATTGAGGAGACATGGCTGAGGCTTTCAATGGATTTTATTATACAAGGATAAGTTTGTGTACGGAGGGATAGGGAAAGTGGTAGTGGGGGAGTGTGTGCTACATTTGTGAGAGAGGGAGTTCCATATAGAGCGGTAGCAATAGGGAAGGATCTGGAATATGTGGTTATTGAGGTTTGGCTAAAGAACAGCAGTTGAATTATTGTAAATTTTTATAATCCTTGTCAAAAACTGGTACTAGACACTTTGGAGATAATTGAAGGACTTGACAAAAGAAGGGTTATTTGGTGTGGGGATTTTAATGCTCATAATACTGTGTGGGGAGGGGAAAAGACAGATCACAATGGGTTAATAGTTGAGGAATTAATGGAAGCTAAAGGCCTTGTGTGTTTAAATGATGGAAGAAGCACAAGAATTAATCATAGTTCAGGGAAAGAATCTGTGGTTTTTGGAAAGGCTGAGTGGGGAAAATTTCAAGGAATATGTGAAGAAAGATTAGTGGTGATAGACAAAGAATTGGATGTAGACACTTTTAATGGAAAAATTACAGCAGCTATAATAGGAGCTGCGAATCAGGGCATTAAAAAGAAGTCTGGTAAGGGAAGAAGAGAATTGGTGCCCTGGTGGACACAGGAGTGTTCTGTGGCTGTGAAAAATCGAAATAAGGCTTTTAGGGAATTAAAAAGGACTCACAACTTCCAGAAACTAATAAATTATAAAAGGTGCCAAGCAATGGTCTGGAAACCCATTAAAGAAGAAAAAAGGAAATATTGGAGAAATTATTGCAATACACTTGGGAGAAGCACACCAATAGAAGAGGTGTGGGGAATGATAAAAAAAGATGAGTGGAGTGAGGAAAGAATGGGGGTATCCTGTGTTAGAAAGTGATGGGATATTAGCAGTAGAAAATGAAGAAAAGGCAGACATGTTAGTTAAAGTACATAGTTCTGATAACATGTCAGAAGAGGCAAGGCAAAGAAGGGAAAAAACAAAGGAAGATCATTTAGAAATGTTGGATTGGAGAAATGGAAACAATGACACAAGCATAAATGTAATTTTCTCATTAGAAGAGATGAAAAGGGTAATTGGCAAATCTGGATTAACATCTCCCGGAAAAGATCAAGTGTGTTATATAATGTTAGAGCATCTAACAGATAAAGCTTTGGAAGTTGTATTAGAACTTTTTAATAAAGTATGGAAGGAGGGTAGATTGCCGGGAAGTTAGAAACAGGCAGTGATAGTCCCAATCAGGAAACCAGGAAAGGATCCCACAAAACCTACAAATTACAGACCAATAGCTCTTACATCTCATTTATGTAAAATAATGGAATGTATGATTACCGAGAGACTAACATACTATCTAGAAATAAGAAATATCAGGTCAAATTGTCAAAGTGGGTTTAGGAAAGGGAGAGGTACCATGGATCCAGTTTTATGTCTAGAATCAGAAATGAGAAAAGCACAAATAAATAAGGAGGTGGTAGTAGCGGCGTTTTTCGACGTAGAGAAAGACTATGATTTAATGTGGAAAGATGGGTTGCTAATTAAAATGAATAGATTAGGAATTGTAGGAAGGATGTTTAACTGGATTAAGGACTTTCTTCTAGGTCGGTCAATTCAAGTGAGAGTGGGAAGAAAGTATTCGTCTTGCTTTCTGGTGGATAATGGAACCCCACAGGGAAGTGTTTAGTCCCCTTTTATTTTCAATAATGATTGATGATGTGTACTCGAAGGTGGAACAAGGTATAGGGAGATCATTATTTGCGGATGATGGGGCTTTATGGAAGAGAGGAAGGAATGTAAATCATATAGTGAAAAAACTACAAGAGGCTATTAAAATAGTGGAGCAATGGTCCTTGGAGTGGGGATTTAAGTTCTCAGTGGAAAAAACAAACATTGCCTTTTTCACACGCAAAAAGATTCGGGAAGAAATTAAAGTGAAATTGTACGGAAGAGAATTGGAGTGGGTGAATGTGGTTCGATTTTTAGGTATGTGGTTCGATACGAGGCTCACATGGAGTACTCATATTGATAAGGTCATAACAAAGTGTAAAAAAGAAGTGAATGTAATGAGATGTTTGGTTGGTAAGGACTGGGGAGCAGATAGGACATTTTTGAAAACAATATATATGGGACTAATAAGATCAGTGCTCGATTATGGATGTGTGGCATATGGGTCAGCTTCAAAAACATTACTCAAAAAATTTGAAGTGATTCAAGCACAAGCACTTAGGATATGTTGTGGAGCATTTAAAAGTACTTCAGTGTCAGCCTTGCAAGTGGAGATGGGGGAAATGTCATAAACACTGAGAAGGCAACAGTTAATGATGACATATTGGGCGAATCTGCAAGGTCACAAAAAAGATCACCCAACAAAAAATGTTATTGAACCATGTTGGGAGCAAGAAAAAGGGAACACCAAAAGTTTTGGGTGGAATGCGAAGAAGGCAAGCGAGATGGGGATTTTAAATAAGAAATACAGCCCAACAGTAGTTCTTCCAGCTATACCTCCTTGGTTATTGCCACAACCAATGGTAAATTTTGAGCTACATAACAAAAAAAGAGATGAACAGAAGGGGAATAAGTATGAAGGTATAGTGAATGAACATATTAGCAATCGGTTTTATGGATTTTTAAGAATATATACAGATGGATCAAAAGATCCAAATTCAGAAAGTCTCAGCTGCTTTTGTCATCCCAGAATTAGGCATTAAGGAGGGAAAAAGATTACCTGATGACTTATCTGTATTTACAAGTGAAATGATGGCTATGGTAATAGCATTACAATGGGTAGAAGAAGCTCAACCAGAGAGGGTGGTCATCTGCTCAGACTCGTATGCAGTTTTAATGAGTTTGAAGTCTTTTAATTCCAGTAGCAGACAGGACATTTTATTTGAAATTCTTCAGACGCTATTCAGAATACAAAGATTAAGAATAAGTGTTAGATTTGTATGGGTACCTGCTCATGTGGGAGTTAAAGGGAATGAGGAAGCAGATATAAGTGCAAAAAATGCATTAAAGGCAGACCATATACAGATAGATGTTAAAATCAGTAAAGCAGAGGTAAAAGGGGTCATTAAAAATGAAATTAAAAAGAGATGGCAAGAGGAACGGACCAGGGAAAGTAAAGGTCGGCATTTATTTAGAATAAAACCATTGGTTGGAAATACACAATCTGAACGGGGAAATCACAAGGTTAAGGTTAGGACACACAGGTCTAAATAGTACACTTTTCTTGATAAACAAACATGGAGATGGCAGATGTGAATTTTGTGGGGAACAAGAAACGGTAAATCATGTATATAGCTGCATAAAATATGTCAGAGTGAGAGACTAAAAACCAAGCTACATGAAGTGGGGACACAACTTAATATATACAGAATTTTGAAACAATCAACAGGGGATACATGTATTACATTTCTGTTGGAGTATTTACATTCAACAGGTTTAATAAATAGGATATGAGTTGTTTTAATATTAATATAAACTTAAATTTTATTATTAGTATTTAAAATTTTATTTTATTATTAAGCAAGGATATTACTGAATAATAAACTGATAAATGCACCACTAAAGTTATACTACCACCATAAAATAAAAGGGATGATCGTGGAGGAGTAAGGGGTCGTTGGCTAGTCTCGGTGCCAAGCCGGGAACAGCAAGCGATGTAAGATGAGCAGACAGCAGATATAGTAGAGGAGAGAAGAGCAGCGGAGCAGGAGTTTAGGAGCAGGCAAGCAGCAGAGCAAAACGTCTTTGGAGAGGCGTTTCAGGTTGTATTTAGGAAGCATGTAGTCCAG
This sequence comes from Ilyophis sp. 1 JC-2022, assembly GCA_022702515.1. Taxonomy (NCBI): domain Eukaryota; kingdom Metazoa; phylum Chordata; class Actinopteri; order Anguilliformes; family Synaphobranchidae; genus Ilyophis; species Ilyophis sp. 1 JC-2022. The sequence continues at coordinate 53,101,862 of CM040394.1, read as the reverse complement.
CTCAGAGGATGTTTTCACGTAGCATGCAGACTACCGATGCATCCAACAAAAATATTTAGAAATGTAATCCAGTTCAGTCGACATTAGACGAGGTAAAAACAGACACTCACAAACATGCAGCCATCTTGGAAGGGGCGGATCTACCAGATGATACCTTTATGTATTTGTATTTATTTATTTATAATCAATAATCAATTAACCCCTTAACTAGAACCAGAAAAAAACTTCCAATGTTTGAGCTTCTGGTACTTCGTTTCAGTAATACTTAAGAGTAAGTAATTCACTCTTGGAAAACAAACTCCTATGGGTTTACCTTACAGAAGAGACCAGGATTATGCCTGTAGTCAAAGGGGTTCAAGAACAGTCTCCATTTTATTTTCGGCTAGTGTATAAAAAATAAAAAAAAAGAGGTGGTGCTCGAGAAGGGGTTAACTTGTTTGTTGGTCTTTACATACTAAAATGCTAAATCTGATGACTATTTATACCGCAAGTATATTGCCCCTTGTTAATGTTTATGCTTTCTTGTCATCTGCTAGAGATGTTCAACTGAATTACAGGCTACAAAACAGGGTTGTCAAAAACACACAGCACCCTAATAATCCATCTTTCAACACTCAAAACATCTCCTTGAATAAAAGACAGAATATAAAAGGACCCATCCCCACCTAAACACACTATTTTGACACATAAATCACATTTACATACTATCTTAAATAGACCAAGAGTTGATGCTCTGATGACAATGAAAATGTCAGAGACTGAAATGATGACCAAGAGAATACTTTATTACTTTCCGTTTTTTACCGTTCCACCTTTCTTAAACCCCTTTTTCTTCTTATTGTGACTCTTGAATTTCTTCTTAAATGCAGCTGGCTGTGCCTGTGGAGAGCAAACACGAAACCCTGAAATGTTTACTTGTGCAAAAATGCCACTTCAAAAACAAAACAAAAAAAGGACAGAAAGATGAGCTTGCTAGAAATCACATCCATTTCATAGAGCTCAAGCTGGAACCCAAAAGACACCAGCAGAAAATGGGGAACAATTCAACAATTAAAAAAAATGGATGACAACAGCTGACCTTTTTGCGCTTGTGTGGTGCCTGTTTGTCAACCTCCATTGGGGTGGTGTCCTCATCGTCGCTGTCGGTCTGAAAGCTGTCACTCCCGCCCACCTTAGTCATCTCCCCTTCTCCACCCTGCGGCTTCTTCAAAGTGAATATGGTGGCTGTGCAGACAAAGCATCTCTGCATGCTTCATGTCATCGCAAAAATCTTTCCTGCTGTAGCAACCCCTTGCATCTGAAGCTCCATAATTAAGTTTTTATGTTTGCATGCAAATAGCTGGTTTTGTTGAATCTAAGCGAAAAGAAGTTAACACAACCTCTGCAGGGTACAAACTTAAAGATGACATATTTTGCTAATTGTAATGCAGAATTACCATTGATTTGCCAAATTTAACAGTTTGGGAAAAAATAAAGAGGTAAATGTGGCATGAGCAAAAGTTTCCAGTTCATTAATCATTAATACTTTAAAAAAAAAAAAATATTTATTTTATTTTTTATTTATTTAATTTTTTATAAAGGTCTCAAAACTTTATTGACTGGTAAGGCCTTAAATTAAGCCATCTTAAGACTGAACTGTTAAAGTCAAGGCAAGATCTGAGGGGTATACTAGGAAACAGGATTACTGAGTTCACTGGATAAACTGAGTAAAACCCAGAACCCTCCCAAATCTGGAACATGGTCTGAAGTAAAAGGAGCTGTTCTGGGTTTAACAAGTTAACTTATCCAGCTAACTCAGTAATCCTGCTTCATAGTATACCCCCTCGGAATACGAAATAAATCTCTGATAGAACTGCTTGTGGACTAGTCGGGTATGCAAAGCAAACACCACATATTACTGCAAAGGACCTGCAGAAAGTTTTAGTGACATTGGAGCAGTGGTGCACTGGTCCACTGTGCGGTATTGCTTACACAAAAATAAACTGCATGGAAGAACTTTCATCACAAATGTCAATTTCTGAAGTGTAAGAATATAGAGGCAAACACAACACTCAGATGAAAAGCCAGAGGCGTTTGGCAACAAAGTGCTGTGGACTGATGAAACGAAAATTTAACTATCTGACCACAACCACCAAAGATATATTTGGAGAAAAACGGGAAGCGTGGGGGGGGGTGGTGTGGGGTTGCTTTGCTGACACTGGGGTGACACTATTAGACGAGTTATCTAGAATTGAAGGCACACTTAACCAGCATGCCTACCACAATATTCTGCAGTGACACACCATCCCATCTGGCTTGCAATTTAGTTGGGCCCTCATTTGATTTTAAACAGGACAATGACCCAAAACACACCTCCAGGCTGTGTAAGAGCTATTGGACAAAGAAGGAGAGTGATGGAGTGCTGCGTCAGATGACCTAATCCAACACGCAACCTAAACCCAATAGAGATGGTTTGGGATGAGTTGGACCGGAGAGTAAAGGAGAAGAATCTAAGAATCTAAAATATAAGATACATTTGTTTAACACTTTTTTGGCCACTGCATAATTACAAAAAAATAAAATAGTAAAAATAAGTGAGTAGGTGTGTCCAAACTTTTGACTGGTACTGTACACATTTTAAAAAACAAGATTTAAAATACATAAAATGCAAACTTAGTAAAATAAAGGCAATGTAAAAACAGGAAATAAATGCACGCATGATAATTCATGAAATGGCGAGTTACTTACAAGGATAAAGGTCACTCATGCTGTCATCAGAGTCATCACCTCCCCCTTCGCTGGAGTTGGGCTCCCAGAACCCATTTCCTCGCTTGGAGTCCCGACCCCGCTCACCCTCCTCCCTGTCTCTGGGCTTCTTCTGTTTCAGGCTGGCAGGCACAAAGGCCACACCCTGTCGCACACACTCCTTATCTGTGGTGTGCGGGGTGGGGGGGTAGGGGGTGGAATTGTTCAGCAAGGTGAAAAGCCAAAACTTGGCAATGCAGTCTGAGATCTCTAACATTGGGCTAATAATTCAGATAATTTTATTTTTAAATGCCAGCCCATAAATTTGGTGCAGTGTCATTTTAAATAATTCAGCCTCATCACAGGACTGTATTCAGCTGTGGTGGAGGGCTCAAAAACGGCAAAAGACTGAAGAAATACTGTGGGCCTGTATTTATTATTTTAATATTTGTTTGGGATGTTTCTGGGCGTGGCACTCTTTTCCGTGTGGGGAGGGGTGGGTGTGGCTACAGAGCCTGTGGTGTGGGATCTTTGGGTGCCTGCCGATATTCTTCACTCCCCACCTTCTTTCATCCACTCCCCCACTACCACTCCTCTCCTATCCGGAAGTATGTGGAGGAATGGAGGTAAGGAGGGGAGGGGAGTGGAGGAAAGGAGAGAACGAGGAGCAGTGGGAAAAAAAATTGTGACAGCTAATCCGCTTCTTCGTCATAAAAATTGCCGTCGACTATTGATGAAGTTTCCCTATCATAACTTTGACTGACGCCGAACCCACAATGACTCCTAGCGCCAATCACAGATCTTATGCACGGCCAGCCCATTTAAAGCTGCAAAATATCTTTTAAGTTTCAAATCTAAGTAGCCTAGTTGCATGAATAGTAGCTATAAACATGTGGCCCACCTGACAATTGCAGTTTTCGTCGAGACAATATGTAATCAGTAACATTAGATCAAAGTAAACATCACGTATATGCAAACAAAACAATTTACTGTAATTCAAGAATCCCGATGTTGCCGATGTCTGAACATACCGAACACTAATTCACCTCATATAAGCTACTGCTGCTACACTACAGCCTACTATTGCCAGTTCCTTGCATCTCACAAATTCGGAAACATTTCCGTAGATTTGTGGAACAAATTATCGTCATATTATCGGAGATATCATTCCTAATGTTCATAGCCTAGCAGTGGTCACACCGAAAAATAATTAGGCCCATTTCCCACTGTAACATCTGAGATCAAATTTTAAAAACATCCTTTGGAAACGATTGGTTGAATAAATTAATTAATGCATATTCACATACTGAAATGGTAGCTGTCATGCTTAGGCCATATTTAAGAATAAGCAACATTAATGTGCGAGCAAATAAATAAAGCTGTTTCCCCGACTTAAATTGCCGAATTTATATGTAGGATATGAACCACATAAACAAACTGGCATTTTGTTATCCTTTGTAGGATGCCATGTCCTATGTGTGATAATAACCTACTGAAGCACACACAATTTAGGCAAAATATCTTGCATTGGGGCATGATTATCTTGGGGAAATTCATATAAGGCATAGCTACGCATGATCACTGTTGCCTTCTGTGGGCGTGAGCACGATGATGTCACCCAAAAATCTGAAAAAACCTCCGCAGTAGGATACATCGATGTGCATTTTTCAACTATTGGGACGTACCCCAAGTTGAGGCCTTTGTTGCCATTGCCAGCTAGCTACTGCAATGGCAGAGGTGAAGAGGAGGAGGTACAGCGAAGCAACAAGCCTGCAGGGCATGTTCAAGTCAACCTAGGATTTTCTTTTCCTCAATGGCGACAGGCAACTTTAATAAGGGAATGAAAAGTGACACGTAGTTAGTGTTTTCTGTTGGACATGTAAGTAGGCTACGTTACCTCTAGCTATGCAGCAGGCTACGTTACCTCTAGCTATGCAACAAGCTACGTTACCTCTAGCTATGCAACAAGCTACGTTTGGTAACTAGGTGGCTGAAATCTGGGACATTTTGAATAAAATGAATATCACAATGTAATATTATGTTGTATTTCAGAAAATAAATTATATCTTCACGAAAAAGTAACTTATTTTACAACGGTATTAGCTAGCTATGATAGACAAGATTTGGTCTGCTAATGTTAGGCTACTTATTCCACACACGATTCAGTCTTTACATCCCAGTTCTAAATTAATGTTCAGAAAAACGTTGGCCAAACACTGAACAAACACACAATTTTTTCAGCTAGACATTTAGGGCACTGAGCTGGCTGAATTTCTCACTGCCCCGATTTAAAACAGGAAGCAGTCCTGAGATCACAAGCTTGCAAATGGGTTTGATAAAGTTATATGCCAAAAATGCAAAATAATTGTTCTTTAAAACTTCTGAATTTCTCAACGAGGTTCAATTTCTGCCCGCATGAATGATTACAGCTTCAAATGCTTGAAACCACTGGCAGCATTTACGTTGTAAACATAGAATCCCCAATTACAACGATGAGCCAGATAACGTACTTCTTCTTCTTCTTCTTCTTTGGAGTTTAACGGCAGCCTGCATCCTTTGCGTTGCATTACTGCCATCTTCTGGAGTTAGTTAACTCCTACAGTGTCCGTTTTGTCAAACTCTTCCCATCAGTCCTGTTCTCTTGAGATATGTGCTCAAATATTTCCTGCCTTGTCCACTTCCACCACACTCCAGAATGTATTTTAAACTGTCTCCTGTTAGGCCTGTTCTTTCCATTCCATTCATCATGTCCTTTCTTTCTAATACACATTTCCTGCAGTTAACAAGAACGTGCTCTACCGTTTCTTGTTCATGACACTGTTCACAGAGTCCAGTTGGATGTTTCCCTATAATTCTGAGAGTCCCGTTTAAGTTACTATGTCCTATTCTAAGTCTGGTCATCACTACCTCCTCTTTCCTATTTCCTCCTCTGTTTCTCTCCCTACCCACTCTTTTTTGTATTGTATGTAGTTGTCGTCCTCTTATCTCCTGATCCCAGTACTGCTGCCACTCTTTATAGATTTCCTTCCTTGCTATACTCTTTCCTTCTGCTCTAGAAAGTACAATTGCGGTGTCTATGTTTTCTTTTCTAACAGCTCGTTTGGCTAATTTGTCCACTTTCTCATTACCCTTAATACCCATGTGCGCAGGAACCCAAATGAATGTGACCACAGTGCCTTGTTTTACCACTCGTGAATGTATTTCCATTATTTCAAATAATAGGTCTTGGCGATTACTGGATGTACCTAGCTTCAGACTGTACAGAGCGGATGCTGAATCGCTACAAATCAGAGCTCTGCTAGGTTTGGCTTGTTCAACCCACTCTAAGGCCATCCATATGGCGTACAACTCAACTGTGTATACACTTTAAAAGTTTGATGTCCGTTTGCATATTTCTGTTCTATTACTAGGCACTGCAACAGCAGAACCAGTGTTGTCTGTTATTGGACCTTTTGATCCGTCCGTAAAAACCTGTACATACTCTGTGTATTTACTTTCTGTATGCCAATAAAACTCATTGACTAAATCTGCATTTTCCCTCCTTTCCTTAACTTGCAGCAACTCTAAGTCTATGCTTAATGGTTCTAGTATCCACACAGGGATTCTAGGCCTATATACTGTCGGACAGAACTCCATTCCATACACTCCCAGGTCTCTTGCTGCTCCCTCCCCTGTCCAGCCAAAACTTGTTTTAACTGTTCCCTCCCTTTCCCAGCAGGCCTGTAGCACTCTTTTGGTTGGATGATTATCTCCGTGTCCTCTCAAATTCATCCAATAGTTTACTCTGAGCCGTTTTCTGCGTAAACACAATGGCATTTCTCCTGCTTCAACTTGAAGGGCACACACAGGTGATGTTCTCACTGCTCCTATGCATAATCTAAGGGCCCGGGCCTGGATCACATCTAACCCTCCAAGCACAGTTTTTGCTGCAGATCCATACACCACACTCCCATAGTCCAGCCTTGATTTAATTAGTGCTACATAAATATATTTCAGGGATGCTACATCCGCTCCCCAGTCCAACCCCACGAGGCATCTCATCACATTTAAAACCTTTTTGCACTTATCCACAATACTTTTAATGTGTTCCCTCCATGTTAATCTAGAGTCAAAATACACTCCTAAGAATCTAAATGACTCAACTGTCTCTAAATTATTTCTGTATAGCTGCAAGTTAAAATGTCCTCTAACCCTTTGTCTTGTGAAGAACATTACTTTGGTCTTTTCAACTGAGAACTTAAAACCCCATTTCTTCCCCCACATCTCTACTTGATTTATTCCCTCTTGCACCTTTTTAACTATAAAACTCAAATTTCTCCCTCTTTTCCACAGAGCCCCATCGTCTGCAAATAATGATCTTCCCATGTCCACTGATACCTTTCCAAAGATGTCGTTTATCATAATTGAGAATAATACTGGACTTATCACACTCCCCTGCGGTGTTCCATTTTCAATCTCATATTTATTGGACATTTCAGACCCTATCTTTACCTGTATTGTTCTTTTGTTCAAAAAGTCCATTATCCAGTTAAAAACTTTACCCCCAATTCCCATTGCATTTAGCTTTATCATAAGCCCCTCCTTCCAAAGCATATCATACGCTTTTTCTACATCGAAGAACACTGACACTACAGTCTCTTTATTTATTTGCGCCTTCCTTATTTCATCTTCTAGACACAGCACTGAATCTAACGTACCCCTTCCTTTCCTAAATCCACTTTGACATCCTACAATTACATCCTGTTTCTCTAAAAAGTACACCAGTCTTTCATTTACCATTCTCTCCATCAGTTTACATAAGTGCGATGTTAATGCAATTGATCTGTAGCTTGTTGGTTTGCTAGCATCTTTCCCTGGTTTCCTTATAGGTACAATGACCGCCTCCTTCCAACTCACAGGTATTCTACCTTCCTCCCACACTTTGTTAAACAGCAGTAATAATTTGTTCAGACCTTCTTCGCTTAAGTGTTTTATCATCACATAGCATATTTCATCTTTCCCTGGTGCAGTCATACCAGCTTTAGCCAACACCCTTTTTAACTCTCCTACATTAAATTGTACACACTGCTCATCTCCACTACTTTCCTTTCTTCTTAAGGCCCCCCTGTTTTCAGATTTTGTTTTCTCCCTGCCCCTTCTCCCCTCCTCAGACAAATTATTAGAGCTGTGTATCTTCACAAAAGTTCTAGCCATTAACTGAGCTTTTTCTTTATTACTTACTACTATTTCATCTCCATTTGTTAGCACCGGATAACTCCACTCCCTTCTATCCCCCCCCATCTTTTTGATCATTCCCCACACCTCTCCTACTGGCGTTGTGTTCCCAACTGAATCACAAAACTGTCTCCAATAAGATCTTTTCACCTGTCTTATTGTCCTCCTTACCACTGCCTGTGCTTTTTTGTACTGTATCATATGTTGAAAATTATGGGTTCTTTTCAATAATTTAAATGCCTTATTTCGGTTTCTCACAGCCTCTTTACAGTTATCATCCCACCATGGTACTGCCTTCCTCTTTATTCTGCCTTTACTCTTAGGGATGGATCTCAGTGCAGCTGTTCTAATACCTTTCCTTATTCCCTTATCCAAAGCTTCTATGGTCATATTATCATTGATCTGATTCAGATACTCATCGCTCTCTTCCTTAAACTTCTCCCATTTAGCTTTCCCAAACACCCATCCCCCCCCCCCCCCCCTGTCCACTTCAGTAATAGAAACATTAATGTTTATTGTACATAATACTGGATAATGGTCACTACCTATGGTGCCTTCTTGATATGCTTTCCATTCACATATGGGAGCAATATTATTTGAAACCATTGTAAGATCCAGTGTTGACCCCTTTCCTGTGTTAACATCCATTCTTGTTTTACTTCCATCATTTAAGCAGACTAAATTCCTCTCATCTAAAAATTCTTCTATAACCTGGCCATTAACATCAGTTTTCTCACTACCCCACAATGTGTTATGTGCATTAAAATCCCCACACCACACAATTCTTGCTCTACTTTGCCCTTCTATTTCTTCAAGCTTATTTAATTCCAATCTCTTGCAAGGGTTATAATAATTCACCACCACTACTACTTCCTTCCTTTCTACCCAAACCTCCACCACCACATACTCCAATTCTTTTCCGATACCCAATACTCTATAAGGCATCCCTTGTTTAATAAATGTGACACAGCCCCCTCCTCCCCCATCTTTCCTATCTCGCCTAATTGCCACATATCCAGGCAAAACAAAATCTAACTGAGGTTTCAACCATGATTCCTGAACACACAAAATGTCCGGTTTCTCCCTTCTACTATCTACAAATTGCTTAAAATCCTGCCCATTAGCTATCAAACTTCTTGCATTCCACTGGAATATTAACATTGTTACTATTAACCAACACATGGCTCTTGACTTGCCTGAACACTGAGATTGTCTCTCACTTCCTCCCATTTCAAATCATATCAAGGTGATGCACTGCTGCTTTTACAATTATTTGAATCCTTTCAGTTTTAGACTTAACCTCAGCTGTTGCATTTATCACTCCTGCTATAAAGGTCACCAACCCCTTCTTCTCTTCCCACCTCTTCCTTTTATCCTCCTCTATATTCACTGTCATTTGCACTCTATTTTGTCCATATTCCTTAGCCTGTTTTTCCTGACCAGCCCTCCTAACTGCTTCTGCATAAGAGACTTTTTCCTTCATTCTGATCTGTTGCACCTCCACCTGTCTTCTCATCACTTCACAGCCCCAGTAAGCAACACTGTGATTCCCTCCACAATTGCAGCACTTTGGTTTTGCTCCCTCTCCACACTTCCCATACTCATGTTCCCCCCCACATCTAGCACATCTTCTCTTCCCCTTACACACATTAGCCACATGCCCAAACCCCTGACATTTAAAACATCTCAATGGCTTTGGTATAAATTCTCTAACTCTGTATCTCATGAATCCAAAGTATATCTCCTTTGGGAGAACCATTGTTGCAAACTCGATCAAAATGGTCTCAGTTTCTTTTTTTTCCGCTCCCCTTAGCATTCTTTGAGCACTTTGGACTAAACTATTCCTCATCCGCAAGTTATCTTCCAGTTCCTTCATGGTAACTGTAAGAGGTATTCCCGAAATTACACCCTTGCACCCGCCTCTCCTCTGCTCCCCTACTCTTATTACTTTGGATACTTTGACTTTCCCAACACTACTCATATTTTTTGCCTTCTCCATCTGCTCTTCATTGATGCACCCTATTAGCAAGTTTCCGTCTCCCAAAACTCTCGCATATTTTACTTCTCCGACTTGTCCTCTAATAATTTTCGTTAGCTTCAGCGGGTCAATTTTCTTTACTCCCCCCTCTCCCGCAAATCTCACCACTACATTCAGTAATCCTGCCATCGGATACTCTCTCCCTTCACTCTCCGTTCCACTTGAGCTAGCGCCGTCCTTTGTCTTTCTCTTATTTCCCTTCATGCTTTTACTACCTTTCACCGCCTTTCCCACCCGACTCCACTCATCTCCACTAGACTCCATGCTATTGCGGTCTTCCTCCAGCTCCCTCCCTGCCATTCTGTCTGAGTTTGTTAGGAACTATGTCAGAATATTGTTCCGGACCTATACAGGCCATCGGTCGATATTCTCACAAAACGTTCCCCCCAATACTCACTCCTACTGCGACCAAGTCCTGATGTCCGCAAAACCAACGTTAATGTTGTTTAATGAATCAGATATTTAATTCAAACCAGTCCAAGCTCAACCGTCGCCGTGTTCAACTATCACTTTCAAGCCGTCCAATCATAAACGCTGTAACGTAAGTTTGAACTTCTCTTCCCGCCGTCCTCGCCGGTCGCTCTCCCTGCCACACAACAGAGCTCTCAACGAGCCAGATAACGTACATTCTTAGCAGACGCTTTTATCCAAAGCGACATAGCCTACAGTATATGAATGCATACATTATGAAGCAGGGGTCGATATTGGGGAGCTGAAGACTTCAAAACAATTTCAAAAGTGTTCATTGAATCGTTGTAAGTATAGTGACTGCCCACTTACTGTTACCATCCATATAGAACAATGCATGCTGCTATAGTATTTTCATTTAATCTTTGCTTGATTTTTTGTGTGTTTCTTGCCCGTACTATCTCTGCCTCAATGGAGGGGAATGGGCGGGGTTTAGAACAGAGGAGAGTACTAAAAGATTTTGCACACGATAAAGGGCTGCGTTCAGAATGGCTTCCTCTACGCTTTATAGTGCAATATTTAGGGGATTGGTCATTTTGATGGTTTCTGAATTCTCTATTGAGAAAGCCGCGAATTAGGACATCCTACAAAATGGCTGATACCTTAAATAGTGCACTATAAAGCATATAGGGAGCCATTCCGAACGCAGCCAAGGTCTTAGAGCAGGGCTATGTAACCTTGGTCCTGGAGAGCCACAGGGTCTATTAGTTTTTGTTGTTACTTAATTGATCAATTCAAGCAGTTGATTACAGTTAACTCACCTCACCTGGGCTGTGTCCGAATACAACCCGTTCCCTGCCCACTCAGACCCCTGTCTACTATGTGCCCTGTCCCCTCACTTTGCGAGCAGTGTGCGGGGAAAAAAATCCCACCAAACTTTTTTCCAAACTAGTGAGGAAGTAGTTTGTAATATTTATTTTCTATTGAGAATAATAAAGAGTAGTTTGTAATATGACCCACTCTTGTACCATAGATATGCATATACGCTATGTCTTTTACGTTTCTACTTCCGGGTTACTTACTGAAATTGTCAGATGAGTGCACAGTTCTGCAGATGACTGTGCTGCTGAATTCCCTCAACAAAACCCCAGAAATAAGGGATTCATCCTGGTATTTTAAGTGCCCCCATTTGAGAGAAAAAGTCGCCCACTCAAAAGCTTTTTGACGAAGTGGACTCAAATATGTGCCCTCAAAAGGGTGTAGGGGGCTGTGTCCAAATCAGCACTCTTCCACACTATTGAGTAGCCTTGTGAGTAGAGTAGATACAAATTGCAGTATACTTGACACACTTACTTCGGGGGTTTTGCTGAGTACATTCAGGAGCAGACTTCAAGAAGTACACAAACATTTTGGTCACATAAATATGATGAGAAGCTTCGCGTAAAAAAAAAATAATAATAAAGAATTAGGCGCAGCTTTGCTGACGCTTTCCTTCAAATACAACAAAAACAACACGTGACATGGCAGCACAAGAGTGGGGCACAGGGTTGCCAAATCTTGCAAGACTTTCCAGCTGAAGGGGGACTCAAAACTAACCCAAAATATATTTTAACCGAAACCAACGTATTTTAAATAGAAATCATCATATTATTACTTTTTTAAATAAAGTGCGTGCTTTGCGACCCGTGACTGCACTCTGAAAGTATGCCAATTTAGCTGTAAAACCGCAGACATGGCAACACTGGTGGGACGTCTTATGGTGGGACCTGCTTACGAGTTACAACACTTCCACAGTACGGTTGGAAAATAGTATGGCGGATATTTTTCACGGACTGCTAAACAGTGCACATTAAACAGTACACTTCTGCCTGTGCACTGTACGCAGGAGACTATGGGAGCAAAAAGTGATCATAATTAAAACGAAAAAGCAAATTCTAAAATGAAAATGCAATAACACAAATGCTTTTTATTTTTCAGAATATGAACGCATTATTTGACTCAAAGAAAATTTTAATTCAATCATCCAATTTGCATTTTCATTTCCAAGTATGCACATTCTATGACATATTTAAAATGAAAAAGAAAAAGACATTTGCTTTTTCATTTTCAAAAAATGCCCTGCTAAATAGTTGCTAATCAGAATTCAAACTCGAAAACGCAATTGACAAAGTGGACCGCGCAGGAAAGTGACGTCAGACTACACCTCCCACCATGAGGAAGAGATCAACGTTTTGGCGGCCATATCTAACTAAAATGGCTAAATCAGTCGCGCAGTTGCCAATTTCTTTGTAAAAACACTGCATACACATACGGAGAAAAATGAAACACTTGCGCAAAAATAGATTTCAGGCGCAAAGGTGCATGTGTACACGCATGGTTTTTGCCCCCGTATAGCACCTCTCATTGCTTATAGTGCCAGGGCTTGGTTCCAACACCCGCTCCACACCCCTGACAGATACCTGACATGCTCTGTTTAGCTTAGCTGTAAGGACTTCGGTATTCCTGGTTATACTGGTGTTCTATAATCTTTTAACACAAGGCCACAGTGTTATATTTAAGCACCAGTGTTTGTATTTTACCATCCATATATCAAGGTGGTCATGATACTGTTTTATTTTCTCCCTTAGACAAATATTGCCTTGCATCTGAGTTCTCAGATTATCTCCAGCTGAACTTCCCACAACTAAAGCATTGTGGAGGGTTTCAACTCTTGCGGAGCCGAGGTTCTACAAGGTCCAAGGGTCTTGGACATAATACCCTGAGATCTGGAGCAGAGGAATTTGGAGTAGTACTGTTGTTGAAGATGAAGGAAGGGGGAGAGGGGGGAGGCAGCGGGCGGTGGTGTAACGTTATTACCCAGAAGCTGCTGCTGCCGCCGCTGCTCCAAGGCATCAGCAGTCTCTCTGAGCAACTGTGCGACTGATTTAGCCATTTTAGCTAGATATGGCCGCCAAAACGTTGATCTCTTCCTCAGGGTGGGAGGTGTAGTCTGACGTCACTTTCCTGCGCAGTCCACTTTGTCAATTGCGTTTTCCAGTTTGAATTCTGATAACTATTTAGCAGGGCATTTTTTGAAAATGAAAAAGCAAATGTCTTTTCGAATTTCGAATCACTTTTTGCTTCCATAGGAGACAGGGCGCAGTAGATAGGGCTCTGATTCGGACACAGCCCTGGTTTATTTGGTCCAAGTAGTTATAGCTGTATTTAAGCACCCAATAGTAGGAGTAGGACACACACACCAATAGGCTCCACTCACATTTCTGCAATGCTCGTTGGTAGCGTTCCCCGTTGATATGACGCAAAACATGGTGTGGCAGGCGGTTGATGTGCCGCAAGGTAAGCTTGCAGAAAAGGTTATTTCTGAGGAGAAGCATATACAAGAGCGGTTGTAAGGTTACAATAGTCAACTATTCACAGCCATGCCCACTCGACTTCTGATTTATATGCAACAAATTATTTTAAGATGTCTACATTTCACGATGTGAATAGTATGATGCTTCCGTAAACACGTCTAAAGCGCTTAAAAATGCACTCACGGTTGTTTGGTGCTCGGCACCACGTGTGGCTCATATTGACTGTAGTTGAACTGCGCGACTGCGCTTAGCTTTTGGTACTTCTTTCCAGATGTGAAGTTCTTGAGTTCTTTCAGGTTACAGGGGAACTCGTGTCCATTTAACGTGCATTTAACCTAAAGAGAAGATTAATTACACGTAAACAGTTAAGTTAGCTATAACTATTCAGAGAACCGAGCTCCAGTCATGTTGATTACTAGCTAGGTACTATGTTAATGGGTGCATAACTGTTAAATGTAATAACATAACCGTAATAAGCTTGCTTGTTGCCTTGTTATCGAGCTAACAAACAAAATACATGACATGCATGTACACCCCTAAACGGTCTGACAAGCTACAGCTGGTAGCGGGACTAGGGAGTAGCTCACCTTTTTAGCCTCTGTCGGTTGTAAAAATGGATGGTTCTGTATGAATGAACGCACATCTGCGGGTATCTCTTCCATGGTATTTGATAAATAAGAAAATATAATTTTCCGTGCTACCCACCAACTTGTTCAGCCCAGGACACACGTGGGGAGAGGCGCGTGATTCTGGATCAGTTTAATATTTTCCACATGGTTAATGAGACAAGGACCCTAGTAGAATACGCTGATCCTGAAACAGCTGTTCGTCAATTCAGGGTTCTGTGACGTACCGGAAGTAACTCTTCTTCGAGTGCTTATCGATGACAAACCTGTTGCAAACCGAGCTACAACCAGAGACCAAAAGAGCGAGACTCACGCTAGGTCCCAAATCGCATACTTCCATGCTCCACACTACCGTACTTCGCTATGGACTCATATGGATGCGTGCTCGGAGCATGGAAGTATGGTTTGGGAACCAATCAAAGATTTTACATATATGACAAGATACGTAACTGGCGCTTTTCCCCATTGGATTTTTTGTCCGCGCAAGAGGACGTGATCAGGCATGCGCAGTAGTGTTTTCAGAGCCGATTTACGTCATATCTGCATCGGACTGCGACGGCCTGCATCGGAAACTGTCCGAGATCGGTGCTGCGTGAACTAACGCGGAAATTACAACAGAAGGTTGACAACAGGCGCCTTAGCAGCGGTGCAGCTGCTCTCGGGCGCCTTCAACAACATCGCCGCGCCTTCAAACAAACCAACGACAGAATTGGTTAGAGAGCGAGGAGAGAGTGGTGTTTCCTCACAACAAACGCGGATAATTTCTCAATATCGCCACCTATCTCGGCGTATTGATTCTACTCTCAAAAAAAAATTCTAAATGAAATGTACCCCTCCCTAAGTGTTCAAACACAGGTATTTTCAAACATAAGCGTTATTTATTAAATCCTACAATGTAATAGCAGTATTTTCCTCTTTCCCTTATCTGTTCTCCTTTCTAATTTCACAATTAATATTTATTTTTAAATATAATACAATTCTTTATTGTTCTTCAATTAATGTGATTTTGTTTCGTAAAGTGAGCTTCTAATATAAGCCCTGTAGTGTTTCCAACCTCTCTAGCATATTTCTGCAAATTACGTTGTGTACTTGCATTTGTTATTTTTGTGCAAATAATAAATAAATGTGTTTTGAGAGTGTGGGATTGAGTAACATAAGGTCGCTACTCTGGTTATTATATACTGTACCGTACATGTACTTTCTTGAAGTAACGTTAAGCCTATATGAATACGAAAAGTACAATATTGGTAATGCTACACAAACAAATGTGTAGCAAAAAGTTGCCAATTCTCATTATTGACTGCTTCTGTAATCCATCTGCCTTGAGATAAATCAGAAAAAAATTTCCCTCTAACAGTAGGCCTACATAAAATCTGTTGACTGAACCAAAAAGGTGTATGAAGAAATTATAACAAAAAAAAGGCCTGTCCAAATATAGGTAACTTAATGTTTTATTAAATACCTTATTCAACTATATTTGTAATTATACCATATTCTATAGAAAAGTAGATTCAACTGTTTTTCCAACAGCTTAAGTGTAAAATCCTAATTGGACTGTTGTCCAAAAAACGTGTCCTCTCCAGAATATTTGGTGTGAGCATATAGAACATTAAGGTAGGACCACCAAATGATAACTCATTCATTTATTTCAAAGTATTTGGATGTCTTTTGACGGGAAAAAACTGTTACCTAATCAATATTTCTCTTCACCATCCTTGTTATCAGTAAGACACCTTATCAAGATCTGAAGGTATGACCTGCTGTCCGTCATTGTGTTGAGAAGTGGAGTTTTCCCTATATCCAGATGGGACAGTGTATAGCCAGGCCTCTGCATGTCACATGCCAGCAGAGGGGACCACATACAAACAACCCAATGCCATAATAACATGAAGGGTATTAACAATTAAACAATATTAAGCAACACAACGCTGTACATCCATCGCGCAAATTGTTGTAAGATTAATGATTGAGATTAAATATCTAACACTGTTATTATGGCAATGGGTTGATTAGACGTGGGTGGTCTGGTCTCCAGAACAAAACAGATAAATTATACCAGCAAAGAGAACATTTTCAGAATATTTATTTCACACAATATGGTGACATTCACAAAAGGTAAATAAACTGTAGGACTATTCCCCTCCACCACCATTTAAGCCACAATGACACCGGGTTATTTCTGTCATTTTGTATGTTTATTGTCAAATCAGAAATATATGAACAATGATTGGTGACAGGTAAAAGGAAGACAACATGTTGATATTGGAATACATCTTATGCAAATACAATTATATTTATCCATACATTACCATAACTGGCAAGGAAAATGTCATCTTTCTTGACATTGTTCCCTCAAAACACATAACGACTCCCCAATGTCCCTATATGTACTATATTAGTTATTCACAAACTCAATTTATCTTGTGAAAGACATTGAATGGCATTCAATTCAATACGTTCATTGTCAGGGTCCAA
This sequence comes from Ilyophis sp. 1 JC-2022, assembly GCA_022702515.1. NCBI lineage: Eukaryota > Metazoa > Chordata > Actinopteri > Anguilliformes > Synaphobranchidae > Ilyophis > Ilyophis sp. 1 JC-2022. The sequence continues at coordinate 53,085,024 of CM040394.1, read as the reverse complement.
GTGCTGTCATGTAATTTGAATAAATCATGAACACTGACATTATGAGTAGCTGAATCATGTATGTAATATTTTAGTGTGAAAAGAAATCTCAGCAGACTGGTCAAGTAAAGGATATATACAGTGAACAGTGAATATTTATTTCCTATGTTTTGGCTCTGTATTCCAGCACTTTGGATGTGAAATGACTGTGAGGCTAAAGTACAGACTGTAAACTTTAATTTGAGGACATTTTCATCCATATTGTAACTGAAGAAGGCTGCAGTACAGGCCAGGCATAGCATCACCAGTGAAGATACCCAGCATCTGATGATTTCTACAGCTCGCAGACTTCAGGCAGTCCTTGCATGCAAAGGACATGCAACCACCAAGTATTATTATTTCATAGCAACATAATTAATGATTAGGATTAATACACTTTCCCTTTGTCACAAGGAATATCTTCAATGCATTAACTGTACAACTCTAAAAAATAAAAATAAAAAAGTCCCATGAGACATTTCTCATTTATATTGGTACAGATATTCTGCAATAAAATATGCTTTAGGCCATCTCATGAATTGACAGACAAGAAACAGCTGAATATGAGCAATAGAACATAAGCAGCCTAATGTTTACAGGTATGTTACCATAGCAGATGACAGCTTAGCTAAATAATTTAGTTATTCGACAATGAAACGGCACCTAGCGCTTTAATTCCAATGGAAATTATACGTATTTATTCAAGAACTTTAAGAGGAGTTTCACTGTGGCACAATTCAGGGTGATAGCCAACGTCGCGTAGCAAAAGATAAATATTGACTACCCGAACAATACAAGTCATGAAATAATGTAAGTCAGTATTAAAACAACCTTCATTCGTTCTCCTCCATTTCTTAAAGATTTTGAAGTAAAAAGGACATCTGTGTCGCCTCCAAGTCCTCCGCAACCACAAACAACACGGCTAATTCCTCCATGTTTTTCGCCGAGCCGGTTCCAGAAACGTCCGAACTGTCCCAGTTGGATCTGCTAAGGCGATTTTCATTTCCGCCTGAGGCAGGTAAGCCAACTGCTCACCGATGTCTACTCGAACACGCCCCAAGTGCGGACGTTCCAGCCCCGAAGTTGGGGCTCTTGCTCCGCCTACCCTCTTTGGACACACCCTTTCTCTCTGGTTCCACTGAACTGTAATCACTTCCATCTTATTTAAAAAGATGAACACACACGGGAGCTGTACTAGCTTAAAAGAATGGATGTTTCCGTTTTATTCTGGACACCGCCATTGGTGGCTGTGAGAAATCTGCGCCTTGGCATATTCTACAAGTCTCTGGAACTCTACTGGAGGGAAGCTACACCATTCTTTCAAAATAATGTTAAATTGGGTTGAGATCAAGTGGCTGCAAAGGCCATAGCATATGATTCCCATCATTTTCATACTGTGAGCCACTGTATTTGCCTTGTAAAATAAATGCATTTTGGGGTAAAATGAGTTCTATGTTACATTACATTACAGGCATTTAGCAGACGCTCTTATCCAGAGCGACTTACACAACTTCTTATTACATTTATCCATTCATACAGCTGGATATATACTGATGAAATTCAGGTTAAGTACCTTGCTCAAGGGTACAACAGCAGTGTCCTACCTGGGAATCAAACCTGCAAAAGTTCTAATCTAATGCAAAAATTATGAGGTCAAATGTTTTATACAGCTTTATTATTGACATGCAAGAACTGCGGTCGTGCCATGGTTGCACTGCAATTCAGTAGGTGAAATGAAAAACTAGGGCCCTGACACTGTCCCGGTCCTGAGACTGTCCCGGCCCTGAGACTGTCCCTGACACTGCACTGCTCCGGGCCATGTTGCACTGTTGCGGTCATCCAATTGGGTAGGTGGCGCTGTCGCGAAAAACTAGGGTCCTCAGACGGTCACTGCCGGCCCTGAGACTGTCACGGCCCTGAGACGGTCCCTGCTCCGGTATTGCAGGCACATACTATTGAACTGTGGGGTGTACTTTCCTGTCTACATCATATGATCTAAGGCCCATAAAGCCCAATAGCTCTCTATGACGCTGCCTGTGTAAATATTATTCTAGCTTCATATCCTAAATAGAGAGCTGATTCATGTTAAATCTAAACATAGGCCTAATAATTCCTGTAAGTATGTGTTGATACAATTAACATACGGAGTATGAATATATTGTAAGTATCATGATGAATTTTCCACAAACACGCATACTTTAAGGCATTAGTTTGGGCAGCCGAATTTACAAGATCGTCTGAGTAAACCGTTTGTAGGATTAAATTCGTGATCTAGGCTAAATGTGTACGCTACGTCTGGCTGGCAAACCCGCTATCTGATGTTGGACACATTCGTCCGTTAGCCAGTGTCCTTTTTTAAAGTAAAAGATTAGTTTGCAAGTGCATTGCTCATTACTTCCATCAACTAATATCCAAGTTAAACGTTCTTGCTCGCATAGCTACAGCTTGCCATCTATTGAAGAACACCTTTGGAATAGCCTATAGAATGTCAATGACGTAACTTCACAAATTCAGATTACCTTTGGCTTCGAAACAATATAGCTAGTCTAGAAATTGGAACTATATCGACCCCCGACAGTTCACACATTGCGACACAAAATCATTGTGAAGTAAAACATGTCTGGACCAAACGGCGACCCCAACATCTCAATCAACGAAGATACTACGGATGAAGAAGAATTCAACGAGGAAGGTAAATTATCGGCTATTGCTAGTTATTCACACTGGGAAGCGAGCTACGCGTAAAAGATGGGAACGTTCAGTTTCGCCTGACCCTGTGTAGTCTAACCTTAGGCCTACCTCATAAACGTCTGTAGCCTAGACAAAACATTATTTCCAATATGAGACGCAATTACCGTGATGTAATTAGTTCTTATGGCGAGGGCATATTATATTGCTAACTTATGCCTGATTTACTAAGACCTTTAGCGGGTGCAAAAACTGTGAGAACACGCAAAACTAATACAACAAATGATTGATGCAAAACAAATACCAAGACCAATCATTTGGCTAAATCAAGCCCTTCATGTTTTAATACAGCCGCTTCAGATCATACAACCAGACAGTGGGGCAACTACCAATGACAAAACAATAGGCTACTATTGCATCTATTATATCTAGGCCTATATATAGCAATTTACGGTTTTCTTATATCCAAATTTTGATTTTGCCTTTAAACTCCTAGAGTACGTGGCGATTAATTCCATGCTGGACCAAATCAACTCCTGTCTTGATGACCTGGAGGATCGCAATGACGCGCTCAACGACAAACTTCACGAACTCCTGGAGTCTAACCGGCAGGCGAGGTTGGAGTTCCGGGAGCAACTGAACGGGACATCGCCGAGTGATCAGCAGCCGCCACCTCCAGAACAGGACCCTGCGGTGTCAGAGCGACCAGGCTAAATTAAGATACGCGCCCCACAACTTCCAGTCACTTGTCAAGACTCAAGTTTGCTCGCAAGTAGTTCACGGTTTCATTTCCAGAGCGCTAAGACTTCCATAGTTGGAGTTTTTAGTTACAAAGATCTGGGGAATTTACCGCCTCATCCAGGCGCACTATATACACCACCCCAAATCCACAGCACCAATATACACTGTGTGGGGGTGATCCAGTCATTGTGGTTTACCTGAACCAAAGTTTGGTCCATCTTTTTTCCTTCCAAATATAGTCATTTTCGATGTTCATGTTTTCAGTTTCTTGTGCAATGATGATACAACATTCTTAGAGCGGGTTCACGGAGTTTAGGCTACTCGAGTTGTTACTACTGCAAAGCACACGTTACATTGTATTAAAACGCAGCCTATAGTTATCCGATTGCAAATAACATCGGTTGACTGTAACTGTTAAATCATGATTGAAGGGAACATATTGAGGAGCAAGCTTTGCCAACAGCGTTGTTTAATTACACAACATTGTCATTCTGCAATAAGGTGGTGAAGCAGGAGCTTGTCACGCTCGTTGTGTAGCTTCGTATACATCATAACTTGTTTGTTGCACGTGAAGTTAAATATTTGGCCAGTCTGTGATTTTGTGTTCAAATTTACATTTATTCTGAGATTTATCTTGGCAGGAGTATATTGTGAAATGTTTGTGCGTAGGCTACATACATTCCGACTGTGATCCAAGTGTGAAGGATTTGTCAATAAAGATGTACAATTCAAACTTCATTCGGTTCGTAGAGCCAATGACGAGGGTGGTAAATTGTCAAAGATTTTAATATATAAATTAAAGACCCAAATACAGGGGAAAAAAACATCCAAAAAAAAGACACACATTTCCAGCAGCTAAAAACCAAAACGGCACACATTTGATCATTTTTAGTTTTTCATTTGTGGGGTAGAAATAGGCTACATAATGAAACGGAGCAGTTTTTAGTAATTAAGAGTGCTTCATTCCTGCGCATATAGGCTTTGTCCCAAATCGCATACTCCCGTGATCCGCACTACCGTACTTCGCTATGGACTCACATAGATGCGCGTGCTCGGAGCATGGCAATATGCGGTTTGGGACACAGCAATAGTCTGCAGAAATTAGGTAGGCAGATCTGTAGCTACCGGCCAGTTTACTAGATTACCCCAGTTATAAGTTTGATAGAACTAAACGGAAATAATTTGTTCAATCAACACAAAGGGAGAAACGTCTTTCTTCAAAACCCTGCATTCATAACGACTATTTGTTGAGGGGGAAATGTTTAGAGCTGCGGAAAGTTCTTAGAGGTTATTTTTTAAAAGTGTGTTGGACAGTATTGACTGGCTACAATTAGGTCTACTGGCAACTAAGGAAACGGAAGAGTTTCTGACCCCAGAAGCGTCCGCTTTGCTACTCCTTCCAGTCACGTTTAAAATGGGGAATGAGTCCGGCCGCTCTTGTGACGTCGTCCAAACGCCTCACGATGGCTTAAACATGGAGCATGCTCTACAGGGCCACGTGGGTTGGGTAGCTCTGCAGTGGCAATGCCCACCTGTCATGAGGCACAGAGTGGCTCAATTGACCTCAGCTGTGCGAACACAAGTTAAAATCCTTGACAATCGGCTACATATGTCAATGTCGTATTTCTCCAACAGTGCCATTTACACAGCATTGGCTTTGGTTGGGGACAATTTGACTGTAGTACCTTCTTGGGTTCAGCAGGAGTTTAAAAAAATCCATGACTCTGCAGCCACATAAATAAAACAAAATTGTCTTTGAAAATCCATATAAGATCTTCACCTTCGGGCATTTTAGGACAGATGGATTAACATTAAGCAATGGCATTAACTATTTTTTCTTTACTGAACAGGCAAGCAGGAGCGAGATGGATTTTGCCTCAAGGCACCAGTAGTGCCGTTTCCAGGGTGCTGCAACTGCCTGTCCAAAAAAAAAAAAGTTGGCCAAACTAGGGTTCAAGAGGGCATTCCTGTAAAAAAAAAAAAGTTTTAGCCTTTGGATGCGGTTTGTCTTTATAGCATTTCATTACATTATAATAAAAGATTAGGGCCAGCATGCAACAGGGTGAATGTGTACATCAAACTCTCAAAAAAAAAGAAAAAAAAGTTCCTTTCAAAAGATTGACCTGCTCAACCCAATCACTAATGTCTTTCCATAGTCAGAAATGGTACCATAATCATACATGTATTTTTGCCGGATGCCAGGCCGGGCCGGGCAGAGCGAAAGTAGCGTGAGAACTGGTGTAAATAGGGAGAAGGGTCTAGCTGCAGGGTTGAAGCCTCACGTGTGAGCAAGGAAACGTGCGCATGCGCGCGAATGTAGCCAAATCCCCCAAGCAAGCCACGCGAGAGCGAAGCCTGTGGCTTGAAAAAAGAAGTGGGATGTGCCTGTGACGTGATTGAATTGCATGATATTGGAATTAAATGTACAGATTGCTCCCAATATTAAAAATACACCACAAATAAAACTGGAGAGAAATCCCTCTATTTATGTATTTTTCATGAACAAATCAATGGTAAAATAATAATGTGATCCTTCCAAATAAAGAAGCATGGCTACATGGAAATTAAAGCAGAGACCATGAAATGCATTGAGAGTCCAAACCTCGTATTTATTTGTGTCCAAAACAAACAGACAAAAACAGTTTACATTTATACATAACCATCTAAGAGTCTATATATTACAGTAACAATCTAGTACTACATTTATTGCTGTAACAATCTAATGTGATAGGCTACATTACTGTAATAAGTCTAAAGGCTATATTAGGCTACTATAACAGATGCATTTCAATTTTACATGAAGGATTTAGAGGCAGATTGAACATAGTCACTTCATATTTGTGTTTTCTGAATGATATAGCCTATACATTGAGTAATGTTGTGGATAATGTTAGTTGTTTTTAATATTATTAAAAGTCTAGCTTCAATGGGATACAATCTGCTATTTTAGCTAGATAGCTTGCTAATTGTGTTACGCAAACCTAGCACTAACGTTCTCTAAATAATGTTATTTAGCCGCCCTTGCTGTTTTCATCGGACCAGCGATAATGTCCGAAAAGGGTAGTGAGACTTTGGACATCATAAATGAAAAATGAGACATAGCTGTATAGCAGACGTCAACTCTAGAGGCAGGAGACTATGTAGATAATCTGAAAGAAATTTCCCAAACACAAAGCGGAGCGACCGAACCGGAACCTGGTTTAGATGCTCTATAGAACGACAACACGGAAGAGGCCGATCCTGCTCAAGTTCAAGAAGTCTGCTCTGAAATGTTTTTCCAACAGGTGACAAATAAAAAACGGAACAGTAAATCATGAGGGTCATTGGGAAATAGTCTACGAATCTGTCTCTAAATCCTTCATGTAAGATTTAAATGCATCTAGTGTTATAGTAGCCTAATATATAGACTTACTACATTACAGTAATGTATCAGATTGTTACAGCAATACTAATAGTACAAGATTATTGTTACTGTAATATATAGGCTCTTAGATGGTTATGTATAGATGTAAATGGTTTTGGTCAGTTTGTTTTGGACACAAATAAATATGAGGTTCGGACTCTCAATGCATTTCATATTCTCTGCTTTAATTTCCATGTAGCCATGCTTCACTATTTGGAAGAATCACATTATTAGTTTACCATTAGTATACCATTGATTTGTTAATGAAAAATACATAGAGGGATTTCTCTCTTCAGTTTTATTTGTTGTGTATCTTTAATATTGGGAGCAATAGGTACATTTAATTCCAATATCATGCAATTCAATCACGTCACAGGCACATGCGGACTTCCTTTATCAAGCAACAAGCTTCGCTCACGCAACAGGCTTCGCTCACGCATGGCTTGCCTCCGGGATTTGGCTACATTCACGTGTGCGCACGTTTCCTTGCTCACGGCAAAGCCCCACAGAATACGGTGTGGAGCGGATTTCTCGTGCGATGACACTGCCTACATTCATTTCCAATGAGAGGCGATTCCTCCTGTCTGGAAGGTATGTTGGGATTACTTGCGATGCGAGGCATCCAGACGAGACTGGGAACGTGGTGCAATAACCAATCGGATTAAAGATTGTGGGAGGTGAGAGCGATGGCATGCGATGTCACCGCTTTCTGTTGGGCTTTACCGTTACGCATTTTGTTTACATTCAACCTGTGCAAAAACCATGACATAATTCAAATTAAAATGCAAAAGGCCACTTTGCGTTTTCATTTTCAAGTTAATGTAGCCTTTACCTGACTATTTGAAAATGTTAATTCAAATCCATTTCACATAAAATTTCTCGCCCTCTACGACACAACCCTGCCATAGGCAAATTTAAATTAAAATAAAAAACCACATTTATATAAACAAATAAAAACCACAATGATCCATGACAAAAAACTTCTAATGCAAATGTGGATTTTCATTTGAATTTAAATTATGGCAGGGTTGTGTCGTAGAGGGCGAGAAATTAAATGTGAAATTGATTTGCATTAAAATTTTTAAATTGTCAGATAAAGTGCGTACATTAACTTGCAAAAGAAAACACAGTGGCCTTTTGCATTTTCATTTGAATTATGTCATGGGCTTTTGCGCACATCGCGGATATGCTTCCATACATAACAATATCCGCCGTGCCTTGTCAAATCTTCCCCACTGGCAGCATACAGGCATCTGGGCTTAGCTAGGCTTACCTAGTTTTGCTTTTTAACAGTAGATTTTAAAAGTTTGACGGCTGGTCACCTGACAAGAAGCATCTCTTGGTTCTGTGCAGTTACATTCTAAAGCTCACTAAAAAACACGATCCGCAGTGTCATAAATTCAACTCGAAGCTAACTGCTAAATCAATCATACTGACTAGACAGAATGCAAAGTGGTCTCGTGTTTTCAAGCAGACCCTTGCTCTCGTCGACTTGTAAATGTATTAATTGTTTTCCTTTTTCAACACTTTTCAGATCAAGCCAAAGCTACTCAACACAATTACATAAACGGTTTGTATCTCCGAGCCCATTTCTTAGCTCACTTCTTTTGTATCATTACCAATTCCATTATTGTCTGGGGTTGGCCCTCTTAAAACTCCCCACTTTTAACAACCCAGTCAAGTTTATTACCTCTGGGCTTCGACTCACAGCTGAGCCCCTGGTCTGAGATTTCTACAGCAGAGAGGGTGTCACACTCTCTCTCTCTCCACCCCATGTCACCCAATCAAAAATGCCTAGCTCCAGGGGTGTTGGAGGACCCATTTGGGTTCTTCCGGCCATCTCTCTTCCCCCTAAGTCCCCTCAGCGTCTCCGTGTTGCCCTCCCAGACCTCCTCCTGGGCGCTGCCCGTGTGCGTCCGGTAGCCCCCTTATCTTCTGCCGCGTCGGCACCCCCCTCCTTATCTTCCCCCTGCTCTCCCTTTGCATGCTCCTCCTCTTCCTCCGCCTCCTTCGGCTCCGCCTCCTGCGGGACACGGGAAGGGCTTGCAGAGCTGGTGTTCTGGCAGGCCGGCACAGAGGGGAGCTCCTCTTCCTCCTGACCTGTGGCCTGCCTGCTGCTGCTTGAGTCCAGGGCTCTGCTGGAGTTCTTGGGGTGCTCTGCCTCGTCCCAATGTACTCCAGCCGGATTTGGGCTTCCAGGGCTCTGGGAGCGCGTGCTGGCGCTTCCCCTCCCTGCCGCGCTGGCAGGTTCTCCCTGGGTTTGGTGGCCGTCCCGTTTGCAGTCCCCCGTGCCTGGCCCTCCTTCCGTCCCCCCGACAGTGTCTGCCGTCTCCTTTTGATTCTGTAAGGCCCTGTACTTCTGTTACAAGAGAAATCAGAGATAAGCATGAGCTCTGCCAACCCACTTAGAAAATGGAGCTTGTAGAAAAACAAGAAAAAAGACAGACTTCACAAGACAAACACTGGAATAACACATTTAGAACTCATAGTTCAAAGATAATGGCTTCTCTCCAAATTCTTTCATTTGCAAAATGAAGAGTCTCATTAGAGCACTAAAGGTAAGTGTAATGTTGATGTGGGAGTTGTGCTTAGAGACCACATGGCAAATCACTTCTGAAACAATTTTCTCATGAGAATATTTTAATAATTTCAGAACTTTGGTTCAATTTTGGTCTCTTTCCAACCACGTATTATTACATGTCTTGTGATAACTTTGCAAATCTAATTCTTATTATTCCAAGGAGGTTCGCCAAATAAAAAAAATTGCCAGGATACAAAGCAGGGCTCTGGAACCTGTTTCAGTGCAAGGTCAGATTGCAAACATGCGCACTCAGACACATACTCTGGGCTGTCAGTGCCCCCTACCTGTAGGCTCTGGAAGTGTACGCGGGACTTGCAATGAGCAAGACGGGCCGGGGACCCAGCAGGGTAAAAGTGGTGGCAAAGCCTGCACAGGAACCCTGCCACTGGAACCATAAAACTGGGGCCTGAGAACCCAACAGAGCCAGGGACACAAAGAGAGATGGCTGTGAGAAACTACAGGACCTTGCATGTGCAGTCAGACTGTGAGGTAATCAGCTTTTTTTGTGAAAAAAAAAATCATCCATCACTTCTTGTATATGCATTGTAATTATGTGATTTATATCCCTCAAACCATGAACAAACCAATATATTAAAAGTATTTGAATCAATTACAAATCTAAAAATATTTCTTGGTTTTCTCCCTGGTGTGCCATATATTTTTATGCATGACACCATGGTTTATATCTCACATATATGGCTGCTACTGTCATGGTACTGTGCCAGTCCTGCATATATCCCGTCACCCCCTCTGGCTGTGTAATTTACACCTCTGCATACAGACTTCTTTTAGCAGCTCTATTTTAGACCTACACTGGCTGTAGCCCAGTAAGAAGCCAGCATTGTCAGTTGTCATTTTCGCATGAGCACATGGCTCAAGGATTAATGTGGCCTTCAGCTGCTCTCTTTCATTATATATTCTCAAAGGCTGTCTGTGACAATGAGAAACTGAGAGTAAAATATGGTAGAGAAATGCTGCCCTCCTATGGTGGACTCACCGTACTGCGTGTCTGGGTCATACTCTTCATCATCCTGCATGTCCTCAAGTGTAACCTCCTTCTGAGCGTGCCACCCTCCCTACCGGAACAGCCAGATGAGAAAATGCAAACGCACACATAACCCAACACATGCTCACAGTGTGCGTGCGCACACACATCACGTGTTTGGAGGACCAGAAATGCCAAAATGAATTTATAAATAAATATTGCAATAAATTGATAAAGGTTAGGGGTGTGTAGCTTTCCTACTCTGATGATACGATATGCATCTAGATACATGGTCTAATGCTGTGTAAGTCGCTCTGGATAAGAGCGTCTGCTAAATGCCTGTAATGTAATGTAATGTCTAAGATACAATACAGAAAAGATACAGCGAAACATGTAACAATTCGATACGCTTTAATTCAGCATTGCTTCGATACGATTAAGCTCAAATTCGAGGAGATAGTTCTGTGATTCGGTGCGATTTAAAAAAAATTTGACTAAGTGACTAGGTCACTTTTTTTTTTTTAAAGGAGCTAGAACCTCTTGCCCAAAAGGGAAGTCACCTGCCATACACAATGAAATAAATAAATAAAAATTGGATTTTGACATGTCTCTGAATTGGTACTTTTCCTGAATGTCATTAGAGCCACATAATGGGTTCTAATAGCATTATTTGTTGCCTGTAATTAGTCTTTTTAATATTGAGTATTAAAATGAAAGTAGGGATGTGCGCGGATATTCGGTTACACGGTTAAACGGGGCTGCCCCCACTAACCGTTTTGTAAAAAAAATTCGGTTACACTATTAAAAATATATATATATATATTAATTGAGACTTTTTGTTTTGTTATACAAATTTCAAATTTGTACCAACATTACTGTCATGTCTTAATAAAAGTTTGCATTTAACAAGCTAAATACGTGCAAATGAATTATTAACATGGATTATTTCAATTGCGTGCATGTTCATTTCTGACGCGCTTGTCAGCTCTGAGTTTAGATGCAGGCTGCCTGCTGCTGACTCATTGCTGACGCTGTTTTTATATTTCGTTTCCTACATTTATTTCATAGGCTACAGTTTGTTAAAATAATTGCTGTGTGTGTGCAATGTGCATAATACAACGAATGTATAGTCCAGAGAAAAAAAGAACTGTCGCCTCTTTGAAGTCTTTGAAGGTGTTGTAAAAAAAAGAACTTGAAAAATAAACGTTGTTTAACGTGATGTTGTCTGAAGTTAGTTTATGTGATAGGCTGTGATAACAAACGCTGTAATTTGTGGCTATGATGGCCTTCTGGCGGCCTGCTCAATATGCCGACAGCATAGTGCTGAATGCTGAACGCATGCACATGAGAGAGAGCGAGAGAGAGAGAGGAGAGAGAGAGGAACAATTAAGCAGAGCCGACAGACGTTTAAAAGTCCAAACAAAAATATTTACTGACAAGAAGTGATTCTAATCAACTCCATAATTCAAATTAGATTTTTTCTAAACGAAAAAATGTGGGCAAGATCAGTTTTACTAAACAACAGGTCGAAAACTTTATAGAAATAAAAACACAAATCAGACAGACTTCTCCTAAAAGCAACCTACTAAATGCGGGTAAATTTTAAATAATAAATGAATTATAAATAATTGTAAATATAGATCGAAATGTGCTCAGTTTGGGCTATTTCTCGGTGTTCATTTTCATAATTTAATTAATTAATTAATTTTCGACTATTCGAATAAACGGTTTCGAAAATGTCGTGTACACGTCAGTGCAATTAACCGCTGGGAACATCCCTAAATGAAAGTGCAATGATATAATAATATTTAATAATATTCTTGTCTGTAAAACGTGGTTTTTCATAGACCAATCAACAGAAATATAATGCACAGTAATTGTGATAAATGACTCGGTTGAACAAGACGTCCAGCCATCCGTAGTTAAAGCCCCAGGGAACACATTTTCGTGATTGCCTTCAGGGATCACTTGTAGATGTAGTAGTGTAATAGAAAAACAACAGACCCAACTGTCATGACATGCACGCTGCTTGTTCTGATTGACTCATTCATTGAAAGGGGCGTGTTAAAAATACTAGCAGTCTGGAGTTTAATTAGAGAATACATTAATTCTGTGAAAAAACAGGTGTCATTAATTGTCCTTTATTAAGGAAGAAGGGAAGCAAATGTTTCACACATTGGGTGCGTTTACATGCACTCAATATTCAGATAACTGGGAGTAATCCGAATATGGCAATAATACGATAAATGCGTTTACATGCACTTAAGTAATGCGATAATGGGAAAAATCCAGGTTTACATGATTCTGTCAATATTCAGATTTCTTTCCCTGAACGCGATGTGCAACTCAAACGTAAATTAGAAACACATATTAGCCTAACGTTATATATTATAACTTACATATTTTAACATTACGTGATTATACTTCCTGCTGGGTTGCTAGAAACAGCACGCGGGTTGGTATGCGTAACCGTAAATTAGTAAACACATTAACTATAGCCTAACGTTAGTTACATAAGAAAGAACAGTAGCCTATAACGTATAAGAAAGTAACGTTAAACATGGTAACGTTAGACAGGAATGCTCTTATGGGTTTCGTCGTCATATGGCAGATGTTATGGTTGCGGGTGGCAACTAACACTGTCTTTCAAGCGTTCTGTGTTATGAGCAGAAGACGACGAAGAGCTTTAACGTTACAACAAGCGCTGATTATTGGACCCAGAATAGGCCTTCCTCCAGCACTGTTAAGGACCCGGTCGTGCTGGATGCGCGTTAGGAGCAAGGACTGGCGGGAGAGAGTGGTGCTAAATTAATTCACCGATTCAGACCGTAGACTTGTGGACACCAAACTGGTTCGCTATCAGCCTGTACTCCCCGCAGCTACCGAGTTTGTACAGCGCTATTGCGACTCGCATTTGAAGAGGTACAGCTGGACGCACGGTCACTTCGTCAGGGCTCATTATGTTCTGTACCAAACCACAAAGTTTCATAAATGATCTCCTAGCCATCCTGAAGTTGCCTCTCCATTCTGAATCGGTGAATTAATTTACCATATGACGACGAAACCCATAAGAGCATTATTGAGTGCATGTAAATGTGCTCATTATTTCCGCGTTTCTAACTTTTTTCCCATCTATGAGATGAAGTATATTCCTCTTTATTATTTCGGATAACATTAGGAGGGTTTCCTCCTCGCTCCAGAAATGACTTCTCCGGTTGGTTGACATCTCTCTCTGACCTCTCTCAACTGTTTTGACGTTAGCGTTACGTTACTAACAATATCCGGAGTGGCTGTTGCTGTCAAACACGCACATGCGCAGATTTTAAAAAACGACCGAGATCGGAAAGCTTTTCGGAATATTGCGTTTACATGACAATTTGAATAATCCGATGACAGCCATATTCCGAATATGATCGGAATATTGAGTGCATGTAAACGCACCCAATGTTATAAAATATATTTCCTTCTGAATTGCTTAGTAAAATGGGCCGTTCCAAACATTGTTCAGACGAACAACGTAATTTGATTAAAAAGTTGATTGGAGAGGGGAAAACGTATAAAGAAGTGCTGCAAATTATAGGATGCTCAGCTAAAAAGATCTCAAATGCTTTAAAATGGCAACAAAAACCCGAAACACGCGGAAGAAAATGAGCAACTACTGTTAAAACGGATCAAAGAATAGTTAGAATGGCAAAGATTCAGCCAATCATCACCTCCAGAAAGATCAAAGATGATGTTTAAAATTAGCTGTAAGTGCTGTTAGTCAGAAGACGTTTGATCGAAGCTAAGCTATCAGCAAGAAGTCCCCATAAAGCACCATTGTTGAAAAAACAGCATGTGCAGAATCGGTTAAAATTTGCCAAGGAACACATCGATTGGCCCAAAGAGAAATGGCATAACATTCTGTGGATTGATGAAAGTAAAATTGTTCTTTTCGGGTCTAGTGGTCGTCGACAGTACGTCAGACGACCCCCGGGTACTGAATTCAAGCCACAGTACACTGTGAAGACAGCGAAGCATAGTGGCGCAAAAATCATGGTATGGGGACACTACGTTGTTGGGCCTATTTATCGTATACCAGGGATCATGGATCAGCTTGAATACATCAACATACTTGGAGATTATGTTGCCGTATGCCGAAGAGGAAATGCCCCTGAAATGGGTGTTTCAACAAGACAACGACCCCAAACACACGAGTAAGCGAGCAACATCTTGGTTCCAGACAAAAAGGATTGAGGTAATGGGGTGGCCAGCTCAATCCCCCGACCTCAACCCCATTGAAAACTTGTGGGGTGACATTAAAAATGCAGTTTCTGAAGCAAAACCCAAAAATTCACAGAAACTGTGGAATGTAGTTCATTCATCCTGGGCTGAAATACCTGTTTCTTGGTGCCAGAAGTTAGTTGACTCGATGCAATGCAGATGCGCAGCAGTTATCAAAAACAATGGTTATGCAACCAAATATTAGTTCAGTAATTTAAAGTGAAGTTAAATCTTGAAAAATGTCTTCAGTTTATATAGTAAGTGTTTGAGTTTGAAGACAAAAATGTTGACACTGCTATTTCTTTTAACAGATTAATATTCCTTTTCTTTGCTTCCTGTAAAAGAATAACGCAGACTTGATAAAATTTGTTAATGCTTTGATTTGGAATTTAATGTGTAATGTTTCCACTACATTTGAAATATGGAACTAAAAGCTATTAAAAATATTTGCACTTTATTCACTTTTTTTAACACACTGCTATTTATTTGAACACCACTGTATAATTAGGGATGGAGCCGTTCGATATGGGCCACATGTAGTGGTGGGAATCGAGAACCGGTTCCCGTTAAAAACCGGTTCCTTCGTCTTCGAGCTTATCAATTCTTTTATCGATTCCAGCATGTATTCCCGACAGCTACGCATAGCAACAACAAAAAAAAGCGCGCTGTCGTTTTTTATTCAGTCAACGCATGCTGGCAGGCAGAGTCTAAAAATATGAAATGTAAACATCATTTTTTCAAAACTAATTTAAGTTACGATCATTTAAAAATCAATAGAAAACGTGTTCGCGTAAGCTCTCCATTTTGTTATCCATCTTCGGAAAAGATCAATTATTCAACAGATTTGCGGAGTGTGTGGACTTCCCTCGGGAGCCTATAAGGCTATAACCAACCATAAAACTACAGTGTTTTGATTGGCGGTTGACTAATCTGACGATTGCCTGCTTGGTCATGCACAGATGTATCCTAGATTTGGAAAGCGAATAACTAACCTAAATTAGCTAAATGATAATCTTCAATCTTTGTCATCTTCAGCTAAAAAGAGGAGCCAGCTTGCCTCCTAAAAAATGGTCAGGTAACGTTAAAGATCTAATCTTTCTTCCATGTAAATGTATAGGCTAAATGGGGGGAGAATGGTGACAGTTGAAACTGTTCTGATAATACAGAAACCAACGCAAACGTTACGGTGCAGCTTTATGAAACACGACTAGGAGCGTAACTAACTAGTAAAGTAAGTAAAGTTTGCGATTTCGTTACAGAATGAAACTCCTAAATATCCCAATCACAGAGCAGCGGTTAAACAACAATATTTTAGCCATCTTTTTTTGACATAACGTTAAACTGATAATTTGTCCTCTCTTTTCCGGTGTCTTATTTTCTTTCATGTCTGATATTTTTAAGCACTCGTATTGATCAAGCCAATTACATTTATAATTTACAGAATTATACAATTCTGACTGTTTTATTGGATGCTCTGCCACTTGTGCAGGCATAAATATAGCAGATAAATATTTTCCATGATATGACTAAGAAATATGAATGAAAAACAAATGCTTTATACTTTATAGATATTATGCCATTGATTCCATTTTAGATGACCACCTGATAGTAATAGTAGGTCCTTTAATAGCCTGGGAGCAAATAATATTTAAGGAATCGATAAAGAATCGGATCGATTAGCAGAATCGATAATGGCATCGGTATCAATAAAATCTAACGATTCCCATCCCTAGCCATATGTGACTCAATCGGCAGTCCCTGAAATTACGGAGACTCAACCTTTATCTTTAACGTGCTCACTATAATCAAACAGTATGCCTTGTTTATATAGGCCTATGTCAATCTTGTGAGAGCAAAAAAAAAAAAGAAGAAACTAAACGTTAAATGAAAAATCTCAACATCTTGCATGCAAACGATACTATCCCTTTAATGCTGCTTAACAAAAATGTTTTAACACGGCTTGTTGTGAATTCATTTTCTTGAATTTCAGGTGTTCTAGAACTTTGTTGTTACTGCTAGCATAGAACTGCATCTTGTTGGACTGTTCATTTTACTTTTTTCCACTTAAGAGTGGTTTTCTCAATAAATCATTAGACTATAATCCTTAAGTCTTCTCCTTGAATTTTATAAAGCATAATAATAGTAATGACAATATTACCATACGTAATCATTTATGTATCCAAGTTCATATAATAAAATAAAAAACTAACAAAATAAAGTACAATATGAAATCACTACAGGCAGAAAGGGCTGTTATTGTGGAAATCGTTTCCATTCAAATCTATAATGGAATGGTTTGATGTTTTTATAAAACTGCCTTTTCATTCTGAGTTGATTATATATTGTACCTCAGATTTTTTCCAAAATTATTGTTAAGTGTCCCCCAGTTAGGTGGTGGGTGGTTCAAATATGTGAACAAAAACAACCTTTAACAAAACAATAGATAAATATGCATAAAGTACAGAATATAGTTCTTATAAAAAGTTTTGGAAAAAAATCACATTAAAAAATTAAAATAATTTCCTATATGTAACACCTTCCGGTAGAAGCCACGCCCACTTCTATCCAAATACAGATACAGATGTTGATGGTCGAACAGATACAGATAGTGGCATCGCTGCACACCCCTACTAGGTAGTTAGCTAGAGTGAGTGAATGTGTTTGTTTTCGGACAACCGCGAAGGAGCCCAAAAATGTTCTCCTGATTGTGCCCCCCCCCACTTCTCAAACTAAAGTTTCGCCCTTGCACACACTCACGCACGCGCACACATACACACACACTCGCACTTTAACTTTGAAACTCAAGTTGGTTTTCATGGAAGAGCCCAGAATGCTCACCTGGTCCTGGGAGCTAGCCTCAGGCCCTTCTTCCCCTTCCTCCTCCTCCTCTTCTTCCTCGCTGAACTCCTCCTCAAAGTCCTCTGCATCCATGGTCATGGCCTCTACAGGGACCAGCCCCTCCAGGGCCTCTACACCGCCTTCTGCCTGCAGCTGTGACATCAACACACCAGTTAGAAACCCCATAATGCCCTGCTGTCACTCGCTAAGCAGGTAGACCCTATCCCCTTACACTTATACGCACAACGCACTGCTGTCACTCGCTAAGCAGGCAGAGACCTTGGCTGTGTCCCAATCAGCACTCTTCCACACTATTGAGTAACCTTGGTGAGTAGAGAAAGTTGTTGAGTAGGCGAAAATTCTAATTGCAGTATACTTGAAACACCTGGATGACACACTTACTTCTGGGGTTTCGCTGAGTACATTCGTGAGCACATGTACATGAACATGAACATTTTGGTTGCATAAATATGACGTGAAGCTTCGTTTAAAAAAAAAAAAAAATTAGGCACCACTTCGCTGACGTTTTCCTTCAGATGCAACAAAAAAAACACGACATGGCAGCGCAAGGGTGGGGTACAGGGTTGCCAGATCTTGCAAGACTTTCCAGCCAAATGGTGACTCAAAACTAGCCCAAAATATATTTTTAACCGAAACCAACGTATTTTAAATATAAATCATCATATTTTAACTTTTTAAAATAAGTGTGTGCTTTGCGACTTTTGACTGCACTTTGAAAGTATCCCAATTTAGCTGTAAAACCGTGGACAGGGCAACACTGGTGGGACGTCTTATGACCTGCTTACGACATTTCCAAAGTGCGGTTGGAAAATAGCATGGCGGATATTTTTCGCAGACTGCTAAACAGTGCACATTAAACAGCACACTTCTGCCAGGACAGTACGCAAGAGAAAGGGCGCAGTAGATAGGGCTCTGATTCGAACACAGCCCATATCCCCTTACGCATTTACCCACAATGCACTACAGTCGCTCGCTAAGCAGGCAGAGACCGGGGCTGTGTCCCAATATTCTTACACTCAATACACTCCTTTCCTCCACTCCCCCACTACTATCATCTCCTACCCGGATGTGTGCAAAACTGCCTCAACGTTTCGAGTACAAGTAGTTGCATATACAGTATACAATGTACCTGATCTTGCGGTTTGTGTCGAGACATTACTTAATATGTAACCATTAATATGTAATTAGCAACACTTGATTAAAACACAAAGATCAGTTTCCGGGGCATGGAGGAGGTGGTGGTAGGAAAGGAGGGTGCATTTTTCGAGTATTGGGACGCACCCCATATCACTCTGAATCAAAACCCTATCTACTGTGTACTGTTTAGTGACATGCAGTATGCAAAAAATATCCTCCATACTATTATCAGCAAAAACAGGGAAATAAGTATATCATCCAGGGATATTAAGAACACTGTTTTCAGAATTGACGCATAGCTTTTTAAAAAAGTATCCTCAACTAGCATACACAATAGTAGGCAAATGCGCTGATTCGGACACAGCCCATGTCCCCTTAAGCTTTTACCCATAATGCCTTGCGGTCACTTGCTAAGCAGGAAGAGACCATCGCTGTGTCAGAACCATACTAGTAGGTAGGCTTGTTGAGTATACTTGGCGAAAATTACTATGTAAAATAAGCGTGTGCTTTGCAGCAGGTCGTAAGACGTCCCACCAGTGTTGCCATGTCCGCAGGTTTACAGCTAACTTTCAAAATGCAATCATGGGTAAAAATTAAAAGTCGCAAAGCACACACATTTTAAAAAGTTAAAATATGATTTCTATTTACGTTGGTTTCGGTTAAAAAATATATTTTGGGCTAGTTTTGAGTCACCATTTGGCTGGAAAGTCTTGCAAGATCTGGCAACCCTGTGCCCACCCTTGCCATGTCATGTGTTGTTTTTGTTGTATTTGAATTTTTTATTATTATTTTTAAACAAAGCTTCATGTCATATTTATGTGACCAAAATGTTTGTGTACTTCTTGAACTGTGCTCCCGAATGTACTCCGCAAAACCCTGGAAGAAAGTGTATCATACGGGGGTTTAAAGCATACTATATTTAGAAAAAATATTGCCTACTGAACAACTTTTTGGTCTTCTCTACTCAACAACCCTACCTAATAGTATGGAAGGGTGCTGATTCAGACGCAGCCCATGTCCCCTTAAGCTTTTAACAGTAAAACCCATAAAACATGGGCAGGCTCCACAGCTTGGGAAGCAACAACTGCGCCCCGCCCAACAAACATTACAACATTACATGGTGGGGGGTGTGCGGGGGGCGTCCTACCTCCTCGGTCCTCTGCTTGTGCTCGGGAGAATCCATGTGCGCCACAAACTGGCGGGAAGATCTGAAGCTCAGCTTACAGACGGTACAGGTCGGGCAGGAGGAACGGCTCAAAAGCTAGACGCGGAGCCGGGAGGCAGGGGGGAGAGGACACACATGGGGGACAGGGACCAGTCAGTGCCTTACTGTGGAAAGTCTCCTCTCACTAACTTGGCTCCCTCAGGCTGGCAGCAGGCCCCTACCTTGTGCTCCTTGGTCCGCCGGTGGTCCATGACATTACTGGTGAAGTGAGTTTGGCAGGTAGCACACCAGCGCTGCAGTCCTGGCCTCTTCTCCCTGCAACGTCCCGTACGGCTGCGTGAATACTTTACCCTCGTCCCATCCTGACCATTAAATTCAGCTACCCGCTCGCCGGCAGGCTCTACCGCAAACTATCAATCTTTAAGGGTGAACTGTTCCTTTAACCCAGGGGTGCACAACAAGAGAGATCATTACTGGATTTTGTGCAATAATTAAATAATTATTTAATTAGCACGATCATATCTTGATTTGTATAAGCACCAGCTACAGCCGCAGACTGTAAGTGTACCCTAAAAACTTTACTGTGCTCAAGTACAGGAGTGAACTAGCGTAGCTTATAGAGCGGTCAGAAAACTAAAACTAAGGTAATTGGTTGGAACAAAAAACAGGACCAGAGCTATGCATCCCTGCACCCTTATTCACATTCCACTTGTGCGATTGGTCAGAAAATGAACAAAACCATAAACCAGGGCTGCCCAGCCCTGTTCCTGGAGATCTACCTTCCTGTAGGTTTTCATTTCAACCCTAATTTGGCACACCTGATTTTAGCAGCTCAACTAGATCTCTAGCTGTTGAATGAGGTCCACTTTGTTAGGGTTGGAGTGAAAACCTACAGGACGGTAGATCTCCAAGAATAGGGTTGGGCAGCCCTGCCATAAACTGAAACCCCAGCTTTGGGGCAACTGTGTGGTAAAGTCTGCAGCAGGTCACCCGTTAAGGACCATGAGGGAAAACCCCAGCAGAGCCCAAAACCCAGCGAAGGCCCCCGCAGGCCCTTACCCATCCCTGCGGACACCCTGCAGTGACTCCTGCACGCGGGGCAGTAAGGTCACCAGGCAGGCGTTACTCATGTGCTGGATTTCCATCATACGTTGCTGGTGCGCCAGGCCGTTCATATGGCTCTGAAAGTTCTGCGGGAAGAGAGCAAGACTTATGCACAAGCAATCGCACAAAAATCACACAATCACACACAAATGTATGCAATCGAACACAATCACATATGCGCACAACGTCAGTACCCTTTTACCTACGACAGCGTTTAAGGGAGTGTGTGTTTTTTTTATAACAACAATCAACTAATTTTACTTGAATACAAGTTAATTAATATATTTAATCTCCTGATTACAGAGCCGAGTATCTGGTTAGGCTGTTAGTACCATAGATTTTAAGCTACTCCACTCCTCCTCTCTTTCCATCCTCTCTACCTCTTAACTACAGGAGGTTCCAGTTGGTAACAGGAAGTTCTATGGTGCTATATTGGAGCGCAGAATATCCATTGCCACACACAAAGCCAGTAGTTTTTATTTTTTATTTATTTACCTGTGACAGTGTTTCCGTGTCTTCTTAATCAACTTATTTTACTTGATTAAAAGTTGTGCCATTTAATCTTCTGATTAAAGAAACCCCAGAAAAGCAGGAACACATAAACATCTTCCTTCTGAATCAGAACTTGAAGGGTTGTTTTTCCTGACTCATTTTTCTATTGAACTCTATGGAAAAATAAGTCAGGAGAAACCACCCTTAAAGTGATCCATCCATATCTACTGCATATATGGCAGCAGAGTGATGGTTTGAGGCTCGATTGATACCTTAGACCCATGATGACTTACAGCCATTTAGCCAACCATGTGTTCCATACTATTCCCATGTAATTTAGAACTTAATCTAGTCCCCACCCCCCAATTCCCATAGAGATCCATTCAAATGCAGAGAGGTTATAGTATCGCTTGTGAGAGTACCTGATAAGATATCAATAGTCTTTTGATGTTGTTGGGTCACAGACATCAGGAAGTCATGACATGTAAAGGATATTCAACCAAATATTAAATATGATGACTATTTAAGTTTGTTAATTTGTCCAAGTACTTTTGGTGCCCTAAAATGAGGGGGGGGACTATGTGTAAAAATGTCTAACTGTCCTAACACATTTGGAGTGCACTGTATCTATCTCTCAGATGAACTGAGGTACAAAATGTTTTTCTTCTTCAAATTAACTGAACCAGCACAAAATAGACGCCAAATCAACCCTGCCTGGTGTTTGTACATCATTGACACAGAAGGAAGCTGTGTTGATCAGTGTTGGGCACATTACTCAAAAAAAGTATTATAATACTTGTTACCGTTTGAAATAGTAACTCGATACAATACTCGATACTTTACAGACAAGGTAACTCGATACACTACTTTTGAGTTACCGCCCAAAGGTTCTGGGATTGAGCCCTCATAATATAGCATAAGAATAGGCAACTAACGGACCTACATTTCTACAATGAAATAACAGCAACATAACAGCATTTAATAGCCTAGATAATGCATAGAAATAGCCGTAGTAAACGCATAATATAAGAAATAATTGAAAACGCGCACAGGGATATGCGCGTGGCAAAGCGAACCATGATTGAATGAATGAGGCTATCAGATAATTTGAAACGATTTAATTAAGTCACCGAATAGGACTTGATTTTGCAGTTGCAAAATATATTTAGTTCATGTTGAACACAGTGGCATAGCCAGGAATACATTTTGGGTGGGCCCAAGCAAAAGCGGGTGGGATTTTTATTTATTTTTTTATTTCTCAAATACGCACTCGAAGAGTAATCAAACTGTAATGCAATGGTTTGCATGGGAACACCCCTACAATAACGTTGTCTCCATAGACAATAATCAAACACTAAAATCACTTCTCTAGCTTTTCAATATAACAAAATCTATCGACTAATATAAACCAGAACACATGTGATCTGGCTCCTAATATGACTAGACAAAGGTGCGAGACGCTCAAAAGTTGTAAGGCGTTCACAACACGTATTATTTATTTATTCTTGAGCGCATGCCTCTTTCTCAATTGCTCCCTGCCAGCGCTTTTCTGCCAGATCCAGAAGCAATCAGTTTGCAGTGAGGATGGGATGCATGGAATATTTTTGGTGTGACGACAAAATGGAGTAGACTCCATTTCTAGATATTGATTATGGCAATACTTTATCCTGTGTGATTCGGCATTAACATTACAGACGTCCTGTTACTGTTGTCACGATACCAAAATTATGACTTTGATACGATACCTGCCTAAGTATGTCGATACCGATACTGAAACGATACCACGGCAAAAACCTAGAACATCAGGAAAAGTAATGGAATAATATAGTAGATGACAGCACATGGAACTTAAAATTGGAAGTTTTTATTAATAAAAAAAAAAACCCTGAAAATATTTTGACACTGTTTAAACTTAAATAATCAAAATAAATAAATAAAAATATTTTCTGTCACAGCTGAGCTATAAAGCTGAACATGTTTTAACAATAAATTTAATTATTCTGTTACAACTGCTGAGCTATATAGCTATGTTTAAAAAATAAATATTGGTTCACAATAGAAAGATTTTTGTCACAGAACGTGGACATGTGAAAACCAGAACATGGAGAAGAGATTAATAAATTACACTCATCAATACTTTATTTCAGTTTTCAGTTTATGGTAGCCTATGTAGATTGTAAACTACTTTTGAGATAGCCTGTTCTCATTGTTATTTTTAAATCTAATTTGACTAAATAGAAAATAATAGAAATAATTATTGACAAAAATGTATGATTACCATCAGAGTATGTCTAGAAAATAATTGCCTCTTAATAAACTTATTAATGTTTAAGGGTCAGTAAGCACTTGACTATTTCAATCTATGCCAAACAAATATATTGCAGTATTCAGTATTAATTTCCACCTAAATGAAGACTAATAAAACTGGAAATTGATCATTTAAAAGTAGTGTTGTTGATATGCATGCTTGTGAACGCACATGCCTGATTTGCGCATTTTAGCAGCTCGCAAGTTAACATTACCAGTGTGAAAGTTGCGTTTGCATATTGAGATGTGCTAAACGAAACGGTTAGCATTGCCCTTAATTACCTCGTCAAACTCCGATGGTGAAAAAAAGTTTGCTCGTCACAAAATAAATCTCACTCGTTTGACTTATATTTGAGGGCATGTAGTTATGTTATATATCACATTCGCTAACTGTCGTTCTTTGAATTATTTGAACAGGTCGGCAAGTCTGTCGGCGAGATACTTTGCCAAGTTTGACGTGTTGGCTCCCTTGGTCTGCGTGGGTTTAAAACATCTTTTACAGATGGGATTTGTGGTGTCTGTGGGCTTGCCCTGACTCTCAGCTATGTAAGTAAAATAATGCCATATTTCGCTTCGTGCGTCTGTTTTGTCAACAAGCCGTGGACGGACGGCAAGAGCACCTGTACTTGCAGCTATGCTTCTTGTTCTGTCACCTTGAAAGCCGCGGCGTGCGTGTGAGAAAAAATTACGGTTGGCACGCCCACTACGCATGCAGGGAGTGGAAGCAAAGCGCTGCACACAAACACACACACTGCCTGTGGTTGCGCATCCATGCCACTCATAGGAAATACAGCTCTTATTAAAACACTGTTATTCTTAAAGTATCGATACTAATACAATGGAGTATTGTACCGTTTTAAAAGGCTGGGTATTGCGATACCTTTATGTTTATACGTTCTTATGTTTTGAACAAGCATGTCTAAAATACTTCCATTTAAATCCTATTCTCTAATGAACCCGAACTCTGTATGCACCTCCGGAAAGTGTCTGCAGACTTTACAGTATGCTACAATGCATCTCTAAGCGCTTTAATGTAGGGTAACCTAGTTTAGCCTACTTCCCCGGGAACATTTTGCTCGCATGCTCCATTTCATTGGTTTCACAAAGTTCGGCCCAGGTCTGATCCAAGCTGCTTGACACAATTTCACAATTTTCAAAAAAAAGAAAAAAAAAAGTGATTGATAGGCTATTTAGTATTTAGCCATGTTAGCTAATCCAACTAGCTAGCAGCTGTCTTTACTTGCAATATCAGCTGCTGCCATTTTTCATGTGGACTATAAACATTAGCGGATGTAGGGGCGGGGATTTCTTTAAGTTAGCGGCGCCAACAACAGGGAATAAAGTAGATACTATATTTATTCTGATCAAATACATTTATTTGAATCAGCGGCAACAAATTAAACCAGAGTAACAAGCAATTTCCAAGATTAGTAACGGTAACAACGATGCTGAAATTGGACCAGTGACGCGATACACTACTCGTTACCGCAAAAAAGTGTAGGAGATACAGTAACACGATACTTTGTATCTTGTGTCAAGCAGCTGTTGTATTGTGTCAAGCAGCTTTGTATACTTTGTATCGCGTTACTTCCAACACTGCTGCTGATACATTTGAAGCCCCACCTGGTTCCCTCCACATTAGGCCTCACCTGCTGGTTATGACAGGTAATGCTGCAGATGTAGCAGTAGAACTTGTTGGGGGCCTCTCCCCCCACGTCCTTTCTCGCCTCCTCGCTCCTTGCAAGTGTCGCCGTGGCCTCCCCAGTCCCTCCCATGTCTTCCGGCTGGGGGCCCAAATCCGGGGTCTCGTCGCTCGGTTGGGCGATGACGTTCGGTGACTCCTCTGATGCCAGGACCTGCTCAGGAGTGGAGAGGAGATGCTGAAGGCATTCTCCTTAAGAACAGAACACTGAGCCAGACTCAAACTACTCCAGCACCATCCCATCATTCCCTGCTCACCTCAGCTGCTCTGCTCTCCTCTACAAACTCTATGGCCTCTGGTCCAACTGTGCTTCCTCCTTCCTGAAGAGGCACACAGTCTACCCAACAGAAAACAGGACAGATCAAAATTACAAACTCATGTTTCCTGTTTGAGCTACTCTCAAATTTTGGGTAATTTATATTACATTTCAACCCACTTCGGTAATTAAAGGACATAGTACACTATTTTGACACAAACGGTAGCAAAAAATATTTTTAACATTTTTTTGCATATCACATATTTAAGAATTGACTATATGAAAATTCCATTCTTATATACATATAAAATCATTACAGTTTTTGGAATCGTGGGCTGGAAACCATTTCCTTAAATTTTGGATGTGATACTTTACCAGAGACATGCTGAATTTTCAGTGGGGGGTAATGCTACTCACCCCCGGGCTGTGTGTTGTCAACAGTGCTTTTGTAATCTGCATTCAGGATGCTCTCCATCTGGGGGGGCAGGGCAATGGGCTCGTCCGTCCTGTTGGGGGGTTGAAAACTGAACTAATCAAAACAATACCAGAGAACTTCTGATCTTCTCTACCACCTACTAACACCACAAGTGTCTAATCTATTCACTGGCTGTTCATAAATAAAACGAAATAGAAATGAGCTTAGATAGGCCAAACTAAGGCAGACCCCTTTGTTTATGAACGTAAACCCTTGGGATTATTTGGAATAATGACAATACAGTGGAATCACCTTCAGACTTGATCTACCATTGGTTGTGTTGCCGGGGATTAGTTTAACAATCTAATCTCCACAGTACAAATACTAATACACACGTAAATACTGGACAACTTTTATGTCAACAAAGAAGAATGCAAGCCTATGGTCTCATACTATGGATTCATAACAAAGTTTGTGCACCTGTCTGAATGATCTACAAGCTGTGTGGTGGTTTTCCTGTTGTATTTCTGATGAGTTTCATACTGAAGCTACAAACTCACTAACCTGTTCGTTATCACCAGTGATCAATGGTTATCAAAAGCAGAGTATTTTATACAAAATAATGGCATTTATTTATAGCTTTTCAAAAGCTGTCCCCAATGAAGTAATTAAATCTGGACTGACTCAGTAAAGCTTTCACTTTGCAAAGCCAGACCCTTATTTTAAATAATTTTATGTGACCCTAAGTGGAAATTCAATAAATGGATGACTCCACCATCTGTATGTGTAAAACAAACAAAACTACTACTACTTCATTAGCCAAAAACTATGTGTGGCCCTGTGATGAATGGTCTGAGGATTACCCTTCAGTTCTCTGTCTCTTCAGGGCAGGCTCCTCCTGTTGCTGCACAGCAGGAGAGTCAGTGTGTCCTTCAGGTACTGCTGCTCCCTCCTCTGGGGACAAAGGAAAAAACACATCACAATGAAACAGTGACATTACAAAGTAAGAGTGACATCACAAAGGAACAATAAAAAGACAAACAAGCAGTGACATTCCAAAGAGACAGTAACATCACAAAGGAATGGTGAAAACACAACTGAACTGTGACATCACACTGATGGGGAAAAAAAGCAAGCCAAGCAATGGGTTCCAGTTAAAATATTCACCGTTTCACAACAAAGCTAGGACATCACTAGCTTTGTTGTGAAACGATACTCTCGAACAGTCCCCAAAGATGGGACAGGGGTTTGACATCAGATGAGTCTGTGACGGTCGATGGTGGGGTACCTCTGATGGTGGCCCTGTCACTGGTATCCACCTCGATGCCACTGCCACCTGGTCGACCGTCGACCGGCGGTAGCGCTCGATGTTCACTCTCGCGGCTCCTCTCTGGTGGCCGAGCCGCAAAGTCCTGCTGGGATTGGACAAAGTGTGTCAGATGTCCAAGTGCCGTAGTCCTACTTTTCAAAATATCACAGTGCAGTCTAATCAATGTATGAGGAACCAAAAGGCAAACATAATGTGTAATGGAGGCAGTAATTTGGAAGCTCATGCCCATGTTGGTAACAGAAATGTCCCTCTGGAAGTGGCAAAGAGTAGACGCTCTGGGCCTCACATTGTTATAGTAGCGTGCATGGCGATGGTAGTGTCGCGGAGGGAAACCCATGTGTGGCGTCTTGATGGCCACGCCCATAGGAACTGGACCCAGAATGGAGGAGCGTGCCCCAGCTGGGAAGAATGGGGGGAACGGCTGGGCCCCCATTGCAAATCCTCTCATGTTACCTGGATGAAAGGGGACGGGGACGTATAAGACGATGCATGAAAAAGATGTGATAGAGAGAAAAGGGAAGACAGGATAGAGGTGTGAGTTTTTGGAAATTAGGCAAAAATACCCACTGTAGCCATCATTTCCAAAAACATTCGCTAGTTTTTTTGTAAACTTAAAAAAAGTGAGTAAAAATATGTATTTTGTCCGCAGTACCGCCATTATTAACTGACCTATATTTTAATCTTAAAGCTTATCTTTAAACTGCTAACTGCAAAACCTGCTCTTTTATTCTAGATTTGTCATTTGCCATTTAATATATGCAGTGCACACACATTCTGTTTTTCATACATTACAAAACGTGTACATTCTCCACTGTGACACCTCCAAAGCCACCTGAAAGGACAAGTCAAGCATGTATTCAAACACACCTTGCATCTGTTGCATGAGTAGTGCCCCCTGCAGCATGGGGTTGGGAGCAATGATGGTGGCCTGGGTAGCGGAGCAGAGGTTGACCAAGCGGGAGGGTGCTGGGGCAGGGACAGCCATGGGTCTATACGTGTACCACGGGAGAGAGAAAGATTGCACATGAATAAGAACTTTAAATTAAACATTTCACGGTTTATTAAAATTTTCATTGCAAGAAATTCTTTACAAGTTAAAGGGTAACAAAGCACTAACACCATTTATTTTAGATGAGAACTGATACATTTGGTTATTTCTAAGTGTTACTGATTGATCCTGGTCCAAATCTCGACATTTTACTGCAGTCAGCGCAAAACAGCATAAACCCAAAGAATCTGGCTCAAAAGTGTCTCTAGTGGTAAAACGTTAGGTACTGCACATCCAGTCTGTCATTGGCCAGAAACTTCATCCAGCTGACGTATGACTCCCGGTGATGAAATTGAAACCTGTACAGCTACGCCCTGAAGTTTTGGAGCGAGGGCGGGCCATGGCCCAGCTATAAAAGCAAATCTCAGCGGTTGATCTCACCATTTTCTACATAGTTCGGTGGTTGATCTGCGTGGATGGAGAGGAGATAGATGAGCGAGAGAGCAAGTGAGCGATATATATAGCTAGCTTACAGTTTAGCTTTTTTGAATATTCTAGTAAGTTATAGTAACCTATTTTTGGTATATATATTTTTTATAGTTAGCTTGATAGTCCCTTGTTTTTTGATAGTTCGTTTTTCATCCTAGCAAGTAGCTAGCTAGTTTATTTTAAAAAATATATATATATACCTTATTAGAAATAAATATATAAAGCATAGTTGAGCCAGGAGTTATATTATATGAATGTTACACATTTACCTTTGCAATGTCCCTACAACAGACATTCTTTCTTGGAGAGTTCAGTGTCGTGACCACATGTGTACCCGTTCCGATGAAATGGAAACCAATATTGTTGATATCTTGCAGGTAACGTTAGTGTGATTGCCTACACCCTGTGTAAAATGAGTAGCCTACACGGCATGGGTAACTATTCATACAGCGTGTGATTTGTTGCTTGCTGGCCGCATCATTATAAGCCCAAACGCCGCCTACCACTCCAAAACATTGCCCATCCTCTCATTCTCCACCATAGGCCTATTTCACAAGATGGTGATCTAGACCGGAAGGGAAGAATAGATACTTCCAGTGATCGGGAAGACTATAGCTCCCCATTAGAAACCATGGGGACGAGCTATACATTTTTTCCCAGTCTCTAATATCGCTCCCAAAAGTAACAATATTGGATGTTGTCTGCATTTTTGACGAATTGCATGGTGATGTGAGGCTGTCGAAGCTCGACAAGGGCTACAAGTTCTTTTTTTGAGCAATTTCTTTTTAATTATGAAGGTAGCTAGGTAGGCAGGCAGGCAGAGGACATGCTAGTAGGCCTATGTAACCTAGACTAGCTAACGTAGCTAACAACACAATAGTGACATTTCACAGTGCTTCTAATTGTGTTTTTGCAACAATACATTAACGTTATAGAGATAGTACGGAATTTTAACTTGAGCCATTTTTGTTGACCCATCTATGATGTCGATTGATAGAGAATATTTTCGTGTCAGTCAGATATATCATATTGAACCTGGAGCTTGTGCTACTGAGCCGAAAGTTACGTTAACTATCTAAAAATGCTAATTTCTAGATTTTAGAGCCATTATTTCATAATTGTGCCCCACTTCGGGATCTTTCAGTCTCCCTTATGATATTATGGCATTGTATAGACCAAACTTTGACATATATGTGATACAAAGTCTATATTATATACTAACCACCGCGTTTATATCAAATTTTAATCGTATAATTAACGGAGTTTGAGAAACATAACTCCACCCAGAATCCCTAGCGTACATCGCCGGCTCCTGCTTTTGCTAGCTAACGCATTAGCTACCAGCCGCTGTGCTAGCAAAAATGGCTATCACTTTGTCTTATTATGGAAGTGAAACTAAAAGCGAGGGCGAGAATCACTATCAGTCTGGCCATGTTGAAAGTGTCAGCTTTATGGCTTTCACTTCAGCAGTGGTGGTGAGAAAGTGAGTAGCCCGGATGTTGTAGTCGTTTTTTTTTATTTATTTTTTTAAACGTGTTTGTTGTTTATTTGTTGGACATCATTTCAAATGACCAATTTTATAAATTATTTTAAAATGTGACAACCCCTCTTGGGTGTTTTGAACATGTAGCTGCCTGAATATAGAAAAAAAAAACATTTTCAATCCATTGATTTTTTCCGAAAAGTGGCCCCAGACCTTCGTCACCAAAGTGGGTGGGACTACAGATGACCTTATCACTCCCAGATTTTGGCATTTTTCACATCTCAAAAAAGGGTGGGGTCTAGCTAAACCAGCGTGCTTTGTAACCTTTAAAGGGTAACTCCACGGGTTTCAGAGCGACCACGCCTACATTTGCGGTTCAAAAAATGCCAGAATTGGTGGAGGGGAGATACTCATGTGTTAGTGTATGCTCATTCACAGCCATGTGTTTTGTTGGAGAATGTAGGCTACATATAGACCTAGTTATAAACTTAGCTCTCATCTTAATTTGGATAATTTTTATTAAAGACTGCTAAGATAGCCATGAATTAATATACAATGAAACTCGTAGTAACTTCGCTAAATTGAGTCATATTAGCCACATTAAAACCTCAAGAAACATCTAATTTCAGTCAAAACCGCATAAACATGAACAATGACCAGTCATAACCGTTTAACTGTTTACTAAGTGTCATTTTTAGATCAGTCCTGCTACTTGTTTTTCCCATGGCCTCACAAAGTGGGAGAATAGCCGAGAGGGAGAAAAAAAAATTTGAATAAATTAATTATAGGTTTAGGTTTATCTATTTAAGAAAGGGACAATGCACATTCATAAATGTAAATGTGCCAGATTTAGCCATTGGGGCTCATTTTCATCTGTAGTCCCTGCAGGTTAATGGAGAAACGTTTGAGAGAGAGAAAAAAAATACGCCCGTTTGCCTTCGAAAAGTTGCAAAAACCGTATATCATATGGGCAAACTGTATGGGTTGACACCTAAACAAAAAACGTATTTACAGTGTAAAGGCCATTACACACCAAGAACAACACAAATAAACGACACAAAATTGTGAATAATTCTGAGGCGAATTTGACGCCTATAATATATGCACATCACACGCGATGCAATTTTGGAATGAATTAAATAGGTTCTTTAAAAAAAATCGCTCCACAAAGAAATTGAGTCAACATGACGTGACTATGACCTGGTCCTGCTGTTGCTCAGTAAAAACCTGCCTGGCCACTCCTCACCTCCCTCTTTTCTTCTAGCCTATGTGTCTCTCAAATACCACAACTGCTTTACCTCCTCAACTATAATACACAAGCATAGCAACTACACTTTACCTAAACACATGAAACACACAACGCCTGCTGATAAGAAAGAACAAACTAATTGTGCAGAGAATGATAACTTGAATTGACAACTGAGGGGCTGATAAGAATATGGGATACACTAATGTTTTTGTAAGCGCTTTTCGTACACTTTTCCTGTGTCGCAAATTTGGGGTGTTCTTAAATGAATTTGTTTTAATTTATAATTTCAGTGAAATACGAATAGCCTACTATAATTAGGACACCATGGATAAGAGAAACAAATGCGCTGTAGTTGGCTATTACCATAGCAAAAGTCACACAAAGCCAGTTGTTCATACTGAAGCGCTGGCTATCACTGATAGTAGGCAGACTGTTTTCTTCGTTATTCTATAGGCTATCAGTGATGGGGAAATCTACACAGGCGTCGGAATGCGTTTTTATTTTTTGTTGTTGAAAACTTTACACTTTTCGCCATGCACACAGACAACTGTGGGACAGCTAACGCTTCTCCCCTTTTCACTCCTCCCACGGTCGCTGTCCCTGGCCAGCCCGTCTCCACCTGTTATAGCCTACAGATCAGACGTAGGCTACCGGGGCTATCCCTGGCCTGGGCATATATCCACGTAACAATATCTCATCTTAATTGATAAACTTAATTTGTCACTGAGGGGGAAGCTTGTTTAGCCACAACACGATAAAAACAATTAGAGTAATGTTACAATAGCCTAGACTGAAGTACTTTACCTTACGTCTGATAAATTAGCTAGCAGTTAGCTTTCGTCCTAGTTCTCACCAAGGCAAACAATCCAGCCGGTGACAGCCTGCAAATCTAAAAATAAAATAGGCTAGGCTTACGTATCGTGTGTTTGTGTGTTACGCCTGGTACCCACCATACGCGCAAGCGCAAGCGCAAGCGCACGCACACACGCACTGGTGCGCTTCACTTCCGCTCCCATGTTAACGAATTGCCGTGGTTCTCACCGGCCGCGCGCGCACGGCTGGCGGGCGGACGGCTCGCGGACGTGGATCGGATTTTTCCGCTCGGGGCGGAATTTTCTGGGCGTCCGCATGCGCAATCTCATAGAAATACATTGTATATGCACAATATCTGCATCATATGACCACATATTAATGTTTTTCAACCTACTAATAGTTTTACTATTGTTATTAATTATTTTAATACATATTATCTTTTAATATAGGCTCTAATGAAAAAGGGAACAGAGACAATCACCATTGTGGGATGAATGAAGTTATATCAAGTCATACATTTTACATATAACCAGTTATTCCCGTTTTTATAATGCTTTTTCTTTATTATAGGATACATATTTGTTCAATTAATTAAGACTATGCTTACTTCCCGAAAGGGAAATAAACGTTATTCTATTCTATATTCTATTCTGTTTTTATTGTACTTCTTCTTCGAGTCCTTTGCAATCTTAGATGTCATTCTGCCAGTGTCTGGCGCAGGACACAGCTGATGGAGTCGGTTCAGCCAGATCCTGGGGGCTGCACTGGGGGGCGTCGTCACATTCCAGCAGGTGGGACATTGTCTGTACTGCTCCACAGCCACACGTGTCCTCTGTGTGGTAGTTCCATGTCTTCAACAGTGCTTTGCACCTCCCCTGCTCCACCCGCAGTCTGTTGAGGGTCTTCCAGGTCGGCCATGGGAGGTCGTGTCCGCTGGCGAGGCATTCAGTTGGTGTTATGCCTCTCTCCATCCATTCTTGGGCTCGGGTGTTTAGTTGGTACCATTCAACCCTCCAGATGTTGGTCCGTGCCGTTTCTTTGGTGGACTGGAGAGGGGGGACTGTGTGCAGGAAACTGGCTCTGGATTTCAGTCTGGATGGGGGTGCTGTGTGTCCGTACAGGGGGTGCCTCATGTCAGACTCCTGTGCTCTCCGCTCATCTTGGGCGACGATGGAACGTCTGGTGTGAGGGGGGGCAATGCCGGCTAGTGCATAGAGGCACGGGACTGGCGTTGTCTTTATGCAGCCCGTGATGATGCGGCAGGTGTCGTTGAGGGCCGTGTCTACCAGTTTGGTGTGGTGGGAGCGGCTCCAGCTTGAGCAGGCATACTCAGCTGTGGAGAAGCACAGGGCTAGGGCCGTTGCACGGATGGTTGGTGGATCGGCGCCCCACTTTGAGTTGACCAGTTTGCGCAGGATGTTATTGCGGGTGTTGACCTTGGCTTTGGTGTTCTGAAGGTGGGTTTTGAAGGAGAGTGTCCTGTCGAGTGTAACTCCAAGGTACACAGGATGGGGATGGTTCAAGAGTTTGTGGCCATCCCATAAGATGTTCAGTTCTTTTCCTGCGTCTCGGTTTTTCAGATGGAAACTGCATAGCTGGGTTTTTGATGGGTTGGGTTTCAAGTGGTTGTTATTGTAGTAGGTGGACATCTCTTGGAGGGCACTTTCCAGGACGGGTTCGATTTTATGGAAGCACTCTTGTTGGGTGGTGATGCAGAGGTCATCAGCATAGATGAAGCGGCGGCATTGTGGGGGGAGTGGTTGGTCGTTGGTGTAGATGTTGAAGAGGAGAGGGGCCAGTACACTGCCTTGTGGTAGGCCGTTCTTTTGGGCTTTCCATTTGCTCTTCTTGTCGTTTAGTTGAACGAAGAAGCGCCGGTTGTTGAGGAGACTTTTTATGACTTGGCAGAGGTTGAGGTCGCCAGTCATGTCCAAAAGTTTCCTGATCATGGCGCGGTGCTGGACAGTGTCATAGGCAGCGGTGAGGTCTATGAAAGCTGCTCCAGTGATGAGTTTGCACTCAAAACCATCCTCAATGTGTTGGGTGAGGTTCAGTAGCTGTCCAGCACAGGAGCGGCCAGGACGGAAACCGGCTTGATCTTTAGTGAGCTTGGAGTCGATAAGTGGTGTTAGGCGTTGGAGTAATAGCCTCTCATAGAGCTTGTAGATTATGCAGAGGAGGGAAATCGGTCTGTAGCTCTTTGGTGATAATGGGTCCTTTCCGGGTTTGGGGATAGCGACAATCTTGGCTTTTCTCCATACGGGTGGGATGGCTTTCTTTGCCATGCATGAGTTCAGCATTTCTAGGAGCCAGGTCTTTGCTTTAGGTCCCAGGTGCTGTATCATTTCCGCCAATACATCATCGATTCCTGCTGCTTTCCCGGGTTTCAGCAAGCACAGTGCTGCTTCAAGTTCTTCTGGGTCGAAGGGCTTGGTAAGGGCACTTGCTGGTTGTGGGTGGTCTGGTACCGCTGTCCGGCGGTATTCTCCTGTGGGTCTGCGGCGAGTTTGACTGCGCCCATTCAGCACCAGCTGTGCTGCAACCGAGTTTGCTGTGACTGTTGTGAGTGTAGGTGGTGTAGTATGGTCTGCACCAAGGCGGCGAATCGTGGCCCACGCCTTCCTGCTGTTGTTGGTCATGTTGGTGTTTTCTATCAGCTCCTTCCAGACTTGCCTGCGATCTTCCCCAACGTTGTTTAGTAGGATCTCTCCGAGTTCCATGGTGGTGGAGGAGAAAGGGTCCTCATGGTATGCCGTATGGTAGGCTTGGAGTAGGTCACTAGATATTTCTGACAACCCGGGGATGTACTCGGTCTGGCATCCTCTTGGGATATGTCGTCTAGCTGACCTTTTCAGCAGGTCTGTAAGCGTGGTATAGCTGTTGGGGTGTGGTGGGATGCTGGGGATTGAGTCTTCGATCTCCTGTTGGTACGACAGCCAGTCGGCTTTCCGCAGGTTGAACCTTCTACGGAAGGGGACGGTTGTTGCTTGGAGGACGGATCGGATGGTTATGGTGATAGGTCGGTGTTGTGAGTGGGGGATGGGGTTTTTATTGTACTGATATCACTGTATCGATTTAAGGTAATACAGAATAGCTGCTAATTCTGATATAATTAAATGTTTAGAACATGTTGATTACTGCCCCAAATAAATAAAAGTGAACTTTATAAAGGAGGCATTGTCTTGTTTGCTACATTTAGCTTTGCATTGCTAAATTTAGCTTTTAAGCAGTAAGACATATGTAATAGCAGTATTTACTTAACCATTATTTAGCGAAGCTCACAAATCCGTAATGTAGATTGTTTGTTTGTACAGCGCATCTCTGTCGTTCACGGAATGCGCTCTGAAAAAGCAATAAAAGCGTCTGTGCTCTTGCGCGTCTGGTGGGTTCACGCCCCATCCCCACCAGACGCGCAAGCGCACGCACACGCGCACTGGTGCGCTTCACTTCTGCTCCCATGTTAACGAATTGCCGTGGTCCTCACCGGCCGCGCGCGCACGGCTGGCGGGCGGACGGCTCACGGACGTGGAGCGGATTTTTCCGCTCGGGGCGGAATTTTCTGGCCGTCCGCAAGCGCAATCTCATAGAAATACATTGTATATGCACAATATCTGCATCATATGACCACATATTAATGTTTTTCAACCTACTAATAGTTTTACTATTGTTATTCATTATTGTAATACATATTATATTTTAATATAGGCTCTAATGAAAAAGGGGACAGAGACAATCACCATTGTGGGATGAATGAAGTTATATGAAATTATAAATTTAGCATGTAACCAGTTATTCCCGTTTTTGTAATGCTTTTTCTTTATTATAGGATACATATTTGTTCAATTAATTAAGACTATGCTTACTTCCTGAAAGGGAAATAAACGTTATTCTATATTCTATTCTGTTTTTATTGTACTGATATCACTGGATCAATTTAAGGTACGACAGAATAGCTGCTAATTCTGATATAATTAAATGTTTAGAACGTGTTGATTACTGTCCCAAATAAATAAAAGCGAACTTTATAAAGGAGGCATTGTCTTGTTTGCTACATTTAGCTTTACATTGCTAAATTTAGCTTTTAAGCAGTAAGACATATGTAATATCAGTATTTACTTAACCATTATTTTGCGAAGCTCACAAATCCGGAATGTAGATTGTTTGTTTGTACATCGTGTCTCTGTCGTTCACGGAATGCGCTCCGAAAAAGCGTCTGTGCTCTTGCGCGTCTGGTGGGGAACGTTCTGCTCAAATCTGCACGCGCAATAAGCGTCTGTGCGCTTGCGCGTCTGGTGGGGATGGGGCGTCAGTTCTGCTCAAATCTGCACGCGCAATAAGCGTCTGTGCACTTGCGCGTCTGGTGGGTAACGCCCCATCCCCACCAGACGCGCAAGCGCACAGACGCTTATTGCGCGTGCAGATTTGAGCAGAACGTTCCCCACCAGACGCGCAAGAGCACAGACGCTTTTTGCTTTTTCGGAGCGCATTCCGTGAAAGACAGAGACGCGATGTACAAACAAACAATCTACATTCCGGATTTGTGAGCTTCGCTAAATAATGGTTAAGTAAATACTGCTATTACATATGTCTTACTGCTTAAAAGCTAAATTTAGCAATGTAAAGCTAAATGTAGCAAACAAGACAATGCCTCCTTTATAAAGTTCGCTTTTATTTATTTGGGACAGTAATCAACACGTTCTAAACATTTAATTATATCAGAATTAGCAGCTATTCTGTAGTACCTTAAATCGATAGTGATATCAGTACAATAAAAACAGAATAGAATATAGAATAGAATAACGTTTATTTCCCTTTCGGGAAGTAAGCATAGTCTTAATTAATTGAACAAATATGTATCCTATAATAAAGAAAAAGCATTATAAAAACGGTAATAACTGGTTATATGTAAAATGTATGACTTGATATAACTTCATTCATCCCACAATGGTCATTGTCTCTGTTCCCTTTTTTATTAGAGCCTATATTAAAATATAATATGTATTACAATAATGAATAACAATAGTAAAACTATTAGTAGGTTGAAAAACATTAATATGTGGTCATATGATGCAGATATTGTGCATATACAATGTATTTCTATGAGATTGCGCATGCGAACGCCCAGAAAATTCCGCCCCGAGCGGAAAAATCCGCTCCACGTCCGCGAGCCGTCCGCCCGCCAGCCGTGCGCGCGCGGCCGGTGAGGACCACGGCAATTCGTTAACATGGGAGCGGAAGTGAAGCGCACCAGTGCGCGTGTGCGTGCGCTTGTGCTTGCGCGTCTGGTGGGGATGGGGCGTAACGGGCGTTAATTGCCGCTGGCTTGTTATCTTGCTTTCATATGAAGTGTGAACTAGCTGGAGCTCATCATCCATACGAAAATGTCTAAAATAAAAAATATAGTAGGCGACTGACTACAGCATATAGTAGCCTAAGATTCAATTAACGTTAGCTGTAGTTTTTTCATAGATACTGTAGTGATGCTACTATTATCATATGCACAAATAGCCTCGAGGCGGCTAGCCTAATGGAGGCCTGTCACCTACGTCACAATTTGGCCAGACACGCCCACTTTCATTCACTTGATTGATGTAATGATTCTGTTGGATGTCTTTGTTTGTTTGTGTGTTGTGGGTCCAACTGTCTATGTCTTTTTTGTTGTTGCTGGGGCTACAACTGAAGTTCCCTGCCGGGAAATAAAAGTTATTATATTCTATTCTAATAATACCAACATAAACAAATATTATAAGGAGTATCGCGGGGGTATACGTACGAAGTAAGATTAATTATAGTAAACCCCGGAACCCTCCCAAATCTGGAACATGCATGGGCTGAAGGAGAAAGAGCTGTTCTGGGTTTTATTGAGTTATCCAGCTAGTACTAACTCAGTAATCCTGCTTTGTAGTATACCACCTTGGTAAGTAAAGTGCTTGTGCAGTTAATATGGGAGCAAAGCGATACGTTACATGTTAGGTAGGCTACAGTAGCCTACTTCAGCAATAAAACATTTTAGCTCGATGGATAGAATATAATAACTTTTTTTCCCGATAGGGAACTTCAGTTGTAGACACCATAAAAGGCAAATCAGTTCAACACATAAAGTACATTTACCGTTACTTTCATTATTACTTTCAATATCATTCATTATTCATTATTGCTTAATATCGTAACGTTACATTTTATTTTCGCCCTCTTCTGGATTCTCATATTGCTCGCACCCTGCCTGGCCAGCACAGGTAGCTAATGTTTACAGTTTATCCAATCTATTTGTGAGACATCCTACAACGTAGCACCCCTAGCAATGTAATAATAGTTCAAATGAACACTGTTTTGATGTTCACAATATGCTTGACGTATCGCATTAGGTTAACATTAATGTTTCGCAGGCGTAGCAGTCGTTCACACAAATTATATAGCTACTAACGTTAGCTAAACCAAGCGATTAATTCACTTTTAACTTTCTAACATTAAGATAATGCACATAGGTGTACATTAGGCCAGCTAGTTATGTATATATTAACTGGCTAACTTTATAATTTGTTCATAAAGCGTAATTTACCATTAATGATCCGAGCCTATGCTGTCTAAACCCTGCTCACTCCTCACTGCTTTCAACCACCAGTCTCTTCTTTCGGTCGTAAAATTGAGTTCGTTCACCCTGCCTGGTGGTTTAGCTACTATGGTGAGTCCTCAAATTATCATGTAAAAGGACATTTTCGCCTTTTCCCAGTTTTATTCGCACATCAGTACGCAGTGCAGAAGTTCGTCATTGTAGGACAGCAATCATAGTAGCGTTAGCATGAAACTCGTTTCATGGAGTAGCGAACACTACGAGTTCAGTGGTAACGTTAAGCGTCTCTGTTAGGGTTGGACCTCCAACATGGCGGCGCGTCCCTGTAACCATTGGTAACGACAGTTCTAGTTCTATGTGACAGGCCTCCATTGTTATTATAGCGGGTGAAAACTAGGGATGTTAATGGTTAACCGACTAACCGTTAACCGACAATAGGAATTTTAACCGATCAATCTTATCGGTTAAACAGTTAATTTTAAACAAATTGAAGCATAATGTTGGCGATTTGAATTTACATGCATATCAACTGGGGTGTGGGGGAAAACAATTCTTAAATCCAACACAAGAGGGTGCCACCATAACGTGATATCAGCTAGGTTAGGCTAGGTTCCGTTAACTTGCAGATGCCTACGTTTCGTTTCCTTAGCCTTCACATGGCTATGTTACTTAGGCAACGTTAACTCTCAGAGAGTAAGAGAACAAAATGAAGCAAGCAAAAAAATAAATAAATAAGGAGTTGGGTTTAATCAAAAACCTAAACATGCGCAATCAATTTCCCCTAAAACAAAGTGCAGACACATTTAAAAAAAACAGTTTTCACCCACTACCCATGCTATAACGTTAGCCTAGTGATAAAAAGTTTTTAAAAAGAAGACAATAGCTAAATTTGGGACACCACAGAGCAGGAGGTGTAACTACGACCGATAGCAGAATCTACGTATGCTGCACGAGTGGAGATTTTAAAGCCATGTGCTTGCGTTTGACCCATTTGTTTGAGGGAAAATGATAATTATACGCTATAGGGGAAATCACTCGGTTAATTCGTTTTGTAAAGTTAATTATTCATCACTGTTTAGAGGCTACGATTTCAGCTCCCTTCTTGAGATCTTTGAAGAAGTGGTGTAGCGCTGCTGTAGCCTTTATCTAGCCCACAATAACGTTACTCTTATCTACAGCTCTAGCCACATTTCTTCCCCTCATATCAACTGATATAACAAAGTCTGCCGGTGGAACACGCTTTCAAAGCCATAGACTTACCAGAACGGAATGGCTAGCTAAGGTTAGCTGAATTAAGAAACTTTGCTGGACTTGTGTTTCAACGTTATTTGACAATGGGTGAGTGAAAATGTTTTGTTTTTTTTGTTTTTTGTTTACCGGCTCGCCGTAGCCAATTATATGCTGCCTGTGTTGTTCGATTGCCAGTGTTGGGGAAGCTACTAAATCACTATGCTTGCGGGACTATGACAGCAAAAACGGCCTCTCTTCAGACTAATATTATCTTTTTTCTCCCTGTTAGGCCTAAACCTATTTTAGTTTATCGGTTAACCGATAATGACCGATTAATGAGGGTCGACTATCGGTTAGAAAAAATAGCCCAAATTTGCATCCCTCGTGAAAACACTATACGAGACGAGGCTACGATACTGAACTATAGCAATAGGCGAGACTAAGTAAAGTTGTGTGTATTGCAATCATTGCGATATTGCAAAAAACAACAACAACACCATCCTCATAGCCTATTTGCTCGGCTGCTTTTCCACAAACTGTCCTTCAAATCGCTGTCCTTGTATTTATGTTTTTTTTATTTTTTATCAAAGAGTAGGCTAGCCTACATGCAGTGAAACAAATCAATCAGTTGGTTCGCCATATTGGTTGTTGTGTAGTTTGTGGCAGTGCTGTGACGTCTGTCGAGAGGACTTGTTATGATTGGACAGATAAATAATATCGCAAACGAAAACTGGAAAAAAACTTGATCCGAATAAAATAAATGCCGCCTTTTCGCAAACAAAATTTTGCGTTTGATGTGCATGATTTTATGAACAATACAGTTCGTTTTTATTTTTCGACATGCGATTTATTTGTGCGGCCAGTGTGTAACGGCCTTAAAGGTGTAGGAAACACTAAAACATATTTTTTGAGAT
Organism: Ilyophis sp. 1 JC-2022; assembly: GCA_022702515.1. Lineage (NCBI taxonomy): Eukaryota > Metazoa > Chordata > Actinopteri > Anguilliformes > Synaphobranchidae > Ilyophis > Ilyophis sp. 1 JC-2022. Next base: position 53,043,841 of record CM040394.1, on the reverse strand, counting down.
GTTAACTAATATCTAGAGAACAATAGTATGCATTGTATCTACAATTTTGGGCAAAATGTTTAATTTTTAAAAATGGGCTACGTCATTGAAAATGACGTTGAAGTGTACTTTTGGTACACTTGTACATAATCAGTTTCGCACTTTGTTACCGCCCCAATATAAATACATTCCTGAGAAGGCATGGCCAATGGCTATATCCATTTGACAAGCAATATCGTTGTAGCCTACAGTTAGTCTCTTTCAATGTATTAGCTTTTTTCTCAATTATGCTAGTTATTAACAATTGTATGTTCATTTTTTCAATTCCAATAGTTCCAATTTACAAGCAATGACTGATGGGTCGCAAGTGTGCTTTCTCTGGGTGCAAGAGCATCAGCGGATTAACGTTAACAGTTACATCCTTTCCCAAGCGATCCGGAGTGAGCTGTAGGCTACTCTGACTGGGCATTTTGGGTCTGGCGCCAATGATCAGCACTGCTGGCAAGTTTGTGTGCAACAAGCATTTCCCGTGGGACTGTTACGAGAACTATGCCCAGGTTGAATTGGGGTATGCCAGCCAAAGGAATGCGGTAACGTGACCAAGCCCTACTGATATTTCTGTCCCTCCAAATGCGGTAAGTTAAATTAAGTGCAGCCTACGGCATCACATTGGCTTGCTAACGTGATGGTTGTCTTGTAGCCTCAAAAATATTTACTTGAGTTGTTTTCGTATCGTTAACCATAGTTAACTGGCCGGTGATATTTCACTGCCTTTTGCGTATAAGCTATAACGCGTATAAGCTATAAAACTTGCTAACTAGTTGCGTGTTGACAGTTCACTCACTAGCTACATTTAGTCAGCTAGCACATGTCCGACTTTTGAACGTTAACGTTAGCTAGCTTTACATTTTAAACTTAGAAACTTAGTTGCATTGCTAACAGTGCTGACTAATCAAGGCAACCGACCTTAAAGTGTACAACAAATTAGTATTACGATTAAATTACTAAATTCAATTATTTAACAAAACTGTTTACGTGCTGTTACTTTGTCGTGGTCGTTTGCAGTAATTTGCTTCAGTCATCATTCAGACTTGACCCAAGTAGGCCTTTTCGTCGATCCCCGACCTCGAGTTCAAGCTCTTACCGGCCTCCTTGATGGTGGTGCGGTATATGGTGCGACGGTGGAGGTTGTGGTGGGGGTGGAGGTGGCGGAGGAGGTGGTGGGGGTTGCTGCTGAAAGAGTTGCTGGAGCTGCCGCAGGTGTTGATGGAACTGCTGCTGCTGCTGCTGGTGGTGGTGAGGGTTAAACATCTCGGCGTTCTGTTGTCGTCAGCGGTAGCTAGCAAGTTAGCTAGCAAACGTTAGGTGCCTAGCTAGCCAACTCTCCCCTCTGTCTTGATAAAAAGAGAAGCGTTTGATAATCCACAATTAAAACTCTTTGCTCTTGGGTATCATTAATATCCAATACCCCCAACCAGACTTGACGCTTCAACATCGACGAGCTCGTCCATTTTGTACAGGTCATCAATAAATATTTCGAGATAAAGGGGAAATCCCACCAGTTAGCTGGATAAATTAGCTAACCAACACTAGCGTGGTGCTTTTCGACCCCGAAAACCGATGCCGTTATTATGAAGGACTGAATCCACACCGTTTTGAATTATCACATGTAATAACGTACGTTACTCAAATTATTGACGTGAAAAGCTGTAATCTTCCACACCATAGCAATTCACTTGCATCTGACACACAGACAACTATGTTAGCTTGTAAACTATCTGAATGTAAGTTACCGTACGTTAGCTGATTTGCTATTTTCTTCTTTTGTTCATTTTTTCCATGCGGTTACCCCTTTGCGACTTAGCTAGCTTTATTAGCCAGCTAGCCGTGAGTGCTGCTTGTAACTTTTCAAATACTTAACGTAAAAGCTGTAACGGCACGTGAAAAATTAGCTGTGCCCTCGCTAGAAAAATTCAATAAAGAATTCCAGAAAAAATATTTTGAATGAACCGGTTTCTGAAGCCTGTTGACACTGATTTCATCTGGGCTATTTATTGTTCCTCGGTTGTGCGCCCGTTGTGCATCATTACTGGTTTGCTGCTGTCGAAGGTGTTTTCTTTTTTTATGACTGTCGCTGTTGGAAAAGTATACGCGATGGGTTGCGGAAATATCGCTCCCCTTTGGTTGGGAGGGTGAAATGCAGTACTTTTGCAAAACAAGAAATGGGCATAATTAGCCTACTGTGGTACAGCCACGTAGCTGACCACTTACTGTATGGCAGAATGACTGTGAATGACAAAAACAAAAGGAAACCCATAACCACTAATTGATGATGTAGTCAGCTAGGTGTTATTAAGCATTCGTTTTAGATTTAACATTTAGAGCTTTCCGACGTGCTGTGTTAAGCTGAAAGCGCACATTTGTCTTTGATCCGTTAGATGAACATTAAAAGGTTCTAACTACGGATAGCCTTTGCGTTTATTGTAAACTTCGTCTGTGTAGGTTCAGATAAAACTTTATTATTGTTTTATTAACAATTCAACTTGGAAGCTATACACATCTGAAAATTAGCTACGGGGATATATTACCAATTCAGCACCATGGACAGTTCAACATCACAACCAATGTCTAATAACTAAGTCGGCCTAAACAAGCCTAGGCAAACCTAGCTCAGCCCGGACGCCTGTATGCAGCTAGTGAGGAACATGTGACAAGGCACGGCGGATATTGTTCTGGAGCATGCAGGTTGGCCTGCATACCGGGGCGACAGAGTGCATCTGATTCTCAAAGATGTGTGTGGCATAGTATGTGAGCGGGGGATGAGCACTATTAGAACGTTACCACTCCGCAAGCTCCAGTTCGCTCCGGTCAGCCTAGAATGTCTTGTTTCTGCCAATAGTTCTAAATTCAACAGTGAAAGGTGGAGTTTTGGAAATATTTTACAAAAGCCCCAGACAAAGGTTACAAGTGTAACATAAACTAAGAAACCTTCCTACTACAACCCTGTGCACCGTTGCTGCAATATTGCTCTACAATGGTGTAGCCACGTTCAAACATAATCTCAATAAAATGTTTTCCAAGACACTTTGCTGCAACATTGTTGCAACAATGTTCCTGGTATTTAGCTGTTTTTTGTATTCCCATTTTAGTAGCATTTTATGTGTTTCTACACTCTAAAAAATGATGGGTTAAAAATAACCCAAATTGGGTTATTTTTAACCCAACTGCTGAGTAAATATTGGACAGCACATATTTTGGGTTGTTCCAACTCAGCATGCTGGGTTGTGTTAAATAACCCAGCATATTGGGTTGATATTTTAACCCAAATGCTGGTTTATATTAACTATAAAGCTGGTTTATATTAACCCATGGCTGGGTTATTGTTCTAGCCTATTTAAATGTCCCCAGTGATAGACTACCAACAAAATGTTATGTAAACCAGATAATGAACACAAACACAAGATAATGTTAAATCAAAATATACATTTTATTTAGCAAAGGTATTTCACAAAGACAAATACTTTGTAATTGTTTTCGCGCAATTCTTGACCCAGGATTTTATAGCGCTCACCTCCTGAACAAGTTAATGATAATGCATAACAAGGACATTGAGGCTTAGTTAGCTTGACCCTACCTAAAAATTAAGCATCTAACGTTACGTTACTATACTTATTTATATAAAAAGCAAGCATGTTATCACAAAATGAACTTGTCAAATGAATTTAATGGCAGAATCAAATTAACTGTTTAATGTGATCGAGTTTATAAACGATATTGCCGCGTTCAATCTCTATGTTAACCATGACAAAATTCTGCAAGTCAGGCAGCGGAGCCTCAGGCACACATTATTCGGTCTGTCTGGTTGACTTTTATAACAATTAGTCTACAGTAGGCTATTACTTTCGGTAGGTCATGTCAACTAAGCTTATTGATTATCTACTGAATATTATCATCTCCGAAGCATTCCCTTTATTGCAATTAACATTAGCCCACAGCTAACGTTAGCAGTAGCCAAGTTAGGTGCTAGGCTACTTGGGACTAAGGTTACATATAGGCTATATTCATATAACAAACATTTACACAATAGAGAACCTCGCTATTGTTAACATTATAAATAAAATAACAAAGTTGCGAATAAAACAAAGTGAATCAAGATACAAACTTTTTCAAGGAGCTCCAGCTCCTAGTCCAACGCAAGGTGGAATTGAGGGGGGGGGGGGGGGGGGACTCCCGTTGCAAACAACCGTTGTCTTCGCTGCCCAGCAGCTGAGTTGCGCTAAACCCACAGCTGGGTTGACGACAGCCTAATCCCCACGACATCCTTGTTTTTAGCAGCGATCAGCTAAATCATTGTCGCTTTATAACTTTCACAAAATAAAAAAATGGTGAATTATGAAAATCAATTCGGCTACTATGTTGTGGCAAGTGAGTTTATGAATTTGAAGACACATTGGCAAGCAGGATAAGGGTTATTTCTGGCAACTGCTGAAGCTGACCCAGCCATTACCCAGCCTGTGGTGTTAAACCTGTAACGTCTGGACTCTGAAAAACCCAATAGCAGACCAGGATAAGGCAGAAACGTAGTTTATTTCCAGTCCAATGTCAAAAAGCCAGGTAATCAAGAAATTCCAAAACGATATCCAAAATCAAAGTCAGAAAAACAAGCAAAGGTCAAAACCGGAAATCAAAGGGCTAAGGTACAAAAAGGGCTAGGCTAATCAAAAGTCGGTAAACACAAAACAAAATCGAAACCTCAAAGGCAAAAGTACAAGAAAGGGCTAGGCTAAATCGGAATCAAAAACAAAGGGTGTCTCAGGAATTTCAGCTAATCTCTGGCTTTACAATAACAGGCTCAGGAAAAGTGATCAACGTTCTGACTGGGAAGGAACAGAATAGTGGGTCTTATATACACATAGGAAAGGGAGGAGTAACAAACGACGTGAGGTTAACACATTAGGTAAACAATGATTCAATCACGAGAACATAACGAAAACATGGAAGGGACTCAGAAACATGCATAACAAACCACAGGCTCGAAGAGGAGCGGAGTGTGCTCAGTAATCATGAGGTGAAGTCGTACAAACAGCTGGAGCGAATAACAGAGATAGCTCAGGAACAGTTAGAAATGCGAGTACAAAGAGAAAGCGGAGAAGCTGGTTAAATGTTAGTATCTAACTATAAGACAGTTTAGTTGTTAGTATACATCCATGTTAATTGGTTTAGTAAAGTGCACGTAACTAATAAAGCACCCGAGTGATTGTTAGCGCGAGTTAGTAATATATACAATTATACACGGAAAGGAAATCAGGAAGTAGCAGAAAACGAAACTTCGGAAATACAGCGTTAACCCACGAAAACTCCCGAAGTCACCCGAATAGTGCATGCACGAGACTGGGTAAACAAACACAGATGAGACTCGGACAACCCACGAACAGAGGGGAATGCAATGATGAAATTAAATGAACAATAATAATACAAACAGACAGACATATGTACAGAACATAACAAAACCAAACAACCCAAATACCTTTGAAACAACCCAGAAAAATTACCCAGCAGGTCTAACCCAGCATTTGGTTTGAAGAAACAACCCAGCATTTTTTAGTGTGTATTGAAATCTAACTAACTGTTAAGATACCACAGCATTGTTAGCAATCCTGATTGCCTCCAATTATTTCTCAAATATCCATTTAAACATTCAAGACACCAAAGAGGTCAGCTTTAATGACTCTTGCATTTAGTTCCATATATAAGGTGCTAAAGGCATTTCTACTCAACTCAGTCCTAAAACATGGTATGTCCAAAGATCTAACCCTGAGATCTAGTAGAATAATTTTAGGTTTTAACTGAAAGAAGCTTGGTTAAATAGAGAGGGAGTTGTTACGGCTTTCTTGCTCCGCTGGCCATTAGTAGGCTGGTGGGTGGAGTTGGAGAGCCAATTAATTATGAGACACACCTGTTAAAGCCCCAGGGAACAAATCTTCGTAATTGCCTTCTAATTAGGTTAATTTGGGTCTTGTGGACATACAATATGCATATACTTATATATATATATAAGTATATATATATATATATGCATATATAAATGTCTTTGTGAATTCCAGAGATAAAGGTGTCTTTTGCCCTCGTTTTTGGATTGAAGTTGGGCGGTACTATAGGTGGGATTCGTGATGTCACTAATCCCATACCAATCACAAGACTGAGTCGCTTGTCCCTCCCACCAGCATTTGTCAAAACTAATGCGTCCCTGCATTAATGCCTTATTCAAACATAGCCAGTGTGTTGTTAGATAGCCCTGTGGATTTCAGTAACGTTACACGTATCTTAACGTTAGATAATAATGTCACATATACCTTCTCATCGCTGCGGTCGCCGGTGCTGGGTGCGTTTTTTTTTTTAAGGCAGAGCTGAAGCGGAGCTTTAGTTGACAGGGTAACCAACCAAACAATTCCATGGCATTCAACCATAGACTGTATAAAAATGCATTCAACATGCGAGCTACCTAACGTGAAATAGCTAGCTAACTAGTAGCAATACCCACATCTTTATTGGAAGAAACAAATGTAATAACAAAGTTAAGAAGTGTGGTTTATTATTACATGGAAACTTAGCATGTTGAAACCAACCGTGCCGTCACCATCTGTGAAGCCAGAGAACACGGGTTCTGATTGTGGAATTTATACACTCTCAAATTCAGTGTCGGTAGGTTCGTACATATGGTTGTACAACCCAAATTCTCTCTGCCATTTTGTAGTTTTGTTATGTGTGTTAAAAACAGACATGGGGGCATACATATATAGAATGTCACTATATCCTAATACTGGTGATATTGCAAGCCTGCACATTATTTTTCCAAATAACCATAAACAGGCAATACTTATTCCTAAAAAGGAAGCCAAGTTCAGGTTTAGGTTTTTTTGCCAAAGGTGTTATAAATTATCTGAAAGAAAGATGACAATCCAACCAAATACCTAGATACTTGTATTGTTTGACACACTCAACCACAATAGTATACCCCCAAAACCATGCACCTGCATACATAGACCTCAAAGGGGGCTTGAGCACCTGCTGTTTGGCCTCCTATAGAGAAGTGCCCTTTTTCTGTTTTTTTAAAAATTTAATTAATAAATGTTTTTAAATAAATAAATAAATTCCTGTTTGCGCACAGCCTGCCCTGCCGAACAGATATATTGATTGAATCAAAATATCAGGTCGGAAGACTGGTGCTCCCGGGCAATGCACTCTACCTCTACCCTCCCTCCCTCCTGGTTTCCATCATAGCGGCGAGCACTGTGTGGGCACCGAGCCTTTCTATGGTGAAAGAATGCACGCACACAAAATTGCATGCATATGCATGCATAGGCACTCGACAGTCGTGAGTCAGTCAGTGTGAAGAGTTACTTTGAGGCAGACATCAGCTATGTGGCCAAACAAAGTATAAATATACTGTTTATTTTCGTTTTATATTGATGCGCTTTAGGAATTGCTTGACACTATTTGACACTTCATTTCTTTGCATGTATCATTCATTAACTGTCATGTAGCTGTGTTTGAACCAACCTCAGTCATGGGTTTGTTTTAAATACCATTTCCTACATAGTAAATTATTTGGCGGCCGCCAAAATGATTTCACGGACCGCCAAAGGGAAATCGTGACCGCTAAAATGACAATAATTGAGAAAACGGCAAATAAAATCATATCCAAATGAATTTAATTACATTTTTTGGGTGCAATATATATTGTACTCGTCGCCTTAAAGATGTCAGTACTAGGAGACGAGTAGAAGAAGCATAGAACCATAGACTGTATGGAAATGCGGCTCAGCTATTCTGCGGCAGAGTGCAACCTAAATGTTTGGGGAAACTCGGTAGAAAGACAGCGTGCGCAGCGAGTTGGATGGAACACGCTCCAATTTTGATATAGGCTACCTTTGAAGCCCTAACTTCTGAAATGGTAAAAGCTTTAACCCGATCCACGTTGGCGCCCCATACTATAGTGGTAGATGTATCGGTCCCAATTACAGTATTCATGTTTGTTTTAAATGATAAACTAGGCTACAGCTTTAAGAAAAGGGTGCTATTAATAGCACGAAGCGCTTACGACCCTCGTCTTGCCACAGCCACTAAATGCACCGTTTACAAGAAAATCATGTTCAGATATAGCTAGAAACAATAATATTTATTTAAAATGTACAAATAGGCCTAAGCATTCTGCGTTTTCCATTGCTTAGCCTACTGTAGGCTACTGGCTACCTGATGCACTTTCGGTTTAGATGACACCTAATTTCTTTCCAAAATTTTTTTTTTGTAGCTATAAATATGTTAATGAAACCAAATATCTTACCTGTAGGCTATATGCAGCTACCACTGTGTTATGATTAACCCTGAAGAGTTTAACTTGTTACGTTTCGCCAAAGTCCAATACAGTCGACATTTCCACAGTGACCTATCGCATTTAGGGCTGAAATAACAACAGCAACGTAGACTATGTAAAAACACACACGGTGCTTTTGTACTTTTTTTAAAATGATTTTTTAAACTTGTAGCTAAACTTATTTTTTATTTCTGTTTTAGAGTGTTTATTTATTTTTCTATTTGTGCGCTATCAAAACAGCCTAAATGGTGTAATATTCAAACATTCAAAAAGCTTCAAGGACCTTTGATTTCTAAACCCTAACCCCTAAACACAACCCTACTGGTACTTTACAACCAAAGCCTACATGGGCTCTTTGTACTCCAAAAACTGTATTTACGGTAAAATTAATGAAAAAAAAATTGCTATATATGGCCAAAACCCATTCTCTGCCAGGAAAACCCCTGCCTGAATACATAATATCCCTTTAACAGTGTCGCAAAAGTAGTCATTCCAGGCATATATTTATTTAATTATTTGCTAAAATTGCCCGCGTGCCCTTTTATGAATTTGGGCCCCTGCCCTTCGAACATCCTCTGCACGTGCCTGCCAAAAACAATAAACACATATACTCAACACGCAAATTATTCCCCCATTCTAACATTATAATATAAAAATTCAAAGATTACACAATTAATAATTAATATTTTGCGCGACCCACGTTGTGTTATCCCGGAAGTGCTTGGTGGCATGACTTTTAATGGAAATATTTACCAGGAACTTTAACCAGAACCGTTTTGACGGTGGAACATGGAAAAGATGGTAATATGGATGTGATGCATAAGCGATTTAACTGTAGTGTTAGTAATGTAGCTGTGATTAGTGTCCCCGCCAGGTGTGCACCCCCAACGGGAATACTGCTACGGCGTGTATGAAAGTGAATGGTTTAGTGGAAAATGGTGGAGCAGCGGCAGTGGAGAAATGGAAAAGAGATGTGAAAACGGATATTTAGTTGCAGTTTGTTGCAGTAGTGACAGCCAGCTCTGTCACACGTTGTTTGTACATTTGTGCAGAACACTTGTCAACGTAGCAACCATTCGAGGAGCAGGAGGCTAATTGCTTTGAATTGCTGTTTATTTATTTATTCACCACTTGACAGGTTGTGTATTTGCTGGGACCACAGTCAAACAAGTTTTTTTATTGGCTCAAAACCAATATCTCAATAACAATATTCTCTGATCTACTTGCAGTTTGCTTGTCTCTTCTCCTCTCCAAAATAGAATGTTTACTGAACCGCAGCATCCAGGCAGAACAAATCAATTCCAACAGTAGCTTATGACACCCACAAATAGCCTACATACGTTGTCTTTTGGTTTAAACCCTTTCGCGTGTACCATCACAAACATGTGATCATTCCAGAACTGGCCCAAAAGCGTACCCTCACAAATATGTGATACAAAGTATCATTAGAACGTTAGAACAGCTGAGAATGTCGTCACACAGGTCACTGCCTTTTAAAGTGCAAACATGCCTCCAATGCGGTGCCTACAAGTCCTTTATTGTTGTACTATCATACACATCATGTCACTATATGTAGAAGTGTGACATTACTGTGTGCTGTTCCTTTTTACTAGTAATAGTGGTTTTTAATAAAAGCATGCGGACCATGCATGCCTCAGGTGAACGGAGCACTTTAAATTGCCCTTAGGAAACCCTAGGGGATCACGCTTCGCAGTGTGTGTTTGGCATACAGTTCTGAGTGGTTTGTAGGTAAGACCAGTTTGCATTTTGCTGTTTTTGGTTTTATTCGTGGTTTTCCAAGTTTTATGAAGCTACAGTGTGAATTTATAGGTTTGCAGTTTCTGCTTGCGTTGCCTCCGCAGGAATGATCTGATTGTTAATACATGGTAATTGGCAAGGTATGAAAACAAATTATGACATTCATTCAATGAATAGGAGATTTAAAAGTATCACCCCTCCCGCCGGTGAAACAATATTTACTGGGCGCTAACGCCTACGAGAAATATTATAAATTTTAGCCAATTGACCAGTATCTTTAAACATATCTACAGGTGTCCACAAACATTGCTTTTAGATCATTTTTGCTTTTAAAACACTTCAACTTTCATTTTTCAGCATGGAATGCTTTTGTATCGGCCAACATACTGATACTGAATGATAAACATATACAATTAAAAGTTAAAACGTTATTGTTGTAGTTAGCTGTTTTAGCTATGATTTCTAGCAAAACCAAAACGTTCCTGTGAGGGGTGTCCATGGCGCCGAGTCCCCAGTTGTGCAGCTCAAACGCACTTATGTTGGTAATGGCCCTGTCACACTATTGCGTATGAGAGAAACGTATGAGTTGCGTATGTAAATTCATAAAATAATTTTCATACGCACAAAAAGCCCTTGAAAATAGCGTATGGCCAGCGTATGCCTAGTGTATGCTTAGCGTATAAACCATACGTCCGAATACGCACAAAATTTTTAAGCATGCTTAAAAAACTTTCTGTGCCTCGCCGTATGCCAGCGTATGCCACCGTGCTTGAAACGTATACAACCTATGCCTAACGTACCCCTAGCGTATGTCAGCGTATATCAGTGTATGAGTGATATTTTTCATACGCTGGCATACGCTAGTACGATACGCAATAGTGTGACAGGGCCATAATGACGCGCAAATGGTGCGTTTACTGTCACGATTCCACCCGTGATCGCCAGAGGGCGCCCTCGCACCACGAACTAACGTGCTGATTGTTTTACCTTGTGTTCTCCGGTCTCACCTGTTTTCCATTTCCCTCGTTTCCCCTGGTGTATATCTACCTCCCGTTTCCTTTGTCTCATTGCTTGATCCTCATGTTTGCTGTTTGTTTCGCTACCTGCCTGCATTCTCAAGCTCCCTCATGTACTACCGTGTTTATGTCTTTGTTTCTCATGTGTATGGTTCCTGAGTTTATTTGTTATTAGTGTATTGTGTTTTTGCCCTTACTGGCTACCTTTTCTTTTTGTGTTACCTCCCCAGTAAAAGTTCATTTTTAGTTATACTCCTTGTCTTGCCTCTTTCATCTCTCGCACCTTGGGTCCAACTATTACTGCCTCGTCAAATTTACCACCTCCGATATCAGACCTCCCAGGCTCCCACCATAAACTCAAGCAGGATTAGACAGTGAACTTTTTACTGTAATTATTAGAAATTTTACATGTTCGCTTTTCAACTTTTTACCATAATTACGCAAAATTAGTTTTGCGCATTTGCGCTTCAACTTTTTACCGCAAAATAAAACGTTTGCGCATACGCTTTTCAACAACGGGGAACAGGCAGCCAGTCAGTCAGTTACTCACATTCAGTCGTTTAGGCCCGCCTGCTCTGCGTGCAGGCAAAAACAACAATCTTGATCACTGATTCGGATTAAACACAGTCAATATAGGCATATTACTGACCAAACTAGAGCTCACATTTTATGAATAAACTTTAGTATGGTTGCTTCAGCAGTTTTTTAGTTAGAGTTAGAGAGCTGTAGCATCTTAAAACTTTTCAATACACCCAAAATAAAGCTGTGAATATCTACTTTACAATGGCACTGACCAGCCTGTCTAAGTTCTAAAAAATAATATGGCATGTAGAGCTTGGTCCACAGATGTTGCATCCCAATTTTCGTTCATATCGGTCCAGTCATTCTGGAGCAGCTGTAGTTTTAGTGTTTTTCACAAAATGAAAAAAAAAAACATTTTTTAAAAAGTAGGCAGATTGAAAGTTTATGCAAGGACACTACTCTGAGCAAAGTTGAGAATTATAAAGTTGGAATGGCATGTCTAGCTTAAAAGCAGTGTAGGAGGAGTAGTGTGCAGAAAATTAGACAGAAAGAAAACAATAAAAACTTTTATGAGTAGGATAAAGAACAGGTAGTCAACCACACTAATAGCAACCACACTAATACATATGCAAGAGACCAGGCAGTGTGTTGCTGAAACAACCACACTAATAAAAAATGGTGATGGCAGTGAAGTCCATTAAACAGTGTTGTTACATTTTGCAGCAGTTTTCTGGTAGGTGAACTACATTCAAATTTGTGTAGTGGTTATGTAACATATTCACGGGTCTCTCAGTGAGAGAGGGAGTGTATGGGGTTCCTGCAGTAATGGATTAGGTCATTGCGGAACCGGATTGAATGATTGAATGATTGGGTGAATGAAGGATTGTTTATTTGTTTATTTGTTTATTAGCAAGGATCCCCATTAGCTGACGCCAAGACGTCAGCTAGTCTTCCTGGGGTCCGATACATCATTTAAAACATTACAACATAACAAAATAAAATCGAATTAAAATTAAAACATAGCGAGTCACACAAACCAAGAAAACACACAAATCAACAAAAACGGTGAATTATGAAAATCAATTCGGCTACTATGTTGTGGCAAGTGAGTTTATGAATTTGAAGACACATTGGCAAGCAGGATAAGGGTTATTTCTGGCAACTGCTGAAGCTGACCCAGCCATTACCCAGCCTGTGGTGTTAAACCTGTAACGTCTGGACTCTGAAAAACCCAATAGCAGACCAGGATAAGGCAGAAACGTAGTTTATTTCCAGTCCAATGTCAAAAAGCCAGGTAATCAAGAAATTCCAAAACGATATCCAAAATCAAAGTCAGAAAAACAAGCAAAGGTCAAAACCGGAAATCAAAGGGCTAAGGTACAAAAAGGGCTAGGCTAATCAAAAGTCGGTAAACACAAAACAAAATCGAAACCTCAAAGGCAAAAGTACAAGAAAGGGCTAGGCTAAATCGGAATCAAAAACAAAGGGTGTCTCAGGAATTTCAGCTAATCTCTGGCTTTACAATAACAGGCTCAGGAAAAGTGATCAACGTTCTGACTGGGAAGGAACAGAATAGTGGGTCTTATATACACATAGGAAAGGGAGGAGTAACAAACGACGTGAGGTTAACACATTAGGTAAACAATGATTCAATCACGAGAACATAACGAAAACATGGAAGGGACTCAGAAACATGCATAACAAACCACAGGCTCGAAGAGGAGCGGAGTGTGCTCAGTAATCATGAGGTGAAGTCGTACAAACAGCTGGAGCGAATAACAGAGATAGCTCAGGAACAGTTAGAAATGCGAGTACAAAGAGAAAGCGGAGAAGCTGGTTAAATGTTAGTATCTAACTATAAGACAGTTTAGTTGTTAGTATACATCCATGTTAATTGGTTTAGTAAAGTGCACGTAACTAATAAAGCACCCGAGTGATTGTTAGCGCGAGTTAGTAATATATACAATTATACACGGAAAGGAAATCAGGAAGTAGCAGAAAACGAAACTTCGGAAATACAGCGTTAACCCACGAAAACTCCCGAAGTCACCCGAATAGTGCATGCACGAGACTGGGTAAACAAACACAGATGAGACTCGGACAACCCACGAACAGAGGGGAATGCAATGATGAAATTAAATGAACAATAATAATACAAACAGACAGACATATGTACAGAACATAACAAAACCAAACAACCCAAATACCTTTGAAACAACCCAGAAAAATTACCCAGCAGGTCTAACCCAGCATTTGGTTTGAAGAAACAACCCAGCATTTTTTAGTGTGTATTGAAATCTAACTAACTGTTAAGATACCACAGCATTGTTAGCAATCCTGATTGCCTCCAATTATTTCTCAAATATCCATTTAAACATTCAAGACACCAAAGAGGTCAGCTTTAATGACTCTTGCATTTAGTTCCATATATAAGGTGCTAAAGGCATTTCTACTCAACTCAGTCCTAAAACATGGTATGTCCAAAGATCTAACCCTGAGATCTAGTAGAATAATTTTAGGTTTTAACTGAAAGAAGCTTGGTTAAATAGAGAGGGAGTTGTTACGGCTTTCTTGCTCCGCTGGCCATTAGTAGGCTGGTGGGTGGAGTTGGAGAGCCAATTAATTATGAGACACACCTGTTAAAGCCCCAGGGAACAAATCTTCGTAATTGCCTTCTAATTAGGTTAATTTGGGTCTTGTGGACATACAATATGCATATACTTATATATATATATAAGTATATATATATATATGCATATATAAATGTCTTTGTGAATTCCAGAGATAAAGGTGTCTTTTGCCCTCGTTTTTGGATTGAAGTTGGGCGGTACTATAGGTGGGATTCGTGATGTCACTAATCCCATACCAATCACAAGACTGAGTCGCTTGTCCCTCCCACCAGCATTTGTCAAAACTAATGCGTCCCTGCATTAATGCCTTATTCAAACATAGCCAGTGTGTTGTTAGATAGCCCTGTGGATTTCAGTAACGTTACACGTATCTTAACGTTAGATAATAATGTCACATATACCTTCTCATCGCTGCGGTCGCCGGTGCTGGGTGCGTTTTTTTTTTTAAGGCAGAGCTGAAGCGGAGCTTTAGTTGACAGGGTAACCAACCAAACAATTCCATGGCATTCAACCATAGACTGTATAAAAATGCATTCAACATGCGAGCTACCTAACGTGAAATAGCTAGCTAACTAGTAGCAATACCCACATCTTTATTGGAAGAAACAAATGTAATAACAAAGTTAAGAAGTGTGGTTTATTATTACATGGAAACTTAGCATGTTGAAACCAACCGTGCCGTCACCATCTGTGAAGCCAGAGAACACGGGTTCTGATTGTGGAATTTATACACTCTCAAATTCAGTGTCGGTAGGTTCGTACATATGGTTGTACAACCCAAATTCTCTCTGCCATTTTGTAGTTTTGTTATGTGTGTTAAAAACAGACATGGGGGCATACATATATAGAATGTCACTATATCCTAATACTGGTGATATTGCAAGCCTGCACATTATTTTTCCAAATAACCATAAACAGGCAATACTTATTCCTAAAAAGGAAGCCAAGTTCAGGTTTAGGTTTTTTTGCCAAAGGTGTTATAAATTATCTGAAAGAAAGATGACAATCCAACCAAATACCTAGATACTTGTATTGTTTGACACACTCAACCACAATAGTATACCCCCAAAACCATGCACCTGCATACATAGACCTCAAAGGGGGCTTGAGCACCTGCTGTTTGGCCTCCTATAGAGAAGTGCCCTTTTTCTGTTTTTTTAAAAATTTAATTAATAAATGTTTTTAAATAAATAAATAAATTCCTGTTTGCGCACAGCCTGCCCTGCCGAACAGATATATTGATTGAATCAAAATATCAGGTCGGAAGACTGGTGCTCCCGGGCAATGCACTCTACCTCTACCCTCCCTCCCTCCTGGTTTCCATCATAGCGGCGAGCACTGTGTGGGCACCGAGCCTTTCTATGGTGAAAGAATGCACGCACACAAAATTGCATGCATATGCATGCATAGGCACTCGACAGTCGTGAGTCAGTCAGTGTGAAGAGTTACTTTGAGGCAGACATCAGCTATGTGGCCAAACAAAGTATAAATATACTGTTTATTTTCGTTTTATATTGATGCGCTTTAGGAATTGCTTGACACTATTTGACACTTCATTTCTTTGCATGTATCATTCATTAACTGTCATGTAGCTGTGTTTGAACCAACCTCAGTCATGGGTTTGTTTTAAATACCATTTCCTACATAGTAAATTATTTGGCGGCCGCCAAAATGATTTCACGGACCGCCAAAGGGAAATCGTGACCGCTAAAATGACAATAATTGAGAAAACGGCAAATAAAATCATATCCAAATGAATTTAATTACATTTTTTGGGTGCAATATATATTGTACTCGTCGCCTTAAAGATGTCAGTACTAGGAGACGAGTAGAAGAAGCATAGAACCATAGACTGTATGGAAATGCGGCTCAGCTATTCTGCGGCAGAGTGCAACCTAAATGTTTGGGGAAACTCGGTAGAAAGACAGCGTGCGCAGCGAGTTGGATGGAACACGCTCCAATTTTGATATAGGCTACCTTTGAAGCCCTAACTTCTGAAATGGTAAAAGCTTTAACCCGATCCACGTTGGCGCCCCATACTATAGTGGTAGATGTATCGGTCCCAATTACAGTATTCATGTTTGTTTTAAATGATAAACTAGGCTACAGCTTTAAGAAAAGGGTGCTATTAATAGCACGAAGCGCTTACGACCCTCGTCTTGCCACAGCCACTAAATGCACCGTTTACAAGAAAATCATGTTCAGATATAGCTAGAAACAATAATATTTATTTAAAATGTACAAATAGGCCTAAGCATTCTGCGTTTTCCATTGCTTAGCCTACTGTAGGCTACTGGCTACCTGATGCACTTTCGGTTTAGATGACACCTAATTTCTTTCCAAAATTTTTTTTTTGTAGCTATAAATATGTTAATGAAACCAAATATCTTACCTGTAGGCTATATGCAGCTACCACTGTGTTATGATTAACCCTGAAGAGTTTAACTTGTTACGTTTCGCCAAAGTCCAATACAGTCGACATTTCCACAGTGACCTATCGCATTTAGGGCTGAAATAACAACAGCAACGTAGACTATGTAAAAACACACACGGTGCTTTTGTACTTTTTTAAAAATGATTTTTTAAACTTGTAGCTAAACTTATTTTTTATTTCTGTTTTAGAGTGTTTATTTATTTTTCTATTTGTGCGCTATCAAAACAGCCTAAATGGTGTAATATTCAAACATTCAAAAAGCTTCAAGGACCTTTGATTTCTAAACCCTAACCCCTAAACACAACCCTACTGGTACTTTACAACCAAAGCCTACATGGGCTCTTTGTACTCCAAAAACTGTATTTACGGTAAAATTAATGAAAAAAAAATTGCTATATATGGCCAAAACCCATTCTCTGCCAGGAAAACCCCTGCCTGAATACATAATATCCCTTTAACAGTGTCGCAAAAGTAGTCATTCCAGGCATATATTTATTTAATTATTTGCTAAAATTGCCCGCGTGCCCTTTTATGAATTTGGGCCCCTGCCCTTCGAACATCCTCTGCACGTGCCTGCCAAAAACAATAAACACATATACTCAACACGCAAATTATTCCCCCATTCTAACATTATAATATAAAAATTCAAAGATTACACAATTAATAATTAATATTTTGCGCGACCCACGTTGTGTTATCCCGGAAGTGCTTGGTGGCATGACTTTTAATGGAAATATTTACCAGGAACTTTAACCAGAACCGTTTTGACGGTGGAACATGGAAAAGATGGTAATATGGATGTGATGCATAAGCGATTTAACTGTAGTGTTAGTAATGTAGCTGTGATTAGTGTCCCCGCCAGGTGTGCACCCCCAACGGGAATACTGCTACGGCGTGTATGAAAGTGAATGGTTTAGTGGAAAATGGTGGAGCAGCGGCAGTGGAGAAATGGAAAAGAGATGTGAAAACGGATATTTAGTTGCAGTTTGTTGCAGTAGTGACAGCCAGCTCTGTCACACGTTGTTTGTACATTTGTGCAGAACACTTGTCAACGTAGCAACCATTCGAGGAGCAGGAGGCTAATTGCTTTGAATTGCTGTTTATTTATTTATTCACCACTTGACAGGTTGTGTATTTGCTGGGACCACAGTCAAACAAGTTTTTTTATTGGCTCAAAACCAATATCTCAATAACAATATTCTCTGATCTACTTGCAGTTTGCTTGTCTCTTCTCCTCTCCAAAATAGAATGTTTACTGAACCGCAGCATCCAGGCAGAACA
Organism: Ilyophis sp. 1 JC-2022; assembly: GCA_022702515.1. Taxonomy (NCBI): domain Eukaryota; kingdom Metazoa; phylum Chordata; class Actinopteri; order Anguilliformes; family Synaphobranchidae; genus Ilyophis; species Ilyophis sp. 1 JC-2022. The sequence goes on along the minus strand of CM040394.1, from coordinate 53,025,847 downwards.
AATCAATTCCAACAGTAGCTTATGACACCCACAAATAGCCTACATACGTTGTCTTTTGGTTTAAACCCTTTCGCGTGTACCATCACAAACATGTGATCATTCCAGAACTGGCCCAAAAGCGTACCCTCACAAATATGTGATACAAAGTATCATTAGAACGTTAGAACAGCTGAGAATGTCGTCACACAGGTCACTGCCTTTTAAAGTGCAAACATGCCTCCAATGCGGTGCCTACAAGTCCTTTATTGTTGTACTATCATACACATCATGTCACTATATGTAGAAGTGTGACATTACTGTGTGCTGTTCCTTTTTACTAGTAATAGTGGTTTTTAATAAAAGCATGCGGACCATGCATGCCTCAGGTGAACGGAGCACTTTAAATTGCCCTTAGGAAACCCTAGGGGATCACGCTTCGCAGTGTGTGTTTGGCATACAGTTCTGAGTGGTTTGTAGGTAAGACCAGTTTGCATTTTGCTGTTTTTGGTTTTATTCGTGGTTTTCCAAGTTTTATGAAGCTACAGTGTGAATTTATAGGTTTGCAGTTTCTGCTTGCGTTGCCTCCGCAGGAATGATCTGATTGTTAATACATGGTAATTGGCAAGGTATGAAAACAAATTATGACATTCATTCAATGAATAGGAGATTTAAAAGTATCACCCCTCCCGCCGGTGAAACAATATTTACTGGGCGCTAACGCCTACGAGAAATATTATAAATTTTAGCCAATTGACCAGTATCTTTAAACATATCTACAGGTGTCCACAAACATTGCTTTTAGATCATTTTTGCTTTTAAAACACTTCAACTTTCATTTTTCAGCATGGAATGCTTTTGTATCGGCCAACATACTGATACTGAATGATAAACATATACAATTAAAAGTTAAAACGTTATTGTTGTAGTTAGCTGTTTTAGCTATGATTTCTAGCAAAACCAAAACGTTCCTGTGAGGGGTGTCCATGGCGCCGAGTCCCCAGTTGTGCAGCTCAAACGCACTTATGTTGGTAATGGCCCTGTCACACTATTGCGTATGAGAGAAACGTATGAGTTGCGTATGTAAATTCATAAAATAATTTTCATACGCACAAAAAGCCCTTGAAAATAGCGTATGGCCAGCGTATGCCTAGTGTATGCTTAGCGTATAAACCATACGTCCGAATACGCACAAAATTTTTAAGCATGCTTAAAAAACTTTCTGTGCCTCGCCGTATGCCAGCGTATGCCACCGTGCTTGAAACGTATACAACCTATGCCTAACGTACCCCTAGCGTATGTCAGCGTATATCAGTGTATGAGTGATATTTTTCATACGCTGGCATACGCTAGTACGATACGCAATAGTGTGACAGGGCCATAATGACGCGCAAATGGTGCGTTTACTGTCACGATTCCACCCGTGATCGCCAGAGGGCGCCCTCGCACCACGAACTAACGTGCTGATTGTTTTACCTTGTGTTCTCCGGTCTCACCTGTTTTCCATTTCCCTCGTTTCCCCTGGTGTATATCTACCTCCCGTTTCCTTTGTCTCATTGCTTGATCCTCATGTTTGCTGTTTGTTTCGCTACCTGCCTGCATTCTCAAGCTCCCTCATGTACTACCGTGTTTATGTCTTTGTTTCTCATGTGTATGGTTCCTGAGTTTATTTGTTATTAGTGTATTGTGTTTTTGCCCTTACTGGCTACCTTTTCTTTTTGTGTTACCTCCCCAGTAAAAGTTCATTTTTAGTTATACTCCTTGTCTTGCCTCTTTCATCTCTCGCACCTTGGGTCCAACTATTACTGCCTCGTCAAATTTACCACCTCCGATATCAGACCTCCCAGGCTCCCACCATAAACTCAAGCAGGATTAGACAGTGAACTTTTTACTGTAATTATTAGAAATTTTACATGTTCGCTTTTCAACTTTTTACCATAATTACGCAAAATTAGTTTTGCGCATTTGCGCTTCAACTTTTTACCGCAAAATAAAACGTTTGCGCATACGCTTTTCAACAACGGGGAACAGGCAGCCAGTCAGTCAGTTACTCACATTCAGTCGTTTAGGCCCGCCTGCTCTGCGTGCAGGCAAAAACAACAATCTTGATCACTGATTCGGATTAAACACAGTCAATATAGGCATATTACTGACCAAACTAGAGCTCACATTTTATGAATAAACTTTAGTATGGTTGCTTCAGCAGTTTTTTAGTTAGAGTTAGAGAGCTGTAGCATCTTAAAACTTTTCAATACACCCAAAATAAAGCTGTGAATATCTACTTTACAATGGCACTGACCAGCCTGTCTAAGTTCTAAAAAATAATATGGCATGTAGAGCTTGGTCCACAGATGTTGCATCCCAATTTTCGTTCATATCGGTCCAGTCATTCTGGAGCAGCTGTAGTTTTAGTGTTTTTCACAAAATGAAAAAAAAAAACATTTTTTAAAAAGTAGGCAGATTGAAAGTTTATGCAAGGACACTACTCTGAGCAAAGTTGAGAATTATAAAGTTGGAATGGCATGTCTAGCTTAAAAGCAGTGTAGGAGGAGTAGTGTGCAGAAAATTAGACAGAAAGAAAACAATAAAAACTTTTATGAGTAGGATAAAGAACAGGTAGTCAACCACACTAATAGCAACCACACTAATACATATGCAAGAGACCAGGCAGTGTGTTGCTGAAACAACCACACTAATAAAAAATGGTGATGGCAGTGAAGTCCATTAAACAGTGTTGTTACATTTTGCAGCAGTTTTCTGGTAGGTGAACTACATTCAAATTTGTGTAGTGGTTATGTAACATATTCACGGGTCTCTCAGTGAGAGAGGGAGTGTATGGGGTTCCTGCAGTAATGGATTAGGTCATTGCGGAACCGGATTGAATGATTGAATGATTGGGTGAATGAAGGATTGTTTATTTGTTTATTTGTTTATTAGCAAGGATCCCCATTAGCTGACGCCAAGACGTCAGCTAGTCTTCCTGGGGTCCGATACATCATTTAAAACATTACAACATAACAAAATAAAATCGAATTAAAATTAAAACATAGCGAGTCACACAAACCAAGAAAACACACAAATCAACAAAAACGGTGAATTATGAAAATCAATTCGGCTACTATGTTGTGGCAAGTGAGTTTATGAATTTGAAGACACATTGGCAAGCAGGATAAGGGTTATTTCTGGCAACTGCTGAAGCTGACCCAGCCATTACCCAGCCTGTGGTGTTAAACCTGTAACGTCTGGACTCTGAAAAACCCAATAGCAGACCAGGATAAGGCAGAAACGTAGTTTATTTCCAGTCCAATGTCAAAAAGCCAGGTAATCAAGAAATTCCAAAACGATATCCAAAATCAAAGTCAGAAAAACAAGCAAAGGTCAAAACCGGAAATCAAAGGGCTAAGGTACAAAAAGGGCTAGGCTAATCAAAAGTCGGTAAACACAAAACAAAATCGAAACCTCAAAGGCAAAAGTACAAGAAAGGGCTAGGCTAAATCGGAATCAAAAACAAAGGGTGTCTCAGGAATTTCAGCTAATCTCTGGCTTTACAATAACAGGCTCAGGAAAAGTGATCAACGTTCTGACTGGGAAGGAACAGAATAGTGGGTCTTATATACACATAGGAAAGGGAGGAGTAACAAACGACGTGAGGTTAACACATTAGGTAAACAATGATTCAATCACGAGAACATAACGAAAACATGGAAGGGACTCAGAAACATGCATAACAAACCACAGGCTCGAAGAGGAGCGGAGTGTGCTCAGTAATCATGAGGTGAAGTCGTACAAACAGCTGGAGCGAATAACAGAGATAGCTCAGGAACAGTTAGAAATGCGAGTACAAAGAGAAAGCGGAGAAGCTGGTTAAATGTTAGTATCTAACTATAAGACAGTTTAGTTGTTAGTATACATCCATGTTAATTGGTTTAGTAAAGTGCACGTAACTAATAAAGCACCCGAGTGATTGTTAGCGCGAGTTAGTAATATATACAATTATACACGGAAAGGAAATCAGGAAGTAGCAGAAAACGAAACTTCGGAAATACAGCGTTAACCCACGAAAACTCCCGAAGTCACCCGAATAGTGCATGCACGAGACTGGGTAAACAAACACAGATGAGACTCGGACAACCCACGAACAGAGGGGAATGCAATGATGAAATTAAATGAACAATAATAATACAAACAGACAGACATATGTACAGAACATAACAAAACCAAACAACCCAAATACCTTTGAAACAACCCAGAAAAATTACCCAGCAGGTCTAACCCAGCATTTGGTTTGAAGAAACAACCCAGCATTTTTTAGTGTGTATTGAAATCTAACTAACTGTTAAGATACCACAGCATTGTTAGCAATCCTGATTGCCTCCAATTATTTCTCAAATATCCATTTAAACATTCAAGACACCAAAGAGGTCAGCTTTAATGACTCTTGCATTTAGTTCCATATATAAGGTGCTAAAGGCATTTCTACTCAACTCAGTCCTAAAACATGGTATGTCCAAAGATCTAACCCTGAGATCTAGTAGAATAATTTTAGGTTTTAACTGAAAGAAGCTTGGTTAAATAGAGAGGGAGTTGTTACGGCTTTCTTGCTCCGCTGGCCATTAGTAGGCTGGTGGGTGGAGTTGGAGAGCCAATTAATTATGAGACACACCTGTTAAAGCCCCAGGGAACAAATCTTCGTAATTGCCTTCTAATTAGGTTAATTTGGGTCTTGTGGACATACAATATGCATATACTTATATATATATATAAGTATATATATATATATATGCATATATAAATGTCTTTGTGAATTCCAGAGATAAAGGTGTCTTTTGCCCTCGTTTTTGGATTGAAGTTGGGCGGTACTATAGGTGGGATTCGTGATGTCACTAATCCCATACCAATCACAAGACTGAGTCGCTTGTCCCTCCCACCAGCATTTGTCAAAACTAATGCGTCCCTGCATTAATGCCTTATTCAAACATAGCCAGTGTGTTGTTAGATAGCCCTGTGGATTTCAGTAACGTTACACGTATCTTAACGTTAGATAATAATGTCACATATACCTTCTCATCGCTGCGGTCGCCGGTGCTGGGTGCGTTTTTTTTTTTTAAGGCAGAGCTGAAGCGGAGCTTTAGTTGACAGGGTAACCAACCAAACAATTCCATGGCATTCAACCATAGACTGTATAAAAATGCATTCAACATGCGAGCTACCTAACGTGAAATAGCTAGCTAACTAGTAGCAATACCCACATCTTTATTGGAAGAAACAAATGTAATAACAAAGTTAAGAAGTGTGGTTTATTATTACATGGAAACTTAGCATGTTGAAACCAACCGTGCCGTCACCATCTGTGAAGCCAGAGAACACGGGTTCTGATTGTGGAATTTATACACTCTCAAATTCAGTGTCGGTAGGTTCGTACATATGGTTGTACAACCCAAATTCTCTCTGCCATTTTGTAGTTTTGTTATGTGTGTTAAAAACAGACATGGGGGCATACATATATAGAATGTCACTATATCCTAATACTGGTGATATTGCAAGCCTGCACATTATTTTTCCAAATAACCATAAACAGGCAATACTTATTCCTAAAAAGGAAGCCAAGTTCAGGTTTAGGTTTTTTTGCCAAAGGTGTTATAAATTATCTGAAAGAAAGATGACAATCCAACCAAATACCTAGATACTTGTATTGTTTGACACACTCAACCACAATAGTATACCCCCAAAACCATGCACCTGCATACATAGACCTCAAAGGGGGCTTGAGCACCTGCTGTTTGGCCTCCTATAGAGAAGTGCCCTTTTTCTGTTTTTTTAAAAATTTAATTAATAAATGTTTTTAAATAAATAAATAAATTCCTGTTTGCGCACAGCCTGCCCTGCCGAACAGATATATTGATTGAATCAAAATATCAGGTCGGAAGACTGGTGCTCCCGGGCAATGCACTCTACCTCTACCCTCCCTCCCTCCTGGTTTCCATCATAGCGGCGAGCACTGTGTGGGCACCGAGCCTTTCTATGGTGAAAGAATGCACGCACACAAAATTGCATGCATATGCATGCATAGGCACTCGACAGTCGTGAGTCAGTCAGTGTGAAGAGTTACTTTGAGGCAGACATCAGCTATGTGGCCAAACAAAGTATAAATATACTGTTTATTTTCGTTTTATATTGATGCGCTTTAGGAATTGCTTGACACTATTTGACACTTCATTTCTTTGCATGTATCATTCATTAACTGTCATGTAGCTGTGTTTGAACCAACCTCAGTCATGGGTTTGTTTTAAATACCATTTCCTACATAGTAAATTATTTGGCGGCCGCCAAAATGATTTCACGGACCGCCAAAGGGAAATCGTGACCGCTAAAATGACAATAATTGAGAAAACGGCAAATAAAATCATATCCAAATGAATTTAATTACATTTTTTGGGTGCAATATATATTGTACTCGTCGCCTTAAAGATGTCAGTACTAGGAGACGAGTAGAAGAAGCATAGAACCATAGACTGTATGGAAATGCGGCTCAGCTATTCTGCGGCAGAGTGCAACCTAAATGTTTGGGGAAACTCGGTAGAAAGACAGCGTGCGCAGCGAGTTGGATGGAACACGCTCCAATTTTGATATAGGCTACCTTTGAAGCCCTAACTTCTGAAATGGTAAAAGCTTTAACCCGATCCACGTTGGCGCCCCATACTATAGTGGTAGATGTATCGGTCCCAATTACAGTATTCATGTTTGTTTTAAATGATAAACTAGGCTACAGCTTTAAGAAAAGGGTGCTATTAATAGCACGAAGCGCTTACGACCCTCGTCTTGCCACAGCCACTAAATGCACCGTTTACAAGAAAATCATGTTCAGATATAGCTAGAAACAATAATATTTATTTAAAATGTACAAATAGGCCTAAGCATTCTGCGTTTTCCATTGCTTAGCCTACTGTAGGCTACTGGCTACCTGATGCACTTTCGGTTTAGATGACACCTAATTTCTTTCCAAAATTTTTTTTTTGTAGCTATAAATATGTTAATGAAACCAAATATCTTACCTGTAGGCTATATGCAGCTACCACTGTGTTATGATTAACCCTGAAGAGTTTAACTTGTTACGTTTCGCCAAAGTCCAATACAGTCGACATTTCCACAGTGACCTATCGCATTTAGGGCTGAAATAACAACAGCAACGTAGACTATGTAAAAACACACACGGTGCTTTTGTACTTTTTTTAAAATGATTTTTTAAACTTGTAGCTAAACTTATTTTTTATTTCTGTTTTAGAGTGTTTATTTATTTTTCTATTTGTGCGCTATCAAAACAGCCTAAATGGTGTAATATTCAAACATTCAAAAAGCTTCAAGGACCTTTGATTTCTAAACCCTAACCCCTAAACACAACCCTACTGGTACTTTACAACCAAAGCCTACATGGGCTCTTTGTACTCCAAAAACTGTATTTACGGTAAAATTAATGAAAAAAAAATTGCTATATATGGCCAAAACCCATTCTCTGCCAGGAAAACCCCTGCCTGAATACATAATATCCCTTTAACAGTGTCGCAAAAGTAGTCATTCCAGGCATATATTTATTTAATTATTTGCTAAAATTGCCCGCGTGCCCTTTTATGAATTTGGGCCCCTGCCCTTCGAACATCCTCTGCACGTGCCTGCCAAAAACAATAAACACATATACTCAACACGCAAATTATTCCCCCATTCTAACATTATAATATAAAAATTCAAAGATTACACAATTAATAATTAATATTTTGCGCGACCCACGTTGTGTTATCCCGGAAGTGCTTGGTGGCATGACTTTTAATGGAAATATTTACCAGGAACTTTAACCAGAACCGTTTTGACGGTGGAACATGGAAAAGATGGTAATATGGATGTGATGCATAAGCGATTTAACTGTAGTGTTAGTAATGTAGCTGTGATTAGTGTCCCCGCCAGGTGTGCACCCCCAACGGGAATACTGCTACGGCGTGTATGAAAGTGAATGGTTTAGTGGAAAATGGTGGAGCAGCGGCAGTGGAGAAATGGAAAAGAGATGTGAAAACGGATATTTAGTTGCAGTTTGTTGCAGTAGTGACAGCCAGCTCTGTCACACGTTGTTTGTACATTTGTGCAGAACACTTGTCAACGTAGCAACCATTCGAGGAGCAGGAGGCTAATTGCTTTGAATTGCTGTTTATTTATTTATTCACCACTTGACAGGTTGTGTATTTGCTGGGACCACAGTCAAACAAGTTTTTTTATTGGCTCAAAACCAATATCTCAATAACAATATTCTCTGATCTACTTGCAGTTTGCTTGTCTCTTCTCCTCTCCAAAATAGAATGTTTACTGAACCGCAGCATCCAGGCAGAACAAATCAATTCCAACAGTAGCTTATGACACCCACAAATAGCCTACATACGTTGTCTTTTGGTTTAAACCCTTTCGCGTGTACCATCACAAACATGTGATCATTCCAGAACTGGCCCAAAAGCGTACCCTCACAAATATGTGATACAAAGTATCATTAGAACGTTAGAACAGCTGAGAATGTCGTCACACAGGTCACTGCCTTTTAAAGTGCAAACATGCCTCCAATGCGGTGCCTACAAGTCCTTTATTGTTGTACTATCATACACATCATGTCACTATATGTAGAAGTGTGACATTACTGTGTGCTGTTCCTTTTTATTAGTAATAGTGGTTTTTAATAAAAGCATGCGGACCATGCATGCCTCAGGTGAACGGAGCACTTTAAATTGCCCTTAGGAAACCCTAGGGGATCACGCTTCGCAGTGTGTGTTTGGCATACAGTTCTGAGTGGTTTGTAGGTAAGACCAGTTTGCATTTTGCTGTTTTTGGTTTTATTCGTGGTTTTCCAAGTTTTATGAAGCTACAGTGTGAATTTATAGGTTTGCAGTTTCTGCTTGCGTTGCCTCCGCAGGAATGATCTGATTGTTAATACATGGTAATTGGCAAGGTATGAAAACAAATTATGACATTCATTCAATGAATAGGAGATTTAAAAGTATCACCCCTCCCGCCGGTGAAACAATATTTACTGGGCGCTAACGCCTACGAGAAATATTATAAATTTTAGCCAATTGACCAGTATCTTTAAACATATCTACAGGTGTCCACAAACATTGCTTTTAGATCATTTTTGCTTTTAAAACACTTCAACTTTCATTTTTCAGCATGGAATGCTTTTGTATCGGCCAACATACTGATACTGAATGATAAACATATACAATTAAAAGTTAAAACGTTATTGTTGTAGTTAGCTGTTTTAGCTATGATTTCTAGCAAAACCAAAACGTTCCTGTGAGGGGTGTCCATGGCGCCGAGTCCCCAGTTGTGCAGCTCAAACGCACTTATGTTGGTAATGGCCCTGTCACACTATTGCGTATGAGAGAAACGTATGAGTTGCGTATGTAAATTCATAAAATAATTTTCATACGCACAAAAAGCCCTTGAAAATAGCGTATGGCCAGCGTATGCCTAGTGTATGCTTAGCGTATAAACCATACGTCCGAATACGCACAAAATTTTTAAGCATGCTTAAAAAACTTTCTGTGCCTCGCCGTATGCCAGCGTATGCCACCGTGCTTGAAACGTATACAACCTATGCCTAACGTACCCCTAGCGTATGTCAGCGTATATCAGTGTATGAGTGATATTTTTCATACGCTGGCATACGCTAGTACGATACGCAATAGTGTGACAGGGCCATAATGACGCGCAAATGGTGCGTTTACTGTCACGATTCCACCCGTGATCGCCAGAGGGCGCCCTCGCACCACGAACTAACGTGCTGATTGTTTTACCTTGTGTTCTCCGGTCTCACCTGTTTTCCATTTCCCTCGTTTCCCCTGGTGTATATCTACCTCCCGTTTCCTTTGTCTCATTGCTTGATCCTCATGTTTGCTGTTTGTTTCGCTACCTGCCTGCATTCTCAAGCTCCCTCATGTACTACCGTGTTTATGTCTTTGTTTCTCATGTGTATGGTTCCTGAGTTTATTTGTTATTAGTGTATTGTGTTTTTGCCCTTACTGGCTACCTTTTCTTTTTGTGTTACCTCCCCAGTAAAAGTTCATTTTTAGTTATACTCCTTGTCTTGCCTCTTTCATCTCTCGCACCTTGGGTCCAACTATTACTGCCTCGTCAAATTTACCACCTCCGATATCAGACCTCCCAGGCTCCCACCATAAACTCAAGCAGGATTAGACAGTGAACTTTTTACTGTAATTATTAGAAATTTTACATGTTCGCTTTTCAACTTTTTACCATAATTACGCAAAATTAGTTTTGCGCATTTGCGCTTCAACTTTTTACCGCAAAATAAAACGTTTGCGCATACGCTTTTCAACAACGGGGAACAGGCAGCCAGTCAGTCAGTTACTCACATTCAGTCGTTTAGGCCCGCCTGCTCTGCGTGCAGGCAAAAACAACAATCTTGATCACTGATTCGGATTAAACACAGTCAATATAGGCATATTACTGACCAAACTAGAGCTCACATTTTATGAATAAACTTTAGTATGGTTGCTTCAGCAGTTTTTTAGTTAGAGTTAGAGAGCTGTAGCATCTTAAAACTTTTCAATACACCCAAAATAAAGCTGTGAATATCTACTTTACAATGGCACTGACCAGCCTGTCTAAGTTCTAAAAAATAATATGGCATGTAGAGCTTGGTCCACAGATGTTGCATCCCAATTTTCGTTCATATCGGTCCAGTCATTCTGGAGCAGCTGTAGTTTTAGTGTTTTTCACAAAATGAAAAAAAAAAAACATTTTTTAAAAAGTAGGCAGATTGAAAGTTTATGCAAGGACACTACTCTGAGCAAAGTTGAGAATTATAAAGTTGGAATGGCATGTCTAGCTTAAAAGCAGTGTAGGAGGAGTAGTGTGCAGAAAATTAGACAGAAAGAAAACAATAAAAACTTTTATGAGTAGGATAAAGAACAGGTAGTCAACCACACTAATAGCAACCACACTAATACATATGCAAGAGACCAGGCAGTGTGTTGCTGAAACAACCACACTAATAAAAAATGGTGATGGCAGTGAAGTCCATTAAACAGTGTTGTTACATTTTGCAGCAGTTTTCTGGTAGGTGAACTACATTCAAATTTGTGTAGTGGTTATGTAACATATTCACGGGTCTCTCAGTGAGAGAGGGAGTGTATGGGGTTCCTGCAGTAATGGATTAGGTCATTGCGGAACCGGATTGAATGATTGAATGATTGGGTGAATGAAGGATTGTTTATTTGTTTATTTGTTTATTAGCAAGGATCCCCATTAGCTGACGCCAAGACGTCAGCTAGTCTTCCTGGGGTCCGATACATCATTTAAAACATTACAACATAACAAAATAAAATCGAATTAAAATTAAAACATAGCGAGTCACACAAACCAAGAAAACACACAAATCAACAAAAACAAAATACACCAAGGTAACAGAGAATATTGCATAGTTACATTATCATTGGCTCACTTGTAAGTAAAATCTTAAATTATTTTTGAACCTTGCTATACCTCTTATGTCACGTATGCCACTTTGAAGACAATTCCATGCCCCTATAGCCCTATATAAGACAGTTCTTTGCATGCTGTTAGATTTTGCACGGGGTAGACTAATCAGACCTCTACTTGCTCCTCTGGTGAAATGTAAATGCACAGTTGAGCTGTAAATTATTTTATCAAAGATACATTTGGGATTGTGAGTTATGATGACTTTCTGAAAAAATATAAGTAAGTTGGCAGATAGTCTTTTCTCAACATTCAACCATTTCAGACGGTCATGCATTACAATTACATTGGACCTATAGGAGCAGCCAAGAACAAGTCTTGCTGCCTTATTTTGTGCCACTTGTAGCCTATTAAGCAGCCGCTTCGAAGCAGAAGCCCACACGACAGAACAATAATCCAAGTGGCATAGGACCAAAGCACAAACAATTTGGTTCAAAAGTGTAAATGGAAGGAATGGTGAACAATTTCTTACAGTAGCAACAGCTCTACCTATTTTGGAGACAATTTTGTTGATGTGATCAGACCATGATAAAGAACAATCCAGCCAGAGGCCTAGAAGCTTAGCTTTTTCAGCCTGCTGTATAGGTTGACCTGCAATCGTTAAAACTAGTGTAGGATTGAGTGCTAATCTTTGATTGGACCCGAATAGCATACAGACAGTTTTAGAAATGTTAAGTACCAGCTTATTTGATTTTATCCAGTCATATAAAATGTTTAGCTCACTGGACAAGACCTGGTTAAGCTCTGAACCTGTCGATGCTGCATAATAGAGGGTCGAATCATCGGCATACAGAGTCAGACTAGCCTGTCGAATAGAAAATGGCATATCATTAGTAAAGATAGAGAATAGGAGGGGCCCCAGGCAACTCCCCTGTGGGACACCGCAGTCTAACCTTCTACTGCTTGATAAAGCACCATTAAAATAGACCCTCTGAGACCTAGAGGACAGATAACTCCTGAAAAATAAAATAGGCGAGCTATTAAAACCATAGTCAATTAATTTTTGTATTAAAAGATCATGATCGATCACATCAAAAGCGGCACTGAAGTCTAATATGACAGCACCCACCAGCATTGACCTGTCAATAGCTGAAAGCCAATTATCTGACATATGTGTTAAAGCAGTGCAGGTGGAATGACCGGCCCTGTATGCATGTTGGTGTTCAGATGTTAAACCATTAGCTGAAAAGTAGGCCTGGACTTGCTCAAACACAATCTTTTCTAATAATTTGCTAAGAACCGGTAGAATGCTAATAGGCCTGCTGTTGGGACCACCGAAAGTTAATTTAGAATCTTTTGGAAGTGGAATAATCTTTCCCTCCTTCCATAACAATGGACACACGCCACTGATTAGACACCTATTAAAAATGTGACAGATTGGTACAGAGATATGAGAAGCAGCCATTCTCAACAGTTTGCTGTCAAGGTGGTCTGTGCCCGTGGATTTGGAGTCAGACAGAAATCGCAATAGCCTTTCCACAGTCCCAACATCAACCAGTTGAAATTCAAAAGTACAGTTTTTACCCTTCATAATGTGTTCTTTTATCAGCACCTCAGAGTTATAATTTACAGTAGTGTCCATTCCCTGCCTAAGCTTGGAAACCTTGTTGACAAAATAGTCATTAAAATAATCAGCAATGTGAAGAGGCTTTGTCAAATAAACACCCTCTGATTCAACAAACGAAGACTGAGCAGATTTTTTACCCATTATTTCATTCAATACATTCCAGAGTTTTTTACTGTCATGACTGCTTTCAGAAATTTTCTGCTGATAATAGGTTCTCTTTTTTAATCTATTCAATTTAGTAACCTTGTTTCTTAGCTTACAGTAACAATTTTTATCGTTAATTAAACCAGACAAAACAAAAATCTTCTTGGCCTCGTCTCTTTGCAACATTATGTCCTTCAGTGTGTTATCAATCCATGGGGCACGTTTAGCTTTAACAGTGAACTTTTTTAAAGGGGCATGTGTGTTAACAATTTTCATAAAATAATCCATGAATATATTTAGAGCTTCCACAGCATCATCTACCGCACTCACATCCTTCCATACAACTGTTCCAAGATCTTCCAGAAAGGCCTCCTCAATAAATTTATTGTAGGTTCTTGTAAGTACAATTTTGGCACTGGCTTTTGGCAGCTTAGTTCTCCTGGAAACAGCTATAATATTATGGTCACTGAAGCCCACTGGGATAGACACAGGTATAGAACACATATCAGGATTATTAGTATAGATGTGGTCTATGCATTTGGAGGTAGTGGATCCAGAACAATTAACAGAGATCCTTGTAGGTTGAGACACAATTTGAGATATTCCACAGATGTTGGTAATGGATTTAAGTTTGTTACTCAGAGAACAATTATCTGATAGCCAATCCACATTAACATCTCAAAATGAGAAAAGGTACTCATTGGCAAATTGAGTGATTGTATGGGGAACGCGGGGGCTAGGTTCCCTGGAGTTATATAATCAGCACACCTGGGGTAGACGAGGAGATCTGACGAAGGGATGAGCGTGAGAGGGCGGATTGCCTCTCAGCTTTGTGTGTACACGGTGATTTTTATTTTATTTTTTTCCAGTCTGTTCATTTCGGTTTTATTTATTTGTATGAGTGTGCAGTTAGTGTGTTTATGTATGGTGGAACTTACCTGAGTGCGGCAAACAGCAGGAGTGAGCGGGAGCGGCCAGAGACTGTGGACAGAAATGAATCAGTGGCACCATACCTGGAACCGGCGGCTAACGACGACGGCGGAGTGCAGAGCTGATCGAGGCATTGGAGCCTGGGGACAAGCTGTTGCTGGGATAATTGACTTCCCCGGTCCGTAAGAAACATGTGTGCGCCATATGAAACAAGCTGCAGTGTGCATGGTCCGGTGTAGGGCACGGGATTTGCTCGCTTCTAAACCGTGACAGTTAATTAGAGATGAGATGTAGTTAAGTTAACTAAAGAAACTACCAACTACTTTTTTCCCAAAACCCTTTGACCTAAATGGGTTTGGAAAGCTGCCTTTTTCCTGCCTCCTCTCTCTATTTTCCCTCTAATCCCGATTGCTGAGAAGCACTCCACTATAGTTGCCATAGTTCATTGCCATTGCTGGTTCTCCCCATGTGAAATTGCTCACATGCAGGTCATGTCTGGGGAACAACCATGGCCCTATTTAAGCAAATACTTCATACACTGTAAAATGTAATTTGTAGTTGGCTTTATTTTTAAAAAGTATGCAAACTTGTTGCTTCAAAATTATTTAGAAAAGTATAGTTAAGCGGATGAGTGTGAATAACCTTTCTATTCTACGATACAATGCCATTTTTTCACGCATTTAAACAATGTGATTTTGTGTGATGTGTAAAATTTTCAATGTTCAAATTGAGAAGTTTGGACTTATTTTTTACAACTGAAATTACATTTTTGTTATAACAGAGAGTAAAGTACCGAAAAAGGTACTGTTGGGTACCGGTACCGAATTCCAGGTACCGGTATCGGTTCAAATGTGAACAGTACCCAACCCTAAAGACTAAATTAGGCTAAGTTATTTGGTTGTTTAGGCCTATATACGGTCTATGAAACAAGCACAATCTAACCGGACATTTCTACGCCTGGATAATTTTTTTCCGGTCCCAAAAATTAAGAAAATGTGCAGGGAATAGAGCCAACGTGTTAGCGATATGTTTGCACTGACTCAATACAGTGATGTTTAAAATAAACCAATAATTTATGGGAAAAGAAAAGAATATGGAGTCTGCGTTTGTAGGCTAAATGTTTGTGATTAGGTTACAGGATACAGATGAAAGTCAAGGCCAGCTACGATGTAACGTAGGCTACTATGCTTTAGCTAGTGTGTGAACCCACTAACCTACAATGCTGACTTTATCTGGAACAGTTTTCACAACAGGGTTTCATGCTGAGGAAAACTGTGACAGACTGCTCTGTCAGTCTAGTTAATTAGCGGTTAGCCAAAAAGACGGTGGTGGTTTGCTCATTTAAGACTATGGGGACAGCTTGCTACCTTTCTAGCGGCGCGAGGGACATTCATAATAAAAGTAGTCTTGTCAAAATAACATGTAATCAATATAGTTAATGGCAATAGCGTGACCCTATGTTCGTCCGTACGTGTGGTGATGCAGTGCGTCAAGCTTGGCTACCAAGTTCAGCTGGTATGCTATCTAGCTAATCAAATTAGCTGATGTTAGCTGAATATAAATGGAAGATAACTGAATGAATGTTAATTATGTGACGAATACCACACATTCAATGCGAATAAATGACACAGTAAAATCGAGGTTGAAAATAAAATGTTATATTATAGAACATTAGCAACTTAAGGAAGTTTACTGCGAGTTCGTTTTGAAAATGGTGGGTTTGGACAGGTCATGGGCTTCTCCACCCTGAACTGTCAGTAATACTGTGCCTGGACCATGAAGACCCTGCTCCTGACAATGTCACTTCGGCTCCATGGAGCAGATGCAGTTTGTTCAAACGGGCGGAGAAAAAGTCTTCCAGAGCCTCAAATCGGTTTTTACGAGGCCATGGGAAGGCAATGGGTGATGTCACAGTGACTTTGTCCATATTTTTATACAGTCTATGAAGTGAACCAAGTGATTCAGATGATGTGCCCCAACAAAGCATGAACCCCAGACAGCAAAACAAGACAGAAAAACAAATAGTTATGCAAGTAACCTCGGTTCTACGAATAAGGTCAACACACCACAGTATGGGTCATCCTCGCTGAGAGCATGAGCTACCAGGAGACTGAATAGCAAATTAACCACCACTACGGGGCAGACACCACGTCATGCAATAAATATTTCTGCCCCAAGGCCAGAGGAAGCAATCGATTTTGATGACGCCACGTCCAAGTGAGAAACCCTGGTAACGTAAGAAACGTAAGTTCAGCCAGCTGCAGCACCCTTGTTGATGCAGCTACACCCCGAGTGGAGTGAGCCACCACACCTGTGGGAGGGGGCACACCGGCGCTGCTGTAGACCATGAAAATTACATATACGATCCAGTGGGCCAAACGCCATTTGGATAAGGGCTGGCTCTGCATAGGACCTCCATAACGACTAAAAAGATTGTTGGTTTTCCCTCAAAGCACCTGCGCGGTGTTATCAGCTGGGGACAGGTGTGGAGCTGGAGCTGACCAGCTGGCGAAGTGCAGCGGGCGTGCAGGCATAGGAACCACCATGTTAGGGCGAGGCGCCTTATGTGAATGGACTGTGATAGGTGGATGTAACTACTCAGCCGAGCTGTCAGCTGATTCACCCATAGCCAGGTTTCACTCTTGTGACCTGCCTGAACTAACGCTACGCTCAATTTCAGTCAGGACCACTGTTGTTCAAGTAAAAGCTTTTATTAACATTCTTAAACAATACATTTTAGGTTTGGCATTATGGTTCTGATCAAAAAGCCCTCCCGCCAATCCATGCGAGCAAGTATGGATATGGCAGTGAGGGCGGCAGCAACAACCCCCAAAAACAACCCATACGCTAAGGTGCTGCTAGTATTGTGGCTTACGTGATGACTGTTTAACGACCTTTCGCTTCCAGAGGAAGCCATTCTGTCCAACAGCTCAAGGTCCTTCTAACAAGAACAATGTGTGACCTTTCAGAAGCCATTCGTCCATTTAGGTCAATGCAAATTAAGTCATTGTACCAACGCATGTTGGTCTTCTCCCAGGAGGTCGAGGAGGAATGCTTACCAACGCATGTTGGTCTTGTCCCGAGAGGTCGAGGAGGAATGCTTACCAACGCTTGTTGTTCTTCTCCTGGGAGGTACAGGAGTAATGCTATGCATAAAATTTGAGCTTCATGCCCCATATGCCTGTGGCCATTCTACTACTGGACTATGTGTGACTTTTCGGCTACGGATGAAGCCTGATGTTGTCTATAGAAAAAAGCCATTTGTCCATTCAGGTTAATTTAATATTAGGTAAATCATTGTACCAACGCATGTTGGTCTTCTCCCTAGAGGTCAAGGAGGAATGCTGTGCATAATATTTAGGCTTCATAGCTTCCGTATGCTTGGGGCCATTCCAACTACTGAAGTAGTATTTTGTAGTATACGTGTATCACAACCTGATGGTAATTCCTTAATGCTAGATTAACCATTTTGGTCAGGACCACTATTGTTAAAGTTAAAGCTTACTTATTATTAATAGACAGTTAGGTTTGGTGGTATGGATCTGTTCAGAAAGCCCTCCCGCCATCCAGGCAAACACACATGGGCAAGGCAGGAAGGGCAGCATCGAAACCCCCCCCCAAAAAAAACAACCATACGCCAGCTCTGCTAATACGTGGTCACCGGTCTGTCCGTCAGCTCAAGGCCAGGAATTACGAACATAAGCCGTATGCCAAAACAGAAACGGCCATGTTTCTATACAGCTGAGCTCATTGCTTCGTGGATCAAAATCATTTGAAGCCTGTATGTACACGATGTTCGTAAGCAGCAGATGACCAATGGCGCATAACTACAGTGTGGGCACTGACACGACTTGATGCGGTCATTGTGGCGCCGATGTAGAAAGAGTGGATGGTGTATAGCTTGGGAACGAGTACTGCCCAATGTGACGGCAGGCAATGAACCAGGATCTTGGCACAGCGTACTCTGTCGGTGATAAAAAAGTGGCTCAACAGGGCTCGCGTGGCATCACAGCAGGCTCTGGGTCAGAGGAGGAAGGACAAAACAGTGGATATACAGCATCAGCAATGGATAGATCGCCTTGATCAACATTTTATTTATTATTTTTTTAGTGCATGAATTGTATTCATTGAATTTAGGATACAATGCAAGTGGTAAGAGCCTCTAGCAGCAAGTCTACATAGGGTTTGAACCTCCCTTGCCTTAGTGGATGCCAGTTATCTATAGTAAATATATTTACTGCAGTATCCTTAGCACGGAGATGGAACTTCCTTCACCAATGATTGCCCCACGACACACGACGATGGGTAAAATCCAAAAGCACCGTTATATAACTTCTGATGGTAAGGATACAATTTTTTATTTATTTAATTAAACGAACCCGGGGGCCAGGAACCACTCGTGCATAAGCCAGGATGCCAGGCTTGTGAGGGCCCCAGCAGGGCGGGACATCTAGTTGGTCAGGGTAGTAAGAGGGGTTTGCCATGAAGCTCCAAGGCATTTCTTAACTTGTTGTGGCTTCACATGTAAGGTGCTGCGGCAACTACCAGCTCCATAGCTGCAGAATTTCTCCACCAGGAAAAATGTTTAAAATTTTTTAAGTTAACGGCAATATGAGTGGAGTTTCTCCCATTGGGAAAACTGGCTTTGAACGCAAATTATAGATATCAGCAGAGGGCGACATCCGGAGCTGAAGTTCAGAACATGGCTGCGGGCAAAGAGGGTAGGCAGAGCAAGAGGTCAAACTTCGGGGCTGGAACGTCCGCACTTGAAACTTATTAGACAGACAACAGGCATGTAAGAGCTGATAATGTAACAACTACGCATAATGTAACAACGACGCATAATGTAACAATTTTTTTTAATAAAAACTCATAATGTAATAACTAGTCGATAATGTAACAAAATGCTGAGTGCATAACGTAACAACTTTTTGCGCATATTGTAATAACTTATTACATTTTGCATCAGTTATTACATTATAAAGCGAGCAAAATATTTTTCTCCTAATAATGTAATAATTTTATTACATTATAGAGTGAGTCAATTGTAATCATGGTAATTGCTTCACCATAGAGTCTAGTCTGCATAAAGCACTCTTTCAATAGTTTTTACTTTAATTTAAGGCTCAAAATGTTCATACACAAAGCCCCCCCCCCCCCCTCCTGGGCCCGTGTGTGTGTGTCTGCACATGCACGTGTGAACTGATACTAACAATACAACATTTTGTGAAATACTATAACAAAATATCACAGTCACACCAATATCACATTACAGTTTTAATGAAAAAAGAAATCAACAATTCAACAACTGCAATTCAACTGGAATGCAAGAGCTTCAATCAACAATGTAAAGTATTTGGATTACACTGTATTGTGTTACTCCCTCGTAAGAAACTGAAATGTTAATGCATCACTATATATAAAAAAAAACTTAAATTCCTCATTTGAACAAAATAGCAATTTTTTGCTTACCATTTTAGGTTACATGCTTCAAGAGTCTATCAGATAAGTAACATTTTTGTTTTTGTCCAATAGAATTAACAGAAGAAAAAAAAATCTCAACAATTCAACAATTGTAATTCAACTTAAATGCCAGAGCTTCAATCAACAATGGAAAGTAATCGATTATACTGTGTTGTGTTAATCGTTTGTAAGAAACTGAAATGTTAGTGCACACTTGTCCTGATTTAATAAATAAAATAGCTCTTTTTTGTAACACTTTTAGGTTACATGCTTCAATGGTCTATCAGATACATTTCTGTCTAGTAGAATTAACTGAAAATAATTTAAAAATCTCACCCATGAAGGATCAGAAAATAATAAAAAATCCCAATGCAAAAAAGTGTACACACTCCACAGTGAATAGAAAGAATATACTGTATGTAGGCTATATTACTTTTTCCAGAACATGTGAATGACCTTGTAGTGTCCGAAGGCTATGTGTCTGAGCATAATCCAGGCGCTCATCCAACGTGGGTTTTGACCAAATAAATCTTTGATCCGTAGAGCGAGACCACTTGACCTGCCACAGGATTTATAGATCTTCATAATGCTAATACAACAGTCACCTTCATCATCAAGATCCAACGTTTTAGCCAAAGAATCTCTAATATAGACTGTGGGAAGATATGGCTTAGACACTTCTCTGAAAAGAGAAGAGACTTTATTGAAAGTCCCAAACATGGTAATATCCATATCAAGGGTCAACTTGATAATTTCTGTTAGGATCTCTACAGGTAGGTATGGTATGTTTTCCCTAGACACAGGATCATCTTCAAGGTTTCTTTCTTTGGGCTCGGACACAGGATCATCTTCAAGGTTTTTTTCTTTGGGCTCGGACACAGGATCCTTTTCAACGTTGTCTTCTTCGAGCTCGGACACAGGATCATCTTCAAGGTTTTCTTCTTCGGGCTCGGACACAGAATCAGCTTCAAGGTTTTCTTCTTCGGGCTCGGACACAGGATCAGCTTCAAGGTTTTCTTCTTCGGGCTCGGACACAGGATCAGCTTCAAGGTTTTCTTCTTCAGGCTCGAACACAGGATCAGCTTCAATGCCACTGCCAGGGCTACAGCCAGGGTCAATGTCAATGCCAAAGGAAGGACTGGAGTTATTTCTATGAAGCACCCTTTCATTCTCAGCCTCCTGTATGGCCTGAATATATGGATCTACTGGTCCATCGAGACTCACATAGTGGTCCCCATGCCCCTCAGCAAAGTGACCAATAGCTAACACAGGGAGGTCTTCACGAAAATGGCCTGAGGGGGAGATGATAGAGGTTGCATCAACACCTAGGGTTGATACAGCCAAAAACTGTACATTAAACATAAGTGCAGCTCTCTGAAGGGTAATGTGGTCCCCAAATGTTTCATGTTGAGCCATGCTATGGATGTAGTCAGTCCATGTCCCCTCTACATACTGCGAAAGTGGTGTCCCATCCACTGCAATCGGACAATTTCTTAGATCAGTGACTATTTCCTCCCTCAATGTTGTAGCAGACCTGAATATTCCAATGGTGGCCAGCTGATCTGCCATTGCAGCAAACTGGCAACTGCCATCTGGATCAGGATCCGAGCGAATGTGTAAACCTGGTGTTTCAAATTCCTGCAGTCTGTCTTGATGGGTGTAAGCTTGGGAATGTCTTGCCAGCGACTTCCGACATCTTTCTTGAAACCTTGTGACACTGGTTATGTCTGAAACTGAGAACCACAGTTGTATTGGAGTGGGGCTACTTAGCATTTGAAATTTGACTTTGTATTTGGACAACCTGATGTTATGTTTTACAATTACACCTGGCAATACAACATGGCGTTTGGAAACAGAAAGTCTGTGATTGCTCAACTTCACTCTAACCAAGACGTTGTCATGTACTCTGTAAACAGAGGGTGCAATGTGTTTTGCCCGAATCATACGTTCATTGCATCGCTCTGTGGCCTTTTTTGCCCTTTTCCTCAGCTTGCACCGCCTCTCTTCAAATAACTGCCTATGTCTTTGGGAGGGGAGAACATCTTCGGTTTCTTCAAAGTGTGTGGGGGGATTGCTGATTGGGTTAGTAATTCTGTTACTTTTTCTACCATAATAAACTTGGAAAGGAGACAGCCAGTGTAGAACTTCCTTAGGATCCTCATTCATTATCCTGACATATACAGGTAAATGTTCAACCCAGTTAACCCCCCCTCGCTGGAAGTTAAGCAGATCATACATGATCTTTTTTCGGAGCATACGATGAGTCCTCTCCACCTTTCCTTGACTCTGGGGATGATATGCAGAGCTTTGAATATCTTTTATCTTCAGGCTATTGAATAACCTTTGAACTTCACCTCTGAATTCTTTACCTCAGTCATGTTGTACCATTTTTGGTGGGCCATGCTCACAGTAGATTTCTTTGAGATGTTTTGCAATCTCACTGCTTCTTTTGCTTTGTAATGGTCTCAGCCATAGATACCTACTGAAAACATCAACTGTGGTCAGGATGTAACGGTATGTCAGGCGACCATGCTTAATCTTCAACTTTCCCATGTCTAAGAGGTCAATTTGATGCCGATGTTGTACTTCTTTTGCTTTGATGGGTTTTGGGATTGGCTTGTTTGAAAAAGTAGCCTTTAGAAGTTGGTATCGCCTGCACCTGTCCAGTGTTTTTTGGACATTCTTTGTTCTGATACCAGAGTATTTCTCCCTCAGGTGTATGTTCATTTTCCTTGCGCCACTGCCTTTAGTGTCATCCAGAGTCGTCCTCACAATTGAGTCGATGGCTGATTTCTTCGCTACCAGTTTTCCACCACACATAATGGCCTGGCCATCATCACTGAGGGTGTAGAGATGCCTATTTCTGTAATATCGCACAATAGCACTGCGCTCTGTTCTTGATCTTGCGTCAACGGGGACATGATATTCCCCCTTCAGTAACTTCAGTATTACATTGTAGGTCTCGTCTCGTCCATGGCCCCCACATACCCAAAGGGTACAGGACAGGACAAAAATTATTAGCAGTGTTCTCATGCTTCCAGATCTATCAGAAAAAGAAAATGATGCTAATTAATGAATGAATCATTAATTTTAACCTACCATTGTGCCCATTATGCTTTCTTAGACCCACAGGTCACCAGGAATATTACGCTAATACAATATGTAAACTAGTAACTAGGTTAACAATGTTATGCATTCTGGAGATTTGCCTGGTTATGATGAATAATCTTTAAACATAACTCAATGTTTGGACAGTTTGGTCTTGTCCTAGCTAGCTAGTTCCCTAACTTAGGCTACTGTATCATGGACTGCAAGCACTGTATATAAACACAAATAGTGTTACTGGTCTGTATAGATTGTACCATATTTTGTGGTTGCATTAATTTAATTTAATATAAAATATTTCATCAGATCGCTTTACATTTCACACTTACCTTTTAGCACAATGAGGAGGAAAAATAATCTTGCTGCTTGAAAATCAGTGGGAAAGGCAATGGGCAACAGTGATAGGGAGACAATACCAGGGCCATGAGCTGATCATGAGGGTGCCATGACTTGACCATCCAGATCCAGTATGAAACTGTTCGAGTAAGAGCCACCTAGTGGTCAAAGATGAAAACTACAACATTTTGTCATACATGTAGCTCAGAAAGTACATTAAGTATATAATAACATTGTACATAAAATAGATAAAGTATCTTACATTGGGTAGCCTACATGTAACAACATTGTAATTATTAACTGAAGTATGTGTTACAACAATGCAATGGAGAAATGCACGCACATCCAAGAAAGTAAAACAGGTGCCCGACCAACAAACAATACTGAGGAGAGAAGGGAAGTCTGCAGACTGTATCAATAGCTCCCAAAGTGGATTTATTAAAGGCACAAAGTGTCTTCAACCTCGAAGCAGCAATAGTAATAATAAAATACAAGAAATACAACATAGGATGCAGGGTAATAATAGGGAAACAATACAAAAACTGTATAAGTATAAGACACAAGATAACAGCAGCGAACAGTCACAAGGTGTTTTGTGTGTAGAGTGCAGAGATGCTGACAAGTAGTTTTGTTCCAAGTCAAGTCTCAAGTCTGAGCTAGAGTCGAAGTCAAGTCTCATGTCACTGTGTGTGCGACTTGAAGCAGCGGGCTTCGCTGGCACTCCGACTCATGTATAGTTCCTGAATTGTGATGCGCTGGGCTGTCCTCACCACCCTTTTTTTACGCTCTGTAGAGCACAGACCTCCACCAAGATGGCAGCCAAACTGGCAGTGGTCATATGGCCCGAGGGGTCAAGTGACAAGACAGCAGCAATGAGCTGAGTCCAATGACACTCCATAATACCCCCTTCGGAGATATTAAAAACAAGCGCACTGTGAAACCTGTGTCCCACGCCCTTGATACATGTAGGCGTGCTGGGGAAAACATCCAGTTAGA
The DNA here is from genome assembly GCA_022702515.1 of Ilyophis sp. 1 JC-2022. Taxonomy (NCBI): domain Eukaryota; kingdom Metazoa; phylum Chordata; class Actinopteri; order Anguilliformes; family Synaphobranchidae; genus Ilyophis; species Ilyophis sp. 1 JC-2022. Next base: position 53,001,798 of record CM040394.1, on the reverse strand, counting down.
GGTGGCCTCTGGTACTACAGGTACTACTAGCTGGCTCAGAAAAGTAGGCCTAACTCTAAAATGAGCCAGCAAACACATGAAGGTCTGAACTCTGTGTATTTAGAAAGTAGGCAACTTCCTGAGTAGAAAACACTAAGCTTATATGGAGACACCAAGCATAGTTTGTGATGTAATAAGCAAAATATACTTCTCAATGGACACATGACTGGAAAAACGGCCACTAGGAGGTGGCCTCTGGTACTAAAGGCTTCACACACACAGACACACAGAGAACAGTCATCAAACTAATGTTCTACCCCTGACTTCGTCCAGGGCGTGAGAGAAAAATAGAAGTAGGCACAGCCTGACGAGTTCCAGCCTAAGGTTAGCCCACATGTATAGCATAACATTTCAATTATAGCCTATCAAAATACTTTATTGTTTTACAACACTACGGAGAAGCAATTACCATGTTAATCCATACATTATTGACTCTCTCTATAATGTAATAAAATTATTACATTATTAGGAGAAAAATATTTTGCTCGCTTTATAATGTAATAACTGATGCAAAATGTAATAAGTTATTACAATATGCGCAAAAAGTTGTTACGTTATGCACTCAGCATTTTGTTACATTATCGACCAGTTATTACATTATGAGTTTTTATTACATTTTTTTGTTACATTATGCGTAGTTGTTACATTATGCGTAGTTGTTACATTATCAGCTCTTACAAGGCACTCATTGAATGACTGGCGGTCAATGGAGTTTTTACAAAACAGTTCTCTAAACGGGTCATTATCAGTTGTGTATCTTGTCATATCTAAAATCTTTGCTGCGGGGAACCGAAGCTGGCCCTGAACGACGCATCACGTCTCGTCAGCGTGATGTCACCAATCCTAGAAGGCTCAGATCCTTTACTTGTCCCCGTTGAGGGTCCTTAACATAAGTATCTAAATTTGCTGGTATAGCCTAGTTTCATTTAAAAATTGTGGTAGGCTTACCACGTTATTTTCCCAGTAGGTACCGTGCAGCCTTAGATAAGTAAATCCGCTCGCAGTGAATGCGCAAGGTGCTGAGCGAATACGAATTATAAGCCTACTATAGCTTCTTGTAGCCCAACTTAGTATGCACGAAGCAGTACCATGAATACCCGTTAATGGTAGTAGTATCTATGCTGTTACCATTTCAAGTGGGGCGGTTTCAGATAGAAGCCCCAGATTCCTATCCACCTTTAGGGAATCTTTATCCACTTGGTAGTCTTATAGTGACTGCCACCTTTGGAAGTCAATGTTTTGTTGGTATGTTGTTTTTATGTTGTTCACTTATTCACATGGCTGTCAACCATAATGTTAGATCATTACAATTGTTTTGGAACAACATACAGAAGGAAATTAATATTATCTTAAACGGGGTTATTCATTTGAATGCAGACTTTGTGCTGTTAGGCAAAACAGTAGACAAAATAGGAAATAAAAATGATGAATATAAATATTTGTTAAGGATATTGCGTATAACAGCACTGAAACAGATAACAAGAAACTGGCTTCAAAAAGCATGCCCCCTGATAGATAAATGGAGAGATATGGTTCAACAAATATACCAGATGGAGTACTTAACTTATAAAATGAGGGGGAATCTGAAATTATTTGAAAAAAGATGGGCTATGTGGTCAAGTTACTATCACAAGGTAAAATAAAGTTACTGGATTATGGTGCTCCATATTAGAGCTGACAGTCATTTAGGGGAGCACTAAATATTTATTTTATTATTATTATTATTATTTTATTTGTATTTTTTATTTATATATATTTTTTGTTTGTTTACCTTAGATTTATGCTTCTGAGATGGGTGGGAAATTTTGATATAAGGAAAACCTTTGGATTTATTGAATACAGTAGGTACTTATTTAAATACAAAATAAGATTAAATAGATTATTATTATTTTTTTTTTTAATTTCTATAAGTGCAAAATTACGATAATATACTGTAATAATTTAAGCATGTATTGTAAATATTGTTAATAACAATTACTTTCATATTGAATGAATGTTATTATGATGACACTGGGTGACACACCTATTCACATTATCTATGTATGTTTAAAAAAACCATTTTGTTATCACCACATAGACTGTATAACATGGGTAAGATGTATGAAATGATATGATAACAATAAAACAAAAATGGTAGTAGTATCCACATAAAGCTACACGCGTAACGTTGCAATGTGAATTAATGTTATCTGCAATCAGTAGTACTGTGATAGGTGGATCGTAACTACTCAGCCGAGCTGTCAGCTGATTCACCCATAGCCAGGTTTCACTCTCGTGACCTGCCTGAACTAACGCTACGCTCAATTGTTGGCAAGTCAGTTAACACATCTATGTTGTGCATGACACAAGTAATTTTTCCAACAATTGTTTACAGATTATTTAACTTTTAATTCACTATATCACAAATCCAGTGGGTCAGAATTTTACATACACTAAGTTGACTGCCTTTAAATATTTTTTTTTTAAAGTGGTTGCATATCCTTTGCATGCCATGACTTCCTGATGTCTGTGACCCAACAACATCAAAAGACTCGAGATATCTTATTTTCTGGTACTCTTAGAAGCAATACTATAACGTCTCTGCATTTGAATTGATTGGGAATTGGGGGGTGGGACTACATTTAGCTGTAAATTACACTGGAACAGTATGAAACACATGGTTGGCTAAATGGGTCTGACGTATCAAACAAGCCTTAAATCATCACTCTAGCTAGGACGCTGGGCGCTTCTAGAATTTGTCAGCTAAAAATGTTAACGTGAAGCTAAATCAGGAGACCTAACGCATGCGCTGCTGGCGATTAGTTAATTTGATTTGATTTAAAACAAGCAGCCTTGCTAAAGAATTTAAGTTTCAACCCTCCCCACAGTTGACTGATATAACGCAGAAGACAATGCAATAGTGAGTGTGATATCCTTGTGAGGGGAGGGTGTAGCCTAGCCTACAAAGTGGGGATACGGCCATTTGTGGCATAGCCTAAACGCATAATTTGAGAAATTAAAGTTTGATCCATCCAGAACCAGAACGAATGTTGTTGTCCAGAACTTCCCAGTAGCCTACCAGGAATATGACCTGGTGGATTGGTGCTAACATCAGAAATAGACAAGAATGCAGGCTACATATAATACATTTTATACAATAAAAAGCAAAATCAACAGCACACATAAGCCTAACTGCGTTTACAGAACTGAAAAGGAGGTTTAGTTCAGAACCTATTCTGGTAACTTCCAATCCCTCTCTCCCTTTTGTTGTGGAGATGGAGGCTTCGGAATTGGGAGCTGGGGCCATTTTGTCACAGCACTCTCCAGTTGATCGTAAAATTCGCCCGTGCTTACTTCTCTCGTACCCTCACTCCGGCCGAGAGGAATTATGACGTGGGGGATAGAGAGTTGTTGGCTGTAAATTTGGCCCTAGAGGAATGGCGCCATTAGCTAGAGGGAGCCGAACACCCCTTTACTCTAAAATTTAGAGTATGTCCAGCAGGCAAAAAGACGTAATTCCCGGCAGGCTCTCTGGGCGTAATTTTTTACTCGGTTTAACTTCTTGTTGACCTACCGCCCGGGGTCCAAGAATGGTATCTGACTGCGGTCCTCAGTTTGTCGCTTAATTCTGGCACTCTTTTTGCGCGCAGTTGGGCGCTTCCGTTAGTCTGTCCTCCGGGTTCCATCCACAGACTAACGGACAAACTGAGCATACTAACACCCTTTGCTGTTTGGTGGCTTCTAACCATACTACTTGGAGTCGTTATCTTCCATGGGCAGAATATGCGCATAACACCTTGCGTAATGCCTCCATGGGTCTTTCTCTGTTCGAGGCCCAGGTGGGTTATTTGCCTCCGCTTTTTCCCGAACTGGAGAAGAATGTGGAGGTGCCATCTGCTGGCTTTTTTGTCCGGAGGTGCCGTGCGGTTTGGAAGCGGGTTCGGTCGTCGCTCTTGCAGGCTTCGGCTACTCAGAAATCTTCCGCTGGCAGACATAATTAGTTAGCTCTTTCCTATCGGGTGGGCCAGCGAGTCTGGCTCTCTTCGCAAGATCTTCTTCTGCGGGTTGAGTCTCGCAAACTTGATCCGCGTTACATAGGCTCATTCAAGATCATCTGGAAAATAAACCCGGTGACGGTCCGTCTTGAACTGCCACGCTTCATGCGGATTCATCCGACTTTCCACGTTTCATGGCTTAAGCCGTTGCTGATCAGTCCCTTATCTCCAGTTGAGAGACCTCCTCCACTTCCTGAGATCGTGGAGGGACGCCCGGTATATACTGTCCGCTGCATTTTGGCGGACAAACGTGTGGGTAGGGGCTGGCAGTTCTTAGTGGACTGGGAGGGTTATGGGCCAGTGGAACGGTGTTGGGTTCCGTCCAGGAATATTTTGGACCCTGAAATTATTAAGGAGTTTCGGAGCAAGCAGCCCGAGGGATCGTCTGGGGTCGTCCCTGAGAGGGGGGTTACTGTCATGGTTTGTGGGTTTTGTTTTCTTTTCCTCTGCGATTCTCTTCCTGTTTCCCGATAGATTCTCAATCGGATTTTTTCCACGTTCTGGTCTGGGGTTTTGCTTTCCCGTGCTCGTTATTCGTTTCACCTGTGCTTCTACCTGCGGGGTATTTAAGTTCCTTACTTCCGCTTCCCCGCTGCTTTTTTGTCATTCATTTGTACATTGAGCCAGGTATAGCCAGGTTTAAGCGACCTTGTGATAGTAACTTGCTTATGTTCACAAGGGACTTGCTTTTAGCTTCTTCAGGTCTAAGATTGGGTTTCCGCCTGTTAGTGTTCTGCGCTATTTATTCTTGTGCTGTTCTCTACGAGACACTGTTTTCTTTTTTACATTACATTATAGACATTTAGCAGACGCTCTTATCCAGAGCGACGTACATAGTGCATTTCTGAACTAGGAACAAGTGCGTTAAAACAACCCTAAAAAGGTCAATATGTATCTAAGTACTAGGCGCAGTCAGTATGATTAGGGGTTTTTATTTTTATTATTATTATTTTTATTTTTTTTGTCGGGGGAGGTTGAAGACCAAGCACGCTGCTGCGTTCTGGATAAGCTGAAGGGGTCTAATGGCCGATGCTGGCAGGCCAGCCAGGAGAGAGTTGCAATAGTCCAGACAGGACAGCACCATCACTTGGACCAGGAGCTGGGTTGAGTGGGTGGTGAGGAAGGGGCGGATTCTCCTGATGTTGTACAGGAAGAACCTGCATGCCTGGGTTACCACTGCGATGTTCTCGGAGAGGGACAGCCTGTTGTCCATCACGACTCCGAGGTTCCTGGCACAGGGCGTTGGGGTCAGTGGGGTGTCACCTAGGGAAATAGAAAGATTGAGAGGGGGAGAGGTTAGAGCAGGAATGTAGATGAGCTCAGTCTTGCCTGGATTGAGCTTGAGATGGTGGTTGTCCATCCAGCTCTGGATGTCTCTCAGGCAAGCAGAGATGCGGGCTGACACCTGAGTGTCAGATGGTGAGAAGGAGAGAAAGACCACCACTTTTGGTGGTTTTATTTTGTTTCACCTTCTATCAGACGTTGTAGAGTTACGTTCTGAAGGTGTTTTCTTTGTGTTTTCTAGTCTCCTATTTTGGCCCTAGTATTGAGTTCGGGAGATTTCGATTTGTGTTTCACTCGTTCTATTCAAGTTTGCCCTATTTTCGTGGGTAGATTTAGTTTGGCTGTTTAGCTATCAGGAATTAGTTCTTGTTTTTGTTTTTTTGTCTGTTTGTGTTATATCTCCCTTATTGGTCCACACCTATGTGGGTGATTTGTCTGATCTCCCTCACCCCTGCGTTTGAATATCCGCTACTAAATAATTAATAATAATTACTTATTTATTTATTACTTATTATAATTATTCCTTGTTTTACAAAAATTGCACAACCTCCCCCGTTACCATTTCTTCTATCTCTACGAACACTCTCATACCCTTTAATTTCAAAGTCTAACATAGGTTTTAACCAGGTTTCTTGAATACATCTAAAATCTGGTTTCAATATCATATCTTTAATAAAACCTTTGAATTCTTGGCCATTTGCAATCAAACTTCTTGCGTTCCATTGAAGAATAAGCATTCCTACATAGGTCCTTTAGCATTTGTTTCCTGACTTTGAGCCGGATTCAATTCTTCTTGGATTTGCTCCCAAGAAAGACCCTTCACTTTCTGCTCTCTTAACAATTAATCGTATTTTCTCTGTTTTGTTTTTAGCTTGGTCTGCGCAATTAATCACATAGGCAATGAATAAAATCTATTTTTCAGTACTTTTTTTTGTTTAGTTGGCTACTTGTTTAGTTGGCTACTTTTCCCCATCGCAAATCTAGAAGTTTGGTTAATTTTCACTGAGTCTTCTTCTCTCCTTTCCCCTTCTTTACTGCCTAAGCATATGTTATGTTCTTTGAGGTTTTAACTTGATGAATTTTCACTGCTCTCTTCCTAACCTCACATCCTCCATATGCCACGCTAGGAGCACCTCCACAGTTGCAGCATTTGGCTTGCACATTATTCCCACATTCTTCATATTTATGATCCCCTCCACATTTAGCACATCTCTGTTTTCCCTTACAAACAGCAGCTATATGCCCATATTTCTGGCATTTGTAACATCAAAGAGGTGGTGGCACATACGCCCTTACTTTAAAACTCATATACCCTACTCTTACCCTTTCAGGTAAAAAAGAATCCTGAAACTCCAAAAGCACTGAGAAACTATTTACCTTCTCTCCATTTACTGTTCTAAGCAGTCTCCTAATCTTCCTCACTTCTCCTCCTTGGATATTCTTTTAAGTTTTGCTAGATCTTCTTTTATCGTTATGCCTGATATCACTCCCCGAGTTAATCTATCTCCGACTAATACTTTCTTCTCAGTCACAGTTTTCCTACCGATATTTCCAATCTGCATCACCATTTTTTTCTGCTCTTCATTTTTACATTTTAAAAACAAACTCATCTCGAAGGATTTTAGCCATTTCAATATCTACTGCTTTCTTTTACAACTCCCTGGTTAAAGCAATAGGACTCAGGCTCACATTTTCATCCTCATTTTCATCCATTTTCAATTTAAGTATAATTTTGAACTCCTCTCCAACTAACTTCCTTCGAACAGATCATGAGCTTTCACCATCAGGGCTGATTCCTCCAGACTACGTTTGTTACCACCACTACCAGGGATCCTCGGCTTTGAAACAGGAGAATCGCCTTTGAAACAGGAGGCAAGAGCCATACTCTGCCATACCCAAATGATGCCACTGAGGACAACCATGGCAGTTATAGCTGGCGTGTGCTAAAACTAAAGCTATAAACGAGAAACAATCGTTACAACAATGTTAGCTACCATTAGTTCTAAACTCAGCTATATGTAGTGGCGCTAGCTAGCTAGGTAGGCAACAGGTTCGTGGGTAGCTAACGTTAGCTAGCTAGCAAAACGTTTCAGCTCTAGGCACAGCTATCGTAAGCTACAACTTTAGCATTGTCGCTAACATTAACTAGAAAGTGGAGCAGATCCGCTTTCTAAATCACATGGCCTGTTGAGAATAACATTATGTGCAATTCTCATAACTGACGAATTACATTTTAATTTAGGTAAAGTTACAACTAGCTATGTAAGCAGGCTTAGCAAAGCAGGCTTATTAGCCAACAAGCTATATCAGGGGTTCTCAAACTTTTTGTTTATGCGGACCACTTTTTATTATCAAGGATTTTCGCGGACCACCTCATATGCAAACCGCAAAAATAAGTACATATATTGTTACGAACCCACGGCTGTAAAGTCTAAGGTGATTGCACCCCCCAAACCAAACTAATAGGCTCCCCCCCCCCCAACCAAACTAATAGGCGATTACATTTAATCTGGAGGTTGCTTAATTTCCCTTTATTGCCATCATCGGAATTTGCTTTGCGCAATGCTTACAGGTAGCTCAGCAATATACAAAATATACAGTGCACAACATAACAAAACAATTTTGGCGGTGTACAGAGACCGCGGCACTGCATGTATGGAGGAAATTCGTGGATGTGGAGTTTGTGCGTTGGACTGCTTGGTGACTCGGGACAGCGGGGGCTATTTTTAATCATGGCTGTATTGCACTTTCATTCACTTTATTGATGTAATGATTCTGTTGGATGTCTTTATTTGATATGTTTGTTTGTGGGTCCCACTGTCTATGTCTTTTTTGTTGTTGCTGGGGCTACAACTGAAGTTGTAATAAAAGTTATTATATTATATTCTAATAATACCAACATAAACAAATATTATAAGGAGTGTTGGGGGGTATACGTACGAAGTAAGATTAATTACAGAGTAAACCCCGGAACCCTCCCAAATCTGGAACGTGCATGGACTGAAGTAAAAAGAGCTGTTCTGGGTTTTATTGAGTTGTCCAGCTAGTACTAACTCAGTAATCCTGCTTCGTAGTATACCACCTTGGTAAGTAAAGTGCTTGTGCAGTTAATATGGGAGCAAAGTGATACGTTACATGTTAAAGTATTAACGGTAGGCTACAGTAGCCTACTTCAGCAATAAAATATTTTAGCTCGATGGATAGAATATAATAACTTTATTTCCCGATAGGGAACTTCAGTTGTAGACACCATAAAAGGCAAATCAGTTCAACACATAAAGTACATTTACCGTTACTTTCATTATTACTTTCAAATACATTGTTATTTGGTGCTTAATATCGTAACGTTACATTTTCTTTTTGGATTCTCATATTGCTCACACCCTGCCTGGTCAGCACAGGTAATGTTTACAGTTTATCCAATCTATTTGTGAGACATCGTACAACGTAGCACCTCTAGCAATGTAATAATAGTTCAAATGAACACTGTTTTGATGTTCACAATATGCTTGACGTATCGCATTAGGTTAACATTAATGTTTCGCAGGCGTAGCAGTCGATCACACAAATGATATAGCTACTAACGTTAGCTAAACCAAGCGATTAATTCACTTTTAACTTTCTAACATTAAGATAATGCACATAGATGTACATTAGGCCAGCTAGTTATGTATATATTAACTGGCTAACTTTATAATTTGTTCATAAAGCGTAATTTACCATTAATGATCCGAGCCTACGCTGTAACGATCCGAGCCCGGTTGTCTAAATGCAGCTCACTCCTGCTTTCAACCACCAGTCTCTTCTTTCGGTCGTAAAACTTAGTTCGTTCACCCTGCCTGGTAGTTTAGCTACTATGGTGAGTACTCAGATTATCATGTAAAAGGACATTTTCGCCTTTCCCCAGTTTTATTCGCACATCAGTACGCAGTGCAGAAGTTAGTCATTGGACAGCAATCATAGTAGCGTTAGCATGAAACTCTTTTCATGGAGTAGCGAACACTACTAGTTCAGTGGTAACGTCAAGCGTCTCTGTTAGGGTTGGTCCTCCAAACTGACGGCGCGTCCCTGTAACCATTGGTAACGACAGTTCTAGTTCTATGTGACAGGCCTCTATTGCAAGATAGTGAGTAAACACATTCACGTTCATTCATTTTTTTTCCCTACGGACCACCTGCAGTACCCTCGCGGACCACCAGTGGTCCGCGGACCACAGTTTGAGAACCGCTGAGCTATATACTATGCCATGATGATGCATCTTTGAGAGGTGTGCAAATCTAACGTTAGGTTGACAGACGTGTCAATTTAATTCAATTTATCCCTAATTTAGCAAAGGTTTAACCCAGATATAGCCTGGTTACATCCTAGCCCAGGGCTGGGCAACTCCAGGCCTCGCGGCCTAGTGTGTATGCAGGTTTTTACTACCACAGGTTACCCTGGCTCAATCAGCTAATTAGTTGTAGCTATACACCATCACCGATTCACTCGTAAATGACACCACGATAAAACGCTACAATACATGCATTACCAACACAAGAACATCCATCAGCTGCTTTTCATGTTGTGGAATGTAAATAAAATATCAGATGATGTAAATGATTGGGTTAATAAAATAATTGGTAACTGGTGGCAGCAAAAACCTGCATACACACTGGCCTGCGAGGCCTGGAGTTGCCCACCCCTGTCCTAAACAAAATGGTCCTGGTTAAAAATGTTCACTTTTCAAACACATTTAGCCGTATGTGGGAAATTGGGGGTCATATGCGGCTCAAGCCCTCCAGTCTCGAGGAGGCCAGTAGAAAGTAGCCTATAGATTACCATTGGTAAACCGATCTGAAAAACCATTTGCTAGTTAGCAAGCCGACCGCATAATAAACCGGGAGCCGGCCAACTTGTCCGCTGACCCGCTTGCCTCTTGCTATCTGGACGGTTTTTCATTACACGAGACGGCATTTCACCATGTTCTCTGGGGTAGGTTATAAGTGTAACACTTATCTTGAGATGTGAAGTCTGTCCTTCAATATTACACACGTGAAAGCATTTGAAAACCATTTAATTATTATGCACAGCAGGGGTGTCGTAGTAGGGGGACAAGTGGACCTGACCACCCAGGGCCCCAAGGTGGGGAGGGGCCCCCAGAAGGCCCGTACTAAAGAGTTTGCATTGGGAAGGGGACCCAGAGAGACTGCCTTTGCACGGGGCCCAGAATGTCATGCTACGCCCCTGATGCACAGTATAACTGCATGCAAACTTCATAGCTGTTAGCTAACCTATGTGTGCTCCTTGCGAGCTGACCATAACTGTCGTTCAGTCAGAGATTCCCCTGGGGGAGGGTCTCTGGTTCAGTGGAGATGGGATTTGGATTTGAGGCGAAACTGCGAATAGGCTTCCTCACGTGATTGTACTGTGATGTAACTAGAATTATCACTCGACCATGTTTTAAATCTCATCGGTTTGTTCTTAACCAATCAGAGTTCAGTGTGCCTACTCAACACTCACCGATTAGCTTTTTAAAATCATGCCTCTCTCTTTTCTGTGTAGCCTAAAAAAATTTGGTACCTAGATTGAGCTGGGGGACTCTGTTGACTTTCACGATGCTCCATTGGAAATACATGGCTGAGCTCATCGGTAATACCATTTCCGGGCCATGGCAGCCATCTTGCGGTGGTGCCATTGCGGAATAACCAAATTGAATAGGGTTGAATGGAACCACGTTTTTTTTTCTAGTTCTTATATAGTTCTGTGGGCTACGAATCGCCTAGTACTTGGATTCGTATTTGCCTTTTTAGGGTTGTTTTTAAACGCTCTTGTTCCTAGTTTGAAAATGCACTATGTACGTCGCTCTGGATAAGAGCGTCTGCTAAATGTCTATAATGTAATGTAATGTACCCATAGTGTGGTATGAATAGGTCAAACATGGGTTGAACCTGTGTTCAATATCCCGTGTCATTCCTGGGACTTGTGTGTGAAAGAGGTAGTAGCCTACTGTCATTCTTGGGTACCCCCCCCCCCCCAATGCCAATAGGATATTGAATGCTAAATTCTAGCCTGTTCGATATAACACCACTAAAAGCGCCCATCTCGAGAAAATAAAGCTGATAAACTACATTACCCAGCATTTATGTTAGTTGAAGATGTTTTCGCACGGTCTCACTGCTCCCTCTTGTGGTAGCCTATAAAGCAGGCAGTGCGGGGAATCGGGGATCTCTGTTTATTCTGGAGATCATCTCCTCTCGCTTGCTTATAGCAGTAGAAAAGGGGGAGGTGTAACGCCGCATTATATGTAGCGGAAAACCGACGGACGAGAATCAATGAAGGTGCATGCAAAAATAAAATAGACAGCAGTGGCTCAAGACATTACAACAGTATCTGTATTAAGAGGTGAACCCTCATTTAGCTTTTTTTCCCCGAAAAGGGCACGCTATTCATTTGCAAAGATGGGTAACCGAGGTATGGAGGATCTTATTCCTCTAGTGAACCGAATGCAGGATGCCTTCTCTGCTATCGGACAAAATGCCAACCTGGACCTCCCTCAGATCGCTGTGGTCGGCGGCCAAAGTGCGGGAAAAAGCTCGGTGCTGGAGAACTTCGTGGGAAAGTAAGTGATTTGGTGCTTTGGTAACGTTACATGTAGGCTAAAAATGTGTTAATTTAAGCTCTGGTACAGTCTGTCCACACTCCTAACCAAACCACTTCCCCCAACACCTCCTTCAGCACTCACAGAACTAAATGAACACAATTGCCCTCAAACCATACATTCAGCGTTGCAAATGAAGACAAACTATATCACAAAGGTAGCTAAATTGTGATTTTGAAATGTCCAAGATCCTTGCACAAATTTAACGATGCCAGAAGGGAATCTCAACAGATTATTTTGTTATATAAACCCGACGCACTGCAAATGCTGTAGCCTACTTGCTGACTGGTTGCTAAGATTTCCTGTGGTTTAGGCTATATAAAAATACAAATAGGCTACGAGAAAATGTAGTTTGACGAGCCATGCACATATTGCAATAGCTAATGACGTTATCCCTGGACCGCATAACACGATCGTATTTGTAACCAAGGTCACACATTTATTTAGCGAAATATAGCCTGGGCTACAGGATTAGCACATTATTACAGAGCACACTCAACAATCTAAAATGTAGCCTAGTTTACGCTATTGGCAGGTGTGTGCTATGTGCATGCGAAAGACATTTACAGACGCATTCCGGGTGAGATTTATTTGTTTATCGTGATGGACTCTGCACAGATGGTTAATATCTGTTTGCTGGTCGTCCTGTACATCTCCGAGAAATGTGTTGCGCTTGGTTAAGACAGATCGCAATTAGCCATTCAGAAAATAGATGCCTATTAGATAAAACGTAGCCTAATTGTGGTGTCAACGCGAGCAACAACACAATTTAAAGTAGGCAATTCTAAGTGTGAGATGCATATTGGTACTCAACAGCAGAACAACACCAACAATAACGGTTAGGATAACGACTGCCTCTAATACTACCTCTAGCCTACTGATATTACAACAGCTAGTGATAATAATAATAATAATAACTAGATTAACAATTCCTAAATAAATTGTAGGTGTGGTTGCTTCGCAGTGGTATCAATTGCTGGAAATGGTATAGTGTGAGGTGATAAATAAAAGGTGGAAATGGTATGACGTGGTAATGCGGTATAAAGGGATCAAAAGAAGGTGAAAGTGTTAAAATATGGTGATGTATTTTGTGTAAGTAGTCTAAAGAACCTGGAAGTGACACAAATAAGTAATTAGCGATGAATGGTGTAAATGGTGTAGGAGGAGATAGGTTCTCAAAAAGTGGCGGAATAATAAGTATGGTGAATAACAAAAGGTGTGGCTTCACAACCACACCTAATAATAATAATATAATTTGGCTAATTATATTAATAACGGCAGTGCGGTTACACAAAACAAATGGCTCCTTAGCAAATCCTAGCACGACTGGACAGCTTAATAGGAAGTTTTAGCAACTGCAGCAGTAAAGTGTAGCCTAATGTAAAGGGTTAATGTTACCCAAACACCGCAGTTCTCAGTGCTAATAATCGAGATAAAATGGGGAGCTGTTTGCGTTTGTCGGCTGGTGAGCACTGGACGAACTCCGGATGGATTAAATTTTTCCGTTCTCACGCTGGTTGCTACCCCTGCATTGACCGTAGCCTAGCTGCAGTGGTGCAGGATTGCCTTGAGAAGTGGGTGTAGGCCTACTCTAGATAAGTGGGTATACTCTAATTTAGCAAATCGATGACTACTAATTGATACGTGCACCAGTGGGGATTAAGAAGTGAGTATACTCTATGCCCACTAAGAAAGAAGTGGGTATACTGCATATACCCGTGAAGCCTATACCCGCCACTAGCCTAATGCCTAGCTGACATTTTGCCCCTTAGCTCGGCAAGCTATCGCCAGCTTATACAGGCCATCGTTTGATAAGCCCTGACCGAAAGTTTGCCGTGACAAGTGAATTTGTGTTATTGTAGGCTATTGTGTTACGATGATAGACAGGATAGGACCCAAATGCAGGACTCAGAGACAGACGGCTGGTTGAACTCCACGCAGGAGACTTTATTATAAGTATGCCCACACAGGGTAGCAGGAACGGGCAGGCTGGAGCTGGGCTGGGCAAGCTATCACAGGGCTGGAGTCGGGACAGAACCGGGATGAGGAAGGTGAGCAGGAGGGCTGGAGCTGGGCTGGACAGGAGCAGGGCTGGACGGGAACAGGCAAGGCAGGCAGGAGAACCTGAGCAGAGCTGGACAGGGGCAGACTGGACATGCAGGAGAACCGGAGCAGGGCTAGACGGGAACAGGCAGGACAGGCAGGAAAACACAAACTGGACGGGTACACAGGAACGAGGAGCAGGCAGGGAACAGACAGGAATCAAAAGGGCTGGAAAGTAATGAGACAAGCACAAGGCAGGGCACAAGATGATCTAGCACAGAACAGAGAAACGGGTGCTTAAATGCCAGATTAACGATGAGACAACGAGGAACAGGTGAGACGAGAACACGTGAGGAAACACAATTCAGGTGCGGGGAAGTGGAGACACAAAATGGAGGGAGAAAGGGAAATCATGGAACGGAATGCACATAGAAATGGAAAACTAGGAAATCGGGACAGAGGCACGGGACGTGACATATTGCTTGTAATAAAACCATTTGTGTATGTTTGCAGTTCACATTTTCTTAAGCCATTAGATCTTGCCAAACACTTATCGTTTGACCTTTAGTGTCCTGATACCCGCCCTATGTTTTTTTTTCTTTCAGTAAGTAGCATAAACAGCTTTTCCTCTGCCTGATTTGTTTTAAATAGCTATAGGCATAGCCTATGAGCTTTTATTTTTAAACCTCCACAATCCATAGCCTAGCCTAGGCTACTGTTAATTCAGTCTTCTTATGGCCGTTTTTAAATCCATTGAAACAATTACTCTTGCATTTTAACAAAATATGTAGCCTATTTAATAGGATCACGTCTGGAACAACACTCCCGTATTAATGAACAAATCCTTCGCCTATTATGCATAGGCCTACCCAGTGAACATTTTTGTGTTGACAAGTTGGTGAAAAGACGGTGAAACGCCGTCTCGTGTCTAGGTGAAAAACTGGCAAAATTTGGTTGAAAAGTTTTTTTTACCAGCTATGATGCAGCCAGGTTATATCCGGGTAAAACTTGGGCTAAATTGAGGTAAATTCACACGTTTATTTCAAAACGTGTGAAAACGTCTCTCAATCAGAGATTTCCATCCCTTGTCTTGATTCCGGTTTTGCTCACTGGGTAGTTTATGGTATCGACACCTGTCTTTCTGAGAAGCATGATGCAGCATAATGTAAGTCGAGCCGTCCACACGTCGATCGTGTTCAGGGCCCCGTTTCCCAAAAAGAGATAAATATCATCGTAGGCTATTTTGTTTTCATATTAGTTTCATTGTTTCTTGTCTTTCTCCCTCTATTTTTATTATTTGTTGTGTGTAATATCAGTACATTTTTATAATTTGAATCATAAAATGCAGACAGCACAAACAGAAAACTCTTAAGATGATCATAACTCTATGATGCTTTTAGGAAACAAAGCCCAGATTGTTTTCCTAAGGAATATTAGCCTTCCGTCTAAACTGATCGACATTCGACGTGAACGGTGCAGTAGCCTACATTTTAGACCGTTCACGCGGACCTTGTTCAGATGACGGAAAACAGAGGTGTAGATCATAGACCGTAAAAAGGTGTAGATTCAGAAGCTCATTAATATGCAGGGGGTGTTTCTGCCCATAGGGTGGTCAGAGTAGGCCTGGACTGGAGGTGACAGTGGGTTTCACAGTTGTTATTGTCCCCCTATTGGACAATAACATTAGAAAATGAGAGATTTAGTTAATTCACCAAACGGTGAATTTTTTATAACCCTTTTTACTCATCTTTACCAGGGGTGCCAATAATTGTGGAGTGATACAGATATTTCTATAAAAATGCAATTCATAAGAACATATACAAACCCCAATTCCAGAAAAGTTGGGACAGTATGTAAAATGCACATAAAAGCAGAAAGCAGTGATTTGTAAATTCTCTTTTACATATAATTAATTGAAAACAGTACAATGAAAATATATTAATGTTTTACCTTATCAACTTTATTGATTTTTATGAATATACGCTAATTCTGAATTTGTTGCCTGCAACACGCTCCAAAAAAGTTGGGACAGGGGCAAAAAAAAGACTGGGAAGTTCAAAAAACACCTGTTTGGAACATTCCACAGGCAAACAGGTGATGCTATCATGACTGGGTATAAAAGGATATCAAAAGGCTTGATACCTTATTTTCAGGTACTCTTGCAAGCAATACTATAACCTCTCTGCATTTGAATGGATCTCTATTGGAATTGAGGGGTGGGACTAGATTAAGCTGTAAATTACACTGGAATAGTATGGAACCCATAGTTGGCTAAATGGCTGTAAGTCATCAAGGGTCTGAGGTATCAAAGGAGCCTCAAACCATCACTCTTCTGCCAGATGTGCAGTAGATATGGATGGATCACTTTAAGGGTTGTTTCTCCCGACTCATTTTCCTATTGAACTCTATGGAAAAATAAATCAGGAGAAACAACCGTTCAAGTGATCCATCCATATTTACTGCATATCTGGAAGCAGAGTGATGGTTTGAGGCTCGTTTGATACCGCAGTCCCTTGATGACTTGGGGAGCCATTATTTGGAGGGGTTGAGTAACACCAGCAGCAGCATCCAGCAGTTAAACGTTCCATCTGTTGGCTGCAGTAGAATTCTACATCCCCGTGGGTAGGTTTACAGTGAAAGGATTTGTCTGCACCAATGGTGAATCACTACACAGCCACACTGCCTCAGAGCACGGTGTTTGGCTTCTTGTTTATTTCATATGACAATATGTACATTTACAGGCTGTGAACAAAAACAGAAATGGCACTGATAGTCACTTTGAAAAGTGGCCAAAACAGCCTGTATGTATCATGGCCTGGAGTCTGGAAATCTGCAAGAGTTAAATGACTAGCTTATATATTACTTAATATTATATCACTTTCTTCCAAGGGAACGTCATGCTTAGTTGAAAAAAGCAGATGGGGGGCACACCATTATGGAACTACCATAAACCTTCACTGTTGGAATGCTGTTATTTTAGAATTTTATATGTGGACTGTCTGTATAATAATACCTTTTCCCCCTGCCCTTGATTTTGTTTAGTTTTAAATAAAGGGAATTTAAAAGACAAACATCTCTCTCCTTTCCTTTCTCTGGTACGCTTTCTCTCTCCTTCGCTCCTGTCAGTCCTATTCAGCATCTCTGCCACCTGCCCCTGCCTGTGCGTGCATTCATGTGCATGTGTGTATGAGAGTGCGTGGGTGTGTTTACACGAACATGCTCTCCACCGTCACTCTCTCTATCTCTCTCACACTCTCTCCCTCGCTCTGTGCACTCGTTTAATGCTCTCTTCTGTGGCTGTAATCTGCTGGCCCTCATTAAGCTGCTTGCTGCTTATCCTTTTTACTTTTAATAGAAACGGTCAGTGCGGCCCGGAGGCCAGCACTCCCTGGTGATGCTGGGAAGGCAGTGGTGCGGTCGTCTTCTGCACAGGCCGCCTACAAATGATCCCACGACACACCTCAATCTGACAGAGAAACCCTTTTTTTCTAAGCACAATGCACCTGTTTAACCAGTGCACCTCAAAAGACAAATCTTGTTAGATTAAAAAAAGTAATAAAAAAAAAAAAAAAGTTAACAGGCTAATAGGGTATCAGTCATACAATGTTATTATTGTTATATTACTGTATGCACAAATGTTACTAATTCATACTGTGCTGGCAATAACAGATAAAATATGGTTTTCCTTTAAAATAATAAAGGTCAATCAATCAGGAAGAGGGGGCACTCCTGACTGGCGTTTACCTGCCAACATTTAGGTTATACTTTGCTTACGTCAAACAAACAGACAATGATCCGTTCAAGGTGAATTTTCATAATAAACTTTGAGGGCTGGGGAAATTACGGGAGTTTCCCAGGAGAAAAAAACAAAACTGGAGTATGCCAGTAGATGGCTTTAAAATACGGTAGAAATCAGGGAAAAGAGTTGGCAGTTAATATGTGCTGACAATACTGGGCATAACATCGATTTAAAGGGTTATGAAACCCTCGTTACATTTTCTCTCCGCCCACTCCACAAATTCTAGAAATACAACTAAATGGGCGTGGAAAGCAGCAGGGGGAGGGCGAGATCGAGGAGAGAGGCTATCACCACCTGAAAACACGCCCACCTGGGAAAAGATTGAGAGTGAAACGGAGTCTGTATCAATCACTGAGTAATTCTGCGGTATCAATCAATGGCTCTTTCGAGGTGGAGGACTTCTCCCCTCCGGAATCGCCTTACAGTTTAGGCCGTTGGGAGAAGTTTCTGAGTGGTAGTCTAGCTAATTATCTTTAATCCCACGTGTGAACTCGACTATCTCCTTCTGTTTAAAGGGGTAGGAAACACTAAAACATATTTTTTGAGATGTTAACTAATATCTAGGCATTGCCTCAGATGGAAGAGAACAATAGTATGCATTATATCTACAATTTTTGGCAAAATGTTGAATTTCAGTATTTTAGCTGTTACATCGCCTATTTTTTTTCTTCCGGGGTTGAAAATGAAAAATGGGCTACGTCATTGAAAATGACATAGAAGTGTACTTTTGGTATGCTCGTACGTAATCAGTTTCTCACTTTGTTACCGCCCCTAATATAAATACATTCCTGAGAAGGCGTGGCCAATGGCCATATCCATTGGACAAGCAATATCGTTGTAGCCTATAGTTTCTCTTTCAGTGTATTAGCTTTTTTCAAATTTGGCTACTTATTAACAATTGTAAGTTAGTTTTTTCCATTCCAGTAGTTTCAATTTACAAGCAATGAGTGATGGGTCGCAAGATGCTCTCCAGAGTGATCCAGAGAGAGCTGTAGGCTACTCTGACTGGGCATTTTTGGTCTGGCGTCAATGATCAGACTGGCAAGTTTGTGTGCAACAAGCATTTCCCTTGGGACTGTTACGAGAACTATGCCCAGGTTGAATTGGGGTATGCCAGCCAAAAGAATGCGGTAACGTTACCAAGCCCTACTGATATTTCTGTCCCTCCAAATGCGGTAAGATAAATTAAGTGTAGCCTATGGCGTCACATTGGCTTGCTAACGTGATGGTTGTCTTGTAGCCTCAAAAATATTTACTTGAGTTGTTTTCGTATCGTTAACCATAGTTAACTGGCCGGTGATATTTCACTGCCTTTTGCGTATAAGCTATAACGTTAGGTTTCATACTGCGTTGTCTATCTTACTGGCCTGGGGGTCTGCGTCAGGAAGCAGGAGTTACGGAGTTACGTTATAATAAAATGTCTTCTTACCTACCCAGTGCCTTCTCCAGCTTCGCCAGGACAACCGCAGTGTGGCGGAGATGGCAGTGCAGTTCCGGACCCTGGCGGCGGAGGCGAGGTGGAATGATTCCGCTCTCCAAGGGGCCTTCCTTAACGCACGAACCCCTGAAGGATGAGTTAGCCACACGAGAGGAGTCCAGTTCATTGAACACCCTGATCTCTCTCGCCACATTGCTGGACAACTGCATGCGAGCCCACGCCCGGGAGAGGTCGGGTCGCCAGGGGTTGCCAACTCTTCCATCTCACTCTCTTGCCTGGAGCCCTTCTTCTTCCCCGGTGCTGGACCCACCAGGTGAGGAATCCATGCAGCTGGGCGCTACTTCCATTCAGGAGGCTGAACGCCGCAGGAGAGCGCTCACTGGTGCCTGCTTCAATTGCGGTTCCCCGGATCACCGTATCGCCTCTTGTTCTGTTCGCCCAAAAGGGGCGGCTCGCCGGTAAACCTGGGCTCACTGGCAAGCCCTGTCTCCACCTCCCTTTCCGCCCAATCCCATTTTCTGCTGGAGGGGACCCTCCTGTGGGATTCCAGTTCAGCCACCCTATTGGCACTGGTGGACTCTGGAGCCGACGCCAACCTTATTGCCGCACGATTCGTGGACAGGCATTCCCACTGTGTCACTCACCAGCCTGCTCACTGCCTTAGCCCTGGATGGCAACCTATTAGCCCGGGTCACGCACACCACCATCTCTCTGCAACTGGTCCTGTCTGGCAACCACCACGAAACCATTAAATTTCTTGTGACCACCTCTTCTCAGTCTGCCCTTGTCCTGGGTCAGCCGTGGCTTCGGCTACAAAACCCTCACCTCAATTGGGAGACCTCCCGGGTCTAGGGATGGAGTTCCCAGTGCCATGCAGCCTGTTTCCGCTCCGCCTTGCCCCCGTCCGGGGGAGCTAAGAAGCCTCTTTGTGTTCCTCAGCCCGACCTATCCATGGTTCCTCACCAGTATCATGACCTATCCCCTGTGTTCAGTAAGGCTCTTGCTCTGACCTTGCCACCTCACAGACCCTACAACTGTGCTATTGATAGGCTGTCAGGAGCCCCGTTGTTATCAAGTTGCCTCTACAACCTGTCTGCGCCTGAGAAGGATGCCATGGAGACCTATATTCACGGCTCCCTGGCGGCAGGCATAATCCGACCCTTTTCATCCCCCATGGAAGCTGAGTTCTTCTTTGTGGGTAAGGAGGATGGTTCCCTGTGCCCTTGCATCGATTACCGCGGCCTCAATGCCATTACCATCCATAATAAGTACCCATTGCCATTAATCAATTCTGCTTTTGAGCCCCTTCACAAGGCCACCATCTTCACCAAACTCGATCTCCGCAACACCTACCACCTGATCCGGATCCGGGATGAATGGAAGACCGCTTTTAATACAGCTCTGGGACACTTTTTAAAGTACAGGGTGGTCCCGTTCGGGCTCACTAACGCCCAATGTCCTCCGCGATATTTTCAACCGGTCAGTTTTTGTATACATCGATGACATCCTCATATTCTCAAAGACCCCCCAGGAACATGTGCTGCACGTCCTTCAAGTTCTCCAGAGGCTGCTGGAGAATAAGTTGTATGTCAAGGCAGAGAAATGTTCATTCCACGTTCCCACCGTGTCATTCCTGGGATTCATTATTGAGGAGGGGAGGATCAAGCCCAACCCAGCCCAGATCCAGGCAGTGAAGGAGTGGCCCCTTCCCACCACTCGCAAGCATCTCCAGCAGTTTCTGTGGTTAGTAAATTTTTACCACCGCTTCATACGCGGTTACAGCCAGATTGCCACCCCTCTCACTAATCTTACCTTCTTGTCTGTTCCATTTGTTTGGTCTTCTGTTGCTAATCAGGTACATCCTTGCGCCTTCTTCTCTTGCCGTCTGACTCAGGCCCAGCGCAATTATGACGTGGGGGATCGTGAGCTGTTGGCGATCAAGCTCACCTTGGAGGAATGGAGGTACTGGTTGGAGGGGGCGGAGAAGCCATTCCTCGTTCTTACAGATCACCGCAACCTCCAGTACATCCAGTCTGCCAAGAGACTGAACTTCCGCCAAGCCCGCTGGTTCTTGTTTTTCACCCGCTTCCTCTTCACAATCACTTACAGACCTGGTTCCCAGAACACTAACCCCGACGCCCTCTCACGGGTCTTCTCCCTGACAGCTAGACCTGTTACCCCGGAGCACAACGTCCCTTTCTCCTGTGTGGAGGGGAGATACTCGTGCATTTGTCCTCGCCTGTCCCGTTTGTGCCAGGAGCAAGGCCTCCCACCAGCCTTCCGCCGGTCTCTTTCACCCCCTTTCCCGGGCCGGCCTTGGAGCCACATTGGGGTGGACTTTTGTTACCGGCTTTCCCCCCTCTGAGGGTAACATGCCCATCCTCACGGTTGTCGACCGCTTTTCTAAGGCGGTCCACTTCATCCCCCTTCCCAAGCTCCCCTCTGCTGCCAGACTGCAGAGCTCCTGGTGCAGCACGTGGTGAGGTTGCACGGGATCCCCTCCGACATCATCTCGGACTGTGGCCTCCAGTTCTCCTCTGTGCTCTGGAGAGCCTTCCTGCCGGGTTTTGGGGTCGTCCACCAGTCTGTCCTGCGGATACCACCCCCAGACGAACGGCCAGACAAAACGGCCAACCAGGACCTGGGAGCTGCCCTGTGGTGCGTGTCGGCCCGCAACCCCTCCTTCTGGAGCTGGTTCCTGCCCTGGGTGGAGTATGCTCATAACTCCCTGAAGAGCTCCTCCACTCAGATGTCCTCCTTTGAGTGCTTCTTGGGGTACCAGCCCCCCCTGTTTCCGGTCCAGGAGGAGGAAGTTGCCGTGCCATCAGTCCGGGCTCATCTCCGGCGCTACACACACCGCCCTTCTACGTACCTTGTCTCACAACCGACGCCTGGTGGACCTTCACCGGACCACAGCCCCACGTTACACCTCGGGTCAACAGGTCTGGTTGTCCACCTCATCCATCCCTCTTCAATCTACCTCCCGCAAGCTTCACCCCCGGTTCATTGGTTCCTACCCCATCACAGTCCTCAACCCCTCCACCGTCAAGCTACTCCTCCATCCGGCCCTCAAGATCCTCCCAGTATATCACATCAGCCTGATAAAGCCCATTTCCTCCAGTCCGCTCAGCCCTCCCTCCGATCCCCCTCCACTTCCCCGCATCATCCAGAATGCCCCTGCTTACTCCCTTCTTACTCGCCTGCTGGACATCCGCCTCAAGGGTCGCAGTCACCTGTACCTGGTGGCCTGGGAGGGCTACGGCCCTGAAGAGCGAAGTTCGGTTTCCCGCAAGCTCATCTTGGACCCCTTCCTCATCCAGGAGTTCCACACCAGGCACCCAGAGATGTTCCGGCCCGCTGGTAGCCTGGAGGCACTCTTCCAGTTTACCTTCCCTTATGTTCTCCGTGTTTTCTTTCATTCCCCTCATTTCGTGTCAGTTCTTTCATGTTTCGTGTTTGTCTTCTGTGTGTGTGCAGGTTGGGCGTGGTCTTCCCTCTCGTTACCCTCATTACCCTTCATCCAATCACCCGCATTTCCCACTTACATTCCACGCGCTGTTAATCACTCTCGCATACATTCTCATGCTGCACGCACTCATTGCATTCATTGACTTCACTATACATTCTCTCTTTGTTTGCTGTCTCGTCGCAAGTTCGTACTCTAGTATTACTAGTTGGGTTTGTTTTTCTTGATCTTTATACTCGTTCAGTCTAGTCAATTTGTTATTCAACCCCGTGTGCAGTTTTGTCTCCTTGTACCCGCCAGCCTGCTATCTCTCAAGCCTGCATCGCCTTCCCTGTTTCCGCTGCCTTGTCCTCCGGTTTGTCCGCCATTCTTCAGCCCCGCTCCAGCTCCCTCTGCACCCAGCCAGCCCTGCTAGTCCCAACCCCGTTTCCTGACCCTCACCCTGAGTATCACTTCCCCCTTCTCTGTATAAATAAAAGTGCTCCACGGAGCTTGAATCGAGTCTCCGAGTCCTGCTATTGGGTCCACTCCTGTGGAAGGGATCCTGACAATTAGCTGACACTTGTATTCAGAGTGACTTGCATAACTGTTTACATACAGTTAATTTATACAGCTGGATATCCGCTAAAGCAATTCGGGTTACTTACCTTGCTCATGGGTGCAATGGCAATAAGTGCCCCTCATGGAAATCAAACCTACAACCTCAGAGTTGCAATGTCACCCCACTGTTTTACATCTACATATGGGTTTTATTTTGATAACGTTTTTATTTGCTTTGTTATTCACTGTTTGTTATAATAGTCAAATACTGGTTACTCTTACATTCTGTAACCCAATTTGCTTCATGATTTAAAAGGTTGTCTAATTTAACAAATGATACAAATAAATGATGCTTTTCAATGATTTAATTATCAGAAATGAACAGAAGTGCAATTATCGCACCGCGGTGGTGCAGCGGTCTAAGATGCAGACTTTGTCTGTGCGGTTGCGCCCCGTGGATAGGGAGTTCGATCCCCGGTCCTGCCAGATCCCAGCATGGCCGGTGCCTTGAGGGTGCGGCAATTGGCAGCTGCTCCCGGGTGGGGGGAGGGGCTTGGAGAGAATCGCTGCGCACAGAATGGCAATTCTCGGATCACAATTGTGGTTGGATCGAAAACCAGCATACACAGGGGTGCCCCAGGACCGAGCTTGAGAACCACTGGTCCAGAGTACATTTTCCCAGTAATTTTCAACTTTATCCAGATGTTGTTTGGCAAAGTTCAGTTGTGCTTTTATATTCTTTTTGGAGATGTGTAGCGGTGATTCTCTAGAGGTTGCTACACGGGGGGAATTGAAGGAGAATAGGGGTTCAATTAGCTACTAAATTGGGAGAAAATGGGGAAAAAATCAGAAACAAAAAAATAAAGTGCAATTATCCTGTGAGGAAAAAGAAAGTACACCCCTGGTTACCACATACCTGTCCCTCAGTGAAGGGGAATGCTGCATTAAATTGCTTTCAGCCCACTCCATCAACGTCCAGGCGATGTGCTATGGTACGTGTAAGGTTCCATGTGTAGACTATTTGCAATTATCCTGGATCAAGCTATGACTCAGTCTATATTTGCCAATAATTCCTGTAAACTTCTGGGGGGGAAATCTTCTGTTTCAGGACAATGGCTATCCATTAAAAACTCTGCTGATAACACCTATATCAAGCCTCATGCGCAAATTGTCATTTACACCTAATGTGTGAATTGTCATTCAATGGAAAACTTGCGCATAGCAATAGACATTTGAGTTCTGAAAATGCGCTTCAGATGTTATTACAATACAGCTCTCTAGGCCTACAGCCTGTAAATAAATAGAATGGTTTTGACTGAAAAAAAATCTAAACCTTGTCCAGTGAATATTGCATTTATTGTTTTTCAAATAGCCTAGACTAGAGCGGATTCGCTGTACATAAGGTTTTTTCAATAGCCTACAATTAAAAAACGGAGATACGTCACCATTTTAACTGAATTTTGAATCTTATTTTTTGTCCTTCATATTTTTTTAAATTACAGTTACATGGTTTCCATACTCTCAGCTTATTAAAACCCTGCTGATTCTACCTGTTATTCCATAACTGAACAAAGCAATTTTAAAGAGAATTAAGTGTCTACTTAGAAACTAAAACAAATTTGCAACACGTTACACAATTCACAATTCATTTTAATGCCATTCTCTGCATGTGCGCTTTTACTTCATGCAGGAGCAGGTCTGTTTAGAATGCAGGTAATGAACTTCGGATGAAGCTTGAACTTCGAGAACTCCATGAGAACATCCTCATGGAATTGATGTTTGACAATGCTTCATTGCATAATCAAATTAAATTTGTTAAACAAGCAGGCTAATTTGGCGTTTTCTAAGATGAGATGGAATCCATTGGTAGCTTATTCTCAGCTGTTGCAGGTTCTTTAAACAAAATTTAACCGCATATATTTTGTAAAATAACAGCACTGTCGGGAATGACCGGGAACTCATAATGGTTAGTCCGAATAATATTGATCATACTATTGATCCATATAGCCTATTTCTTGATCGCACCAAACACACACTAGCATGTTTGTTTCGCCATCATATAAGCAATCTGCCAAAGTGGAAAAGCAGGCTTTTAAAGGGAATGGGATATGACATTTTGATTGGTTTATTGCATTTCACGCCCAAGACACACCTATAATTAATGAAGAGACTCGGTTCAGCCCATTTGCACATTGCGCTGTGCTTACCGCTCAAAAAACACGCCGTCAAACTAGCAAAAGTGGACTTGGACACACCCTAAATGCACTTTACGGTATGCGTTTATACAAATCACTAAGATCGCCAAGATAGAGTCCTAACTTTCTTTTCTTTGGACTCTTTTCAATTAAATCTGTGTAAAAGAGAATTTACAAATCACTGCTTTCTGCTTTTATGTCCATATTACATACTGTCCCAACTTTTTTGGGATTGGGGTTTTTAAATCGACCCATTAGGGTAATCGCTACTTCCTGTGATGACAGGCGTAAAGCGACTGCCTGTCTCTACATTAGGACTTCACTTTATTTATCCATTCACTGACTGTAACAGGAATCAGGATTGACCTTAAATGACATTGTTTGCTTTCAAATTTGGCACCATTTTACATGACATTTCCTGTGCTGTGCCATCGCTCATAAAACTTTTTTTTAGGAATGGATATCCTGTCGTTCCTCACCCCCTTATTTTTACGAGACTGAGCTAGTACTGAGTTATAGACATTTTCATTGAATAGCCAAGCCCAATTCATTTTGTGTACAGCATGATCAGATAAAGAAGACCAGCTTGCTCAGACTCAACCAGAGAAGGGGGTTTGGAATAACAGGGTTCAGCTCCAGTGAGGATGTTTCTCTAGTGAAGGTGTTCTTCCAGTGCGGATGTTTCTCCAGTGAAGGTGTCCCTTCAGTGAGGGTAGTCCGTCAGGGAGGATGTTCTTCCATTGAGGATGTTTCTGCAGTGAGGCTGTTCCTCCAGTGAAGTTGTTTATCGAGTGATGGTGTTCCTCCAAGGAGGATGTTTCTCCAGTGACAATGTTCTTCCAGTGAGGATGTTTTTCCAGTGAGAATGTTTCTCCTGTGAGGGTGTTCTTACAGTAAGGATGTTTCTCCATTGACGGTGTCCCTTCAGGGAGGATGTTCCTCCAGTGAGGATATTTCCCCATTGAGGATGTTCCTCCAGTGAAGTTGTTTATCCAGTGATAGTGTTCCTCCAGGGAGGATGTTTCTCCAGTGACGATGTTCCTCTTGTGAGGATGTTTCTCGAGGGATGGTATTTCTCCAATGAGGATTTTCCTCCACGAGGGTCTTCCTCCAGTGAGGCTGTTTCTCCAGTGAGGGTGTTTCTTCATTGAGGATGTTTCTTCAGTGAGGGTGGTCCATCAGGGAGGATGTTTCTCCATTGAGGATGTTTCTGCAGTGAGGCTGTTTCTCGAGTGAAGTTGTTTATCCAGTGATGGTGTTCCTCCAAGGAGGATGTTTCTCCAGTGACAATGTTCTTCCAGTGAGGATGTTTCTCCAGTGAGGATGTTTCTCCAGCGAGGTTGTTCCTCCTGTGAAGATAATTCTCCAGTGAAAGAGTTCTTCCAGTGAAGGAGTTCTTCCAGAGAGGATGTTTCGTCTGTGTGGGTGTTTCTGTTGTGAGGATGTTCCTACAGTGAGGATGTTCCTCCCGTGAAGATATTTCTTTAGTGAGGGTGTTTCTCCAGTGAGGATGTTTTTTCAGCGAGGATGTTCCTCCAGTGTGGATATTTCTTCAGTGAGGGTGTCCCTCCAGAGAGGATGTTCCTCCAGTGAGGATGTTTCTCCAGTGAGGGTGTCCCTCCAGAGAGGATGTTCTTCCAGTGAGGATGTTCCTCCAGTGAGGATATTTCTCCAGTGAGGATGTTCCTCAAGTGAGGATGTTTATCCAGTGATGGTGTTTCTCCAGTGAGGATTTTTCTCCAGTGAGGGTGTTCCTCCAGTGAGGATGTTTCTCCAGAGAGTGTGTTCCTCTTGTGAGGATGTTTCTCATGTGAAGGTGTTCCTTTAGTGAGGAGGTTTCTCCAGTGACGATGTTCTTCTAGTGAGGATGTTGTTCCAGTGAGAATGTTTTTTCAGCGAGGTTGTTCTTCCAGCGAAGATATTTCTGCAGTGAGAGTGTTCCTCCAGCGAGGATGTTTCTTCAGTGAGGGTGGTTCTGTGAGGATGTTTCTCCAGTTATGTTGTTTTTCTATTGAGGATTTGCCTTCACTAAGGATGTTTCTCCAGTTAGGATGTTCTTTCAGCGAGGTTGTTCCCCCAGTGAGGATATTTCTCCAGTTAGCATGTTCTGCCAGTCAGGATGTTCTTCCAGTGAGGCTGTTTCCCCAGTGAGAACGCTCTTTCAGTGAGGATGTTCTTTCAGCGAAGTTGTTTGTCCGGTGAGGATATTTTTCCAGTGAGGATGTTCTTCCAGTGTGGATATTTCTTCAGTGAGCGTGTCCCTCCAGAGAGGATGTTCCTCCAGTGAGAATGTTTATCCATTGAGAACATTTATTCAGTGAGGGTGTTCTTCCAGTGTGGATGTTCTTCTAGTGAGAATATTTTTCCAGTGAGAATATTTCTCCATTGAGGGTGTCCCTCCAGGGTGGATGTTCGTCTCGTGAGGATGTTTCTCCTGTGTTGGTGTTTTTCCAGTGAGGATGTTTTCCCAGTGAGGGTGTTCTTGTGAGGATGTTTCTCCAGTGAAAGTGTTCCTCCAGTGAGGAGGGTTTTCCAGTGACTATGTTCTTCCAGTGAAGATATTTCACCAGTGATGGACTTCCAGTGAGGATGTTTCCCCAGTGAGTTTGTTCTTTCAGCAAGGTTGTTTCTCCAGTTAGGATGTTCTTCCAGTGAAGATATTTCTTCAGTGAGGATGTTTTTTGAGCGAGGTTGTTCCTCCAGTGAGGATATTTTTACAGTGAGTGTTCTGCCAGTGAGGATGTTTCTCCAGTGAGGCTTTTTCCCCAGTGAGGATGTTCTTTCAGTGAGGTTGTTCCTCCTGTGAGGATATTTCTCCAGTGAGGGTGTTCTTCCAGTAAGGATGTTTTATCTGTGTGGGTGTTCCTGTTGTGAGGATGTTCCTCCAGTGAGGAGGTTTCTCCCGTGAAGATATTTCTCTAGTGAGGGTGTTCCTCCAGTGAGGATGTTTCCCCAGTGAGGATGTTCTTTCAGCGAGGATGTTTCTCCAGCGTGGATATTTCTTCAGTGTGGGTGTCCCTCCAGAGAGGATGTTCCTCCTGAGAGGATGTTTCTCCAGGGAGGATGTTTCTTCAGTGAGGGTGTTCTTCCAGTGAGGATGTTTCTCCAGTTAGGATATTTCATCAGTAAGGATGTTTCTCAGGTGAGGATGCTTATCCAGTGAGGATTTTTTCCCAGAGAGTGTGTTCCTCTTGTGAGGATGTTCTCCCTCCAGAGAGGAGGTTCTTCCATTGAGGATGTTCTTCCAGTGAGAATATTTCTCCAGTGAGGATGTTCCTCAAGTGAGGATGTTTATCCATTGATAGAGTGTTTCTCCAGTGAGGATGTTCTTTCAGTGAGGGTATTCTTCTTTTCAGGGTGTTCCTCCAGTGAGAATGTTTCTCCATTGAGAACATTTATTCAGTGAGGGTGTTCTTCCAGTGAGGAGGTTTTTCCAGTTAGGATCATCCTCCAGTGAGGATGTTTCTCCAGTGAAGATATTTCTTCAGTGAGGGTGTTCTTCTCGTGAGGATACTTCTCCAGTGAGTGTTCCGCCAGTGAGGATGTTCTCCAGTGAGGCTGTTTCCCCAGTGAGGATGTTCTTTCAGTGAGTGTTTTTCTCCTGTTCGCATGTTGCTCCAGTTATGGTGTTCCTCTCGTTAGGATTTGCCTCCAGTGAAGATGTTCCTCCCGTGAAGATATTTCTCCAGTGAGGGTGTTCTTCCAGTGAGGATATTTCCCCAGTGAGGATGTTTATGCAGTCATGATGTTCTTCCAGTATGGATATTTGTCCAGTGAGGGTGTTCCTCTTGAGAGGATGTTTCTCTCGTGAAGGTGTTCCTCCAGTGAGGAGGTTTTTCCAGTTACGATCATCCTCCAATGAGGATGTTTCTCCAGTGAAGATATTTCTTCAGTGAGGATGTTCCTCCAGCGAGGTTGTTCCTCCAGCGAGGATATTTCTCCAGTGAGTGTTCCGACAGTGAGGATGTTTTTTCAGCGAGGACATTTTTCCAGTGAGGGTGTTCCTCCAGTGAGGATGTTTCTTCAGTGAAGGTGTTTCTCCTGTGAGGATGTTTCTCCAGTTATGTTGTTTTTCTAGTAAGGATTTGCCTTCACTAAGGATGTTTCTCCAGTTAGGATGTTCTTTCAGCGAGGTTGTTCCCCCATTGAGTATATTTCTCAAGTTATCATGTTCCGCCAGTCAGGATGTTCTTCCAGTGAGGCTGTTTCCCCAGTGAGGATGTTCTTTCAGTGAAGGTGTTCTTCTATTGAGGGTGTTCCTCCAGTGAGGATGTGCTTTCTGCGAGGTTGTTCATCCAGTGAGGATTTTTTTCCAGTGAGGACTTTTTGTCAGTGAGGGTATTTCTCCAGTGAGGAGGTTTTTCCAGTGACTATGTTCCACCAGTGAGGATGTTCCTCCCGTGAAGATATTTCTTTAGTGAGGGTGTTTCCCCAGTGAGGATTTTCTTTCAGCGAGGATGTTCCTCCATCGTGGATAATTCTTCAGTGTGGGTGTCTCTCCAGAGAGGATTTTTCTCCAGTGAGAATGTTTCTCCGGTGAGGACGTTTTGTCAGTGAGGGTGTTCCTCCATTGAGGATGTTCCTCCAGTGAGCAGGTTTCTCCAGTGACTATGTTCCACCAGTGAGGATGTTTTTCCTCTGAAGATATTTCTCTCGTGAGGGTGTTTTTCCAGTGAGGCTTTTTCCCCAGTGAGGATGTTCTTTCACCAAGGTTGTTCTTCCTGTGAGGATATTTCTCCAGTGAGGATGTTTCTCCAGTGAGGATATTTCTCCAGTGAGTATATTTGTCCAGTGATGATGTTCTTCAAGTGAGGATGTTTATCCAGTGATGGTATTTCTCCAATGAGGATATTTCTCCAGTGAGGATGTTCTTCCAGTGTGGATATTTCTTCAGTGAGCGTGTCCCTCCAGAGAGGATGTTCCTCCAGTGAGAATGTTTCTCCATTGAGAACATTTATTCAGTGAGGGTGTTCTTCCAGTGTGGATGTTTTTCTAGTGAGGATATTTTTCCAGTGAGAATATTTCTCCATTGAGGGTGTCCCTCCAGGGTGGATGTTCGTCTCGTGAGGATGTTTCTCCTGTGTTGGTGTTTTTCCAGTGAGGATGTTTTCCCAGTGAGGGTGTTCTTCTCGTGAGGATGTTTCTCCAGTGAAAGTGTTCCTCCAGTGAGGAGGGTTTTCCAGTGACTATGTTCTTCCAGTGAAGATATTTCACCAGTGATGGACTTCCAGTGAGGATGTTTCCCCAGTGAGTTTGTTCTTTCAGCAAGGTTGTTTCTCCAGTTAGGATGTTCTTCCAGTGAAGATATTTCTTCAGTGAGGATGTTTTTTTGAGCGAGGTTGTTCCTCCAGTGAGGATATTTTTACAGTGAGTGTTCTGCCAGTGAGGATGGTTTCTCCAGTGAGGCTTTTTCCCCAGTGAGGATGTTCTTTCAGTGATGTTGTTCCTCCTGTGAGGATATTTCTCCAGTGAGGGTGTTCTTCCAGTAAGGATGTTTTATCTGTGTGGGTGTTCCTGTTGTGAGGATGTTCCTCCAGTGAGGATGTTTCTCCAGTGAAGATATTTCTTCAGTGAGGATGTTTATCCAGCGAGGTTGTTCCTCCAGTGAGGATATTTCTCCAGTTAGTGTTCCGCCAGTGAGGATGTTTCTCCAGTGAGGCTTTTTCTCCAGTCAGGATGTTCTTTCAGCGAGGTTGTTCCTCCTGTGAGGATATTTCTCCAGTGAAGGAGTTCTTCCAGTGGGGATGTTCCTCCAGTGAGGGTGTTCTTCTTGTGAGGGTTTGCCTCCAGTTATGTTATGGTGTTCTTCCAGTGAGGATGTTTTGTCTGTGTGGGTGTTCCTGTTGTGAGGATGTTTCCAGTGACTATGTTCCACCAGTGAAGATGTTCCTCCTGTGAAGATATTTCTCTTGTGAGGGTGTTCCTCCAGTGAGGATGTTCCTCCAGAAAGGATGTTCCTCCAGTGAGGATGTTCTTCCAGTGTGAATGTTTCTCCAGTGAGGGTGTTCCTCCAGTGAGGGTGTTCCTCCAGTGAGGATGTTCCTCCAGAAAGGATGTTCTTCCAGTGAGGATGTTCTTCCAGTGTGAATGTTTCTCCTGTGAGGGTGTTCCTCCAGTGAGTATGTTTCCCCAGCAAGGATGTTCTTCTAGTGTGGATATTTTTTCAGTGTGTGTGTCCCTCCAGAGAGGATGTTCCTCCAGAAAGGATGTTTCTCCAGTGAGGATGTTCCTCCAGTGTGAATGTTTCTCCAGTGAGGGTGTTCCTCCAGTGAGTATGTTTCCCCAATGAGGATGTTTTTTCAGCAAAGATGTTCTTCCAGTGTGGATATTTTTTCAGTGTGTGTGTTCCTCCAGAGAGGATGTTCCTCCAGAGAGGATGTTCCTCCAGAGAGGATGTCCCTCCAGAGAGGACGTTCCTCCAGAAAGGATATTTTTCCAGTGAGGATGTTTCTCCAGTGAGGATGTTTCTCCAGTGAGGATGTTTCTCCAGTGAGAATGTTTTTTCAGCGAGGTTGTTCCTCCAGCGAGGATATTTCTCCAGTGAGTGTTCCGACAGTGAGGATGTTTTTTCAGCGAGGACATTTTTCCAGTGAGGGTGTTCCTCCAGTGAGGATGTTTCTTCAGTGAAGGTGTTTCTCCTGTGAGGATGTTTCTCCAGTTATGTTGTTTTTCTAGTAAGGATTTGCCTTCACTAAGGATGTTTCTCCAGTTAGGATGTTCTTTCAGCGAGGTTGTTCCCCCATTGAGTATATTTCTCAAGTTATCATGTTCCGCCAGTCAGGATGTTCTTCCAGTGAGGCTGTTTCCCCAGTGAGGATGTTCTTTCAGTGAAGGTGTTCTTCTATTGAGGGTGTTCCTCCAGTGAGGATGTGCTTTCTGCAAGGTTGTTCGTCCAGTGAGGATTTTTTTCCAGTGAGGACTTTTTGTCAGTGAGTGTGTTCCTCCATTGAGGGTGTTCCTCCAGTGAGGAGGTTTTTCCAATGACAATGTTCCACCAGTGAGGATGTTCCTCCTGTGAAGATATTTCTCCAGTGATGGTGTTTCCCCAGTGAGGATGTTCTTTCAGCGAGGATGTTCCTCCAGTGTGGATATTTCTTCAGTGTGGGTGTCTCTCCAGAGAGGATTTTTCTCCAGTGAGAATGTTTCTCCGGTGAGGACGTTTTGTCAGTGAGGGTGTTCCTCCATTGAGGATGTTCCTCCAGTGAGCAGGTTTCTCCAGTGACTATGTTCCACCAGTGAGGATGTTTTTCCTGTGAAGATATTTCGCTCGTGAGGGTGTTTTTCCAGTGAGGCTTTTTCCCCAGTGAGGATGTTCTTTCACCAAGGTTGTTCTTCCTGTGAGGATATTTCTTCAGTGAGGGTGTCCTTCCAGTGATGGTGTTTTTCCAGTGAGGATATTTCTCCAGTGAGTATATTTGTCCAGTGATGATGTTCTTCAAGTGAGGATGTTTATCCAGTGATGGTATTTCTCCAATGAGGATATTTCTCCAGTGAGGATGTTCTTCCAGTGTGGATATTTCTTCAGTGAGCGTGTCCCTCCAGAGAGGATGTTCCTCCAGTGAGAATGTTTCTCCATTGAGAACATTTATTCAGTGAGGGTGTTCTTCCAGTGTGGATGTTTTTCTAGTGAGGATATTTTTTCAGTGAGAATATTTCTCCATTGAGGGTGTCCCTCCAGGGTGGATGTTCGTCTCGTGAGGATGTTTCTCCTGTGTTGGTGTTTTTCCAGTGAGGATGTTTTCCCAGTGAGGGTGTTCTTCTCATGAGGATGTTTCTCCAGTGAAAGTGTTCCTCCAGTGAGGAGGGTTTTCCAGTGACTATGTTCTTCCAGTGAAGATATTTCACCAGTGATGGACTTCCAGTGAGGATGTTTCCCCAGTGAGTTTGTTCTTTCAGCAAGGTTGTTTCTCCAGTTAGGATGTTCTTCCAGTGAAGATATTTCTTCAGTGAGGATGTTTTTTTGAGCGAGGTTGTTCCTCCAGTGAGGATATTTTTACAGTGAGTGTTCTGCCAGTGAGGATGGTTTCTCCAGTGAGGCTTTTTCCCCAGTGAGGATGTTCTTTCAGTGAGGTTGTTCCTCCTGTGAGGATATTTCTCCAGTGAGGGTGTTCTTCCAGTAAGGATGTTTTATCTGTGTGGGTGTTCCTGTTGTGAGGATGTTCCTCCAGTGAGGATGTTTCTCCAGTGAAGATATTTCTTCAGTGAGGATGTTTATCCAGCGAGGTTGTTCCTCCAGTGAGGATATTTCTCCAGTTAGTGTTCCGCCAGTGAGGATGTTTCTCCAGTGAGGCTTTTTCTCCAGTCAGGATGTTCTTTCAGCGAGGTTGTTCCTCCTGTGAGGATATTTCTCCAGTGAAGGAGTTCTTCCAGTGGGGATGTTCCTCCAGTGAGGGTGTTCTTCTTGTGAGGGTTTGCCTCCATTTATGTTATGGTGTTCTTCCAGTGAGGATGTTTTGTCTGTGTGGGTGTTCCTGTTGTGAGGATGTTTCCAGTGACTATGTTCCACCAGTGAAGATGTTCCTCCTGTGAAGATATTTCTCTTGTGAGGGTGTTCCTCCAGTGAGGATGTTCCTCCAGAAAGGATGTTTCTCCAGTGAGGATGTTCTTCCAGTGTGAATGTTTCTCCAGTGAGGGTGTTCCTCCAGTGAGGATGTTCCTCCAGAAAGGATGTTTCTCCAGTGAGGATGTTCTTCCAGTGTGAATGTTTCTCCAGTGAGGGTGTTCC
Organism: Ilyophis sp. 1 JC-2022; assembly: GCA_022702515.1. NCBI lineage: Eukaryota > Metazoa > Chordata > Actinopteri > Anguilliformes > Synaphobranchidae > Ilyophis > Ilyophis sp. 1 JC-2022. The sequence goes on along the minus strand of CM040394.1, from coordinate 52,967,598 downwards.
TCCAGTGAGTATGTTTCCCCAGCAAGGATGTTCTTCTAGTGTGGATATTTTTTCAGTGTGTGTGTCCCTCCAGAGAGGATGTTCCTCCAGAAAGGATGTTTCTCCAGTGAGGATGTTCCTCCAGTGTGAATGTTTCTCCAGTGAGGGTGTTCCTCCAGTGAGTATGTTTCCCCAATGAGGATGTTTTTTCAGCAAGGATGTTCTTCCAGTGTGGATATTTTTTGTGTGTGTGTTCCTCCAGAGAGGATGTCCCTCCAGAGAGGATGTCCCTCCAGAGAGGACGTTCCTCCAGAAAGGATATTTTTCCAGTGAGGATGTTTCTCCAGTGAGGATGTTTCTCCAGTGAGGATGTTCTTCCAGTGAAGATATTTCTTCAGTGAGGATGTTTTTTTGAGCGAGGTTGTTCCTCCAGTGAGGATATTTTTACAGTGAGTGTTCTGCCAGTGAGGTTGGTTTCTCCAGTGAGGCTTTTTCCCCAGTGAGGATGTTCTTTCAGTGAGGTTGTTCCTCCTGTGAGGATATTTCTCCAGTGAGGGTGTTCTTCCAGTAAGGATGTTTTATCTGTGTGGGTGTTCCTGTTGTGAGGATGTTCCTCCAGTGAGGAGGTTTCTCCCGTGAAGATATTTCTCGAGTGAGGGTGTTCCTCCAGTGAGGATGTTTCCCCAGTGAGGATGTTCTTTCAGCGAGGATGTTTCTCCAGCGTGGATATTTCTTCAGTGTGGGTGTCCCTCCTGAGAGGATGTTCCTCCTGAGAGGATGTTTCTCCAGTGAGGATGTTTCTTCAGTGAGGGTGTTCTTCCAGTGAGGATGTTTCTCCAGTTAGGATATTTCATCAGTAAGGATGTTTCTCAGGTGAGGATGCTTATCCAGTGAGGATTTTTTCCCAGTGAGTGTGTTCCTCTTGTGAGGATGTTCTCCCTCCAGAGAGGAGGTTCTTCCATTGAGGATGTTCTTCCAGTGAGAATATTTCTCCAGTGAGGATGTTTATCCATTGATAGAGTGTTTCTCCAGTGAGGATGTTCTTTCAGTGAGGGTGTTCTTCTTTTCAGGGTGTTCCTCCAGTGAGAATGTTTCTCCATTGAGAACATTTATTCAGTGAGGGTGTTCTTCCAGTGAGGAGGTTTTTCCAGTTAGGATCATCCTCCAGTGAGGATGTTTCTCCAGTGAAAATATTTCTTCAGTGAGGGTGTTCTTCTCGTGAGGATACTTCTCCAGTGAGTGTTCCGCCAGTGAGGATGTTCTCCAGTGAGGCTGTTTCCCCAGTGAGGATGTTCTTTCAGTGAGTGTTTTTCTCCTGTTCGCATGTTTCTCCAGTTATGGTATTCCTCTCGTTAGGATTTGCCTCCAGTGAAGATGTTCCTCCCGTGAAGATATTTCTCCAGTGAGGGTGTTCTTCCAGTGAGGATATTTCCCCAGTGAGGATGTTTATACAGTAATGGTGTTCTTCCAGTATGGATATTTTTCCAGTGAGGGTGTTCCTCTTGAGAGGATGTTTCTCTCATGATGGTGTTCCTCCAGTGAGGAGTTTTTTCCAGTTACGATCATCCTCCAATGAGGATGTTTCTCCAGTGAAGATATTTCTTCAGTGAGGATGTTTATTCAGCGAGGTTGTTCCTCCAGTGAGGATATTTCTCCAGTTAGTGTTCCGCCAGTGAGGATGTTTCTCCAGTGAGGCTTTTTCTCCAGTCAGGATGTTCTTTCAGCGAGGTTGTTCCTCCTGTGAGGATATTTCTCCAGTGAAGGAGTTCTTCCAGTGGGGATGTTCCTCCAGTGAGGGTGTTCTTCTAGTGAGGGTTTGCCTCCAGTTATGTTATGGTGTTCTTCCAGTGAGGATGTTTTGTCTGTGTTGGTGTTCCTGTTGTGAGGATGTTTCCAGTGACTATGTTCCACCAGTGAAGATGTTCCTCCTGTGAAGATATTTCTCTTGTGAGGGTGTTCCTCCAGTGAGGATTTTCCTCCAGAAAGGATGTTTCTCCAGTGAGGATGTTCTTCCAGTGTGAATGTTTCTCCAGTGAGGGTGTTCCTCCAGTGAGGATGTTCCTCCAGTGAGGATGTTCCTCCAGAAAGGATGTTTCTCCAGTGAGGATGTTCTTCCAGTGTGAATGTTTCTCCAGTGAGGGTGTTCCTCCAGTGAGTATGTTTCCCCAGCAAGGATGTTCTTCTAGTGTGGATATTTTTTCAGTGTGTGTGTCCCTCCAGACAGGATGTTCCTCCAGAAAGGATGTTTCTCCAGTGAGGATGTTCCTCCAGTGTGAATGTTTCTCCAGTGAGGGTGTTCCTCCAGTGAGTATGTTTCCCCAATGAGGATGTTTTTTCAGCAAGGATGTTCTTCCAGTGTGGATATTTTTTCAGTGTGTGTGTCCCTCCAGAGAGGACGTTCCTCCAGAAAGGATATTTTTCCAGTGAGGATGTTTCTCCAGTGAGGATGTTTTTTCAGCGAGGTTGTTCCTCCAGCGAGGATATTTCTCCAGTGAGAGTGTTCCGACAGTGAGGATGTTTCTTCAGCGTGGACATTTTTCCAGTGAGGGTGTTCCTCTAGTGAGGATGTTTCTTCAGTTAGGATGTTCTTTCAGCGAGGTTCTTCCCCCATTGAGTATATTTCTCAAGTTATCATGTTCCGCCAGTCAGGATGTTCTTCCAGTGAGGCTGTTTCCCCAGTGAGGATGTTCTTTCAGTGAGGGTGTTCTTCTATTGAGGGTGTTCTTCCAGTGAGGCTGTTTCCCCAGTGAGGATGTTCTTTCAGTGAAGGTGTTCTTCTATTGAGGGTGTTCCTCCAGTGAGGATGTGCTTTCAGCGAGGTTGTTCGTCCAGTGAGGATAATTCTTCAATGTGGGTGTCTCTCCAGAGAGGATTTTTCTCCAGTGAGAATGTTTCTCTGGTGAGGACGTTTTGTCAGTGAGGGTGTTCCTCCATTGAGGATGTTCCTCCAGTGAGCAGGTTTCTCCAGTGACTATGTTCCACCAGTGAGGATGTTTTTCCTGTGAAGATATTTCTGTTGTGAGGGTGTTTTTCCAGTGAGGCTTTTTCCCCAGTGAGGATGTTCTTTCACCGAGGTTATTTCTCCAGTGAGGATATTTCTCCAGTGAGTATATTTGTCCAGTGATGATGTTCTTCAAGTGAGGATGTTTATCCAGTGATGGTGTTTCTCCAGTGAGGATATTTCTCCAGTGAGGATGTTTTTCCAGAGAGTGTGTTCCTCTTGTGAGGATGTTCTCCCCCCAGAGAGGATGATCTTCCAGTGATGATGTTCTTCCAGTGAGGATGTTTCTCCTGTGAGGATATTTCTCCAGTGAGGATATTCCTCCAGTGAGTATATTTTTCCAGTGATGATGTTCTTCAAGTGAGGATGTTTATCCAGTGATGGTGTTTCTCCAATGAGGATATTTCTCCAGTGAGGATGTTTTTCCAGAGAGTGTGTTCCTCTTGTGAGGATGTTTTCCCTCCAGAGAGGATGGTCTTCCAGTGAGGATGTTCTTCCAGTGAGGATATTTCTCCAGTGAGGATATTTCTCCAGTGAGGATATTTCTCCAGTGAGGATATTTCTCCAGTGAGGATATTTCTCCAGTGAGGATGTTCCTCAAGCGAGGATGTTTCTCATGGAAAGTGTTCTTCTAGTGAGAAGGTTTTTTCTGTGACAATGTTCTTCTAGTGAGGATGTTATTCCAGTGAATATGTTTCTCCAGTGACAATGTTCCTCTAGTTAGGATGTTTCTCCAGTGAGAATGTTTTTCCAGTGTGGACTTTTTGTCAGTGAGGGTGTTTCTCCATTGAGGGTGTTTCTCCAGTGAGGAGGTTTTGTCAGTGAGGGTGTTCCTCCATTGAGGATGTTCCTCCAGTGAGGAGGTTTCTCCAGTAACTATGTTCGACCAGTGAGGATGTTCCTCCAGTGAGGAGGTTTCTCCAGTAACTATGTTCGACCAGTGAGGATGTTCCTCCCGTGAAAATATTTCTCTCGTGCGGGTGTTCCTCCAGTGAGTATGTTCCTCCAGCGTGGATAATTCTTCAGTGTGGGTGTCTCTCCAGAGAGGATGTTCCTCCAGAGAGGATGTTTCTCCGGTGAAGACATTTTGTCAGTGAGGGTGTTCCTCCATTGAGGATGTTCCTCCAGTGAGGAGGTTTCTCCAGTGACTATGTTCCACCAGTGAGGATGTTCCTCCCGTAAAGATATTTTTCTAGTGAGGGTGTTCCTCCAGTGAGGATGTTTCCCCAGTGAGGATGTTCTTTCAGTGAGGATGTTCCTCCAGTGTGGATATTTTTTCAGTGAGGGTGTCCCTCCAGAGAGGATGTTCCTCCAGTGAGGGTGTTCCTCATGTCTGGATGTTTATCCAGTGATGGTGTTTCTCCAATGAGGATATTTTTCCAGTGAAGATGTTTTTCCAGAGAGTGTGTTCCTCTTGTGAGGATGTTCTCCCTCCAGAGAGGATGATCTTCCAGTGATGATGTTCTTCCAGTGAGGATGTTTCTCCAGTGAGGATATTTCTCCAGTGAGGATATTTCTCCAGTGAGGATATTTCTCCAGTGAGGATATTTCTCCAGTGAGTATATTTGTCCAGTGAGAATGTTCTTCAAGTGAGGATGTTTATCCAGTGATGGTGTTTCTCCAATGAGGATATTTCTCCAGTGAGGATGTTTTCCCAGAGAGTGTGTTCCTCTTGTGAGGTTGTTTTCCTTCCATAGAGGATGGTCTTCCAGTGAGGATGTTCTTCCAGTGAGGATATTTCTCCAGTGAGGATGTTCCTCAAGCGAGGATGTTTCTCATGGAAGGTGTTCTTCTAGTGAGAAGGTTTTTTCTGTGACGATGTTCTTCTAGTTAGGATGTTTCTCCAGTGAGAATGTTTTTCCAGTGTGGACTTTTTGTCAGTGAGGGTGTTTCTCCAGTGAGGAGGTTTTTCCGGTGATTATGTTCTACCAGTGAGGATGTTCTTCCCGTGAAGATATTTCTTTAGTGAGGGTGTTTCCCCCGTGAGGATGTTCTTTCAGCGAGGATGTTCCTCCATCGTGGATAATTCTTCAGTGTGGGTGTCTCTCCAGAGAGGATGTTCCTCCAGAGAGGATGTTTCTCCAGTGAGAATGTTTCTCCGGTGAGGACGTTTTGTAAGTGAGGGTGTTCCTCCATTGAGGATGTTCCTCCAGTGAGGAGGTTTCTCCAGTGACTATGTTCCACTAGTGAGGATGTTCCTCCTGTGAAGATATTTCTCTAGTGAGGATTTTTCTCCAGTGAGGATGTTCTTTCAGCGAGGATGCTCCTCCAGCGTGGATATATTTCAGTGTGGGTGTCCCTCCAGTGAGGTTTTTTCTCCAGTGAGGATGTTTTCCCCAGAGAGTGTGTTCCTCTTGTGAGGATGTTCTCTCTCCAGAGAGGATGTTCTTCCAGTGAGGATATTTCTCCAGTGAGGATGTTCCTCAAGCGAGGATGTTTCTCATGTCAAGGTGTTCTTCCAGTGAGAAGGTTTTTCCCGTGACAATGTTTTTCTTGTGAGGATGTTATTCCAGTGAAGATATTTCTCGTTAGGGCCTTTTTCCAGTGAGGATGTTTCCCCAGTGAGAATGTTTTTTCAGCGAGTTTGTTCCTCCAGCGAGGATATTTCTCCAGTGAGAGTGTTCCGACAGTGAGGATGTTTTTTCAGTGAGGATGTTTTTCCAGTGAGGGTGTTCCTCCAGTGAGGATTTTTCTTCAGTGAAGGTGTTCCTCCTGTGAGGATGTTTCTCCAGTTATGTTGTTTTTCTAGTCAGGATTTGCCTTCACTAAGGATGTTTCTCCAGTTAGGATGTTCTTTCAGCGAGCTTGTTCCCCCAGTGAGGATATTTCTCCAGTTATCGCGCTCCGCCAGTCAGGATGTTCTTCCAGTGAGGCTGTTTCCCCAATGAGGATGTTCTTTCAGTGAGGGTGTTCTTCTATTGAGGGTGTTTCTCCAGTGAGGATGTTCTTTCAGCGAGGTTGTTCGTCCAGTGATGATGTTCTTCCAGTGAGGATGTTTCTCCAGTGAGGATATTTCTCCAGTGAGGATGTTCTTCAAGTGAGGATGTTTATCCAGTGATGGTGTTTCTCCAATGAGGATATCTTACCAGTGAGGGTGTTTCTCCAGTGAGGATGCTTTCCCAGAGAGTGTGTTCCTCTTGTGAGGATGTTCTCCCTCCAGAGAGGATGTTCTTCCAGTGAGGATGTTCCTCAAGCGAGGATGTTTCTAATGTGAAGGTGTTCTTCTAGTGAGAAGATTTTTCCCGTGACGATGTTCTTCTAGTGAGGATGTTATTCCAGTGAATATGTTTCTCCAGTGACGATGTTACTCTAGTGAGGATGTTATTCCATTGAGGATGTTTCTCCAGTGAGAGTGTTCTGACATTAATTATGTTTTTTCAGCAAGGACATTTTTCCAGTGAGGATGTTTCTTCAGTGAGGGTGTTCCTCCTGTGAGGGTGTCCTTCCAGTGAGGATGTTCCTCCAGTGAGGATATTTCTCCAGTGAGGATGTACCTCAAGTGAGGTTGTTTTTCCAGTGATGGTGTTTTTCCAGTGAGGATATTTCTCCAGCGAGGGTGTTCCTCCAGTGAGGATGTTTTCCCAGTGAGAATTTTCCTCATGTGAGGATGTTCTCCCTCCAGAGAGGATGTTCTTCCAGAGAGGATGTTCTTCCAGAGAGGATGTACTTCCAGAGAGGATGTTCTTCCAGAGAGGATGTTTTTCCAGTGAGGATGTTCTTCCAGTGAGGATATTTCTCCAGTGAGGATGTTTCTCAAGTGAGGATGTTTCTCATGTGAAGGTGTTCCTCTAGTGAAAAGGTTTCCCCCGTGACGATGTTCCTCTAGTGAGGATGTTATTCCAGTGAGGATATTTTTCCAGTGAGAGTGTTTTGACAGTGAGGATGTTTTTTCAGCGAGGACATTTTTCCATTGAGGATATGTCTCCAGTGAGGGTGTTCCTCAAGTTTGGATGTTTATCCAGTGATGGTGTTTCTCCAATGAGGATATTTTTCCAGTGTGGATGTTTTCACAGAGAGTGTGTTCCTCTTATGAGGATGTTCTTCCAGTGAGGATGTTTCTCCAGTGAGGATATTTCTCCAGTGAGGATGTTTCTCAAGTGAGGATGTTTATCCAGTGATAGTGTTTCTCCAATGAGGATATCTTTCCAGTGTGGATGTTTTCCCAGAGAGTGTGTTCCTCTTGTGAGGATGTTCTCCCTCCAGAGAGCATGTTTTTCCAGTGAGGATGTTCTTCCAGTCAGGATGTTCCTCTAGAGAGGATGTTCTTCAAGTGAGGATGTTCTTTCAGCGAGGATGTTCCTCCAGCTTGGATATTTCTTCAGTGTGGGTGTCCCTCCAGAGAGGATGTTCCTCCTGAGAGGATGATTCTCCAGTGGGGATATTTCATCAGTGAGGATGTTTCTCAAGTGAGGATGTTTATCCAGTGATGGTGTTCCTCCAGTGAGGGATGTTTTCCCAGAGAGTGTGTTCCTTTTTTGAGGATGTTCTCCCTCTCCCTTTTTGAGGATGTTTCTCCAGTGAGGATATTTCTCCAGTGAGGATGTTTCTCAAGTGAGGATGTTTATCCAGTGATGGTGTTTGTCCAATGAGGATATCTTTCCAGTGTGGATGTTTTCCCAGAGTGTGTTTTCCTCTTGTGAGGATGTTCTTCCAGTGAGGATGTTCTTCCAGTCAGGATGTTCCTCTAGAGAGGATGTTCTTCCAGTGAGGATGTTCTTCCAGTGAGGATGTTCTTTCAGCGAGGTTGTTCCTCCAGCTTGGATATTTCTTCAGTGTGGGTGTCCCTCCAGAGAGGATGTTCCTCCTGAGAGGATGTTTCTCCAGTGGGGATTTTTCTCCCGTTAGGATCATTTTCCAGTGAGGATGTTTCTCCAGTGAAGATATTTCTCCAGTTAGTGTTCCGCCAGTGAGGATGTTTCTCCAGTGAGGCTTTTTCTCTAGTCAAGATGTTCTTTCAGCGAGATTGTTCCTCCTGTGAGGATATTTCTCCAGTGAAGGAGTTCTTCCAGTGAAGGAGTTCTTCCAGTGAGGATGTTCCTCCAGTGAGGGTGTTCTTCTAGTGAGGGTTTGCCTCCAGTTATGTTATGGTGTTCTTCCAGGGAGGATATTTTGTCTGTGTGGGTGTTCCTGTTGTGAGGATGTTTCCAGTGACTATGTTACACCAGTGAAGATGTTCCTCCTGTGAAGATATTTCTCCAGCGAGAGTGTTCCTCCAGTTAGGACGTTTTCCCAGTGAGAATGTTCCTCTTGTGAGGATGTTCTCCCTCCAGAAAGGATGTTCTTCCAGTGAGGATATTTCTCCAGTGAGGATGTTTCTCAAGTGAGGATGTTTATCCTGTGATGGTGTTTCTCCAATGAGGATATCTTTCCCGTGTGGATGTTTTCCCAGAGTGTGTTTTCCTCTTGTGAGGATGTTCTCCCTCCAGAGAGGATGTTCCTCCAGAGAGGATGTTCTTCCAGTGAGGATGTTCTTCCAGTGAGGATGTTCTTCCAGTGAGGATGTTCTTCCAGTGAGGATGTTCTTTCAGTGAGGATGTTCCTCCAGTGAGAATGTTTCTCCATTGAGAACATTTATTCAGTGAGGGTGTTCTTCCAGTGAGGAGGTTTTTTCAGTTAGGATCATTCTCTTTTTTCAGCGAGGTTGTTCCTCCTGTGAGGATATTTCTCCAGTGAAGGAGTTCTTCCAGTGAGGATGTTCCTCCAGTGAGGGTGTTCTTCTAGTGAGGGTTTGCCTCCAGTTATGTTATGGTGTTCTTCCAGTGAGGATGTTTTGTCTATGTGGGTGTTCCTGTTGTGAGGATGTTTCCAGTGACTATGTTCCTCCTGTGAAGATATTTCTCTTGTGAGGGTGTTCCTCCAGTGAAAGTGTTCCTCCAATGAGGAGGGTTTCCCAGTGACGATGTTCCTTCAGTGTGGCTATTTCTTCAGTGAGGGTGTCCCTCCAGAGAGGATGTTCCTCCAGTGAGAATGTTTCTCCATTGAGAACATTTATTCAGTGAGGGTGTTTATGTAGTGAAGCTGTTTCTCCAGTCAGGAGGTTTCAACAATGAGGATGTTTCTTCAGTGAGAGTGTTTCTCTTGTGAGGATTTTTTCCCAGTGATGATGTTATTTCAGCGAGGATGTTTATCCAGTGAAGGTGTTTTTCCAGTGAGGATGTTTCTCTATTGAGGGTGTCCCTCCAGGGTGGATGTTCTTCTAGTGAGCATATTTCTTCAGTGAAGGCGTTCTTCTAGTGAGGATGTTTCTCCTGTGTGGGTGTTTTTCCAGTGAGGATGTTTTCCCAGTGAGGGTGTTCCTCTTGTGAGGATGTTCTTCTTGTGAGGATGTTTCTCCAGTGAAAGTGTTCCTCCAATGAGGAGGGTTTTCCAGTGACGATTTTCCTCCAGTGAAGATATTTCTCCAGTGAGGGTCTTCCTGTGAGGATGTTTCCCCAGTGAGGATGTTCTTTCAGCAAGGTTGTTGCTCCAGTGAGGATATTCCTCCAGTGAGGATATTTCTCCAGTGAGGATTTTCCTCCAGTGAGGATGTTCTTCCTGTGAAGATATTTCTCTTGTGAGGGTGTTCCTCCAGAGAGGATGTTTTGTCTGTGTGGGTGTTCCTGTTGTGAGGATGTTTCATCCAGTGAGGAGGTTTTTCCAGTGACTATGTTCCACCAGTGAGGATGTTTCCCCAGTGAGGATGTTCTTTCAGCGAGGATGTTTCTCCAGCGTGAATATTTCTTCAGTGTGGGTGTTCCTCCATTGAGGGTGTTTGTCCAGTGAGGATTTTTCTCCAGTGAGGATGTTCCTCCAGTGAGGGTGTTCCTCCAGTGAGGATGTTTCCCCAGAGAGTGTGTTACTCTAGTGAGAAGGTTTCTCCAGTGACGACGTTCCTCTAGTGAGGATGTTATTCCAGTGAATATGTTTCTCCAGTGACGATATTCCTCTAGTGAGGATGTTATTCCACTGAATATGTTTCTCCAGTGACGATGTTCCTCTATGTGAAGGTGTTCCTCTAGTGAGAAGGTTTCTCCAGTGACGATATTCCTCTAGTGAGGATGTTATTCCACTGAATATGTTTCTCCAGTGACGATGTTCCTCTAGTGAGGATGTTATTCCAGTGAGGATATTTCTCCAGTGAGGGTGTTTCTCCAGTGAGGATGTTTCTCCAGATTGTGTTTCTCTTGTGAGAATGTTTCTCATGTGAAGGTGTTCCTCTAGTGAGAAGGTTTCTCCCCTGACGATGTTCCTCTAGTGAGGATGTTATTCCAGTGAGGATGTTATTCCAGTGAGGATGTTTTTCCAGTGAGGATGTTTCTTTAGTGAGGGTGTTCCTCCTGTGAGGGTGTCCCCCCAGAGAGGATATTCTTCCAGTGAGGATGTTTTTCCAGTGAGGATATTTATCCAGTGAAGGAGTTCTTCCAGTGAGGATGTTCCTCCAGTGAGGTTGTTTCTTCTGTGAGGGTTTGCCTCCAGTTATGTTATGGTGTTCTTCCAGTGAAGATGTTTTGTCTGGGTGGGAGTTCCTGTTGTGAGGATGTTTCCAGTGACGATGTTCCACCTGTGATGTTCCACCTTCTTCCTGTGAAGATATTTATTTTGTGAGGGTGTTTCTCCAGTGAGGATGTTTCCCCAATGAGGATGTCTTTTCAGCAAGGATGTTCCTCAAGTGAGGATATTTATCCAGTGAGGGTGTTCTTCCAGTGAGGATGTTTCCCCAGAGAGTGTGTTCCTCTTTTGAGAATGTTTGTCATGTGAAGGTGTTCCTCTAGTGAGGAAATGTTTCCAGTGACGATGTTCTTCTAGTGCGTATGTTATTCCAGTGAAGATTTTTCCCCAGTGAGAATGTCCTTTAAGCGAGGTTGTTCTTCAAGTGAGGATATTTCTCCAGTGAGAGTGTTCCGACAGTGAGGATCTTTTTTTCAGCGAGGACATTTTTCCAGTGAGGGTGTTCCTTCAGTGATGGTGTCCCTCCAGGGAGGATGTTCCTCCAGTGAGGATATTTTCCCAGTGAGGATATTTGTCCAGTGAAGTTGTTTATCCAGTGATGGCGTTTCTCCAGAGAGGATGTTTTTCTTGTGACGATGTCTCTCCAGTCTGGATGTTTTTCCAGTGAGGGTGTTTCTCCAGTGAGGATGTTTCTCCACTGAAGGTGTTCTTCCAGTGAGGATGTTTCTCCAGTGAGGATGTTTCTCCAGTGAGGATGTTTCTCCTGTGAGGATGTTTATTCAGTGAGGATTTTCGTCCAGTGAGGATATTTTTTCAGTCAGGATTTTCCTTTTGTGTGGATATTTCTTGAGTCAGGGTGTTCTTCCAGAGAGGATGTTCCTCCAGTGCGAATGTTTCTCCATTGAGAACATTTATTCAGTGAGGGTGTTTATCCAGCGATGCTGTGTCTCCAGTCAGGAGGTTTCAACAGTGATGATGTTTTTCCAGTGAGGATGTTTTTCCAGTGAGAATGTTCTCCATTGAGGGTGTCCCTCCAGGGTGGATGTTCTTTAGTTAGGATATTTCTTCAGTGAGGGCGTTCTTCTAGTGACGATGTTTCTCTTGTGTTGGTGTTTTTCCAGTGAGGATGTTTTCCCTGTGAAGGTGTTCTTCTTGTGAGGGTTTGCCTCCAGTGAGGGTGTTCTTCCAGTGAAGATGTTTCGTCTGTGTGGGTGTTCTTGTTGTGAGGATGTTCTTCCAGTGAGGAGGTTTCTCCAGTGACTATGCTTCGTCTGTGAGGATGTTTCCCCAGTGAGGATATTTTCCCAGTGAGGATATTCGTCCAGTGAAGTTGTTTATCCAGTGATGGATTTCCTCCAGAGAGGATGTTTTTCTTGTGACGATGTTCCTCCAGTCTGGATGTTTTTCCAGTGAGGGTGTTTCTCCAGTAAGGATGTTTCTCCAGTGAGGATGTTTCTCCACTGAAGGTGTTCTTCCAGTGAGGATGTTTCTCCAGTGAGGATGTTTCTCCAGTGAGGATGTTTATTCAGTGAGGATTTTCGTCCAGTGAGGATATTTTTTCAGTCAGGATTTTCCTTTTGTGTGGATATTTCTTCAGTGAGGGTGTTCTTCCAGAGAGGATGTTCCTCCAGTGTGAATGTTTCTCCATTGAGAACATTTATTCAGTGAGGGTGTTTATCCAGTGATGCTGTGTCTTCAGTCAGGAGGTTTCAACAGTGATGATGTTTTTCCAGTGAGGATGTTACTCCAGTGAGGATGTTTTTCCAGTGAGAATGTTCTCCATTGAGGGTGTCCCTCCACTGTGGATGTTCTTTAGTTAGGATATTTCTTCAGTGAGGGCGTTCTTCTAGTGACGATGTTTCTCTTGTGTTGGTGTTTTTCCAGTGAGGATGTTTTCCCTGTGAAGGTGTTCTTCTTGTGAGGGTTTGCCTCCAGTGAGGGTGTTCTTCCAGTGAAGATGTTTCGTCTGTGTGGGTGTTCTTGTTGTGAGGATGTTCTTCCAGTGAGGAGGTTTCTCCAGTGACTATGCTTCGTCTGTGAGGATGTTTCCCCAGTGAGGATGTTTTTTCAGCGAGGATGTTCTTCCAGTCTGAATATTTCTTCAGTGTTGGTGTCCTTCCAGAGAGGATGTTTCTCCAGTGAGAATTTTCCTCCAGTGAGGACGTTTTGTCAGTTAGGGTGTTCCTCCATTGAGGGTGTTTTTTTCCAGTGAGGATTTTTTTTCAGTGAAGATGTTTATTCAGTGAGGGTGTTTTTTCAGTGAGGATTCTTTCCCAAATAGTGTGTTTTTCTTGTGAGGATTTTCTTCTTCCAGAGAGGATGTTCTTCCAGTGAGGATGTTCTTCCAGTGAGGATATTTTTCCAGTGAGGATGTTCCTCAAGTGAGGATGTTTATCCAGTGATGGTGTTTCTCCAATGAGGATATTTTTACAGTGAGGGTCTTCTTCCAGTGAGGATTTTTCCCCAGAGAGTGTGTTCCTCTTCTGAGAATTTTTCTCATGTGAAGGTGTTCCTCTAGTGAGAAGGTTTCCCCAGAGAGTGTGTTCCTCTTGTGAGAATGTTTCTCCAGTGACGATGTTCCTCTAGTGAGGATGTTATTTCAGTCAATATGTTTCTCCAGTGACAATGTTATTCCAGTTAGGATATTTTTCCAGTGAGGATGTTTTTCCAGTGAGGGTGTTTCTCCAGTGAGGATGTTTCTCCAGTGAGGGTGTCCCTCCTGTGAGGGTGTCCCTCCAGAGAGGATATTCTTCCAGTGAGGATATTTCTCCAGTGGAGATGTTCCTCAATTGAGGATGTTTATCCAGTGATGGTGTTTTTCCAGTGAGGATATTTTTCCAGTGACGGTGTTCTTCTAGTGAGGATGGTATTCCAGTGAAGATATTTCTCCAGTGAGAATGTTCTTTCAGCGAGGTTGTTTCTCCAGTGAGGATATTTCTCCTGTGAGAGTGTTCCGACACTGAGGATTTCTTTTCAGTGAGGACATTTTTCCAGTGAGGGGGTTCCTCCAGTGAGGATGTTTCTTCACTGAGGGGGTTCCTCTTGTGGGGATGTTTCTCTGGTAAAGGTGTTCCTCCAGTGAGGATTTTTTTCCAGTGACGATGATCCTCCAGTGAGGATGTTTTCTCAGCGAGGATGTTCCTCCAGTGTGGATATTTTTACAGTAGGGTGTTCTTCCACTGAGGTTCTTTCTCCAGTGAGGGTGTTCCTCTTTTGAGGATGTTTCTCCAGTGAGGAAGGTTTTCCAGTGAGGATGTTTCTTCAGTGAGGGTGTTCTTCCAGTGAGGATGCTTCCCCAGTGAGGGTGTTCTTCTAGTTAATATATTTCTCCAGTGAGGGTCTTCCTGTGAGGATGTTTTCCCAGTAAGGATGTCCTTTCAGCAACATTCATTCTTTCGTTCTTCTAGTGAGGATGTTTCTCCAGTGAGGGTGTTCTTTCAGTGAGGATGTTTCCCCAGTGAGGATGTTCCTCCTGTGAGGATGTTTATCCAGTGATGGTGTTTCTCCAGCGAGGGTCTTCTTACAGTGAGGATGTTTCCCCAGTGAGGATGTTCTTTCAGCAAGGTTGTTCCTCCAGTGAGGATGTTCTTCCAGTGAAGATATTTCTTCAGTGAGGATGTTTCTCCAGTGAGGATATTTCTCCATTGAGTGTTCCGCCAGTGAGGATGTTTTTTCAGTGTTCCTCCCGTCAGGAGGTTTCTCCAGTGACGATGTTCCACCTGTGAGGATGTTCCTCCCGTGAAGATATTTCTCTGTTGAGGGTGTTTATCCAGCAAGGATGTTTCCCCAGTGAGGATGTTCTTTAAGCGAGGATGTTTCTCCTGTGTGGATATTTCTCCAGTGAGGATGTTTTGTCAGTGTGGGTGTCCTTCCAGAGAGGATGTTTCTCCAGTGAGAATTTTCCTCCAGTGAGGACGTTTTGTCAGTTAGGGTGTTCCTCCATTGAGGGTGTTTTTTTCCAGTGAGGATTTTTTTTCAGTGAAGATGTTTATTCAGTGAGGGTGTTTTTTCAGTGAGGATTCTTTCCCAAATAGTGTGTTTTTCTTGTGAGGATTTTCTTCTTCCAGAGAGGATGTTCTTCCAGTGAGGATGTTCTTCCAGTGAGGATATTTTTCCAGTGAGGATGTTCCTCAAGTGAGGATGTTTATCCAGTGATGGTGTTTCTCCAATGAGGATATTTTTACAGTGAGGGTGTTCTTCCAGTGAGGATTTTTCCCCAGAGAGTGTGTTCCTCTTCTGAGAATTTTTCTCATGTGAAGGTGTTCCTCTAGTGAGAAGGTTTCCCCAGAGAGTGTGTTCCTCTTGTGAGAATGTTTCTCCAGTGACGATGTTCCTCTAGTGAGGATGTTATTTCAGTCAATATGTTTCTCCAGTGACAATGTTATTCCAGTTAGGATATTTTTCCAGTGAGGATGTTTTTCCAGTGAGGGTGTTTCTCCAGTGAGGATGTTTCTCCAGTGAGGGTGTCCCTCCTGTGAGGGTGTCCCTCCAGAGAGGATATTCTTCCAGTGAGGATATTTCTCCAGTGGAGATGTTCCTCAATTGAGGATGTTTATCCAGTGATGGTGTTTTTCCAGTGAGGATATTTTTCCAGTGACGGTGTTCTTCTAGTGAGGATGGTATTCCAGTGAAGATATTTCTCCAGTGAGAATGTTCTTTCAGCGAGGTTGTTTCTCCAGTGAGGATATTTCTCCTGTGAGAGTGTTCCGACACTGAGGATTTCTTTTCAGTGAGGACATTTTTCCAGTGAGGGGGTTCCTCCAGTGAGGATGTTTCTTCACTGAGGGGGTTCCTCCCGTGAGGATGTTTCTTCACTGAGAGTGTTCCTCTTGTGGGGATGTTTCTCTGGTAAAGGTGTTCCTCCAGTGAGGATTTTTTTCCAGTGACGATGATCCTCCAGTGAGGATGTTTTCTCAGCGAGGATGTTCCTCCAGTGTGGATATTTTTCAGTGAGGGTGTTCTTCCACTGAGGTTGTTTCTCCAGTGAGGGTGTTCCTCTTTTGAGGATGTTTCTCCAGTGAGGAAGGTTTTCCAGTGAGGATGTTTCTTCAGTGAGGGTGTTCTTCCAGTGAGGATGCTTCCCCAGTGAGGGTGTTCTTCTAGTTAATATATTTCTCCAGTGAGGGTCTTCCTGTGAGGATGTTTTCCCAGTAAGGATGTCCTTTCAGCAACATTCATTCTTTCGTTCTTCTAGTGAGGATGTTTCTCCAGTGAGGGTGTTCTTTCAGTGAGGATGTTTCCCCAGTGAGGATGTTCCTCCTGTGAGGATGTTTATCCAGTGATGGTGTTTCTCCAGCGAGGGTCTTCTTACAGTGAGGATGTTTCCCCAGTGAGGATGTTCTTTCAGCAAGGTTGTTCCTCCAGTGAGGATGTTCTTCCAGTGAAGATATTTCTTCAGTGAGGATGTTTCTCCAGTGAGGATATTTCTCCATTGAGTGTTCCGCCAGTGAGGATGTTTTTTCAGTGTTCCTCCCGTGAGGAGGTTTCTCCAGTGACGATGTTCCACCTGTGAGGATGTTCCTCCCGTGAAGATATTTCTCTGTTGAGGGTGTTTATCCAGCAAGGATGTTTCCCCAGTGAGGATGTTCTTTAAGCGAGGATGTTTCTCCTGTGTGGATATTTCTCCAGTGAGGATGTTTTGTCAGTGTGGGTGTCCTTCCAGAGAGGATGTTTCTCCAGTGAGAATTTTCCTCCAGTGAGGACGTTTTGTCAGTTAGGGTGTTCCTCCATTGAGGGTGTTTTTTTCCAGTGAGGATTTTTTTTCAGTGAAGATGTTTATTCAGTGAGGGTGTTTTTTCAGTGAGGATTCTTTCCCAAATAGTGTGTTTTTCTTGTGAGGATTTTCTTCTTCCAGAGAGGATGTTCTTCCAGTGAGGATGTTCTTCCAGTGAGGATATTTTTCCAGTGAGGATGTTCCTCAAGTGAGGATGTTTATCCAGTGATGGTGTTTCTCCAATGAGGATATTTTTACAGTGAGGGTGTTCTTCCAGTGAGGATTTTTCCCCAGAGAGTGTGTTCCTCTTCTGAGAATTTTTCTCATGTGAAGGTGTTCCTCTAGTGAGAAGGTTTCCCCAGAGAGTGTGTTCCTCTTGTGAGAATGTTTCTCCAGTGACGATGTTCCTCTAGTGAGGATGTTATTTCAGTCAATATGTTTCTCCAGTGACAATGTTATTCCAGTTAGGATATTTTTCCAGTGAGGATGTTTTTCCAGTGAGGGTGTTTCTCCAGTGAGGATGTTTCTCCAGTGAGGGTGTCCCTCCTGTGAGGGTGTCCCTCCAGAGAGGATATTCTTCCAGTGAGGATATTTCTCCAGTGGAGATGTTCCTCAATTGAGGATGTTTATCCAGTGATGGTGTTTTTCCAGTGAGGATATTTTTCCAGTGACGGTGTTCTTCTAGTGAGGATGGTATTCCAGTGAAGATATTTCTCCAGTGAGAATGTTCTTTCAGCGAGGTTGTTTCTCCAGTGAGGATATTTCTCCTGTGAGAGTGTTCCGACACTGAGGATTTCTTTTCAGTGAGGACATTTTTCCAGTGAGGGGGTTCCTCCAGTGAGGATGTTTCTTCACTGAGGGGGTTCCTCCCGTGAGGATGTTTCTTCACTGAGAGTGTTCCTCTTGTGGGGATGTTTCTCTGGTAAAGGTGTTCCTCCAGTGAGGATTTTTTTCCAGTGACGATGATCCTCCAGTGAGGATGTTTTCTCAGCGAGGATGTTCCTCCAGTGTGGATATTTTTACAGTAGGGTGTTCTTCCACTGAGGTTCTTTCTCCAGTGAGGGTGTTCCTCTTTTGAGGATGTTTCTCCAGTGAGGAAGGTTTTCCAGTGAGGATGTTTCTTCAGTGAGGGTGTTCTTCCAGTGAGGATGCTTCCCCAGTGAGGGTGTTCTTCTAGTTAATATATTTCTCCAGTGAGGGTCTTCCTGTGAGGATGTTTTCCCAGTGAGGATGTCCTTTCAGCAACATTCATTCTTTCGTTCTTCTAGTGAGGATGTTTCTCCAGTGATGGTGTTCTTTCAGTGAGGATGTTTCACCAGTGAGGCTGTTCTTTCAGTGAGGATGTTTATCCAGTGATGTTGTTACTCCAGTGAGGTTCTTCTTACAGTGAGGATGTTTCCCCAGTGAGGATGTTCTTTCAGCAAGATTGTTCCTCCAGTGAGGATGTTCTTCCAGTGAAGATATTTCTTCAGTGAGGATGTTTCTCCAGTGAGGATATTTCTCCATTGAGTGTTCCGCCAGTGAGGATGTTTTTTCAGTGTTCCTCCAGTGAGGAGGTGTCTCCAGTGACGATGTTCCACCAGTGAGGATGTACCTCCTGTGAAGATATTTCTCCAGTGAGGGTGTTCCTCCAGTGAGGATATTTCCCAGTGAGGATGTTCTTTAAGCGAGGATGTTTCTCCTGTGTGGATATTTCTCCAGTGAGGATGTTTTGTCAGTGAGGGTGTTCCTCCAGTGAGGGTGTTTCTCCACTGAGGATGTTTCTCCAGTGAGGATATTTTTCCAGTGAGGGAGTTCCTCCAGTGAGGATGTTTTTTTCCAGTGAGGATTTTTTTTCAGTGAAGATGTTTATTCAGTGAGGGTGTTTTTTCAGTGAGGATTCTTTCCCAAATAGTGTGTTTTTCTTGTGAGGATTTTCTTCTTCCAGAGAGGATGTTCTTCCAGTGAGGATGTTTCTCCAGTGAGGACATTTTTCCATTGAGGATGTTCCTCAAGTGAGAATGTTTATCTAGTGATGATGTTTCTCCAGTGAGGATTTTTAGTCAGTGAGGGTGTTCCTCCATTGAGGATTTTTCCCCAGTGAGTGTGTTCCTCTTCTGAGAATTTTTCTCATGTGGAGGTGTTCCTCTACTGAGGAGGTTTCCCCAGAGAGTGTGTTCCTCTTGTGAGAATGTTTCTCCAGTGACGATGTTCCTCTAGTGAGGATGTTATTTCAGTCAATATGTTTCTCCAGTGACAATGTTATTCCAGTGAGGGTGTTCCTCCAGTGAGGATGTTTTCCCAGTGAGGGTGTTTTTTCAGTGTGGATGTTTCTCCAGTGAGGGTGTTCCTCCAGTGAGGTTGTCCCTCCAGAGAGGATATTCTTCCAGTGAGGATATTTCTCCAGTGGAGATGTTCCTCAATTGAGGATGTTTATCCAGTGATGGTGTTTTTCCAGTGAGGATATATTTTTCCAGTGACGGTGTTCTTCTAGTGAGGATGGTATTCCAGTGAAGATATTTCTCCAGTGAGAATGTTCTTTCAGCGAGGTTGTTTCTCCAGTGAGGATATTTCTCCTGTGAGAGTGTTCCGACAGTGAGGATTTCTTTTCAGTGAGGACATTTTTCCAGTGAGGGTGTTCCTCCAGTGAGGATGTTTCTTCAGTGAGGGTGTTCCTCCAGTGAAGATATTTGTTCAGTGAAGGTGTTCCTCTTGTGAGAATGTTTCTCCAGTGAATGTGTTCCTCCAGTGAGGAAGTCTTTCCAATTACGATGATCCTCCAGTGAGGATGTTTTTTCAGCGAGGAATTTTTCCAGTGTGGATATTTTTACAGTGAGGGTGTTCTTCCACTGAGGTTCTTTCTCCAGTGAGGGTGTTCCTCTTTTGAGGATGTTTCTCCAGTGAGGAAGGTTTTCCAGTAAGGATGTTTCTTCAGTGAGGGTGTTCTTCCAGTGAGGATGCTTCCCCAGTGAGGGTGTTCTTCTAGTTAATATATTTCTCCAGTGAGGGTCTTCCTGTGAGGATGTTTTCCCAGTAAGGATGTCCTTTCAGCAACATTCATTCTTTCGTTCTTCTAGTGAGGATGTTTCTCCAGTGATGGTGTTCTTTCAGTGAGGATGTTTCCCCAGTGAGGATGTTCTTTCAGTGAGGATGTTTATCCAGTGATGGTGTTTCTCCAGCGAGGGTCTTCTTACAGTGAGGATGTTTCCCCAGTGAGGATGTTCTTCCAGTGAAGATATTTCTTCAGTGAGGATGTTTCTCCAGTGAGGATATTTCTCCATTGAGTGTTCCGCCAGTGAGGATGTTTTTTCAGTGTTCCTCCAGTGAGGAGGTTTTTCCAATGACGATGTTTCACCAGTGAGGCTGTTCCTCCCATGAAGATATTTCTCTGTTGAGGGTGTTTATCCAGCAAGGATGTTTCCCCAGTGAGGATGTTCTTTAAGCGAGGATGTTTCTCCTGTGTGGATATTTCTCCAGTGAGGATGTTTCCCCAGTGAGGGTGTTCTTCCAGTGAGGATGTTTCTCATGTGAAGTTGTTCTTCTAGTGAAGAGGATTCTCCGGTGACGATGTTCCTCCAGTGAGGATGTTTCCCCAGTGAGAATGTTTTTTCAGCAAGGTTGTTCCTCCATTGAGGATGTTTTTCCAGTGAGGGTGTTCTTCCAGTGAGGATGTTTAGTCTGTGTGGGTGTTCCTGTTGTGAGGTTGTTCCTCCAGCAAGGATATTTCTAAAGTGAGGATGTTTCTTCAGTGAGGGTGTTCTTCCTGTGAGGATGTTCTTCCAGTTATGTTGTTCTTCTCGTGAGGATTTGCCTTTACTGAGGAGGTTTCTCCACTTAGGATGTTCTTTCAGCGAGGTTGTTTCTCCAGTGTGGATATTTCTCCAGTGAGGATGTTTTTTCAGCGAGGTGTTTAGTCCAGTGAGGATATTTCTCCAGTGTGGATATTTTTTCAGTGTTGATGTCCCACCAGAGAGGATGTTCCTCCATTGAGAATGTTTTTCCATTGAGGATATATTTTTCCAGTGAGTGTGTTCCTCCGGTGAGGAGGTTTCTCCAGTGATGATGTTCCTCTTGTGAGGGTGTTCCTCTAGGGAGGATGTTTTTTCAGTGAGAATATTTCTCCAGTGAGAATGTTTCTCCAGTGAGGGTGTTTCTCCAGTTAGGATGTTTCGTCAGTGAGGGTGTCCCTCCAGAGATGATGTTCCTCCATTGAGGGTGTTTCTCCGGTGTGGATGTTTGTTCCGTGAGGCTGTTTTTCGAGTGAGGATGTTTCTCCAGTCAAGATGTTTCTCCAGTCAAGATGTTTCCCCAGTGAAGATGTTCCTCCAGCGACAGTGTTTCTCCAGTGTGGATGTTTCTCCAGTGACGACGTTTCGTCAGTGAAGATGTTTTGTCAGCGAGGTCGTTCCTGCAGTGAGGACATTTCTCCAGTGAGAGTGTTCCGACAGTGAGGGTGTTTCTCCAGTGAGGGTGTTCCTCCAGTGAGGATGTTTTTGCAGTGACGATGATTCTCCAGTGAGGATATTTCTCCAGTGAGAATGCTTTCTCACTGAGGATGTTTTCCAGTGTCGATTTTTTTCCTTCGCTGAGGGTGTCCGTCCAGAGAGGATGTTTCTCCATTGAGGACGTGTCGTCAGTGAGGATGTTCCTCAAGTGACGATGTTTATCCAGTGAGGATATTTTTCCAGTTAGGGTGTTTCTCCAGTGAGGAGTGTTCCGCCAGTGAGGCTCTTTCTCCAGTGAGGCTGTTCTTCCTTTGAGGATGTTTCCCCAGTAAAGATGTTTCGCCAGCGATGGTGTTCCTCTAGCGAGGATGTTTTTCCGGTTAAGGTGTTCCTCTAGGGAGGATGTTTTTCCAGTGAGAATATTTCTCTCCAGTGAGGGTGTTTCTCCAGTTAGGATGTTTCGTCAGTGAGGATGTCCCTCCAGAGATGATGTTCCTCCATTAAGGGTGTTTCTCCGGTGAGGATGTTTGTTCCGTGAGGCTGTTTTTCGAGTGAGGATGTTTCTCCAGTGAGGATGTTTCTCCAGTCAAGATGTTTCCCCAGTGAAGATATTCCTCCAGCGACAGTGTTTCTCCAGTGTGGATGTTTCTCCAGTGAGGACGTTTCGTCAGTGATGATGTTTTGTCAGCGAGGTCATTCCTGCAGTGAGGACATTTCTCCAGTGATAGTGTTCCGACAGTGAGGGTGTTTCTCCAGTGAGGGTGTTCCTCCAGTGAGGATGTTTTTGCAGTGACGATGATTCTCCAGTGAGGATATTTTCCCAGTGAGGATGTTTATGCAGTCATGTTGTTCCTCCAGTGAGGAAGTTTTTCCAGTGAGGATGTTCCTCCAGTGAGGATGTTCCTCCAGTGAGGAAGGTCCTCCAGTGAAGATAATTCTTGAGTGAGGCTGTTCCTTCCGTGAGGATGTTTTTCCAGTGAAGGTGTTTCTCCAGTGAGGATGTTACTCCAGTGAGGATGTTCCTCCAGTGAGGATGTTTTTGCAGTGACGATGATTCTCCAGTGAGGATATTTTCCCAGTGAGGATGTTTATGCAGTCATGTTGTTCCTCCAGTGAGGATGTTTCTCCAGTGAAGTTGTTCCTCCAGTGAGGAGGTTTTTGCAGTGACAATGATCCTCCAGTGAGGATATTTTCCCAGTGAGGATGTTTATGCAGTCATGTTGTTCCTCCAGTGAGGAGGTTTTTGCAGTGACAATGATCCTACAGTGAACATGTTATTTAATCGAGGATGTTTCTCCAGTGATGATGTTTCTCCAGTGAAGGTGTTCCTCCAGTGAGGAGGTTTTTCCAGTGACGATGTTCCTCCAGTGAGGAAGATCCTCCAGTGAAGATAATTCTTGAGTGAGGCTTTTCCTTCTGTGAGGATGTTTTTCCAGTGAAGGTGTTTCTCCAGTGAGGATGTTACTCCAGTGAGGATGTTTTTTCAGTGAGGCTGTTCCTTCCGTGAGGATGTTTTTCCTGTGAAGGTGTTCCTATAGGGAGGTTTTTTTCCCCAGTGAGGGTGTTTCTCCAGTGAGGGTGTTCCGCTTTTGAGGATGTTTCTCCAGTGAAGGTGTTCCTCCAGTGAGGAAGTTTTTCCAGTGACGATGTTCCTCCAGTGAGGAAGATCCTCCAGTGAAAATAATTCTTGTGAGGCTGTTCCTTCCGTGAGGATGTTTTTCCAGAGATGATGTTCCACCAGTGAAGATATTTTTCCACTGAGGGTGTTCCTCCTGTGATGATGTATCTCCAGTGTGGCTATTCTTTCTGTGAAGAGGTTGTCCAATAACGATGTTCCACCAGTGAGGATGTTCCTCCCATGAAGATATTTCTCATTGAGGATGTTTTCTCATTGAGTATATTTTTCAGTGTCGATATTTCTTCAGTGAGGGTGTCCCTCCAGAGAGGATTTTCTTCCAGTGAGGACGTGTCATCAGTGAGGATGTTCCTCAAGTGAGGATGTTTATCCAGTGAGGATATTTTTCCAGTTTGGGTGTTCCTCAAGTGAGGATGTTTATCCAGTGAGGATATTTTTCCAGTTTGGGTGTTCCTCCAGTGAGGAGTGTTCCTCCATTGAGAATGTTTTTCCAGTGAGGATGTTTAGATGTTTATCCAGTTAGGGTGTACTTCCAGTGAGGATGTTTCCCCTGTGAAGATATTTCTCGAGTGAGGAACTTTTCGCAGTGAGGATTTGTTTTCAGTGAGGATATTTTTTTAGTGAGGATGTTCTTTCAGTGAAGTTGTTCCTCCAGTGAGGATATTCCTCCAGTAAGGCTGTTCCTCTGGTGAGGATGTTTTTCCAGTGAAGGTGTTTTTCCAATAAGGATGTTTTTCCAGTAACAATGTGAGGATGTTTTTTCAGCGAGGATGTTCTTCCAGTGTGGATATTTCATCAGTGGGGGTGTCCCTTCAGAGAGGATATTCCTGCAGTGAGGATGTTTCTCCAGTAGGGTGTTATTCCAGTGAGGATGTTTTCCCAGTGAGGCTTTTCCTCTTTTGAGGATGTTCCTCCAGTGAAGGTGTTCCTCCAGTGAGGAGGTTCTTCCAGTGCGGAGTGTTCCGCCAGTGAGGATGTTTTTTCAGTGAGGCTGTTCTTTCCGTGAGGATGTTTTGTCCATGAAGGTGTTCCTATAGGGAGGATGTTTCCCCAGTGAGGGTGTTCCTCCAGTGAGGAGGTTTTTTCCAGTGACGATTTTCTACCAGTGACGATATTTCTCCAGTGAGGATGTTTTTCCAGTGAGGAAGGTTTTTCTGTGAGAGTGTTCCTCTCATGAGGATTTGGCTCCAGTGATGATGTTTCCCCTGTGAGGGTGTTTCTGTTGTGAGGATGTTTCTCCAGTGAAGTTGTTTCTCCAGTGAGGAGGTTTGTCCAATGAAGATATTTCTCCAGGGAGGATGTTTTCTCAGTGAGGGTGTTCCTCCAGAGAGCATGTTCCTCCATACAGCATGTTTCACCAGTGAAGATATTTCTCCAGTGAGGATATTTTTTCAGTGAGGGTGCTCCTCCAGTGAGGATGTTTCCCCAGAGAGGGTGTTCCTCTTGTGAGGATGTTTCTGAAGTTAAGTTGTTCCTCTAGTGAGCAGGTTTCTCCACTGATGATGTTCCTCTCATGAGGATGCTCCTCCAGTGAAGATATTTCTCCAGTGACGGTGTTTCTCCAGTGAGGATGTTTCTTCCGTGAAGATATTTCTCTTGTGAGGGTGTTCTTCCAGTGAGGATGTTTCCCCAGTGAGGATGTTTTTTCTGCGAGAATGTTCCTTCAGTGTGGATATTTCTTCAGTGAGGATGTTCCTCCAGTGAGGATGTTTCTCCATTGAGGACGATTTGTCAGTGCGGATGTTTATCCAGTGAGGATGTTTCTTCAGTGATGGTGTTTCTCCTGTGAGGATATTTTTCCAGTGAGGGTGTTCTTCTTGTGATGCTATTCTTCTTGTAAGGATGTTTCACCTGGGAAGGTATACTTCCAGTGAGGATGTTTTCCTAGTGAGGGTGTTCTGCTTTTGAGGATGTTTCTCCAGTGAAGGTGTTCCTCCAGTGAGGATGTTTCCCCAGAGAGGGTGTTCCTCTTGTGAGGATGTTTCTGAAGTTAAGGTGTTCCTTTAGTGAGTAGGTTTCTCCAGTGATGATGTTCCTCTCGTGAGGATGCTCCTCCAGTGAAGATATTTCTCCAGTGATGATGTTTCTCCTGTGAGGGTGTTCCTGTTGTGACGATATTCCATCAGTGAGGATGTTTCTTCCGTGAAGATATTTCTCTTGTGAGGGTGTTCTTCCAGTGAGGATGTTTCCCCAGTGAGGATGTTCTTCCAGTGAGGATGATTTTTTTTTTCAGTGAGTGTTTCCCTCCAGAGCGCATGTTCCTCCATAGAGCATGTTTCTCTAGTGAAGATATTTCTCCAGTGAGGCTGTTTCTCAAATGAGGATGTTTATCCAGTGATGATGTTTATTCAGTGAGGATATTTTTTTAGTGAGGGTGTTCCTCCAATGAGGATGTTTCCCCAGTGAGGGTGTTCCTCTTTTGAGGATGTTCCTCCAGTGAGTTTCTTTTTCCAGTGAGGATATTTCTTCAGGGAGGGTGTTCCTCCAGTGAGAATGTTCGGCCAGTGAGGATGTTTCTACCGTGAGGCTGTTCCTCTTTTGAGGAGGTTTTTCCAGTGAAGGTGTTTCTCCAGTGAGGAAGATCCTCCAGTGAAGATGTTTTTTCAGCAACGTTGTCCCTTCAGTGAGGAGTGTTTTGCCAGTGAAGATGTTTCTGCAGTGAGGCTGTTCTTTCTATGAGGAGGTTTGTCCAATGACGATGTTCCACCAGTGAGGATTTTCCTCCCATGAAGATATTTCTCCAGTGAGGATGTTTTCTCATTGAGGATGTTTTTCAGAGTGGATATTTCTTCAGTGAGGGTGTTCTTCCAGTGAGGATGTTTCTCAAGTGAAGATATTTCTCCAGTGAGGATGTTCGTCAAATGAGGATGTCGATCCCGTGAGGGTATTTTTCCAGTGAGGGTGTTCCTCAAGTGAGGATGTTTCTCCAGAGAGGGTGTTCCTCTTGTGAGGATGTTTCTCCAGTTAAGGTTTTCTTCCTGTGAAGATATTTCTCCAGTGAGGGTGTACTTCTAGTGAGGTTTTGCTTCTACTGAGGTTGTTTCTCCATTTGGAATGTTCTTTCAGCTAGGTTGTTCCTCCAGTGAGGATATTTTTCCAGTGAAAGTGTTTCTCCAGTGAGGCGGTTACTCCAGTGAGGATATTTCTCCAGTGAGGATGTTCCTCCAGTGAGGACGTTACCCCAGCGAGGATGTTTTTCCAGCGAGGATGTTCCTCCAGTGTGCATGTTCTTCCATTGAGGGTGTTTTTCTAGTGAGGATGTTTCTTTAGTGAGGGTGTCCCTCCAGATAGCATGTTCCTCTATAGAGCATGTTTCTCTAGTGAAGATATTTCTCCAGTGAGGATGTTTCTCAAATGAGGATGTTTATCCAGTGAGGGTGTTCCTCCATTGAGGGGGTTCCTCCATTGAGGGTGTTTCTCCAGTGAGGATGTTTTTTCAGCTAGCATGTTTCTCCAGTGTGGATATTTCTTCAGTGAGGGTGTGCTCCAGTGTGTATATTTCTTCAGTGAGGGTGTGCCTCCAGAGAAGATGTTTCTCCAGTGAGATTGTTTCTCCAGTGAGGGTGTTTTTCCAATGAGGATGTTTCTCCAGTGAGGGTGCTCCCCTTGTGAGGATTATTCTCCAGTGAAGGTGTTCTTCCACTGAGCAGGTTTTCCAGTTAAGATGTTCCTCCAGTGAAGATATTCTTCCAGTGAGGATGTTCTTTCAGCGACATTGTTCCTCCAGTGAGGAGTGTTCCGCCAGTGAGGATGTTTTTCCAGTGAGGCTGTTACTTCAGCGAGGGTGTTTCTCCAGTGAGGATGTTTTTCAGTGAAGCTGTTTCTCCTGGGAGGATATTTTTCCAGTGAGAAATTTCCACCAGTGAAGATATTTCTCTAATGAGGGTGTTTTTCCAGCGAGGATGTTTATTCAGTGATGGTGTTCCTTCAGTGAGTAAGATCCTCCAGTGAAGATATTTCTACAGTGTTAGTGTTCCTCCAGCGAGGATGTTTCTTCTGTGAGGATGTTTTTTTAGCAATGTTATTCTTCCAGTGAGGATATTTCTCAAGTGTTCCTCCAGGGTGAATGTTTCCCCAGTAAGGCTGTTTTTGTGTGTGTGGATGTTTCACTAGTGAAGGTGTTTCACCAGTGAGGGTGTTTCTCCAGTATGGATGTTTCCCCATTGAGGATATTCCTCCTGTGAAGGTTTTTATTCACTGAGGGTGTTCCTCCAAGGAGGATGTTTTATTTTCAGTGAGAATGTTTCTCCAGTGAGAATGTTTATTCAGTGAGGGTGTTTATTCAGTTATGGTGTTCCTCTAGAGAAGATTTGTCTCCAGTGATGATGTTTCTCCAGTGATGATGTTTCTCCAGTGATGATGTTTCTCCAGTAAAGATGTTTCTCTAGTGAGAGTGTTCCTCCAGTGAGGATGTTTCTCCAGTGTGGATGTTTCACTAGTGAGGGTTTTTTCAAGTAAGGACATTTTTCCAGTGAGTGTGTTTCTCCAGTGAGGGGGTTCCTCCAGTGAGGATGTTTCTCCAGTGAGGGTGTTTTTCCAGTGAAGGTGTTCTTCCAGTAAGGGTGCTCCTCCAGTGAGGATGTTTCTTCGGGGAGTGTGTCCCTCCTGGGAGGATGTTTTGCCAGTGAGAGTGTTTCTCTCTTAGGGTGTTTCTCCAGGTAGAATGCTTCTCAATTAAAGATGTTTCTTCAGTGAGGGTGTTTTTCCAGTGAGGGTGTTCTTCCAGTGAGGATGTTTCTTCGGTGAGGATGCTTCTCCAGTGAGGACACTTCTCCAGTTACAGTGTTTTCCAGTGAGGGTGTTCTTCCAGTGAGGATGTTTCTCCAGTGAGGATATTTCTCCTGTGAAGATGTTCCTCCAGTGAGGGTGTTTCTCCAGTGAGGATGTTTCTCCAGTGAAGGTGTTCTTCCAATGATGATGTTTCTCCAGTGAGGGTCTACCTCCAGTGAGGTTGTTTTTTCAGTGAGGGTGTTTTTCCTGTTAGCACTTTTGTCCAGTGAGGGTCTTCCTCCAGTGAGGATGATTCTCCTGTGAAAGTGTTCTTCCAGTGAGGATGTTTTTCCAGTTAGGACGTTCTTTCAGTGAAGGTGTTCGTCCAGTGAGCAGGTTTCTCCAGTGCGGATGTCTCTTCAGTGAAGATGTTTCTTCAGTTACAATATTTCTCCAGTGAGGGTATTCTTCCTGTGAGGGTTTTTCTCCTGTGAGGGTGTTCGTCCAGTGAGGATTTTTTTCCAGTGAGGCCGTTACTTCAGCGAGGGTGTTCCTCCAGTGAGGATGTTTTTCAGTGAAGGTGTTTTCCTAGTGAGGATGTTTTTCCAGTGAGGGTATTTTTTCAATGAGGATGTTTCTCCAGTGAGGTTGTATCTTCACTGAGGGTGTCCATCCAGGGTGGATGACTTTAAATTAAGGATGTTTTTTCAGGGAGGATGTTCCTCCAGTGAAGGTGTTCCTCCAGTCATGGGTTTTCTCAAGTGAAGGTTTTCCTCCAGTGAGGGTGTTCCTCCAGTGAGGTTGTTCTTTCAGTGAGTATGTTTCCCCAGTTAGGATGTTTCTCCAGTGAGAGTGTTTCTATAGTGAGGGTGTTTCCCCAGTGAGGGTGTTTCCCCAGTGAGGGTGTTTCCCCAGTGAGGGTGTTTCTCCAGTGAGGGTGTTTCTCCAGTGAGGGTGTACTGTCCTCCTTGAGGTGTTACGAACCACAATTAGACAGCCAGCCAAACTCCCTTCAATAACAACATGAGAGTCAGGAAATAGCGTTCCGGCTCCAAGTTTAATGTTGACTCATGTAGCATGTAGTACAAAGTGGAGTGAAACTGTAAATGATACAGAAAACAATGAAATTACGATCTGCACATAAACACAATCACGTAAAGTACTAACAATCACATAGTACTAAATAAGTGCCTAATCAACAGCAAGATCATCAAAACAGATAGTAAGTCAAAACATAGTAAGATAAACAATGTTAGAATACTTAGCTTAGTATGTGCTGCTAACCAGCGAAAGAGAGCTATGTTAACCAGGCTGTTCATCTACACAGCATGTACAAAATATGAACAGTAGACTAAACATCTACACAAAATAACCTTTGATATGAAAGGATATGGTGTTTATGAACATTCTTACTCACAGACAATGCTTTCGAGGCGCTTTAACAACACGGATGGCAGCAGATATACAGGAGTGCAGCTTTCCAGCTCAGAGATTTGCCATACAATGAATTCTACTTCCTACTTCCTGTTAAACAAATGCTACAAACTAATTCACAGCAATTTCCAGCAGGTGGCACTAAATAAAAAAAAATAAAAAAACAGCTGCCTGGAAGGCAGAACACTTCCCGTCTGGCGTATATGAGGCCATTAACTAATTACACTACCTAAACATTTACCAAACATTCAGTCCTCTTTTGGTAAAAGGAGAATGACCTCTGAGACTGGTTTCAAAAACATCTTTGTGGTGCCCTGAGCTGTAACCTTGACTTCTATCTTGCGCACCTTTCCATCTCTGCCAGGAAAGGCAGAAGTGACGAGTGCCATGGGCCACTCGTTGCGCATCACTTGACTGTCTTTCAACAGCACGAGATCTCCTTCTTGTAGGTTGCGACGAGCTTCGTTCCACTTCCGTCGACTCTGTAAGGTAGGGAGGTATTCATGGCTCCAGCGAGTCCAGAACTTGCTGGCCAGAGCTTGCACTTGTCTCCACTGGCTCCTGAAGAGATCCTTATCAGTGAAGTCTCCTGGAGGTGGGGGTGCACCAACCTTCTGGGTGAGAAGCATAGCAGGGGTTAGGATGAGCGGTGAATCGGGGTCTGTGGAGACTTGAACAAGAGGTCTGGAGTTCAGAATGGCTGTGACCTCAGCCATGAGGGTATACAGGACTTCATGAGAGAGGCGAGTGGTCTCCTGTAGTAGCATGGAGTCGAGGATTCTGCGCGCCATCCCAATCATACGCTCCCAGGCACCTCCCATATGCGAAGAGTGGGGAGGGTTAAACTCCCATGTGCAGCCTTGCTCACTCAGAAACCTCTGGACACTGGGTCCCTGTTGTATCTCCTTTCCTAGACCCAGCTCTCTACAGGCTCCGATAAAGTTTGTTCCACAATCCGATCTGAGCTGTTTGGCAGGCCCGCGGATAGCAAAGAGTCGTCTCAGTGCATTGATGCAGCTCGAGGTGTCCATGGACTCGATGACCTCAATGTGCACTGCTCTTGTGCTCATACAGGTGAACAGTACTGCCCAGCGTTTACTCTCAGCGAGACCTCCTCTTGTACGTCTTGCAGTAACAGTCCAGGGGCCGAAAACATCCAATCCCACATACGTGAAGGGAGGACATGTGTTGAGGCGCTCCGGTGGCAGGTCTGCCATTTTCTGTTCCTCCATCTTGCCCCGGAGTTTTCGACAGGTGACACACTTGTAAAGGATAGAGCTGATGAGCCTCTTACCTCCAACGATCCACAGGCCTGCTGCTCTTATGTCTCCTTCAGTGAAGTGGCGGCCTTGGTGTTTCACCTGGTCATGATAGTGCCGGACTAACAGAGTTGAGACATGATGGCGCCCAGGGAGGATGAGAGGATTCTTCTCACCACTATCCAGCTGTGCATGCTTTAGCTGGCCTCCGATTCTGATGAGGTCTTCGTCCATGATGGGATTGAGTTTGAAGAGAGAGCTGCTCTTAGGAATGGCTTTTCCACTAGCAAGTGCAGTGAACTCCTCTGGGAAGGTTTCTCTTTGGACTGACTTGATGATGACATTCCTGGCTTGAGACAGCTCGTCTTGGGTGCGGGTTTTGTTGCACTGATGCCAACCTTTACATCCGGTAGGCTGACCTGTAGACTTGTAAGAGTGAGCAATGTGGATGAGGAATGCTACAGCTCTCACGATTGAGTTCCAGGTGGAGAAACCAGCGAAGCGTTCACTGGTCAGGTCCCTCTCTTTAGCTTGAGTGACAAAGGTTGTCACCTGAGGGCGTATTTCAACATCAGACTCTGGACTCACTAGCTCAAAGGGCTCCTGAGGCTCTCGTTGACCTTCGTTGGGCTTGTGCAGGAAGGTGGGTCCAGTGAGCCATGTTGTCTCTTCAAGGCGGGATGCTGGCATTGACCTGGATGCATGATCGGCTGGGTTGTGCTCTGTAGGCACATAGTGCCATTGCTCCGGCTTCGTAGACTGGCAGATGCGCTGGACTCTGTTGTGGACGTACACGTGGAAGCGCTTCGTTTCATTGTATATATACCCGAGAACTACTTTGCTGTCGCAGTAGAACGTCACACTGTTCAGCTTGAAGTCCATTTCGTCTAGGATGAGCTCTGCCATTTCAACTGCCAACACTGCAGCACATAGTTCAAGCCGGGGGATGGTAGGTTCAGACAGAGGGGCCAACTTGGCCTTTCCCAGAACAAAACCCACGTCGATCTGGCCATCTTCGTTAGTGGCTTTGAGATAGGCCACTGCACCAATGGCTTTGGTCGATGCATCTGAAAACACACATAGTTCTGTGTGTTTTGCCTTGGAGAGAGATGTGGCTGTATAAGCGCGTGGGATATGCAGCTGCCTCAGATCTTGAAGAGAATCTCTCCAGATTTCCCATTCCTTCAGCTTCTCTTCTGGGAGTTGCGTGTCCCAATCACAGGTGCCGATGGTGAGTTCCCGTAGTAAAGCTCTTCCCTGTATGGTTACTGGAGCTACCAGGCCGAGAGGGTCGAAGAGGCTGTTTACTGTAGACAGGACTCCACGCCGTGTGAATGGCTTGTCGCTGACTGACACTGCAAAGGTGAATGTATCTGTGGCTATTTCCCAACATAGCCCCAGGCTGCGTTGTACAGGTGCGGGTTCTCCACTAAGTCCCAGGTCTTTTATGCCCGTGGCATGGTCCTCGGGGGAAAACGCCTTCATTACAGCTGGACTATTTGAAGCGATCTTGTGCAGCCGCAAGTTCGACTGCTTGAGAGATGCTTGAGTTCTCTGTAGAAGGTCGATGGCCTCCACGTCGGTGGGCAGGGATATGAGCCCGTCATTGACGTAAAAGTGTCTCTCTACGAACTGTCGTGTGTCAGCACCATACTCTCGCTCGCCCTCTTGGGCCGCTCTCCTGAGCCCGTAGATGGCGACAGCAGGTGAGGGACTGTTTCCAAAGACATGAACCTTCATTCTGTATTCGATGATGTCCTTGGACATGTCATTGTCTCTGTACCACAGGAACCTCAGGTAATTTCGGTGGTCTGCCCTTACCAGGAAACAGTGGAACATCTGTTGGATGTCTGCGGTGATTGCCACTTGTTCTTTCCTGAAACGTGTCAGTACTCCCAGGAGGCTGTTATTGAGGTCTGGGCCGGTGAGGAGCACGTTGTTGAGGGAGACACCACACTGTTGCGCGCTGGAATCAAATACCACCCTGATTTGGCCAGGCTTTTGAGGGTGGTAGACTCCGAAAGTTGGCAGGTACCAGCACTCTTCATTCTCTTTCAGAGGAGGAGCTGGCTCGGCGTGGTCATTCTCAAAGATCTTTCCCATGAATGTGACAAATTGCTCTTTCATTTCTGGTTTTCTGTCTAGGGTGCGACGCAGAGAGGTGAAACGAGTGAGCGCTTGTTCACGGTTGTTAGGGAGAGGCTGTCTGGGCACTCTGAAGGGGAGAGGAGCGACCCAGCTGTGTGCTTCATCTCTGTAGACCTCTTTCTCCATAATCTTAAGGAAAACCGTGTCCTCGATGGATGGAGCCTGTTTGTTGTCGTTATCGGTCCTTGTGAACACATTTTGACCAAGATTGTGTTCCTGAGTTCTCTCTGAGCTTGCTTTGAATGGGTTGGAGAGACCGCCGCGTTGCTCCTTGCCATAGCTCACTTTGTCTTTCAGCTGCATGAAACTGTCGCAGGGAGTGAGGAAGGAGGGGCGTCCTTTCTCCAACACATTTGTCTTGAAGGTGCTCACATTTAGCTTGTGTGCGTTTCCTAAGCATACTTCTCCCACCAGAACCCAGCCCAAGTCCAGTCTCTGAGCGAAAGGGGCATTGTGTGGTCCATTAATCTGTTGTCTCACTTTGTGAACCCTCAGGATGTCCCTCCCCAGTAAGAGTAGGATTTGAGCATTTGAGTCCAGCTCTGGGATATAGCCTGCCACAGGTTTCAGATGGGGGTGGTGGTGAGCCGCTTCCGGTGTTGGTATTTCAGACCTGTTGTTGAGTATTTCATTACACTCTATGAGTGGTGGTAGAGTGAGGCTGACACCTCCATTCACTGGCTCAATCTGGAAGCCCTCTGCCTTCCTTCCTGACATCTCGACCTGTCCAGCGCAGGTTCTAAGTGAGTAAGGAGATGATTGGCTCTGGACATCGAATAGCTCAAAGAAGTCTGACCTAGCCAACGAGCGGTTGCTCTGATCGTCGAGTATGGCATACATCTTGACAGCTTTTTCTTGCCGCCCTGTTGGGTGTACTTTAACTAGACATATCTTGGCGCAAGACCTTGCTGTCTGGCCTGGACCACAAACCTCGGTGCACTGGGAGCTGATGATGGGTGCAGTGGTTGGGTTTTCTTCTTCCTCCCCGCCGTTATCTGACGTAGGGGTGGAAGCCTTGGGTGTCTGGGGGGCTGAACCAGGGTGCAAAGCTGTGTTATGGCGTTCACTTTTACACTCATCACATTTTACTGTTGCCTTGCAATCTCTTGCTAAGTGAGAAGATGACGCACAGCACTTGTAGCATATTCCATGCTCTTTGAGAAAGGCCTTTCTTTCCTCAAGGGGTTTAGCTCTAAAGCCCCTGCATTTCCTGAGAGGATGAGGTTTATTGTGAATAGGACAGTTCTTTCCTGATCCATCATTCTGCTTTGCAGAGGTGGCTGCGTTGTGGTCGGCAGCCGTGGAGACATCCGTTTTGTGTACTGATAAGCGAGTGCTTATATTTGAGTACTTGCTGGCTTGTTTCTCTCCTTTTCCGATGCTGTTGTTGGGAAGAGAGAAGCTTGGGTCATTTCTGGTGCGGGCTTCATAGCAGATGAACCTTGCGAAGAAGGAGAAAGGAGGGAAGTGGCTGTTGTGTTCATCTTTGAACCTGGAGCCGTGTGAAATCCATTTCTCCTGGAGAGCATAGGGGAGCTTCTCTACTATGGGGCTGATCCCTCGGGCAGTGTCCAGGTAAGCTAAACCAGGTAAGTATCCTTCTTCTTTTGCAGATTGGAGCTCCATTAAGAGGTCTCCAAGCTCTCTCAGTTTGACATAGTCTTTGCTGGAGATTTTGGGAAAGCTGTCTAGTTTAATGAAGAGTGCACTTTCGATGACTTCCGGTGAGGCATAGCACTCGGTCAGTCTGTTCCAGCTTTTCTCGAGAGCTGCTCTTGGGTTGCTGACATGCACCGAACGTATCCTCTTGACATGCTCTGAGGATTTCTTACCCAGCCACTTTGTCAGCAGATCCAGCTCTTCACTGGCTGTGAGGCCTAGGTCTGCGATAGCATTGATGAATGAAGACTGCCATGCCCTGAAGCTCTCAGGCCGGTCATCGAACTGGGTGAGTCCTGTTGTCACCAGCTCACGGCATGCTAGGTACCTTGCGAAGTCCATCATTGCAGGAGCCTGGTTCATGTTCATTGAGGCTTTGTTGTGAGGAGGGAAGTAGGGCTGAGCTGAAGGGTTCAATGGTTGGTCACATGCTCTTAGGTCTGACCAGTGTTCTCTGTCTCTTTGGGGGTCTTTAGCAGCATAAGCTATGGTCTGCTTGGTAGGTAAAGAGTCAAAGGATGTCTCTTGTTTCACAGGTGGCTTTATGCTCTGCTTGTCGGTGAGAGGTTCAAGGTTAGGTGGATGTTGCCATGTGACGAAGCTCTCGTCGGAAGGTGGTGGCAAGGGCATGCACACTCTATGTTGTGCTGGGGCTAGCAAAGCTGCTTGCTCTTCCACATATTCACTTGTGCGTTCCACAATGTCTTTCTCTAATAACGACCTACTAGGTTTCTTGCTAAATGTCCCACACTCAAGTTCTTCGGCTGCCTCTAAGGCCTCAGCCTGTGCTAGAGCCGCAGCTGCCTCTCTCTGAAGATTCAATGTTCCTAACTCAGCATCCAATTTGGCCTTTTCCATAATCATTCTAGCCTCCCGCTCTGCACCTTCCATTTTCAGTTTGGCTTCCTTTTCAGCGAATGATGCCCGTGCACGTGCCGCTTCTGCCTTGGCGCGGGCTCTAACGGCTGAAGATGTAGATGAGCGGCTGCTCTTGGAGCTGCTCACAGAAGACTTGTCTTCATGGTCTTCCATGATGAAGTTCCTGACACACTATGTTTGATCTGTTGCTGTATTGGTTGTAATGCCAGCTGATCACTTGTCTTTTCACTGTACTGTCCTCCTTGAGGTGTTACGAACCACAATTAGACAGCCAGCCAAACTCCCTTCAATAACGACATGAGAGTCAGGAAATAGCGTTCCGGCTCCAAGTTTAATGTTGACTCATGTAGCATGTAGTACAAAGTGGAGTGAAACTGTAAATGATACAGAAAACAATGAAATTACGATCTGCACATAAACACAATCACGTAAAGTACTAACAATCACATAGTACTAAATAAGTGCCTAATCAACAGCAAGATCATCAAAACAGATAGTAAGTCAAAACATAGTAAGATAAACAATGTTAGAATACTTAGCTTAGTATGTGCTGCTAACCAGCGAAAGAGAGCTATGTTAACCAGGCTGTTCATCTACACAGCATGTACAAAATATGAACAGTAGACTAAACATCTACACAAAATAACCTTTGATATGAAAGGATATGGTGTTTATGAACATTCTTACTCACAGACAATGCTTTCGAGGCGCTTTAACAACACGGATGGCAGCAGATATACAGGAGTGCAGCTTTCCAGCTCAGAGATTTGCCATACAATGAATTCTACTTCCTACTTCCTGTTAAACAAATGCTACAAACTAATTCACAGCAATTTCCAGCAGGTGGCACTAAATTAAAAAAAAACAAAAAACAGCTGCCTGGAAGGCAGAACAGAGGGTGTTTCTCCAGTGAGGGTGTTTTTCCAGTGAGGGTGTTCCTCCAGTGAGGGTGTTCCTCTTGGTAGGGTTTTTCTCTACTGAGGACGTTTTTGCAGTGAAGATGTTCTTTCAGTGAAGGTGTTCCTCCAGTGAGGATGTTTTTCCAGTGAGGGTGTTCCTCCAGTGAGGGTGTTCCTCTTGGTAGGGTTTTTCTCTACTGAGGACGTTTTTGCAGTGAAGATGTTCTTTCAGTGAAGGTGTTCCTCCAGTGAGGATGTTTTTCCAGTGAGGGTGTTCCTCCAGTGAGGGTGTTCCTCTTGGTAGGGTTTTTCTCTACTGAGGACGTTTTTGCAGTGAAGATGTTCTTTCAGTGAAGGTGTTCCTCCAGTGAGGATGTTTTTCAGTGAAGGTGTTTCCCTAGTGAGGATGTTTCTTCAGTGACAATATTTCTCCAGCGAGGGTGTTTATCCAGTGAGGGGTTTCCTCCAGTGAGGGTGTTTGTCCAGTGAGGATTTTTTTCCAGTTAGGGTGTTCCTCCAGTGTGGACATTTCTCTAGTCAGGGTGTTATTCCAGTGAGGATCTTTCTCTAGTGAGGATGTTTTATCCAGTGTAGGTGTTCTTACAGTCAGATTGTTTTGTCAGTGATGGTGTTCCTCCATTGAGGGTGTTTATTCAGCTATTCTTTTTCTCCAGGGAGGATGTTCCTCCAGTGAGGATATTTTCCCAGTGAGGATGTTCTTCAAGTGAGGATATTTCTCAAGTGAGGGTGTTCCTCCATTGTGAATGTTTTCCCAGTAAGGCTGTTTTTTGTGAGGATGTTTCACTAGTGAAGGTGTTTCACCAGTGAAGGTTTTCTTCCAGTGATGAGGTTTCTCCAGTGAGGGTGTTACTCCAGTAAGGATGTTTCCCCAGTGAGGATATTTCTCCTATGAGGATTTTTATTCACTGAGGGTGTTCTTCCAAGGAGGATGTTTCATTTTCAGTGAGAATGTTTCTCCAGTGATAATGTTTATTCAGTGAGGTTTGTCCTCCAGTGAGGATGTTCCTCTAGAGAAGATGTGTCTCCAGTGATGATGTTTCTCCAGTAAAGACGTTTCTCTAGTGAGGATGTTCTTCCAGTGAGGAAGTTTCTCCAGTGAGGATGTTTCACCAGTAGGGTGTTACTTTAGTGAGGGTTTTTTCAAGTGAGGACATTTTTTCAGTGAGGGTGTTCCTTCAGTGAGGGGGTTCCTCCAGTGAGGATGTTTTTCCAGTGAAGGTGTTCTTCCTGTTAGGATCTTTCTGCAGTGAAGGTGTTCTCCAAGTAAGGGTGCTCCCTCAGTGAGGATGTTTGTCCATTGAGTGTGTTACTCTAGTGAGGATGTTTCTTCAGGGAGTGTGTCCCTCCAGGGAGGATGTTTTGCCAGTGAGAGTGTTTCTCTCTTAGGGTATTTCTCCAGACAGAATGCTCCTCAATTAAAGATGTTTCTCCAGTGAGGGTTTTCCTACAGTTACTGTGTTCCTCCAGTGATGGGTTTTTTCAAGTGAATGTGTTCCTCCTGTGAGGATGTTTCTCCAGTGAAAATGTCCCTCCAATGAGGATGTTTTTCCAGTGAGAATATTTTTACATTGAGGGTGTTCCTCCAGTGAGGTTGTTCTTTCAGTGAGTATGTTTCCCCAGTGAGGGTGTTTCCCCAGTGAAGGTGTTTCCCCAGTGAAGGTGTTTCCCCAGTGAAGGTGTTTCCCCAGTGAAGGTGTTTCCCCAGTGAAGGTGTTTCCCCAGTGAGGGTGTTTCCCCAGTGAGGGTGTTTCCCCAGTGAGGGTGTTTCTCCAGTGAGGGTGTTTCTCCAGTGAGTGTGTTTCTCTAGTGAGGGTGTTAGTGCAGTGAAGGTGTTTCTCCAGTGAGCAGGTTTTTCCAGTGCGGATGTTTCTTCAGTGGCAATATTTCTCCAGTGAGGGTGTTTATCCAGTGAGGGTTTTTCTCCAATTAGTGTTCTTCCAGCGTAGACATTTCTCTAGTCAGGGTGTTATTCCAGTGAGGATTTTTCCCTCGTGAGGATGTTTATCCAGTGAGGTTGTATCTTCACTGAGGGTGTCCCTCCAGGGTGGATGCCTTTCCATTAAGGATGTTTCTTCAGGGATGATGTTTTTCCAGTGAAGGCGTTCCTCCTTTGATTGGTTTTCTCAAGTAAAGGTGTTCCTCCAGTGAGGATGTTTCTCCAGTGAAAATGTCCCTACAATGAGAATGATTTTCCATTGAGAATGTTTTTCCATTGAGGGTGTTCCTCCAGTGAGGTTGTTCTTTCAGTGAGTATGTTTCCCAAGTTAGAATGTTTCTATAGTGAGGGTGTTTCCCCAGTGAGGGTGTTTCTCCAGTGAGGGTGTTCCTCCAGTGAGGGTGTTCCTCCAGTGAGGGTGTTCTTTCCGTGAGGGTGTTTCTCCCGTGAGGGTGTTCCTCCCATGAGGGTGTTCCTCTAGTGAGGATGTTCTTCCTGTGAAGAATTTTCTGCAGTGAAGGTGTTCCTCCAGTGACGATATTTCTCCTGTGCGGGTTTTGCTCCAGTAAGGGTGTTTCTCCATGCTTCTTCAGTGAGGATGTCTTTTCAGTGAGGACGCTTCTCCAGTGAGGACGCTTCTCCAGTGAGGTTGTTTCTACAGTGAGCATGTTTTTTCAGTGAGGACATTTCTTCAGTAAGGGTGTTATTCCTGTGACGATGTTTCTCCAGTTTTTGTGTTCCTCTTGTGAAGATTTTCTCCAGTGAGGATGTTTTTTCAAAGAGCATCTTTCTCCAGTGAGGGTGTTCCTCCAGTGAGGATTTCTTTCCATTAAGGATGTTTCTTCAGGGATGATGTTTTTCCAGTGAAGGCGTTCCTCCTTTGATGGGTTTTCTCAAGTAAAGGTGTTCCTCCAGTGAGGATGTTTCTCCAGTGAAAATGTCCCTACAATGAGGATGATTTTCCATTGAGAATGTTTTTCCATTGAGGGTGTTCCTCCAGTGAGGGTGTTTCTCCAGTGAGGGTGTTTCTCCAGTGAGGGTGTTCCTCCAGTGAGGGTGTTCCTCCAGTGAGGGTGTTCCTCCAGCGAGGGTGTTCTTTCCGTGAGGGTGTTTCTCCCGTGAGGGTGTTCCTCCCATGATGGTGTTCCTCTAGTGAGGATGTTCTTCCTGTGAAGAATTTTCTGCAGTGAAGGTTTTCCTCCAGTGACGATATTTCTCCTGTGCGGGTTTTGCTCCAGTAAGGGTGTTTCTCCAGTGAGGACGCTTCTTCAGTGAGGATGTTTTTTCAGTGAGGACGCTTCTCCAGTGAGGACGCTTCTCCAGTGAGGTTGTTTCTACAGTGAGCATGTTTTTTCAGTGAGGACATTTCTTCAGTAAGGGTGTTATTCCTGTGACGATGTTTCTCCAGTTTTTGTGTACCTCTTGTGAAGATTTTCTCCAGTGAGGATGTTTTTTCAAAGAGCATCTTTCTCCAGTGAGGGTGTTCCTCCAGTGAGGATTTCTTTCCATTAAGGATGTTTCTTCAGGGATGATGTTTTTCCAATGAAGGCGTTCCTCCTTTGATGGGTTTTCTCAAGTAAAGGTGTTCCTCCAGTGAGGATGTTTCTCCAGTGAAAATGTCCCTACAATGAGGATGATTTTCCATTGAGAATGTTTTTCCATTGAGGGTGTTCCTCCAGTGAGGGTGTTTCTCCAGTGAGGGTGTTTCTCCAGTGAGGGTGTTCCTCCAGTGAGGGTGTTCCTCCAGTGAGGGTGTTTCTCCAGCGAGGGTGTTCTTTCCGTGAGGGTGTTCCTCCCATGATGGTGTTCCTCTAGTGAGAATGTTCTTCCTGTGAAGACTTTTCTGCAGTGAAGGTGTTCCTCCAGTGACGATATTTCTCCTGTGCGGGTTTTGCTCCAGTAAGGGTGTTTCTCCAGTGAGGACGCTTCTTCAGTGAGGATGTTTTTTCAGTGAGGACGCTTCTCCAGTGAGGACGCTTCTCCAGTGAGGTTGTTTCTACAGTGAGCATGTTTTTTCAGTGAGGACATTTCTTCAGTAAGGGTGTTCTTCCTGTGACGATGTTTCTCCAGTTTTTGTGTACCTCTTGTGAAGATTTTCTCCAGTGAGGATGTTTTTTCAAAGAGCATCTTTCTCCAGTGAGGGTGTTCCTCCAGTGAGGATTTCTTTTCCACTGAGGGTGTTTCTACAGTGAGGATATTTTTTCAGTGAGGGTGTTCCTCCGGTGAGGATTTTTCTCTAGTGAGGATGTTTCTCCAGTGAGGGTATTTTTCCAGTGAGGATGTTTAGCTGCGCTCGGTGCAGGAGGAGATCGGCAGCTTCCAGAAGGAGAAGGAGAGCAAACTGGCGGAGGCGCCGGAAGAGCTGCGTAAGGCTCAGGAGGAGGTGATGGAGCAGCAGCAGGCCGCGGCGGTGGCTGAGTCGGAGAGCGACATCGCCAGCCTGCAGGAAAAGCTGTGTCACCTCCGCACGGAGCTGCAGCGGCTGGACTCCACCACGCAGGAGTATGAGCTGGAGGTCACTACGCTTCCCTCCGAGATCGCCATGAAGAGCCAGAGGAGAGAGGAGGAGAGGTGGGAGGGTGATGTGGGTCAGCTAAAGCTGGAGTGTCGCGCTCTGAAGGAGGAATGCCAGGCCCTGAAGGAAGGAAACAGGGAGCTGTCAGAGAGACTGCAGCAGCTGCAGCTCCTGAGGGCAGGTGACGCGTACCTGGTGGTGACGGCGCAATATGTGGTGCTGGGTGAGATGGACGCGGGGGGCGCAGCCGAGGACAAACCCATGGAGGCCGACAGGTACATCAGTGTGGCCGCACCCAGGACCAACTGCCGTCTAGTGGACGCCTCCATCCAGAAGAACATCTCCTTCGAGAGCAAGCCCGTCTCCCCCACCAGCTGGGCCGGGGGCTTCGGCGAAATCTTCCCCCTGCGAGACAAGCTCAAGTAAGCCGAGGGGAGGGCCCAGGACGTCCAGAAGGCGTGCGAGGGCCTGAAGGTGGAGCTGACGGAGATGCAGACCCTGTATGACAGCAGTTCATGTGATCGGGCAGAGCTGGAGACAGAGCTACTGAGGTGCAAGGATGAGCTGGAGCAGCTCATGGGAGGGAAGGCGTAGAGCTCCACTCCTCCGTCTGAGCCCCCTCTTCTCTCCATCTCCTTCATAGGAATGATTGTAATATTGGCCTTGATATGGTGCTGGTGGGCGGAGCTCTCATCCTAGAACGGAAAAGGTCAGCAAAGGAGACTGGAACCCCATGCTGGTGGTTGCCATGGCAGCGGCCATTGTACTTATTGTCCCCACTTTGTCCAGAGTTCTTTTTTGATCAAGCCCAAACAATGACCATGCCCTCTCTCTGACACCACACCTACCTCCACCTCCACGCCCATTTAGCACTTCCCCGTCCACTACTCCGAAGAGAAGACCCACATCAGACATTCCACTGGAAGCACAAAGCTGGAAACAGGAATCAGGAACTGCCAATGGAACACCAGGCTTCTGATCACGTGGTTCAACAAGGTCTACTGAAGCATTCTGGGTAAAAAAATTAAATACAAAAAAGTCAGCCTATCATTTTGATCTGTGTGAAGGTCAAAGGTCTGCTTGGACTAAAGCTGGACTCTGACAGTGGCTGTCTGTAGACTCCAGAACCAGTCTGTTTAAGTGCACAGAGCTACACAGAACTCTCCACCTGTTCGCCACGGCAATGGCGGTGGAACTTTGGAGTTACCAGCTGGGTTCCACACGGGCGGTCCGTGTTCTCTGCCAGGGCCAGCAGTGTCAGCACTGGGGTTTTTTCTGGCTGTATTTTTTTACATGATGCACAGTTGGGCGCTGTATGTTTATTGATTCATTTATTGATGGATTTATTTGGCATCATGGCATCAGTGAGCTATATGTTGCTTTTGGAGGCTGTGGACTTGTGCAGGGCCTGCTCAGTCTGCTCAGAAGGATGCATTGCAGAAGAATGGCTGGTGTGAAAGAGGCTTAATGACGCAGATCTGTTTGAGGTTAATGCGGAAACACATAGTTTTTCTCAGAACTACTTGCTTGCTTCAGTTTTATTCATAACACCACAGACAACATAAAATGAGCATGTAATTTTATTTTGTGGACATTCATTTGTCAAGTTTGTTTTTACTATCAGACTACAGCAAGCTGTTCTATTGACAGTTCGACTCCAGTGAGCTGTTCTATTGGCAGTTACCAGACTCCAGTGAGCTGTTCTGAAAGCAGAGATAAGTGGTGTTGGAGATAAGCGATAAATGGTGTTGGAGATAAACGATAAGTGGTGTTGGAGATAAGCGATAAGTGGTGTTGGAGATGAGCGATAAGTGGTGTTGGAGATGAGCGATAAGTGGTGTTGGAGATAAGCGATAAGTGGTGTTGGAGATGAGCGATAGGTGGTGTTGGAGATATGCGATAAGTGGTGTTGGAGATAAGCGATAAGTGGTGTTGGAGATAAGCGATAAGTTGTGTTGGAGATAAGCGATAAGTGGTGTTGGAGATGAGCGATAAGTGGTGTTGGAGATAAGTGATAAGTGGTGTTGGAGATGAGCGATAAGTGGTGTTGGAGATGAGCGATAAGTGGTGTTGGAGATAAGCGATAAGTGGTGTTGGAGATAAGCGATAAGTGGTGTTGGAGATGAGCGATAAGTGGTGTTGGAGATGAGCGATAAGTGGTGTTGGAGATGAGCGATAAGTGGTGTTGGAGATGAGCGATAAGTGGTGTTGGAGATGAGCGATAAGTGGTGTTGGAGATAAGCGATAAGTGGTGTTGGAGATAAGCGATAAGTGGTGTTGGAGATGAGCGATAAGTGGTGTTGGAGATGAGCGATAAGTGGTGTTGGAGATGAGCGATAAGTGGTGTTGGAGATGAGCGATAAGTGGTGTTGGAGATAAGCGATAAGTGGTGTTGGAGATAAGCGATAAGTGGTGTTGGAGATAAGCGATAAGTGGTGTTGGAGATGAGCGATAAGTGGTGTTGGAGATAAGCGATAAGTGGTGTTGGAGATGAGCGATAAGTGGTGTTGGAGATGAGCGATAAGTGGTGTTGGAGATGAGCGATAAGTGGTGTTGGAGATGAGCGATAAGTGGTGTTGGAGATGAGCGATAAGTGGTGTTGGAGATAAGCGATAAGTGGTGTTGGAGATAAGTGATACAGATTTACAGTAGTCGTTGATACTTTCTTGTGGTCTACAAGAATCACAAATTAACTCTCAAATTATGGTAAGCTCTACTCTAAATAGGCTTTGTCTTTTTTTTTAACTTTGCCAAAACCAACATCTTCCAAATTACCTGACAATTATAGGCTACATTAAATTTGTTATTAAACATAAAGAGAATATATGAAAAAACTGAGAATGACATTTTCACAAAAAAAAAAAAACTTAGTGGATGTAACCAACATGCAAAGAGATGCTATATTATTAAACCACGTCAGTTTTTTTGCATTCTCAGTTCTGTATGTCTTTGTGCAGACGTAGTAGGGTTTTACACAGTCCAGTGTGAGCTGAATATTTTCTGTAA
Source organism: Ilyophis sp. 1 JC-2022 (assembly GCA_022702515.1). Classification (NCBI taxonomy): domain Eukaryota; kingdom Metazoa; phylum Chordata; class Actinopteri; order Anguilliformes; family Synaphobranchidae; genus Ilyophis; species Ilyophis sp. 1 JC-2022. The sequence goes on along the minus strand of CM040394.1, from coordinate 52,924,951 downwards.
CCCGCCGCAAATCTGACAGATTTGCAGGGGAGCCACCAAAGCTCTCATGTCATCTGGAGTATGTGAATAAAATGTGTGCTAAAAAATTTAAATAAATAAAAAGATGTTTCACCAGTAAGGGTGTCCCTTCAATGACGATGTTTCTCCAGTGGAGGTGTTCTTTCTGTGAGGATCTTTCTGCAGTGAAGCTGTTTCTCCAATGAGGGTGTTCTTCCAATGGGGTGTTCCTCCAGTGAGGACGTTTCTTCAGTGAGCTTGTCCCTCCAGGGAGGATGTTTTCCCAGTGTGGATGTTTCTCCAGTCAGAGTGTTTCTTTTGTGAGAGTGTTCCTCCAGGGAGAATGTTTCTCCAGTGACAATGTTTTTCCAGTGAGGATGCCCCTCCAGGGAGGATGTTTCTCCAGAGAACGTATTCCTCCTGTGAGGATGTTTCTCCAGTTAACCCTTTGACGCGTATGGTCACACCGGTGTTACAGCGCTAGAGTGGTCCCTGAAGCGTACGGTCACACCGGTGTGATTAGAACACAAGATTAGAACGTCTATTTACGAATGACGCAACAATAGGCCTGTGGGCTAACCCTCGTTCTTAACCCTAGGACTAAACACACTTCCACAAAAACATTGTACCAAATAAACATCTTTACAACATTGACATTTATTTGTTTATGCAGACGTTCACACTTTCACAGAAGTAATGTAAGCAGCAAATACCCCCTAGCCTATAACGTTGATTTAGCTACAGTTCGCTAACGTCATTGCTAACCAAGCTGTCAAAATGAGCTAACTACGGGCTGACAGAAAGTATAATATACACAAGCGATTGTGATATAGCGATTACACTTTACAATGTTTTACATCACGGGTAAACTCATCCGTGATCAAAATAATTGACGAAATACTCGAACGCATTTTCGAAAAAAATCCGGCAGTAAGGGAATATTGGTTTGCGGTGCTGCCATTTTGTTCTTCCGCATTCAACCAAAGATGATGCATGATGAAGAGATGCTCCACTTCTCCCAACTGTAACCATATCAATTCTCAACCAAGTTAACCTGGAAGTGAGTTATCTTGTCACGTTATCATCTTTGGTTGGACCAGAGATGACGTTGTATGACTGCGCCCATGTTATTAGCTTTATCAGAGATAAATAGCATCTCATAGCATATGGTAAGCAGTAACGTACAACCTTCAAAAATGTACTTTACCAACATCATGGGTGTCCATTGCAATGGTTGCTTGAATCGGAACACGCCATTTGTAACAACTATTTGAAAACATGCGAAAAATATTAAAAATAAAAACATTTTCACCACACAAACAATTAGCTGACAGATATTTTTATTGATGCAAATGAAAGACAGTGCAGTTAGCTTCGGAGTCAGATGATGACTGTCCCTTGTCGCCTCACACATACTGAGTCATCTAGTGTTGTTATATATTATATATATATATAATGTTCCTACAGTGACCGTGTTCCTCCAGTGAGGATTTTTCTCCAGTGAATATGTGCCTCCAGTGAGGATGTTTCTCCAATGAGGATGTTCTTCCAGTGAAGATGTTCCACCAGTAAAGATGTTTTTTCCAGTGAGAATGTTTCTCCATTGAGGGTGTTCTTCCAGTCAGGATATATCTTCACTTAGGGTATCCCTCCAGGGAGGATTCTTCTTCATTAAGGCTGTTTTTTAGGGAAGGTGTTTCTCCAGTGTGGATGTTTCTCCAGTGAGGGTGTTCTTCCAGTTAGTGTGTTTTTCCCGTGACGATCTTTCTGCAGTGAGGGTGTACCTCCAGTGATGATGTTTCATCAGTGAGAGTGTTTCTCCGGCTATGCGGCGTTCACACAGCGGGTGGTAGACGGCAGGACGAATCTGGATGTTATTTTTTTCAATGACACAACGATGGCAAGACGGCAGTCGACGGCAAAATCGCAGATGGTAGGACGAACGGAATGGAAAATAAGTGGTTGGTTTCAAAATGGATGAGAAGTTTGTGCAACTTCGTGGTAGAGAACGAGAGAGGTGGGAGGAAATATCGAACCAAAAATTTAAAAAAATACAGAGATCTTGACAAAAAGGCTGCAGCACGGAGTGTTGTCAGCACTGACATGCAGATTCCAGGTACACATTCTTATTAGCTGTATTTTCCAAAGCTTTTCTGTGTAGCTATGCTTTGAGGTGTAACTAACTCACTAGCGAAGCTACCTAAACTAGCTGACATTATGATACATACACACACACCGCCCATTTATGAAGACACAGACTGAAACAACGCAGTAATACACACACAATGTATCAATACTCTTTCGGTCGCGGTCCATTTTGCAAAGGCACTCTTTGGTACACCGGTAATGTTTTGTGTGGACCGTAAATATAGCAACGGATATAAATAATGCGTTCCCGCGACTGACTTTTTTGTACGTCCCTGCCGTTGTTCCATCTACCGTCCTGCTGTCTACCGCCCGCTGTGTGAACGCCGCATGAGGATGTTTTCCCAGTGAGAGTGTTTCTACATTGAGGGTGTTTTTCCAGTGAGGATGTTTCTACATTGAGGGTGTTTTTCCAGTGAGGATGTTTTTTCAGTGAGGGTGTTCCTCCAGTGAGGATGCTTTCCTAGTGAGGGTGTTCCTCCAGTTCGTGTGTTCTTCCAGTGATGATATTTCTGCAGTGATAGTGTCCCTCCAGGGAGGATGTTTTTTCAGTGAGGATGTTTCCCCAGTGGGGGTGTTCCTCCAGTTCGTGTGTTCTTCCAGTGATGATATTTCTGCAGTGATAGTGTCCCTCCAGGGAGGATGTTTTTTCAGTGAGGATGTTTCTCCAGTGAGGAGGCTTCTTCAGTGAGGGTGTTCTTCCAGTGAGGATGCTTCACCAGTCAGAGTGTTCCTACAGTGAGTATGTTTCTCCAGTAAGGGTATTTCTCCGGTGAGGATGTTTTTGCAGTGAGGGTGTTCCTCCAGTGAAGATGTTTCTCCAGTGAGAATGTTTTTTTCAGTCAGGGTTTTCCTCCAGTGAGGATGTTTCTCCAGTGAGGGTGTTCTTCCTGTAAGGATGTTTCTCCAGTGATGGTGTTTCTCCAGTGATGGTGTTTTTCTCATGAGGATGTTCCTCCAGGGAGAATGTTTCTCCAGCGACAATGTTGTTCCAGGGAGGATGTTTCTCCAGTTAAGGTGTTTTTCTTGTGAGGGGTTTTCTCAAGCGAGGATGTTTCTCCAGTGAGAGTGTTCCTAAAGTGAGGATTTTTCTTCAGTTAGGGTCTTCCTCCAGTGAGGATGTTCCTCAAGTGAGGGTGTATCTTCACTGAGGGCGTTCCTCCAGGGTGGATGCTCTTTCATTTAGGATGTTTTTTTCAGGGAGGATGGTCCTCCGGTGACCGTGTTCTTTCAGTGAGGATGTTTCACCAGTGAGGGTGTCCCTCCAGGGAGGATGTTGCTCCAGTGAGGATGTTTCGCCAGTGAGAGTGTTTCTTTCTTACGGTGTTCCTCCACGTAGGATGCTCCTCAATTAAGGATGTTTTTTCAGTGAGGGTGTTTCTTCAGTGAGGATGTTTTTCTAGTTACTGTTTTCCTCCAGTTGGGATCTTTCTTCAGTGAGGTTGTTTCTCCAGTGAGGATGTTTCCCCAGTGAGGATGTTTCTCCAGTGAAAGTGTTTCTCCAGTGAGGGTGTCCCTCCAGGGAGGATGTTTCTCTAGTTACTGTGTTCTTCCAGTGGGGATCTTTCTTCAGTGAGTTTGTTCTTCCAGTGAGGATGTTTTTTCAGTGAGGTTGTTCCTCCAGTGAGGATGTTTTTTCAGTGAGGTTGTGCCTCCAGGGAGGATGTTTCCCCAGTGAGGATGTTTTTCCAGTGAGAGTGTTTTTCTTGTGAGGGTGTTCCTCCAGGGCAAATGTTTCTCCAGTGAGTCTCCAGGGAGGATGTTTCTCCAGTGAACATATTACTCCTGTGTTTTTCCATTGAGGGGATTTCTCAAGTGAGGATTTTTCTCCAGTGAGAGAGTTTCTAAAGTGAGGATGTTTCTCCCGTGAGGGTCTTCCTCCAGTGAGAATGTTTCTCCAGTGAGGGTTTATCTTCACTGAGGGTGTCCTTCCAAGGTGGATGCTCCTCCATTAAGGATGTTTCTTCAGGGAGGATGTTCCTCCAGTGACCGTGTTCCTTCAGTGAGGATGTGTCACCACTGAAGGTGTTTTTCCAGTGAGGGATTTTGTTAAGTGATGGTGTTTTTCCCGTCAGGGTGATCCGCCAGTGTTCCTCAGGATGTTTCTGCAGTTAGGGTGTTGCTCCAGTGAGGATGCTTCTTCACTGAGGGTGTTCCACTCGTGAGGATTTGTCTCCAGGAAGGATGTTCCTCCAGTGAGGGTGTTCCTCCAGTGTTGATGTTTTTCTGTGAATTTTTTTTCCAGTGAAGTTATTTTTCCAGTGACGACGTTTTTCCAGTGAGGGTTTTCTTCCAGTGACGATGCTTCTCCAGTGAGGATGTATCTTCACTGAGGGTGTCCCTCTCGGGAGGATGCTCTTCCATTAAGTATTTTTCTTCCATGAGGGTGTTCCTCCAGTGAGGATGTTTTCCCAGTGAGGGTATTTCTCCAATGAGGGTGTTTCTCCAATGAGGGTGTTTCTCCAGTGAGTATGTTTCTCCAGTTATGGTGTTCTTTCAGTTAGTGTGTTTTTCCAGTGAGGATTTTTTTTCAGTCAGGTTGTTTCTTCAGTGAGGATGTTACTCCGATGAGGGTGTTCCAGTGAAGATGTTTTTTCAGTGAGAATTGTTTGTCCAGTGAGGGTGATCCTCCCGTAAGGATGTTTTTTTCTGTAAGGGTGTTTCTCCAGCGAGGATTTTTCTCCATGAGGGCATTTTCTCCAGTGATGGTATTCCTCCAGTGAGGATGTTTCTCCAGTGAGGGTGTTTCTTCAGTGAGGATGATTCTCTCATGAGGGTGTTCCTCCAGTGAGGATGTTTCTTCAGTTAAGCTGGTTTTGCCATGTTGCTGTTCCTCCTGTGAGGATTTATTTCTAGTGAGGGTTTTTCACCAGTGAGCATGTTCCTCCAATTAGTGTGTTCCCCCAGGGTGGATGTTCTTCCAGTAAGGATGTTTTTCCAGTGAGGGTGTTCCTCCAGGTAGGATGTTCTTCTTGTGAGAGTGTTCTTCCAGTGAGGATGTTTTTCCAGTGAACATATTACTCCTGTGATGATGTTTTTCCAGTTAAGGTGTTTTTCCATTGAGGGGATTTCTCAAGTGAGGATTTTTCTCCAGTGAGAGAGTTTCTAAAGTGAGGATGTTTCTCCCGTGAGGGTCTTCCTCCAGTGAGAATGTTTCTCCAGTGAGGATTTATCTTCACTGAGGGTGTCCTTCCAAGGTGGATGCTCCTCCATTAAGGATGTTTCTTCAGGGAGGATGTTCCTCCAGTGACCGTGTTCCTTCAGTGAGGATGTGTCACAACTGAAGGTGTTTTTCCAGTGAGGGATTTTGTTAAGTGATGGTGTTTTTCCAGTCAGGGTGATCCGCCAGTGTTCCTCAGGATGTTTCTGCAGTTAGGGTGTTGCTCCAGTGAGGATGCTTCTTCACTGAGGGCGTTCCACTCGTGAGGATTTGTCTCCAGGAAGGATGTTCCTCCAGTGATGATGTTTTTCTGTGATTTTTTTTTGCAGTGAAGTTATTTTTCCAGTGACAACGTTTTTCCAGTGAGGGTTTTCTTCCAGTGACGACGCTTCTCCAGTGAGGATGTATCTTCACTGAGGGTGTCCCTCTCGGGAGGATGCTCTTCCATTAAGTATTTTTCTTCCATGAGGGTGTTCCTCCAGTGAGGATGTTTTCCCAGTGAGGGTATTTCTCCAATGAGGGTGTTTCTCCAATGAGGGTGTTTCTCCAGTGAGTATGTTTCTCCAGTTATGGTGTTCTTTCAGTTAGTGTGTTTTTCCAGTGAGGATGTTTTTTTCTGTAAGGGTGTTTCTCCAGCGAGGATTTTTCTCCATGAGGGCATTTTCTCCAGTGATGGTATTCCTCCAATGAGGATGTTTCTCCAGTGAGGGTGTTTCTTCAGTGAGGATGATTCTCTCGTGAGGGTGTTCCTCCAGTGAGGATGTTTCTTCAGTTAAGTTGGTTTTGCCATGTTGCTGTTCCTCCTGTGAGGATTTATTTCTAGTGAGGGTTTTTCACCAGTGAGCATGTTCCTCCAATTAGTGTGTTCCCCCAGGGTGGATGTTCTTCCAGTAAGGATGTTTTTCCAGTGAGGGTGTTCCTCCAGGTAGGATGTTCTTCTTGTGAGAGTGTTCTTCCAGTGAGGATGTTTTTCCAGTAAGGGTGTTACTGCAGTGAGGATCTTTCCACAGTGAGGATATTTTCCCAGTGAGCATTTTTCTCCCCTGAGTGTGTTCCTCCAGGAAGTTTTTCTCATGAGGATGTTCTTCCATTGAGGATGTTTCTACAGTGAGGGTGTTTCTGTAGTGAGGATGTTTCTCTTGTGTGGGTGTTTCTTCTGGATGTTTCTCTAGTGAGGATGTTCCTCCCAGAGGGTGTTCCTCCAGGAAGTTTCTCTAGTGAGGGTGTTTCTCTACTGAGGATGTTCTTCCATTCAGGATGTTTTTCCAGTGAGAGTGTTTCTGCAGTGAGGATGTTTTTTTCATGAGGGTGTTTTTCCACTGAGGGTGTTCCTCCATTCAGGATGTTTTTCTAGTGAGGGTGTTTCTCCAGGGAGTGTTTCTTCAGTGAGGATGGTTGTCCAGTGAGGATGTTTCAATAGTGAGGGTGTTCTTCTTTTGAGGATGTTCATTAAGTGAGTATGTTTTCCCAGTTAGAATCTTCCTCCAGTAAAAATGTTTCTTCAGTGAAGATGTTTCTCTAGCGAGGATGTTTCTCTAGTGAGGATGTTTCTCTAGTGAGGATGTTTTTCTCATGAGGGTGTTTTTCCAATGAGGGTGTTCCAAGTGTGGGTGTTTCTCCAGTGAGGGTGTTCCAACATTGAGTGTGTTTCTCCAGTGAGGATGTTTCTCCAGTTATGGTGTTCTTCCAGTTAGTGTGTTTTTTCCAGTGAGGATGTTTATTCAGTGAGGGTGTCCCTCCAGGGAGGATGTTTCGCCAGTGAGAGTGTTTCTCTCTTAGGGTGTTCTTCCAGGTAGGATGCTCCTCAATTAAGGATTTTTTTTCAGTGAGGGTGTTTCTCCAGTGAGGGGTTTCCCCATTGAGGGTGTTCTTACATTGAGGGTGTTTCTCCAGTGCGGATGTTTTTTCAGTGGGGGTTTTTCTCCAGGGAGGATGTTTCTCGAGTTACTGTGTTTTTCCAGTTGGGATCTTTCTTCAGTGAGGTTGTTCCTCCAGTGAGGATGTTTCCCCAGTGAGAGTGTTTTTTTTTGTGAGGGTGTTCCTCCAGGGCGAATGTTTCTCCAGTGATTATGTTCCTCCAGTGAGGATGCCCCTCCAGGGAGGATGTTTCTCCAGTGAACGTGTTTTTCCATTGAGAGGTTTTCTCAAGTGAGGATGTTTCTCCAGTGAGAGAGTTCCTAAAGTGAGGATGTTTCTCCCGTGAGGGTCTTTCTCCAGTGAGGGTGTATCTTCACTGAGGGTGTCCCTCCAGGGTGGATGCTCCTCCATTATGGCAGTTTCTTCAGGGAGCATGTTCTTCCAGTGACCGTGTTCTTTCAGTGAGGATGTTTCACCAGTGAAGGTGTTCTTCCAGTGAGGGATTTTGTCAAGTGATGGTGTTCCTCCAGTCAGGGTGATTCTCCAGTGTTTCTCAGGATGTTTCTGCAGTTAGGGTGTTGCTCCAGTGAGGATGCTTCTTCACTGAGGGTGTTCCACTCGTGAGGATTTGTCTCCAGGAAGGATGTTCCTCCAGTGAGGATGTTCCTCCAGTGATGATGTTTTTTGTGAATTTGTTTTTTCTGTGAAGATTTTTTTGCAGTGAAGTTTTTTTCCCAGTGACAACGTTTTTCCAGTGAGGGTTTTCCTCCAGTGACGATGCTTCTCCAGTGAGGATGTATCTTCACTGAGGGTGTCCCTCTCGGGACGATGCTCCTCTATTAAGGATGTTTCTTCCATGTGGGTGTTCCTCCAGTGAGGATGTTTTCCCACTGAGTGTATTTCTCCAATGAGGGTGTTTTTCCAGTGAGGGTGTTTCTCCAGTGAGGGTGTTTCTCCAGTTATGGTGTTTTTCCAGTGAGGATTCTTTTTCCAGTGAGGATGTTTCTTCACTGACTATGTTCCTGCAGTGACGATGTTTCTTCAGTGAGAATTTTTGTTCAGTGAGGGTGATCCTCCCGTCAGGATGTTTTTTTTGTGAGGGTGTTTCTCCAGCGAGGATTTTTATCCAGTGAGGGCATTTTATCCAGTGAGGGTATTACTCCAGTGAGGATGTTTCTCCAGTGATGGTGTTTCTTCAGTGAGGATGATTTTCTCGTGAGGGTGTTCTTCCAGTGAGGATTTTTCTTCAGTAAAGGTGGTTTTGCCGTGATGGTGTTCCTCCTGTGAGGATTTATTTCTAGTGAGGGTTTTTCTCCAGTGAAGATGTCTCTCCAGTGAACGTGTTCCTCCCATTAGTGTGTTCCCCCAGGGTGGATGTTCTTCCAGTAAGGATGTTTTTCCAGTGAGGTTGTTCCTCCAGGGAGGATGTTCTTCTTGTGAGTGTTCTTCCAGTGAGGATGTTTTTCCAGTAAGGGTGTTACTGCAGTGAGGATCTTTCCACAGTGAGGATATTTTTCCATTGAGGGTTTCTTTCCGGTGAGGGTGTTCCTCCAGTGAGGATGTTTCTTCATTTAGCATTTTTCTCCCATGAGTTTTTTCCTCCAGGAAGTTTTGCTCGTGTGGGTGTTTCTTCTGGATGTTTCTCTAGTGAGGATGTTCCTCCATTCAGGATGTTTTTCTAGTGAGGGTGTTTCTGCAGGGAGTGTTTCTTCAGTGAGGATGGTTGTCCAGTGAGGATGTTTCAATAGTGAGGGTGTTCTTCTATTGAGGATGTTCATCAAGTGAGGATGTTCAGGGCTGTACGTTAACTTTTTTTGCACATAGCACTGGTTCTACAGAGGTTGATAGCACAGGCCAAAAACTTGTAGCATGAGTATAAAACGTCTCTAAAATCTCTAAAAACAACCACAAGTAATGTAGTTCATCACTTAAACAGGTATGTGACTGGCAAAGGACATGAATGTTGCATACAGGACACACAAAATCAAAACCTTAACAAGAAATGTTTTCAGACAAACATTTTTTTTTTATTTGCCCATAATGGTAAATTTCAGGGACATAACAACCGTATACAAGGCATCAATATGTTACGCTTCATTCAATTAGCAGTGCAAATCTCAGTTTTGCTTGGTACATAAAAAAACGATGCTTGATGTCTCCGCATAGTGGCATTTCTACTCAGCAGACTATCGACTTTCTAAATCCACAGAGTTCAGAGCTTAAGGTGTTTAGTAGCTCTTTGTGGAAAATGTAGAATGTATATGCATTTTCCCATTAAAGGTATACTATGTAGTTTCAGAACACCAGATGGCGATATAGAGCATGTCGGAGATCACGGTCACTCTGATCAAGCTTTCCTAAATTAATAAATGTCGTAAGTTAGTTAACAGAGGCTAATCTGTAACGTTAGCTCCATCTATTCTCACACGTTAATGTGATATCTAAGTCATATAAGACAAAGATTTCTTCGTTTCCCTCGAATTGTCCACCATCAATATGCTAATGAATTAAATGGAGGTGGCCATCAGGTATTTTGTGATACAAACGTTCAAGAGTAATGGTAATGACTAAGTTAGTTGAAAAAAAAAACGAAAAATACAAACATACTGGTTATGCTAGCCAGCCTGTTGTTTTCATATAAACATTAAGCTTGTTTGATTGCCAGCTAGCTAGCTAACGTTACACAGCTACTGGCTGATCAGAGTCAGAGGTTGATACAAACGTCCAAATTTGCCTGTAAATCTTTTTTTTTGTTTCGCAATTTTCATTTGGCAGGGATTTCTCGCTGGCTCGTTGTTGCACTGTACAGCCCTGATGTTTCTCCAGTAAAGGTGTTCCTACAGATGCCGATGGGTATAAAACACAACAAAATATCGGAAAACACACCAACAAGTTATAAAACACAACGACATTTCGGAAAACACACCAACAAGTTATAAAACACAACGACATTATGGAAAACACACCAACAAGTTATAAAACACAACGACATTTCGGAAAACACACCAACAAGTTATAAAACACAACGACAAAACCCAAAACACATTTACAAATCACATTACGGAAGGTACTTGGCCTACATGACGGGAGATTGTAGCCTCCTTCTGATTGGACACGCAGTATGTCAAATGAGAGTCTGACAGCGCGAGTGACTAACTAACAGCAGTTTTCGTTATCTAACGTGACATGGAATTCTGAAATGTGTGCACAGAATTATTTTTTTTCGCCGTTTTGAGCTTGTTAAAATGACATAAAAATCGGCGTTTTTATAAACTCGAAAACGGTGAAAAACACTGCGTTTTCTTTCCAAAAAAAGCGACTAATTCGTTTTTTTCTGAACCTATGTGGTTATGTTCTTCCATCACTTTCCCATAAACTTATTAACACAATGCAGGTTTGGCTCGTTGTCATTTGCTTTCTTTTAGAATTCTTCATCGACTAATGCTTAGTTTTAGTGGCCATGTGTCCACAGTACCAATCAGGGCTGTTTCTTGACTGCTTTGATTGGAGGGGCATGAAGAGATGTTGGTGAGGCACAAGGGGGGGGGGATGAAGTAGTGGGGGTCTGGTGGTCCTCCCCTAGAAAAATTTGAGCCTTTAAAAATGTATTTCCTGCATTTCTACACAACCTCACACTGGGCATTTTCTCAAATAAAATGTTTAATTCATGAACATTTTGAAGATTTTTATTTTTATTTTTTTCCAAAGCCCGAGATTAGATTTGAGATGCTTTCTTATAAAGCTAAAGTATCAGCTAATCAGTATATTAGTGGATAAGATAAATGAGGGTGTTTCTCCAGTGAGGGTGTTTCTCCAGTTATGGTGTTCTTCCAGTTAGTGTGTTTTTCCAGTGAGGTATTCAGTCAGGATGTTTTGTGTCATGCACAAAGTAGATGTCCTAACTGAATTGCCAACACTATAGTTCGCTCACATGAAATCTGTGGAGTTGGAGTGGTTAAAATGAGTTTTAATGACTTCAACCTAAGTGTATGTAAACTTCCGACTTCAACTGTAGGTGTTTTGGACCCATAGATATCTACCCCCCTTTCCTGATGAAAAGATGGTAATTCCCACTTGAAAATGATGAAAAAGTGAGGTTTATGAGCCAAAACTGTTGATTTGTAGTTAAATATATAATTTTTTATCTTATTTAGAGCAGTACACAATTTAGCCATTTGGATAGATTTGGAGAATCATCCTCAGGTTTTGCACACTTGTTGACATGGAGTTTATGATCCAGGAAATGTATATATTTAACCGTTTCACTTATGTAGCTCTCAGTATTTTGTTTCAAACTAAAGAAATAATTTTTTTTAGTTTGTGCATTTTTCTAAAGTTTCATTGCATTTGTGAGACTTCATTTTTACTTAAATTATGAAAATAAACAAATCTAAGTTCGTATTGTAAATGGTACACCTGTCTTGTTTTATTTAAGCCATTTAACAAGTTTATGTGATGCTCACACCTGGACTTATAAAGCCTTAAACAGAGCCCCCCCTAAATAGATGAGAATTGACTAAATGTGCCATCTGCGCAAAGGGGCTAAACTCATTAACACAATGCAGTTTTAGATTGTTGTCATTTTTTTAAATTTTTTAATTCTTCATTATCTACCAAAGGTTAGTGTTATTGGCATATGTGTCCACGCTAGATTTTACTAGCTATTGATTTGATTGGTTATTTGAGGTAACTAAATTAACTGATCAAAATAAAGGCTGTGGTGAATCAATTGGTAGTGTGGACACATGGCAACTAAGACTAATCATTAGTCGATGAAGAATTCAAAGACAAAGCAAATGACTACGTGCCAAACATGCATTGTGTTAATAAGTTTAAGGGAAAGTGATGGAAGAACTTAATGACACGGGTTCGAGAAAAAAATTCATTAGCCGCTTTTTTTGGAAATAAAATGCAGTGTTTTTCGCCGTTTCTTTAGTTTATAAAAACTTTATGCCATTTTAACAAGCTCAAAACAGTGAAAAATACTGTTCTGTGCACTCATTTCAGAATTCCATGCACGCTATTTATGGAACTAAATAAACTCCATAGGCTTGTCTTGAATGTCACGTTAGATAATGGAAACTGTTGTTGATTAGTATCTTGTGCTGTCAGACTCTCATTTGACATACTGCGTGTCCAATCAAAAGGAGGTTACAATCTCCCGTCATGTAGGCCTAGTACCTACCCTTTTCTCAAATGTCGTTGTGTTTTATAACGTGTTGGTGTGTTTTCCGAAATGTTGTTGTGTTTTATAACTTGTTGGTGTGTTTTCCGAAATGTCGTTGTGTTTTATACCCGTCGGCTTATAAAGGATGTTTCTCCAGTGAGGATGTTCCTCCAGTGAGGTTGTTCCTCCAGTGAGGATGTTTCGGAAGTGAGAGTGTGCATGCAGTGAAGGTGTTCCTCCAGTCAGGGTGTTTCTCCAGTGAGCATGTTTCTCCAGTGAGGGTGTTTCTCCAGTGAGGGTATTTCTCCAGTGAGAATGTTTTTCCTCTGATGGTGTTTTTCCAGTGAGGTCATTTCTCCAATGTGGGTGTTCCTCCAGTGAGGATAATTCCACAGTGAGGGTGTTCCTCCAGTGAGGATAATTCCACAGTGAGGGTGTTCCTCCAGTGAGAATGTTTTTCCAGTGAGGATTTCCCCCTCGTGATTGTGTTCCTCCAATGACGATGTTTCTCGATTGAGGGTGTTTCTCCAGTGAGGATGTTTCCCTAGTGAGGGTGTTCCTCCAGTGAGGTTGTTTCTCCAGTGAGGGTGTTCCTCCAGTGAGGGCGTTTCGCCAGTGAGGGTGTTCTTGCAGTTGGGATGTTTCTCCAGTGAGGGGTATTCTCCAGTGAGGATGTTTCTCTTGTGAGGGTGTTTCTCCAGTGAGGGTTTTTCTCCAGTGAGGGTGTTACTCCAGTTAGGATGTTTCTCAATTGAGGGTGTTCCTCCAATGAGGGTGTTCCTCCAGTGAGGGTGTTCCTCCAGTGAGGGTGTTCCTCCAGTTAAGATGTTTCTTGTGAGGGTGTTCATCCAATATGGGTGTTCATTCAGTGAGGATGTTTCTGCAGTGAGGGTGTTTTTCCAGTGAGGATGTTTCTCCAGTGAGGGTGTTTCTCCGGTGAGGAGTTTTCTCCAGTGACAATGTTTCTCGATTGAGAGTGTTTATCCAGTGACGGTGTTCCACAAGTGAGGATGTTTCTCTAGTGAGGGTGTTCGTCCAGTGAAGGTGTTCCGCCAGTGAGGATGAATCCCGAGTTATAGAAACATCCTCAAGTGAGGATGTTTTTCTAGTGAGCATGTTCCTCCAGTGAAGGTGTTCCGCCAGTGAGGATGAATCCCGAGTTAAGGTGTTTCTCTAGTCAGGATGTTTCTCCAGTGAGGGTTTTTCTCTTGTGAGGGTGTTATGAGAGTGAGGATTTTCTCCAATGAGGATGTTTTTTTTGGTGAGGGTGTTCCTTCAGTGCGATTAGTTCTCCAGTGAGGGTGTTCCTCCAGTGAGGTTGTTTCTCCAATGAGGGGTGTTCCTTCAGTGAGGATGTTTTTCCAGTGAGGGTGTTTCTCCAGAAATGTTGTTTCAGCAATGCAAGTTTTGCTCTTATGAGGGTTGAAGAATTGCTTCGTATTTTTCAATTACACTGTTCGTTGCCGGTACTTGCAATTACGTTAGAGGAATAAGAGGGTCTTGAAACGGTTCTGTGATGAAAGACAGTAGCTGGTTTATTCGTAGTTACAGTTCAGCATGATGTTTGTCAGCTTTCCAGTCTAACATGCTCTTACATTCCAAACTGGCCCAGCTTTTATATACATATAGCAGGAAGTATCAGATAGGTGAGGCTAGACAGGGAAGTCTCATGGATGTGTATTCCCGGGAAAACTCAGTGCGGCATTGATGCAGATGGCAAGAAGTACTTAAGAGTACTTACATATGAAAGGGCACTTCACACCCACACAGAGATGGGGTGGCTGTTAGGCACCCCCCCAGACAGAAACTGGATAGTGTATTTGGGCATACAGGTTTGACTTTCACTAAAATATGTTGCTAAATTAACTTTGAAATTACTAAAATCTAACAATTTCCCCCTCTGATCATATGATCACCTATATACATCTATGATCAAACCATTATTTCAAAAGGGGGTACAGGAATAGAGATTAAGTATACATATGTATGAACAAATACACAGTGGATGATGTATGCTGACCATGAGATGGAGTATACAGACATTGCTTGAACATGCTCTACACTTGTCTTTCATCAATATTTTTACCCTGACATACAATGGGGGAAATAAGTATTGGACTTGAAGGGTTTCTTCTCCTGACTTATTTTTCCATAGAGTTCAATAGGAAAATCTATCAGGAGAAACAACCCTTAAAGTGATCCTTCCATATCTACTGTATTTCTGGCAGCAGAGTGATGGTTAAAGGCTTGTTTAATACATCAGACCCTTGATGACTTAGAGCCACTTAGCCAACCATGTGTTCTATACTGTTCCAGTGTAATTTACAGCTAAATCTTGTCTCACCCCCCAATTCCCATAGAGATCCATTCAAATGCAGAGCTGTTATAGTATCGCTTGTAAGAGTACCAGCAAATAAGATATCAAGAGCCTTTTGATGTTGTTGGGTCACAGACATCATAAAGTCATGGCATGCAAAGGATATGCAACCAAATATAAAAAATATGGCTTTTCAAGTTTTAAATACATTTAATTTAGCGTGTTCAATACTTTTTTCCTGTGTCATTTCACTTTATTGCACATAACATTTTTTAAAGAATTGGAACGTTACAATTTCTTCAGCTGTGTAGTTTTATTGAGTTAATACCAATGTCTGGTCAAAATCTCATGTGAATAGCTACATTGGAAATATGTTTGATAATAAAATTGTTGACGTGTCCAATACTTATTTCCCCCATTGTACATGTCTTGCTTTGATGTGGGAGGAAACCGGAGTGCCCGGAGGCAACCCACGGAGACAGGGGGAGGACATGCAAAACTCCACACAGACAAAGTCCTCAGCCAGGATTCGAGATTCGAGCCTGGGACCTTTTGCTGCGAGGCGGCAGTGCTATCCACTGCCCCACCGTGCTGCCCAAAAGGGAGAAATGGCAGTAAAAACAAATAGGAATACGGGAATAAACATATACAGAAAATCGGGAAGTAAATAATAAACGAAAAAGAATCGAAAGGGGGAATCAGTGTAGGTGGATGGATGCGTTTAGTCACGAGCAGTTTTGGGAGGTTATGCTTGTGAGCCAAACTTAGGGTGTGTAGTGCGTGTCAGTATATGGCTGTGATTGTTTCAGTCTCTAGTCCAATTCATGGCAAGAGTTCGTTGGTGCCTTTGGAAGTTCAAGATTCTCCGGTGGTGAATGTTCCTTCCTTGGAAACCTCGTCGTCTTGGCGTAGGGTAGTTGACTGTCTTATAGTATCACAGATACCTGGTCTCTCAAATCTGAATCAGACAGGAGAAGAAATTCGGCAGTATCAAGGAAATCTTAGCACATCTAATAGGCTATATAGCCTACAACATCGTAGTTTAAACTACACAACAAAGAATGTACTATGTACTGTACAGTAGGTTCCATTTTAAGCACTTCTAATAGGTTATCACTTTATGTCACGTCAAAAGTAAAAGCTAGCCAGTCCTGACATTCTGGGACTAAAGGAACAGTCCAATATGCATTAACCAGATCAATCAGTGTAACGATGCAATGCTCAGGTTTCAGTGAATTAAATATCATAGACGGATCTGCTACCAAAGGTGTCAACTTATCAATTGCTTTATTTGCCCCTCTGGAATCAACAGTCAAACGCCAGCTGCCGTTTGCTTTCTTCACGAGCCACAAAGGACTATTTGAGCAACTCTGAGTTTTCACCAAAATGTGTTGTTCTTCAAGTTCTTTGATGATAGGTCTGATACCATCGATATTCTCCCTGCTAAGGGGGTCCTGTCGCATGCTGGGGGGAGGTGTCCCGGTAAGTAACACCGGCTCTATATCAAGAAGACCACAGTCGTTTTTACGAAATTGGGTGTTTGGCGACATCTGCTTTTTGTAGCTGTCTTAATTTCCACATGACTTTACCGTCAGAAAATTCAAGACTCGAGTTTAACTTTAATGCCCAGTAAGGGCTGACACATTTCTCCAACCCATAAATTAGCCGTGACCTCCGTTGGTCCTACTGAGACGTTGCAACGTCACAGCCTGTCCCCCTACACCATAGCATCGTTGTACACAGTCTGTTAAAGGCAAGATATTGTCGTTTGCATATGAAGCAGGTAAAACAGTTAGTTCAGCGCCAGTGTCTAGAAGGAAATCAACGTCTATTTGCCGGTTAATGGTCGCACACACATAAAGTCCGTCTTTAGATTGCCTCACTGCGGCCGCTATGCGTCTCAGTGAGGCGTCCTCTCATTTAAAGGAACCGCAGAAAGAATGGCCTTTTTCTGACTGTCACTCAAGCTTGCAAAACATTTGTTCAAATCCTCAGTGTCCCCATCTGCGTAATTGCGCGTTGAGGGGGCATCGTTTCGGTATTGCTTTGGTGCCTGGCACTGCCTCCAATAATGTCCCGGTTTCCCACAATTACGACAGTTATTGTTACATTTAACATTTGCACAATTATTTGCACGATTATGTCCACATTCTGTATCTAATTCAACCCTTCTAGCTGCCGATAATAACTGGTCAAAAGTGATGGTTTCCTCTTGCCAATCTGGTTCGCTAAATTTGGTGGCTGATCTTATCTCTGGCAACAGCGCTTGCATAAACGTTGTTTTAAGAGGGCCATTTACACTTGAAGAAAAGTTATCATGTTTTAGCTTCTTAATTCCTGAATGTCTTAAAAAGGTTTCAGAAAACCGTTCAGCAAAAACATCAACAGCCTCGCCAGACTTTTGAATGCACGCTGCAACTTTTCCCCAATTTGTAGATGCATTTGTAGCTTTTCGTATGAATTCCTCAATCGCCTCCCATCCCTTGGCAAGATTCTGACCATCACCTCCCAACGCAATAGTAACAGACGAGTTTAGGGAGTTATTACTGTGGTCATTAATTGTACATCGTCATACGGATGCAGACAATAAATTGTTTTCAAACAATTGATTTTAGCCCATGTGTCCATGCCTGCAACTCGCGGATGTTTTAAATCCTGCGACCACTTGTCAATGTCTTAGGGCTTGGTTGGTTTGTGACTGAACTGAATTTCACCCGCTACCCGTCTTTGTGTTAACGCTCTCAACTGTGGTGTCGGTGCTATGTCGTTATCAGAGTTCTCACTGTCACTATCACTGCTTGTCCATTCATCATTATGAGCTAAGGTGACAGATTTTCTATCTGCATAACGAAGTGGGGCAGAAGGCTGAACCGGCCCGGCAAACACCCCCGACTCAGGATCTAATAACGGTGCATTTAGCAAAAGTTTAATCTGTTCCTTAAATGCTCTTGTTTCTGCATCTTTCTTAGCCCTCTTTGCTGTAACGCTTTTCAGCTCTTCGGCTAGATCTTTAACTTTCTTTCTCTCAATGTTGAAAAGGCGATCTGTTTCGGCTTTGGCATTTATTTCATTCCGCCTTTGCATGTGACTAACGATAAGCAAAGCAAGGGGAAGTTTACGTTTGTCAGACACGCGTTGTAATTTACCGTATGCCTTCTTTATGTCATTCAAACTCCACACCGTATCTTCGTTAACTTGGAAACTGTACTTATTCTCAATGTATTTTTCCATGTCCTCCAACTTCAAATACGACTGGATAAAACCCTTTGTATCCTTAATAAGGAAATCACTGCCCACTTCAGGGACGGCCTTTCCGCCTTTCTCAGACATTGGGAACCTTGTTCTTATCGCTTCTCCCAAACATGGTTACGGTCACAAAATTAAAATTACGGACAATTCAAAACTTCAACAAAAAATCTCAAAAACGATTCACGTTTCACTCACCAGGAGGGACACACAACAGCAGCTTGTAGGTAGGGGCTATATATATTTTTTTTTAAAAAGATTTTTTTTTTTTTTCCCCTCCAAGTTAGATTTTACTTAATGCATTAATTTTATTATTATTATATTTATTGTTATTTATTTGTGTTGTGTGTTAACTCTGAAAAAAACACAACAAAAAAAAAAAAAAAGTAAAGCTGTGAGTCCAAAAAAAATAAAAACGCATAAAATATTGTATACAGCGGTCTACAGGACACAAGACATACGAAACATTTGTACATTAAACAACAACAACGCTACAAAAAATTTTTTTGAACGGACAACAGATAGTTCTTATACATACGTCAAGGTAAAACAAGTTTTATACACCAACGCTAAATTACAACGTTGCCACTGACAGCTCTTGCACCCAGGGGCTCTCTGAACACCCCTGACCACTCACCGGATGGGTTCACTTAATTTACTTCTTAAATTAATGAACTGTGCCAACTGCTACCAATTTCATAAAACTTCACACACACAAGATTTACTCAGCATACAATGATATTGCGGTGGCAACATCAAAGTAGGTATTCCCTCTCTATTCCTTAATTACAACCGTACCAACAGCAAATGTTCTTAGTTCGTATATCAAGCGAAATAGTTAGAAAACAGGAAAACTCACCAGATAAATGGGATTGGATAAACTCCGACATAACTCGGGCGCACCGTCCAATCTTCTCCGGTCACTGGTAAAATTCCTGGGCCTTGGTTATCTCAGCCATACCACCATGCACTCTGCTCCTGCTGCATGACTGAAGCTAAGCAGGTGTGGGCTTGGTTAGTACTTGGATGGGAGACCTCCTGGGAAAACCAGGTTGCTGCTGGAAGTAGTGTTGGTGGGCCAGTAGGGGGCAGTCTTCCCTCTGGTCAAAATAAAAACCCCAATGCCCCAGTGCAGTGATGGGGACACTGTGCTGTAGGAGATGCCGTCTTTCGGATGAGACGTTAAACCGAGGTCCTGACTCACTGTGGTCATTAAAGATCCCATGACACTTATCGCAAAGAGTGGGGGTTTCCCCGGTGTCCTGGCTAAACTCCCAACCCAGGCTCTTTCAATCTGCCACTGAATCATCCCCCAGTTTAATTGGCAAAAAAATTCTTCTCTCCCTCTCCACCTCAGCTGATGTGTGGTGAGCATTCTGGCGCAAAATGGCTGCCGCTGCGTCACCCAGGTGGGTGCTGCACATTAGTGGTGGTTGAGGCGAGTTTCCCCCTCATCATTGTAAGCGCTTTGAGTGTCGAGAAAGGCGCTATATAAATGCCAATAATAATAATAATAATTATTATCTCGTTAATCTCGGTGAGACCTCCAAATTGAAGAATTGCTTCGTATTTTTCAATTACACTGTTTGTTGTTGGTACTTGCAATTACGTTCGAGGAATAAGAGGGTCTTGAAACGGTTCTGTGATGAAAGACAGTAGCTGGTTTATTCGTAGTTACAGTTCAGCATGACATCTGAAAGGGCGCTTCACACCCACACGGAGACGGGGTGGCTGTTAGGCACCCCCCCAAACAGAAACTGGATAGTGTATTTGGGCAAACAGGTTTGACTTTAACTAAAATATGTTGCTAAATTAACTTTGAAATTACTAAAATCTAACAGGGTGTTTCTCTAGTGAGAGGATTTTTCCGGTGACGGTGTTGCTCCAGTGATGTTCTTCCTCCAGTGATGATGTTTTGGAAGTGAGAGTTTGCATGCAGTGAGGATGTTCTTTCTGTGAGGGTTTTTCCACAGTGAGGGTGTTCCTCCAGTGAGGACGTTTCTCCAGTAACGATGTTTCTCGATTGAGGGTATTTCTCCAGTGAGGGTTTTCCTCAAGTGAGGATTTTTCCAATGTGGGTGTTCCTTCAGTGAGAATGTTTCTCCAGTGAGGGTTTTCCTCAAGTGAGGATTTTTCTCCAGTGAGGGTGTTGCTCCAGTTAGGATGTTTCTCCATTGAGGGTGTTCCACTAGTGAGGGTGTTTTTTTATTGAGGGTATTGCTCCAGTTAAAATGTTTCTCCAATGAGGGTGTTTCCACAGTGAGGATATTTTTTCTGTAATGGTGTTCCTCCATTCAGGATGTTTTTCCCCTGAAGATGTTTATCCAGTCAGGGGTTTCCTCCAGTGAGGATGTTTCTCTAGTGAGGGTGTTTCTCCTGTCAGGGTGTTTCTCCAGTGAAGATGTTTTCCTAGTGAGGGTGTTCTTTCAGTGAGGATGTTTCTCCAAGAAGGATGTTCCTCCAGTGAGGATGTTTCCCCAGTGAGGATGTAGCCCCAGTGAGCGTGTTCCTACAATGAGGGTGATCCTTCATTGAAGATGTTTCTCCACTGAGGGTGTTCCTGTAGTTTGTGTGTTGCTCCAATGCAAGTGTTTTTCCATTGAGGGTGTTTTTCTGGTTTGGATGTTTCTCTGGTGTGGTTGTTTCACCAGTGAGGGTATTCTTTCAGTCAGGATGTTTTTCTATTGAGGGTGTTTTTCCAGTGAGGATGTTTTTCCTGTGAGGGTGCTTCTCCAGTGAGGGCGTTCCTCTAGGGAGGATGTTTCTCCTGTGAGGATGTTTCTCCAGCAAGGATGTTTCTCCATTGAGGGTGGTCCTTCAGTGAGGGTGTTTCTCCAAGAAGGATGTTCCTCCAGTGAGGATGTTTCCCCAGTGAGGATGTAGCCCCAGTGAGCGTGTTTCTCCACTGAGGGTGTTCCTGTAGTTTGTGTGTTGCTCCAATGCAAGTGTTTTTCCATTGAGGGTGTTTTTCTGGTTTGGATGTTTCGCTGGTGTGGTTGTTTCACCAGTGAGGGTATTCACCAGTGAGGGTATTCTTCCAGTCAGGATGTTTTTCTATTGAGGGTGCTTCTCCAGTGAGGGCGTTCCTCCAGGGAGGATGTTTCTCCTGTGAGGATGTTTCTCCAGCAAGGATGTTTCTCCATTGAGGGTGGTCCTTCAGTGAAGGTGTTCTTCTAGTGAGGATTATTTCTGAATTTGGGTGTTTCTCCAGTGAGGGTATTCTTCCAGTCAGGATGTTTTTCCTGTGAGGGTGCTTCTCCAGTGAGGGCGTTCCTCCAGGGAGGATGTTTCTCCTGTGAGGATGTTTCTCCAGCAAGGATGTTTCTCCATTGAGGGTGGTCCTTCAGTGAAGGTGTTCTTCTAGTGAGGATGATTTCTGAATTTGGGTGTTTCTCCAGTGAGTCTTCTCTTCCAGTGAAGGGGTTCTTTCAGGATGTTTCACTAAGAAGGATGTTTTTTCAGCGAGGGTGTTCCTGTAGGTTGGGTGTTCTTCCATTGAGGGTGTTTCTCCAGTTAGGGCGTTCCTCCATTGAGGGTTTTTCTTTATTGTGGGTGTTTCTCTAGTGAGGGTGTTTTTCCAATGAGGGCATTTCTCCATTGACGGTGTTCCTCCAGTGAGGATGTTTCCACAGGGAAGGTGTTTTTCCAGTGCAGATGTTGCCCCAGTGAGCATGTTCCTACAATGAGGGTGATCCTCCATTGAAGATGTTTTTCCACTGTGGGTGTTCTTGTAGTTTGGGTGTTGCTCCAATGCAAGTGTTCCTCCAGTGAGGGTGTTTCTCTGGTGTGGATGTTTCTCCAGTGAGGGTGTTCTTCCAGTGAGGATGTTTCTCTCGTGAGGGTGTTTCTCCAGTGAGGGTGTTTTTCCAGTGAGGGTGTTTCTCCAGTGAGGGTGTTTGTCCAGTGAGGAGGTTTCGCCAGTGAGGGTGTTCTTCTAGTGAGGGTGTTCCTCCAGTGAAGGTGTTTCTCCTGTGAGGATGTTTCCCGTGTGAGGCTTTTCCTTCAATGTGGGTGTTTCCCCAGGATGTTTTTCTCGTGAGGGTGTTTCTCCAGTGAGGGTAACACCGGATAATGTAAGAACTTATTTAATTATCCTGTGTTTATTACATTATCCGGTGAATAAAGCGTTTTTATTTGGAAAAAAAAAAAGTGTCACACTTGGCAACACATTTTTCACAAATTTGTGTCTGCACACATGCACCCATGTGCACACCCTTAATCTCTTTCTTTCTCACTCTGCTTTTCTCTCTCCTTCTCTTTCTCTCTAACTTCCGAACGGATTCACGTAATGCTACGAAACTTTGAGGAAAGGTTTGTCATGGGACAAGGAAGAGCTGATTCACTTCTAACGCTGATGGGCTAAAAGGGGGTGGGGCAGTAGGTGTGGCCTATCACAAAAAGGCATATATATAGTTGCTAACTGCCAAATTCCACTGAAACCACCGAAAAACAAGCCGCCAAAACAGCCAGACCCTCCGGTTCAGGATGATTCAGAAGAAGGTGTTGGGGAAGACAACATGACAGAGAAAGAGATGTAGGAGCGTCGGGAGAGATTTTGCATGCCATTGATCCCTGAAGCACGAGTTAAAACAAGAGTGATATCTGCTGGGAAGGGAAAGGTTCTCTTTGGAACTCACCACATTATGTTCTTCCCGGACCAGTTAGCGGAACTACACAAGAAATGCAGAGCCTTTGATGGGGTAAAATCACAATTCAAAGCCCTTGGTGCACATTACAGAATTATTTTCCCTGCCATGCTGTGTGTGACGCTAAACGGGCAACTACACACCTACAGATCTCCCCCAGATGTAGAAGAATTTCTCCAATGGATTTAAGCGACTGGGGAGGCGCAGGAAATTGGTTCATATTGAATGACGGAATGGCTGTAAGACGGCTGCTAGGCTGAACTTGTCCTGCGCTGAACAGATTGTGCACCTTTGCGGCGCATGCATAGGCTACTGTTCAAACGTAATGAACCAGCTAAGTATTTTGCTATATATTTAATAAAGCCTATAAATTATCTTATAGGCGGGTTCTAGTCGAATTTAAAGTTGGCTGCCAGCTATAGCTATCGAGAGAGCCGCCTTGGTGCTTATTTATCATTCTACGCTAGATACCAGTGTTTTTTATTTTTTGATTCCTAACGTTAGAATCTGGCATTATGTGACATTTGCTAAATGTTAGTTATTCACCAAATAGTGAGGGCTTTTGGTGACTTATCTTTTTTTACTATAAACAAATAGTGGAGCATTTTTTGTTTTGATCTATCTCATAGACTAGTATAGCATCTTGCTGTTCCTCAATTTTGTGGACCAGCCAGCCTCCATGGCAAGACGTTTCACTAGGGGAGGGAAAGCTCGTTACTCGAGCACAGGGATGTGGGGTGCGTTCCGTTTGGAGGAACACACGGTGATTTGTTTATTATGTTCGACACTTGTTTCAAGAGCTTTTTATTCTTTTCTTGTGTTTTTCTTTTTTTATGAAGTGTTATTTGGTTTTTAGCAAGGCATCCAACTGTGTTTTTCTACAAATGTATTACAGGTTGAGGCTTAACTTACAACAGTGCTATAATAATGGATAATAATGGTATCATGACATCGAATACAGAAGTTAAGATCATGTCATGGAATGTCTGAGGACTAAATAGAATCACCAAAATAAAACAGGTTATGAGTACGATTAAGCAGTTAAACTTAATTATAATTATTATTACCAGCCGATATTCCGAGGATACAGAAGAGATGGAATGGTCAGGTGATATCAGCGTCATACTCTACTCATGCAAGAGGAGTTTTGACTCTCATTCATAACTCCATTCAAAATCACCAATACAATTATTCATCCATCAGGTAGATGTATAGTTATCCAGGGTACTCCGTTGTCAGACAAACTTAATATTGTTAATTTTTATGGACCCAATGAGGACAGTCCCTCTTTTTTCAACAACCTCTTTCTTACACTCTCTTCTCTTAAAGTTTAGTTTATAATAGGAGGTGACTTTAACTGCACCCTGAAGGATAGATCAACAGGATCAGATGCCTCCCACCAACAAGCTAGGAAGATCCAATTTATTTTAGAGCAAAATCTATGTGATGTATGGAGAAAACGTTATCCTGATCAGAGTGAATTTTCATGCTATTCATCTACACATCACACATACTGTCGTATTGAATACTTTTTAATTTCTACAGATTTGAGCACTAGAGTTAGTAAATGCTTATATGATAGCATGGTAATTTCCAACCATTCACCCATTTCAGTCAATCTCTCTACATTATAGACATTACATTATAGACATTTATCCAGAGCGACGTACATATATACATATATACGATTGATTCTTAAACCACCTAGATGGCGGTTTCGGGCAGGTTGCCTACAAGATTTAGATTTAGTTAAATTTCTGGATTTACAAATATACTTTAAAAAAAACAAAACAATACTAATGAAACATCAGGGAGCATCCGTTGGGAGGCCTTCAAAGCATTCATCAAAGGCCAGATTATTATCTTTACGAGCTCAAAGAGCAAAAGCCAGATTATTATCTTTACGAGCTCAAAGAGCAACGGCCAGATTATTAGCTTTACGAGCTCAAAGAGCAAAGGCCAGATTATTATCTTTACAAACTCAAAGAGCAAAAACCAGATTATTAGCTCTACAAACTCAAAAAGCTAAAACCAGATTATTAGCTTTACGAGCTCAAAGAGAAAAGGCCAGATTATTATCTTTACGAGCTCAACGAGCAAAAGCCAGATGATTATCTTTACAAACTCAAAGAGCAAAGGCCAGATTGTTAGCTTTACGAGATCAATGAGCAAAAAACAAGATTATTAGCTTTACAAGCTCAAAGAGCAAAGCATCTCAACAGAAATTCAGAACATTAGAAGACAGAATAAGAGCCTTGGAAAGAGAGGTGTTCAATGATTCTCCTGAAATGCATCATGAACCGCTTGTTCTCAAGACGCAATATGGTGAACTATCCACCAGAAAAGCAGCTGCTAGCTTGCTCAGATTGAAACAAACATATTATGATCAAGGGGGAAAGGTGGGAAAGATATTAGCATGGCGCATCAAAAAACTGCAATCTGAAAGAGCAATAAATGCCATTCAAATGGGAAATGGCACTATAACAAAATTATTCTATGAAACTCTATAGCTTGGAGTACAAAGACTCATCAGGAAACCAAAAGATATTTCTAGAAAACATTTACTCAGTTTGCACGGCCCCACATACATGACTAGCCACAACGATATGTCTGGACACATCCCTGGCCACAAATTGCCGGCTGCCACCTGTTGAGTTGCAACCACTACCGTTCAGTATGTTTCCGATTGCTACTTGTAAAAGGTCTTCCATTGCAAAAGCTCTGAAGGGTTCAATTAAGAATAATTGAATCAAAAAGCCTATAAATAAACACGATGCCGACGACTCCCATGTGTAAAAATGAGAGGCTTAATATGGCTCTTCTGAACATCAGGTCACTGACAAATAAGATGTTTTTTATTCATGATTTTATCTCTGAGCATAAACTAGATTTTATTTTAAAGACAGAAACCTGGCTGTGGTCAGCTGGTTCAGCTGCACTCATTGAAGCCTCTCCTCCCAATTATAACTTTCTACAATCTGTTAGGGAAGGGAAAAGGGGTGGTGGTATTACCTCAATCTTTTTTGACGTTTTTAACTGTTCAGCAACCTCTTTTGGGAACTTCCAAAGCTTCGAATATCTAGCTATATCACTCAAATCAAAGTCACCCACCCTTGTTGTTACTCTCTATCGCCCTCCTAGACAATGCCCCAGGTTTTTGCCTGAGTTCTCTGATTTCATTTCTATTATCCTTACTAGCTACGACAGTTTTCTCTTAACCGGTGATTTGAACCTACACATAGACAATGCCACTGATTCCAGGGCCGCTGATTTTATTAATCTTCTTCAGCACTGTATACTTCTAATTCGTCTGTTCATGACCTCGTAAACAATTTCAATGAAAATTTAAGAAAGGCCATAGACGCTGTAGCTCCATTGAAAATAAAAAAACGCTCTCGTAGCCAAATTATACCATGGAAAAACAGTAATACTTCTCTGCTGAAAAGGAACTGCCACCAAGCTGAGCGACTATGGCGCAAAACTAAACTCCAGGTCCACCAAGATATTCTTAAGGAGCGTGTTGCTGCTTACAATAAAGTTATGCGGAAAGAGAGACAAGCCCACTTCTCTAAAATCATTTCTAATAATACTAATAATCCTACAGTACTGTTCTCAACTATTGCTACTTTGTTGAAACCCACATCCACTGCCCATATTAATTGCAAAGACTTGTGAAGAATTTGCATCCTTTTTTCGAGACAAGATTATTAAAATTAATTGCAAAGACTTGTGAAGAATTTGCATCCTTTTTTCGAGACAAGATTATTAAAATCCGTGCTGGTATAGTGAGTCCCAGTGGAAGCCTTACACTGGACCTTCCAATTGACCCTCCCAAATTGTTAATTCATCGTTAATAATGGGTATTTTTTTTTCCATTTTTTTTTTTTAAGTGTGCTAAAAAAGAGTATCCAATCAAATCTGGATACTTCCGTTCTGAACAATTATAGACCTATATCCAATCTGCCATTTGTAAGCAAAATTATAGAAAAAGTAGTTTTTAAACACATTAATTCCTATCTTGTTGAAAACACTTCTTCTTGAAAATATCCAGTCAGGTTTTCGTGCTAATTATAGTTAAAGTAGTAAATGATTTACGGCTAAGTGTTGATAGTAACAAAGTTTCAGTTCTTGTCCTGCTTGATTTGAGTGCCGCCTTCGACACTATAGACCATAACATTTTAATTCACCACCTTGAGAAGTGGGTTGGTCTCTCTGGTAATGTGCTAAAATGGTTCCGTTCCTATGTAACAAAAAGAAAGTTTTTCCTGCAACTTGGTGCCAATGTCTCTAAATTAGTGGATGCAAACTGTGGCATAGCGCAGGGGAGCATTCTAGGACCGCTTTTATTCTCTTTGTACATGCTTCCTTTAGGCAAGATAATCCAGCATCACAATGTGAATTTCCATTGTTATGCTGATGATACGCAGCTGTATGTCTCCGTTGAGCCAGACGATCCAAATGCCATAAACGTTCTTGCAGCCTGTCTAGCCGACATAAATAAATGGATGAACAAAATTTTCTTGAAATGAAATGAAGAAAAGACAGAGGTACTTCTAGTGGGCTCTAAGTCAAAAAGAGACAAGCTGCAAGCAAAGATGGGAAGCCTGGCTAAACAGACAAAATCTGAGGTCAGAAACCTGGGAGTTATCTTGGATGCTGACCTAAATTTTCAATCTCACATAGACAAGGTGACCAAGACTGCATTTTTTAATCTAAGAAATATAGCCAAAGTAAGACCCTTTTTAACTCACCAAGATGCTGAAAAACTGATGTATTGCACTTTTTACTGGCCTTTTACTTTTACTGGCCCAAGAAGTCTATTGATAGACTCCAAGTTATCCAGAACGCTGCTGCGAGAATTTTAACAAAAAGCAAGAAAAGAGAACATATTACACCCGTCATTGCTGCTCTGCACTGGCTTCCAGTTTCTTTTAGAATTGATTTTAAAGTCTTGTTACTTGTATATAAAGATTTAAATGGCCAAGCACCTTTTTATATCAAAGATAGCCTCTCACCTTATGTACCAACTCAAGCACTTAGATCATCCACAGCAGGCTTACTTAATGTACCTGTGGTGAAACAGAAAAAAAGTGGGGAGAGTGCTTTCTGCTATTATGCACCAAAACTTTTAATGTTTTAAAAAAGCAGCTCAAAACCTTCCTTTTTAATTTGGCTTTTAATACATTTTTTATTCTGCCCATTGATACTTTTTCATATTTTTAATTTTATTTTATTACATTTTTAATGTTATTTTTTATTTTACTTATTTATTTATCTTACTCATTACTCATTTCCTTTTTTATACTAAATATTTTATTTTATTTATATTTTATATTATTGTATTAATGTTTCCATTTCAATATACATTGTTTTATTTTTCTTGTTTATTCTTCTTGTTTCTATGTTTTAAACCTTTATAACTGATTATGATTGCTGTGCTTTTCTCAGTTTTTTTGCCTTTGTTACCAGCGCTTTCTGTCTGTTCACATAACGTTGGCTCACACAGGGGAAAAAGAGCCAAACTAAATGGCTCGTTCACCGAAAGGAATCGGTTTCCTACGTTCACCAAAGAGAGCCATTCAAAAAGAGCCATTCGTTCGCAAACGACCCATCACTACTGCGTAGCCTACTCCGAGGTAAACTGGTTTAAATGATAGGTTCACTTTGCATTTTTCAACCCGGACCTTATTGAATGATTGTTTCCCATAATTTATAATCGTGCATAGCACAACCTCACTGATAACTTTACATTTTAACTGCAGCTTCTCAGTGGGTTTAAGGCTAGGCTATATGTTCTACCGAAAAATAGAATGAAATGAAAACTCTACCCAAATCATGCTTTATAGGCTATCAGGTTTTATTGAAATAATTCAGCATTTCCGTAAGTCTGTTCTCTTGGTTACATCCGCGAGATATGACATTAGGCTACTGTTGTTTAAAACATGTTCTGAATAAACAAAGACAAACCGAAAAGTCACGAAGAGACCATAAACATACTCTGAGTTTCCCGTTTTCAAAAAGGAGATTTATATTGGTTTTTGAAGCCAAACAGTGCATTGAAACCCACTGAGAAGCTGCCGTTTAAAGGTAGCCCAAATTCTGGAATTGCAACTGTGGAACGAAAACAAGCATACACAGGGACCAAGGTTGGGCTAGCTACTACATAGCCTTTAGTTTTAACTTTAGCCAGTCCACTCAAACTTACATTTGACACGGTTTAAGTAGACGTTTTCATTATTTATATTATTGTGATATGATAATGATGAGCTATTTCCCTCCTGAATAAGGCTTATATTTGACCTCATGTTATTAACACATGATGATGGGGGAGAGAGGAGTGAGGCAGGCTGCAGCAGCTCAACTGAGCCCTCTGAGCCACAGCAGGTAGCAGTAATGGTGACAGTAGAGAGAGGCAGTGAAATGAGTAGGCTACATCTGAACCATGATATACATGTAAATAGCTATATGTTAGAAACAGTTAGAAACAAAATCATATCTAATATCTAATACATGGATCCAGCTACATAAAAGAAAGGGAGGAAGGGAAATTTTGCAAGAGCACGTACACTGCCTGGCCAAAAAAAAAGTTGCCGTTGCACCCGTCATGCATAGTGCCCACTGTACAAGGCTCTGGAGGCAGTGTTATGATCTGGGGTTGCTTCAATTGGTCAGGTCTAGGCTCAGCAACATTATGCAGCAATAAAATTAAGTCAGCTGAGTACCTGAATGTACTGAATGACCAGGTTATCCCATCAATGGGCATGTTCCAGGACGACAATGCCAAGATTCATCGGGCTCAAATTGTGAAAGAGTAGTTCAGGGAGCATGAGGAATAATTTTCGCACATTAATTGGCCACCAATTGAAAACCTTAACCCCATTGAAAGTCTTTGGGATGTGCTGGAGAAGACTTTACGGAGTGATTCGACTCTCCCGTCGTCAGATAGATCACTTTAAGGGTTGTTTCTCCTGACTTATTTTGTTCAATAGGAAAATGAGTCAGGAGAAACCAAGTGATCCATCCACATCTGGCAGCAGAGTGATGGTTTGAGGCTCGTTTGATACTTGGAAATAAGATATCAAGAGTCTTTCGATATCCTTTTATGCCCAGTCATGATAGCATCACCTGTTTACCAGCAAAATGTTTTAAACAGGTTTTTTTTTTACTTCCCAGTCTTTTTTTGCCCCTGTCCCAACTTTTTTGGAACGTGTTGCTGGCATCAAATTCGGAATTAGCTTATATCTACAAAAATCTATAAAAATGATATGGTAAAACATTAAATATCTTTTCTTTGTACTGTTTTCAATTAAATATATGTAAAAGAGAATTTACAAATCACTGCTTTCTGCTTTTATGTGCATTTTACATACTGTGCCAATTTTTTTGGAATTGGGGTGTTACATTATCTGGTGTTACAGGGTGTTTATTCAGAGAGGGGGTGCGTCCCAATATTTAAAAAATGCATTCTTTTTTCCTTCACTACCACCTCCACTTCTCCAAGCCCCAGAAACCGATCTTTATGTCCTAATCTAGATTAGGACATAAACTGCTGCAGTTTGAACATTGATACTATGAACTATGATATATCCCATGATATTGGTGGCCAAAGTTGGTTGTAGAAAAAATTGAGCTGAATGAAACAGAGATTTTGGCTTGAGCTTGTGAGAAGTGTGTCTTTGAGCCCTGAAAATTCCATGTGGCTAGCACCTTTAGTTATGAAGCTATGAGGGCTGAGAAATGACCGAAAATTTTATGC
The DNA here is from genome assembly GCA_022702515.1 of Ilyophis sp. 1 JC-2022. Classification (NCBI taxonomy): domain Eukaryota; kingdom Metazoa; phylum Chordata; class Actinopteri; order Anguilliformes; family Synaphobranchidae; genus Ilyophis; species Ilyophis sp. 1 JC-2022. The sequence goes on along the minus strand of CM040394.1, from coordinate 52,894,660 downwards.
GAAATAAAAAGAGGCAGAATTTGAGCTACCCCTAGGTACTTTAAATTTTACATTTCGCATAGCTTCATTAAATAGATTATAGTTAATGTACAAAAACAAGGCTAGGCAAGTCTGGCTCAGCCTGGTCGCCTGAATGCAGCCAGTGGGGAACAGTTGACAAGGCGAGACGGATATTGTTCTGGAGCATGCAGGGAGTGCATCTGATGCTCAAAGGTGTGTGTGTCAGAATATGTGAGTGGAAGCGAGCGAGGAGGGGAAGCGGACATAATTTAATTGGAGTGATGAGCACTATTAGGACGTTTCCACTCCACAAGCTCCAGTTCGCTCCGGTTTATATATTGTGATAAAAATGGACATCGCATTGTTTTGTTTAGATACCACATTAGTTTAGGTCATAAAATATTAATTTATTAATTGTTTTGTTAGCCTATATGGAGAGTTAAAATAATTTGAATGACCTCTTGACATTTTCTGTACACAAAGAATGCACACATTGGGCCTCATTCATGAAACGTGAGCAGAACGGATTTGTACGTAAATCGTTCGTATTAGCAAATTTTGTCGTATTTTGGCATTCATTAACGTTTTCGTATCTGAGATTTAATCGGATGTACTAACAAATTTTACACCTGCTCAAGACCACGCGTTAGTAAATTCATAATGCCGCTAATGTAGCTTCTGAGTGATAATTAGAATATTAATTTATTTGTATTTTCTGTTGACAAAATGTAGCCTCTGAAATACACAATGCAAACGTAGCTAATAAATTACGATTGCAAAAAGCGAACACATTAGATGATACCTATTAATCAATTGTAGGCTATGAACTTGTTTAATTAGTTTCATAAGTTTAATGAATGCTCCCAGTATGCTACTATTTTTCTGAATTGGTCAAATTTAAATGCTAACTTATATGATGTTAAATATGCTATTTAAAACACACATTTGACCAAAATTTGCTTTAAAATGCCTACAGGTCTATAGCCAGCGTTGCAATGGCTGACCTTGTGCTGTTGGAGGAGTTCGCTTTTGCACGATCTTAAAGATGCGTTTGTTTCTCTCCTAAGCAGCTATTTGTTGGCTGAGAGTGATATATGGCTGGTTAGTCGTTTTTGGGTTTTTATGAAATTGGCAACCTGCCCAGCAATGTTATTGGTGCCATAACTGTAGGCTACTGCACAAACGTAGCCTCAAGGCTCCATCTGAAGATATGTTTGAAAAATATGAATAGAAAGGGCTGTCACATCTGTGCAGCTCATGTCATGTGAAATGAATTGCTCAACGTCCTGGCTTGATTGCCTGGTGGGACCATAGACGGGTGGGACATTACATTACATTACATTATAGGCATTTAGCAGACGCTCTTATCCAGAGCGACTTACACAGCATTTTTGCATTTATACATAGTATCCATTTACAGCTGGATATATACTGAAGCAATTCAGGTGAAGTACCTTGCTCAGGGGTACAACGGCAGTGTCCTACATGGGACTCGAACCTGCGACCTTTCAGTTACAAACCCAGTTCCTTAACCACTGTACTACACTGCCGCCCTACACAACAGCTTCAGTTGGCTGGCTTTTGTGGCTTATTTGTGTAGCTACGTCACATTTACTGTGTCAGACAGTAAGTAGGCCTACCTCTTTCCATCACTAGGGGATCGGGAATTCAAACCACCTCTCGCACGCGCAGAACACCAACAAAATGACGAAATTAATGAATAAATAATTTTATTTCCAGGCTGCGAGAAAGACCGAAGCCTAGTGCTTGGCACAGAGGCAATGCGCTCGTCCGATGCAGATAGGCTTGCACTTTAACAGTTTCTATAATGGGAAATTCTGCATTTCCTGCATGTTATATCCTCTTTTTACTTTACCATGTAGGCTACTTTACTATTTACTTTTTGACACCGGAACAGACAATACTAAACTTAATTTTTTTTTTTGATTGATCTGCTAATAAAACATTGATTTCAGTGTCGGAATATTTTTTATTTTTGCTTTTTCTGGGCCATTTTCACTTCGTTGAAAGGAGCTTTAAATGGAAGTGACAACCTCCGTATAAGGCAATGGGCGTGGATTTATGCTAATTACAAAATAACGTGAACGCGCTTCGTACGTGCGTATGAAAAAATCTGCCTTTTCCACGCAGTTTGATGAATCTGGCGTAATTCTTTTCGTACCAACTTGTTTCGTACATAAAACTACCCGCATATTTAGGGACGCTTCATGAATGAGGCCCATTGACAGCATTTTCTAGTTTTTTTATTTGCTCAAAAACAATATCTCAATAACAATATCCTCTGATCTGATTTGCTTGTCTGCACTCCTCTCCAAAATAGAATGTTTACTGAACTGCAGCGTCCAGACAGACCAATTAATTCTAACAGTAGCTTATGACACCCGCAAATAGCCAACATACGTTGTCTGTTATGTGGGTGGTTTAGGTCTGATTAGTTGTTTGGAATGAAAGATTATTTTGCTGCCGCCTTTTTACCATAATTACTCAAAATTTGTTGTAAGCTAGCATCTAGCTGTATTTACATTATAAATGAGTGCAAGCTAACCGTCATAAACTGTAAATGTTTGATCTGCTGCAAGTTGATAACTTCATTTTTTAACATTAACGTAGTCCAACTCAATAAGTTGGACAGGATACACCATATTAACAAATGTAAAAAATGTTAGTTTGCTTTCTTTAAATTGTACAAAATTGATGATTATATTATTTTGTTATGTAGGAAGTGTCTGCCCATGGATGAAGATGTCAGTTAGCAAATGTTAGCGAACTAGTTTAATGTTCATGTGAGATGCAACAAGACAGTAGGCTACGTTACGGTGGCTTGTTAAATTTGTGGGCTAACACTACACAGACAGACCACAACCCCCAGTTTAGTCCACCTCAGAGTATGTGAATGTGACTTCCGGTTAGCATGTGAACGAGGAAGACGCGTCGTGAGCGGCTCCCGAGTGTTTTTCAACATTTAGTTCAAATTAACACCCAAACTTAACTCGAGAACTTTATTTTCGGACCCATTACGTTCTTAGACCGTTCTGTAGCGCTGGACATGATGACGTCGCGTGAAAGTCGCGGAAAACAGAAGCCTAAAGTTTCCTCTGGCGATGTAGCAACGATGCCGATCGAGCATGGCGGCGATAGCGCTTTACCCCCAGACCTTGACAAGCTTCGCGCTGTGTTGCTTTCCGAACTGACGACTATCCTCGCCACTACCATGAAAACGATAGTTGATGATGCCCTGCACCCCCTTGCTGCTGCCCTAGAAGAGGTAAAGTCAGCCACCGACTCGCTCGGCCTGAAGGCGACGGGAATGGAAACGGCCCTTTCGGACCACAGCGATAGGATTGTCGCCCTCGAGGATATCTGTTCTCGCCTGCAATCTGAGAATGTCCATCTCAAGGCTAAGACTGAGGACTTAGAATCTCGATCACGACGCAACAATTTGCGCATGATTGGAATCCCGGAGAAGTCGGAGGGTGCAGACACAGTTAAATTCATGACGGACTTTTTCGCGGACGTCTTGGGCGCAAGCTTTTTCCCCTCTCCCCCGGTCCTAGACAGGGCACATCGCATCGGCCCACCACGATCGGCGGAGAACGCGAGAGGGACCAGACCCAGAGTATTCATTGTCAGACTTCACTACTTCCGCGACACGGAACGGATTCTGAGACGAGAGAGGGATACGCGTCAGCTCCAATACCGTGGACAGAATGTCTACATCTTTCCTGACATGACTGCCAATGTCGCTAAGAAGAGAGCCGCTTTTGCTGATGTGAAACGCAACTTGTACGAGAAGCAAGTCAAATTCTCTCTCCTGTTCCCAGCCCGTCTACGCGTGGAATACCGTGGGGAGAGGAAAGTCTTCGAGTCTCCCAGAGACGCCCAGAGATTCTACGAATCCCATTTCCCCATCGGCTGACCAGTTTTGGACGTGCTGTGTTTCTTCTTCCTGGTAACCAAACGCTAGTACGCAGTGACAATAACAGCGAATGTCATTGGACAACTTTTTTTTATTTTATTTTTTCCTTATAGCCACAGACGCGTTCTCGCTGCAGCTAGTCGCAAAGCGTGTTGGGAAATGTAGTCCAACGATGGTGGTCACCGCAAATAGGGCGCATCAAATCAGCAATCAAATCAAATACATTTGCGGTAATACAAATACATTCTGAACTCTTTCATCCCATCAGATGGCACGAGACTTTAATCTTATTTGGCGTGATTTGTTCGTTTTGCATTTGTTTATTGTTATGCTATCTCATGCTAGCTAGCTACTAGCCTGCTCCGCCAGTTAGCCTACAGCTAAATATATATTTTTTGGGCTGGGTGTTAAGCCTTCGTTTTCTGTAATACACACAAGGTGCTCTGTTCGTTCTGCACTTGTTTATTGTTAAGCTATTTCATGCTAGCTAGCTACTAGCCTGCTCCGCCAGTTAGCCTACAGCTAAATATATATTTTTTGGGCTGGGTGTTAAGCCTTTGTTTTCTACATGCACGCAAGGTGCTCTGTTCAGACACTTGGGGGCCCCTCTGCACAAGAAGAGAAGTGTTTCCCTTGTCATGATGCAACGGAAATCTAAACCACATTTGGACCTGCCGTCTTCATCGTTTGGGGATGAGGACATTGGGTCGGGGAGGGTGGGGGGGTGGGGGGGTGGGGGGTGGTATTACCCTCGGGGGCTCTTGCAATGGGTATTTTGTTTTGGCTTGTTTTTGTATATATGTGTGTTTTTCTTTTTCTTTTTTTCTTTCGAAGCTCGGTCTTTATATTGCATTATATTTTCTCTAAGACTCTTCATAAGACAGACTTATTCATTTAAATTCAACTGATGTCTAATAGTGCAGGAAACTCTGGCCCTAATGGACCAGGTGACTCTATCAGGTTTCTGTCATGGAATGTGAAAGGTATGGGCCATCCGGTAAAGAGATCCAAGGTTCTGTCGCATCTTAAACATCTGAAAACGGACATAGCTTTCATCCAGGAGACGCATATGCGCCGTGATGATCATACCAGGCTGCGCAAATCATGGGTGAGTCAGGTTTTTCATTCCACTTTTAATTCTAAGGCTAGGGGCGTTGCTATATTGATTAACAAGAGGATACAATTCACCCCCACTAATATTATATCTGATCCTGATGGGAGGTATTTAATTGTAACAGGTACTCTACTGCAGAAGCCTGTGCTACTGGTTAATGTATACGCCCCTAATTTTGACAATGCCAGTTTTGCAAACAAACTACTGAGTAGCCTCCTGGATTTGAATACACATCATCTTATTTTTGGTGGCGACCTAAATTGTTTTATTAATCCCAAATTAGACCGCTCCAGTCCCAACCTGGCTCCTCCCTCCGGTATGTCAAGGGCCTTTGCAGATTTTATGTTGCAAAATGGCTGTGCTGATCCGTGGAGATTCCGTAATCCATATACAAAAGAATTTTCCTTTTTTTCACATGTGCATCGCTCCTATTCTCGAATTGATTACTTCTTTATTGATGCCGGTCTTCTTCCCAATGTGTCTTCTACAGAATATTTGGCAATAGTTATTAGTGACCACGCCCCTCTGGTTCTTGACATTTCATTGACGTCCCATCACAGGCCCCGTCCTTTGTGGAGATTCAATTCTCTACTTCTCTCCAATAAGGACTTCTGTGATTATATTTCCTCCTCTATTGACACTTTTGTCTCTCTTAACAAATCTGACTCTACTTCGAACTCTCTCTTGTGGGAGTCTCTAAAAGCTTTTCTTAGAGGTCAAATTATATCTTACTCTGCCAAATTGCACAAAATATATAAGGCTGACCAAACTCGTCTTACAGACTTAATTCGCAATCTGGATCACCAATATGCCATAAATCCGAGCCCTGAACTGTATAAGGAACGCATGAATAGGCAGGCTGAGTTTGACTTGCTCTCCACCAAGCAAGCAGAACGCATGCTTTTGCATTCGCGTGGCAGGTACTATGAGCATGGCGATAAGGCTAGCCGTGGCTAGTCAAGCCTCCTCGCGGCTAATTACTCAAATTAAGGACCCCAGTGGTGGCCTATTATCTGACCCTGCCGATATTAATGCAACATTTAAAACCTACTACTCTACTCTTTACCAATCAGACTTTCCAGCAGACACCACCACCATGGATACTTTTTTTAGTAACCTTGCTATACCCTCTATTGACCCTGCTATTGCAAGTGATTTAGATTCACCACTGGAATTGACCGAAGTAGTTAAGGCGATAAAATCAATGCAGTCTCAAAAAGCCCCTGGCCCCGATGGATATCCCACTGAGTTTTTAAAGAAATTTAGTGATAAATTAGCGCCGCTTCTCTTGAATGTTTACAATGAGTCAATCGACTGTGGTACGCTACCGCCTACTCTGACTCAAGCATCCATCTCTCTCCTCCTTAAAAAAGACAAGGACCCTACTCTCTGTGGGTCCTATAGGCTTTTGTCTCTTCTTTTTTTTTTTAACTCAAATTTTATTAATTTTTCACAAGCAAAAAGAAACAGAAACAAACAGTACACTTAACAATTAAGTTGCCAGCAGGTTACATTCCTCCAAAGAACAGTCTAGTATAATCACAATTAGTCCTCAGTGTTGCCTCTGTATCAGGGTTCTATATATCTCCCATTTTTCCCATTTTTTATTGAATCCAGGTTGCTGTAATCTCAAGATATATGTCAGTTTTTCCATCTCAAAAATCTCCTCCACAATGTCCAGCCAGTTGCTCTGGGTAGGAGGTTCCTCCTGACACCACCTCCTGGTGATTGTTTTCTTAGCACCTGCTAACAAGTTCTTCACCAGGTACAAGTCCCCTTCAGTCACTATGTCTCTCGTGAGATTACACAGGTACAGTGTCTCAAATGTCCTCGGTATTTCATACCCCAATATCACCTTCAATATTTCCCACACATCATTCCAATACTTCTTCAATTTCTTGCATTCCCAAAAACATGCATATGATGAGCATTTACATCCCCACATTTCCTCCAGCATGGCTGATGTGCAGGTGAAAATTTACCTGTAATTCTGGGGGTAATAAAAAACCTGATTATATTTTTCCAGCAGAATTCCTTCCATGTTCTGGAGCTGGTAGTTGTTCTCTGCACTTCACATATATTAAACCATTCCTCCTCAGTTAATTGTGTTTTGCTTTCATTCACCCATCTGTCTCTAACATATAGTGTGGAAACTCCTCTGTTCTCCTCCAGTCCCTGACACAAAACTGAAATCACTCTCCCCGTTTTATTACGATATGCATCACACAGTGTCCTTATCACTTTGTTCAACTCTGGAGGTAGATCTGGTCTTATGTCCTTTTCAAAATAGTCCCTGACTTGAAAATACCTAAATAGGTCTTGGCTCTCCAATTCAAATTCCCTCTTTAAATTCTGAAAACTTTTAAATTTTCCCCCGTCAATCATTACGCTCAACGCTGTTATCCCCCTTTGCATCCATTGTTGAAATCTTTTATCTAGTGTCCCCGGTTTAAATGTAGGGTCTAATGCCACCCAGCTCAGAAGTTTTGCCTCCCCCTCCAAATTATATTTCTTTATCACTGTGAACCAGGTTTCCAGAGTGAACTTAGTGATCGGATCCAGCATTTCCTTATTCTTCTGAAACACATCTCTATTTGCAAGCATACTCTGTACATGACATCCCTCTGTCTTTAGCTCAATTTCCTTCCATCTCGCGGTATAACCTGTGTCGCACCAATATACTAAGGGTCTAAGCTGTGCCGCATAATAATACTCCATGAGGTTCGGTAGAGCCATTCCCCCCTTTCCTTTAGGCACTTGAAGTGTTGAGTACTTAATCCTTGGCCTCTTTCCCCCCCAAATAAACCGTGATATCTTTTTATCCCATTCTTTAAATTGTATTTTAGTGATTACTGTCGGTAGTGATTGGAACAAATACAAGATCCGTGGAAGCACATTCATTTTAATTATCTCTATTCTAGAGCTAAAGTCTAATGTAAGCACTGTCCACCTTTCCATGTCTTTTTGGATTTCCTGATTTAAAGTACTATAGTTAACTTCTCCTAAATTCAATAGATTCTTAGTAATGATTATTCCTAGATATTTTATTGATTTTGCTTTCCACTTAAAGTCATACGTTCGCCGGATATTTTGGGCTGGGGCATAATTTATGGATAATACCTGCGTTTTTGCAACATTGAGTTTGTAACCTGACAGATATTTATAATATTCAAGTTTTTCCATTAAATTAGGGAGAGAAGTGTTTGGTTGTTTTACACTAATCAAAACGTCGTCCGCAAATAACCCTATTTTGTGTTCCGTACCCCTCACCTCTACCCCCTCTATGCCCCGATCCTCCCGTATCCCCTGAGCCAGAGGCTCAATGAAAATCGCGAAGAGGGTAGGCGACAAACAGCATCCCTGCCTGGTAGACCTCTCCAGCTTAAACCAGTTAGTGAGATTGCCATTTATTTAGATTCTCGCCATTGGGTCTTGGTAAAGTGTTTTAATGGCATTTACTGAATCCGTACTAAAGCCAAATCTTTCCATACAGAGATATAAAAACTTCCAGCTAACGCTGTCAAAAGCCTTTTCAGCATCTAAGCTGAGCAGCAATGCACTCTCTCCTTTCCTTTGTAATTCTTCAATTATATGTAGGGTCCTCCTTATATTGTCTTGTGTTTGGCGCCCCTTAATAAAGCCAGATTGGTCCTCATCTATCAAATCTGTCATGAAGGTCTCCAGTCTTTTAGATAAAATGGATGTATATATTTTGTAGTCACAGTTTAAAATTGATATTGGCCTATAGTTTTCACAGTATTCTCTATCCTTACCATCCTTAGGGATCACCGTGATTATGGCCTCTTTCCACGAGGGGGGGATTTTGCCTGTTCTCAGGGTTTCATTGAGTGCTGCTAATAACATTGGGTTCAATTCTTCCTTAAACATTTTAAACCATTCGGCCGGGAAGCCATCGCTTCCTGGAGCTTTATTTGATTTTAATTTCTTAATTGCTTCCTCCAACTCCTTTACTGTGATAATCGAATTTATAGTCTTGTTCTGATTCTTCCCTATCGTTGGCAGATCTACTGAGTCTAAAAAAGTCCTAATTGTTTCCTCATCCGCCGAGGTTGGTTGTGTATACAGCTTTTTATAATAATTCTCAAATATTATATCTATTTTTCCCGGGTCAAATTCTAATTCTTTGGTTATGGGGTCCCTGATTTTATGTATCGCATTCATGAGTTGAGTCTTCCTTATCCTTCTTGCTAGTAATTTTGTTGCTTTTGGGCCAGATTCGTAATATGTTTGTTTCAGATATCTCATTTTCTGTTCCACCTCACTTCCTAATATGTCATTCACTATTTTCCTTGCATTTTTTATTTGTTGTAATAATCCTGATTCATTTGAATTTTTATGACGCTGCTCCAAGGTTTTGAGTTCCCTAATTTTATCCTGGTATAATTTCAATCTAGCTTTCTTAAGGTAAGCCGCCCTTGATATCAATTTGCCCCGCATCACCGCCTTCATTGCATCCCAGAGGATGGTGGAAGCCACCTCCCCTTTGTCGTTCTCTTCCCTGTTTGAAACTAATTCCTTTTTAATTTCTCTTACAATTCCTGGGTCATTCAACATCCCTACATTCAACCGCCATGTTGTATTTCTCAACCTACTGTTCAGGGTCAATGTCAGATGTAGGGAGCAATGATCAGACAAGTCTGCGACTCCTATCCCACATTCTTCCACTCTAAATCTATCTACCTTATTCATAAGAAAATAATCTATTCTCGTGTAGACCGAATGTGGGGCAGAGTAGTAAGTATAATCCCTTTCGAGCGGGTGTAGTTCCCTCCATACATCCATAATTTCCAGTTCTGCCAAAGCAGTATTAACAAATTTAGTCAACTTCAATTTATTTCCTCTTTTATTACTAGTTGAGTCCAATTCGTGATTCAGCGCTGTGTTGAGGTCCCCCCCACATATCAAAATCCCCTCTGTTTCCTGGGTAATGACCTCAAATAAATTTCTAAAGAAACTTCTATCACAATCCAGGGGGGCGTAGATATTTACCAATGTGACCATTTTATCTTCCATCTTCCCCTTCACCAAGATATATCTTCCCTCCTTATCCTTCACTTCTTTTATAACTTCAAATTTGGTTGTGTTTGTCATTAAGATTGCTACCCCCCTCCTACTGCCCCCTTTATATGAACTGTAGTAAGTATTTTTAAACCCCATCTTTTTTAATTTTTCATGTTCCTGTTCGGATAAATGTGTTTCCTGTAAATAATTTACCTGTGACCTGTGAATTTACCAGGCTTCTTTACTTATTTCAATCCATTCCAATATTTTTGCCAAAATCTTTCTTTCGCTCTTTGAACAAACTGGTCTCAACATTCATTTGGGCAGGGAAACACCCTAGAATTAGCAGGAGTATATTAGAAATGAGTAAATTTGGAGGAGGCCTTGCCCTACCAAACTTTATGTACTGTTATTGGGCCGCTAACATTCAAAAGCTGTTATTTTGGTTCCATGTAGCTGATACCCCCTGGGGATCCTTAGAAGCTCTGTCATGCCTGTCATCATCTCTTCCTGCCCTACTGTGTTCCCCACTCCCGACTTCCCCATCCAAACACACCAGAAGCCCAATTGTGTCAGTCTCCTTAAAGATCTGGTATCAGTTTCGGCATCACTTCAAATTCTCATTTCCATCTATATTGGCCCCCATCTGTGGTAATCACCTATTTCCCCCCTCCACCTTAGACTCTTCCTTTTCCTTATGGAAAAGAAAAGGTATTAATTGCCTCCTAGACCTATATGTAAATGACACATTCTCTGATTTTGCATCCCTGGCTAACAAATTTGGCTTGCCACGTTCACATTTCTTTCGTCACTTACAAGTAAGACACTATGTTTGCACCCGGTTCCCGTCGTTCCCCTCACCACCCCCCATCTTACCATGGGAGAACTTACTGAAACTAAGTCCTAATCAGAAAGCCCTCGTCTCCCAGATATACCATTGTCTTATGATGTTCGACGATAAACCTGTCCTCAGAGCCAAGTCCGCATGGGAAAGAGAGTTGAATATCGATTTCACTGATGATTGGTGGGATGTGGCAACTAAGAGGTTGAGCTCAACGTCATCCTGTGCTCGTTTGGGCCTCATACAGTTTAAGGTTCTTCATAGGATTCACTTCTCCAAGGCCAAACTAGCGGGAATATACCCAAATGTAGATAACATATGCAACCGCTGTAACAACGCCCCTGCTGACCATAGTCACACTTTCTTTTTCTGTCCGAGATTGCACAATTTTTGGTGTTACGTTTTCAAAACTTTATCTGAAATCCTACATATAGATATTCAGCCGTGCCCTTCAACGGCCATCTTTGGTGTCCCCCTAGATGTGTCACATACCTGTACTAAAGCGCAGGCAGATGTTATCGCATTTGCATCTCTCCTGGCTCGGAGAAGGATACTTCTGTTGTGGAAATCACCTCATCCTCCCTCAACCTCTTCCTGGTTGGGAGATGTAATGTTTTTTCTCAAACTTGAGAAAATCAAATATACTCTTAGAGGTTCCCTGGAGAAATTCAACCAAAGATGGCAGCCCTTTATTTCCCACTTTAATGAGCTGAGGCTTCTCCCGACTGACTGAGCCGTTGATGTCCTGCCTTTTTTTTTGTTTTTTTATTTTATTTTATTTTATTTTTTTTCTGTACTGTTGGCACTGTGTCCTGGTGCTTGCTTTTAAGTCCGAGATCTTCGTTTGCTCTCCAGGTTTATACATGTGTGTTGTGTTTTGTTTATTTCTGTTTGTATACTTATTGTTTATATTTCTTATTAGTACTACTACTGTTTTATATCAGTTGTATATTATTATTATTATTATTATTATTGTGTATTTCCTTTCCTGCTATGACTGTTTTGTATTTGAGCCGGGGTCTGTTGAGGGTGGGGGTGTTTGTGGGGAGGGGGGAGGGAGGGCGTTTTGTATTTGTTGTTTCACGTGTGAAAAATGATAAAAGCAATAAAAATCGTTGAGGAAAAAAAAAGAGTATGTGAATGTAGTGGAGCGGCAGAAATTTCCGCTTCCCCTCAAAGGGTTTTATATTTCAGGCTCCCCGCTCACTCGCCACTCACTAGTGAGAGGACACTCGTTCCATGTTCGCTCCATAACAAAAAACTAAATTTGCGCTCCATTTCCGCTTAATTGTAAAATTCTTACAATATATTTTTTAAACGTCTGTACTCTTAAATTAAGAATATGTATGAGATTTTTTTCAAATTTAACACCAACAGTAGCCTAAGCCTATTTTTTAGGCCGTTCTATGATTTAAAACAAATCACGTAGGCTACTGCTTTCTCGATATAGGCTATTTTTCAACCTGTTTTAGCCTACTGTTTGTTGGGGTTTTTGGTCGTCTATGTCAAAACGTCTTTCAAGATTTCCACCCCTAGCTCGAGGCTTTACATCTATATTTCGTCTTTTTCTCACTGGGACATTATTACCCACTTACCTACCCACATGTAGCTTCCAGTGTAGCTATGCATGGAAAACTGGAGACACGTCTTTTTAGATTCCACAAATTCCTGGTCCTACCCAGCAAATAGTGGACCTCCCGGGGACATACCATTTTAGTCCTCTCAAAGTTATGATGTGACGTTCCCTAGGGATGTCCTAGGAAGGTCACGGTTTGGTTACAATATGACATTTAATTCAAATTTTTCTGGGGCGTTCAAGCAACGTCTCTGTCCGGTTATGATATGACGTTGCGCTCATAACATTCATGGGACATTCAGGGACGTTCCTGCAATGTCTGTTACTGGTTACAATATAACGTCATGTAATTAATGTCTGGGGGATGTTACTAGAACGTCCCGGGAACGTTCTCTGTGATGTCCACGTAACGTTTAGAAAACCCTACAAAAAGACGTCAAGGCGACGTCCTGATGACATTTCGAGACGTTCAGGGGATGTCCCGGGGACCTAATTTTGTTAGCTGGGTAGCCTAGATATTTTATAAACATCAAGTTTAATTGTGCAACTGTGTAGGCTAGCCTATTTAAGAGTATTGTTATTAATAGTAATTTATTATATTTGACGTGATCATTCTAGACTGGTCCCTGGGGCATACAGTCACGCCGGACAGCACCCCCGTCCGGAAGCTGGAGTTTGTGAATTGTTCACGTGTATCCCATAAGAAGGGCGTTGTGAGGCAATTGTACAATGGGGATAAACTCATTGTGACTATACGTATATAGGCTACAGACACTATTCGTGGCTGTTGTAGCCTATCACAAAAATCACTTCCACGTTTGTATGCTGATAACATATTAATTTACTTCATTATTCACTTTTCATTTTTCAAATACTGATGACAAATAGTATAACGTTATTTATATTCTTTCCGGTGCTTGTATAGCCTACATTGTAATGAGCACATATGTGTAAAATAACTTTTATAAACTTGTAATGGTTATGGTGAGCTAATACTTGCTATGGGCGCAGCCATTTGTTTGTTTACATTGTCAGTAGTAGGCTACAGTATGTCGTTCAATGCATTCTGGGAGGTAACATTGCTACTTAAGCTATATTTTGCCCACATAATGAATACCGGAAAATAGCTTACCGGTAGCTTAGCCCCTGTCTTAGTGCAACTGTCATTGTGCTTTTTTGTGGGACCGCTCATGAAAATTAAACGCCCTGCATATTACACTAGTAAAAGGGGCTGGGGAGTTAGACCGCAAACTTTTTACCATAATTACAAAAAAAATTGCATATGTGCTTTTTAACACTCAAAACACGCATGCGCTTTTCAACAACGGGGATCAGACAGCCAACCAGCCAGGTAGCCAGCCAGTCAGTCAGTTACGTACATTCAGTCTCCTAGGCCCGCCTGCTCTGCGTCCGGGCAAAAATCAGGTGATTCTGAGGGGGTCAGGTGGGAAGCACTGATTGATTTTATATGGAATGACCAATATACCTGTTTTGTTTCTGCATTTGAGTGTGCATGCATGTCATGTCAATGAATGTGTGTGTGTTTTTCTGTATGTACATGTTTTCAATTTTGTACTTGGGTCTGCCTGCCTGTGTGTATCCATGTGTGTGTGTGTGTGTGTGTGTGTGTGTGTGTATCATTGTGTGTTTGTATAATGATTCATGGTGTGCTGTATTCTGCAGGGCCATGAGACAGTGTGGAGAGGACTTGTTATTTGCACTGAAGTGTGTTGTTATTTGCACGTTGTTCATTGTAATGCCTCCATGCAGAGTAGCAGAGATGGTGCATAGATTGAAGGGGGAGGCAGGACTCCCAAAGGTAATGACAAGCGTTTTACTCCACAATGTTTCCTCTTCCTCGATGCAGTCCAGACAGAGTGCAGGAGTGTTTCCCGGACTGGGGAGTGGTTGCGGGAATCTGAGCTTTATATAACAAAGATTTGTGACCTTTTATAAAATCTTTGCACCACAGGTAACAGTTTAATCATCCAGAATTTAATAAAATTTGAAATTAACGGATTAGCGAGGCAGAAAGAATAAACTCTAATCCCATTGGTCGGTTGCATTGCCATGGTTGCAGTGCAGACTGTATCCATGGTGAAACGACACATGCCATAGAATAGGATGTTTGTGATGCCCACTTCCAGAATAGATGCCATGCATTTTATCATAGCATATTTACCAAATGCAAAGCACCATACAAATGTAGGAGGAGTAGAGTTTGGGGTCAGCTGCATGACAGCTGCGATGCTCCAGAAGGCTCTGTTGCCCGGTTGCTTGGTGCCTGGTTACCCCCATCCAGAAGGTGGGAAAGATTTTGTCTCAAGGGGCCTTGTCCCTGTGGGACTCCAGCTTATCCCATGTGCTGAGAGTATGCAATCATCTGGCCAGGTATTTTGTGGAGACAAGCAAGGTCCATGTCAAACAATGACCAATGAATGATTCTATAAAGAAAACAGATAACAAATAATCAAGAAATTCACAGAATAAACAAGAGTGAAATATAAAGAGAGAGACAGACAGAGAGAGCAGGATATGGAGAGGAGAGAGAGGATATTGTCCCCTGAAACAGGGATTGTATGGTTATGATACAGCATTGGAGAAGCTACTATACAAGATTATGTCTAATCTGTGTGAGTTCTATCCACATGCCGTAAAAGTAGAGGTCTTATTGGTTCTCATCATATATCTAATCTGTTGGTCACCTGATAATGAAGAATGGACACTCATTGGCTGTTACTATTGCTCTAATCTGTGTGCCTACTGGTTATTTACCAAGCCCAGCACTGTCTGTGGAGTTGCAAGCCTGCAGTGACTGGAGCAGGAAAAGCCATTAACCCCTTACTGTGTCTGTGTGATTTATTAAACACCCCAATCAATGTGCTTCTCTACTTGAACAAGTAGCACAAGAACAATTTTGTTGGTGGAAAACCAGAAAGCACACAATAGCTTTGTGTTTTGGCATTCAGTGTGTTCTGTACCTGAGCTGCAGTTTCTTCAGTCTTTCAGTGTTCTTTTTGCCCGGACACAGAGCGTGCGGGCCTAAACGAGTAAATGTGGGTAACTGACTGACTGACTGGCTGGCTGGCTCACTGGCTGGCTGCCTGATCCCCCAATGTTGAAAGCGCATGCGTAAAATGACTGTGGTCCCAGAAAATACGCAACAAGTCGAGTGGCGAATAAGTAAATAAACAGCAATTCAAAGCATTTAGCCTCCTGTTCGTTGAATGGTATGGTAAGTTTTCTGCACAAAGGTAGGCTACAAACAATGACATGCCTAAATTCTGTTTGTCCAAGATAACGTGTGGGCTAACTGTTAATGCTGATATATGCCTGAATTAACATTCTGTAGCCTTTAATGAACTCGGCGGATCGCTACTTCTAATTTTTTTGAAAAAATCAACAACATGGTTTGGTGACAGTCGAGATTTAAATGACGTAGTTGAACTACCTTGCAAATGACAAAGACACTTGAAAACAACAGAAAGCCATACGTTTACATTGAATAATATTGAGGTTGGGCGCGTCAAACAAAACAAGTATCGAGGTATTTTGTTGGGAAAAAACTTCAACCCAAACTTGGCTTCCTTTTTAGGAATAAGTCTTGCCTGTTTATGGATAGTTGGAAAAAGAAGTTGGATAAACAATATTATCAGTGTTAGGTTATGGTGACATTCTATATGTATGCCCCCATGTCTATTTTTAAATTTCTGGATGCCATATAGCATAGCCTGCTATGGTTTATCACAGGTGATGGGTTCAGAAATCATCATTTGACCTATACCTACCACGGTTCTCTCTAGACCTTCGGAAGAAACGGCATGGTATTTTATTTGTTTATAAAACTTTACTTACAAAACTCCCTCTCTATTTAACCAAGCTTCTTTCAATCAAACCCTCAAATTATTCTACGAGATCTCAGGGTTAGATCTCATTGGACATACCACGTTTTGAGTAGAAATGAGTAGAAAGAGTTGAGTAGAAATGCCTTTCGTGTTTCAGCACCTTATATGTGGAAGAAAAGCAAGAGTCATTAAAGCTGACCTCCTTGGTGTCTTTTGAATTTTTAAATGGTTCAGAATCCTATTTGAGAAATAATTGGAGGCAATCAGGATTGCTGATAATGCTGTGGTGTATTAAGTTATTTAAATACACATAAAATAAAATAAAAATGTTTTATTGAGATTATGTTTGAACGTGGCTACAACGTTGTAGAGCAATATTTAAGCAACGTTGCACAGGGTTGTAGTAGGAAGGTTTCTTAGTTAATGTTACACTTGTAACCATTGTCTGGGGCTTTTGTAAAATACTTCCAAAACTCCATCTTTCACTGTTGAAATTATAACTATTGGCTATCGAGTACCGGAGTGAACTGTAACTTGCGGAGTGGTAACGTTCTAATAGTGCTCACACTCTAATTAAATTACGTCCGCTTCCCCTCCTCGCTCGCTCCCGCTCATATACTCTGCCACACACACCTTTGAGAATCAGATGCACTCAGTCGCCCTCAGTATGCAGGGGAACCTGCATGTTCCAGACCACTATCTGCCGTGCCTTGTCACATGTTCCTCACTGGCTGCAAACAGGCGTCCGGGCTGAGCTAGGCTTGCCTAGTCCTGTTTATTTATCAAATTTTCTCACCCTTCCCCCCCCCCGCATTTGGAATAGGTAGTTATACTACAAACCCCAATTCCAGAAAAGTTGGGAGTGTATAAAATGTAAATAAAAACAGAAAGCAATGATTTGCAAACCAATTTATTCTACCACATTAAATTCAATCTCAAGTTGCAGCAGGCTACGAGAAAAAAGCTTTTAAATACACAACAATTCTGTAAATTGAGTGTTCGTAATATCCCAGCATGATACTTATTTCCGGGTTTTCGCTGATAATAGTAGGCTATGGAGGATATTTTTTGTGTAACGTTACTGCATGTCACTAAACAGCAGGCTATGCAGTAAGCAGTAGATACAGTGTGCTAATACACAGGACACAGTAGATATGGTTCTGATTTGGACACAGCCCAGTATTGGTGCCTAGGCTGCTCTTTCTGCGACACAGCAACCATTACGGGTTCACTGTATAACATATCCCCGTATCCAGCGGGCGCTTGAAGGCAAACGCAGATAAACCATCGCATTTTATTTAGTAAAAGACATGGCTTCAATTAACACTGTATGAAGGTTTTAAAAAAATTATCAATACCCTGGACGAGAGAGCCTACGTCATCCCCTCCCCTAATCAGTCTTCCCATTTCCAAAGTTGTGATATAGGCTAATATAGGCTTTTCTTTGTACACTGGCTGTATATTGTTTATGTGTGTGAATAAAAAATAAAAAAATTCCAAAGTTGCATTACCTTCACTTAAAAAGAAAAAAAAAGGTTTGTATGTATGGTTTATATTAATACAATGGGGGAAATAAGTATTGGACACGTCAACAATTTTATTATCAAACATATTTCCAATGTAGCTATTCACATGAAATTTTGACCAGACATTGGTATTAACTCAATAAAACTACACAGCTAAAGAAATTGTAACGTTCCAATTCTTAAAAAAAGTTATGTGCAATAAAGTGAAATGACACAGGAAAAAAGTATTGAACACGCTAAATTAAATGTATTTAATACTTGGTAGAAAAGCCATATTTTTTATATTTGGTTGCATATCCTTTACATGCCATGACTTTATGATGTCTGTGACCCAACAACATCAAAAGGCTCTTGATAACTTATTTGCTGGTACTCTTACAAGCGATACTATAACAGCTCTGCATTTGAATGGATCTCTATGGGAATTGGGGGGTGAGACAAGATTTAGCTGTAAATTACACTGGAACAGTATAGAACACATGGTTGGCTAAGTGGCTCTAAGTCATCAAGGGTCTGATGTATTAAACAAGCCTTTAACCATCACTCTGCTGCCAGAAATACAGTAGATATGGATGGATTACTTGAAGGGTTTCTTCTCCTGACTTATTTTTCCATAGAGTTCAATAGGAAAATCTGTCAGGAGAAACTACCCTTAAAGTGATCCTTCCATATCTACTGTATTTCTGGCAGCAGAGTGATATATTGTGTATTTTTCAAATTTGATAACTAATCTGTCCAAAATTCTACTTAGCTATAATGGAGGTTTTGTTTGAAACATTTTGCACTTAGAAACGTATCGTGCTTGCTGAGCTAACATTAATCCACAGTACTGTTCTGTGTGTTAACCTTACTCCCGCAGTTAATTTCTCAAACCACAGATGATTGTGTTGTGGAGATATTCTGAGTTACTTTTTCCTATTTAAAGATAATGATATTTCTCAATTTGTATTAAATAATGACTTAATGCAATACCAAGTTTATGAACACTATCTAGTAGATACATTTCACATTGCATTACATCATTAATCCTTGTTTGACTAGAAACATTATTGAAAGTATCTTTCAAATTTGATAACAAAGAACCATTTTATTTTTTTTAAATGCATTTTTCACATGAATGAAATTGTAATAGTGTTATAGGTTGAGTTATATTTGAGTTTAGTACCCTTATTATTTTCAAGTGACAGATCATATGTCAGAGCCAGGGCTTCTCTTGTGTATATTCAAATGAGCCTGCGCTGAAGGTTTAACCCTGCCAATTACCAAGTACCCCTGTCGCAATAACTAAAAGCCAGATTCATTAATTGACTGTTTATATTTAAAGAGCACAATACCTAGAATCTTATTTGTCCCATTTTACCTGATGTCCCACTTTTTCTGACTTCACCCTATAAGTTTATGGAGAGTATTTATTTCTTGGATGGTAACAAAATATTCTTGACATCGGAATCATGCAGAATTGATTAATTAACCAAATAACCAATACATAATATGTGATTTTAATCAATCACTTAATAACTTATTATTGTATTCCATTTATTAGTTTGCAATTTGCTCATAAAAATTTCATGGCAACAACATAAACAAATTCATCATGACCCAACAATAGAAGAGTGCTATGATGAGACATAAGCGCTTCTGACGAGATTCGACGAGGAGACATTTCCAAAACGCGAAAATGTAGCCTACTTGCCCAATGAACTGAAACCAATAGGTTAAACTCATGTTGGTTTATTTTAGTGTATTTCGGCTTCCTTAATGTTGCTCAGTTTTTTCACAGCCTTGGTAATGAATGGAAGACGTTTGTTTTCTGTGGAGATGGGAAAATCGCGAACATCGTTCGTGTCGCCTCATATTAAATTTCTATCGCCAATGGAATTCTAATGAATAATGATTAACATTACGATCAACGTTATCTAGAGATTTACATATATCTCATAACATCAAAAAAAAAGTCAATCATCATGAAATCCACAGATTTTACAGTTAAATGTTTCAGCTTCAGAAAGAGCTTACGTTTTTGAATGGTGTTCAGTGTATAACGACAAGATGGATACGGAAATAGCGCCTCTAGCGGAATGGCGAGTTTGGGATCAGGTGGCGAGATTAGGCGCAGCTACGCTAGCGTAACATTAACATTAATCTAATTGTCCTAACATTACATTGCTATTGCTATTGCTATTGCTTGGCACAATTAGGTTCCATGAGGGGCTTGTAATGCTACCTAGCTAACGTTAGTTGCTCACACGGTATGGCGCTTGTAGCTTCATTATCATTACAGATAATATTGTGGACATGTCTGAAAGCAGTAACGTTAGTAGCTAAATTAAAATACATTTGTTTTAATCTCGCTTGCGAAGTTAGATAGTAGCTGTATTATTTCTAACGTTGTCACTCGGTAACAGTAGCTAGTTAACATTAGCTACAGTTGTTTTTGCTGTTCGGTCAGAGTTATGTGGAACTGCTGTGATCACTGACCTGGCAAAATATTAAGCAAAATAACGTTATCCAATTTTCTCTCAAAAGTTGGTTTGCCTACACGTCTTGTGATTTAGAAAAATGTTAAACCATACGGAAAATTCAAAACTGTTTAAAAATAGGTAACAGTTAACGTTAGTAGCCTACGGACATATCTATGGGCTGATATCTGTGCGCTATGGAAGCTCAGCCTTCAGAGAGGAAATCTCGCATAGCACGAGACTGTGGTAACGGTAGTTCGAATTTTCGACTAGACTTCGGTCGCTAGCAAATGTATTCCCCCAATGTTAAAGGGTTATGAAACCCTCGGTTACATTCTCTCTCCGCCCACACCGCAAATTCGAAAAATGCAATTAAATGGGCGTGGAAAGCAGCAGCAGAGGGGGAGGGGCGAGAGCGAGAATAGAGGCTATCGCCACCTGAAGACACGCCCACAAGGGAAAAGATGGAGAGTGAAACGGAGTCTGTACCAATCACTGACTAATTCTGCGGTATCAGTCAATGGCTGTAGTATGAAGGAGGAAATGGTCCGAAGCCCTATCAGTTTGAGCCGTAGGGAGAAGTTTCTGAGTGGTAGTCTAGCTAATTATCTTTTATCCCACTTGTGAACTCGACTATCTCCTTCTGCTTAAATCGATGTTATGCCCAGTATTGTCAGCACATATTAAGTCTAACCTTCCCATAAACAAACTACTTAATGAATAAAATAAATAAATGAACAATGAATAACTAAAATACGTAATTAATACCTTAAGTTACTCTGTAAATACGAAGCATCACGTCACATCATCACTCCATTCTCAAACTAACTCGCTTTTTTAGTCATCTATAACGTTACATCTAACGTAGCTATGCTCCACGAACATGACAATAAAATATGTAAACGAATGCCAAGTGAAACTAAACGGATGTTAGCTGAAGGCTATGCTACGGGAGACTTCACAATCTGCTCTGTAAGTTAACGTTTGTCTGCAAATATTCAGTCTGACCTAACGTTACCTGCAGACTATACAAACATGAAAAAATACAATACGTAGGCTAATGAATGTCAAGTGAAACTGAACGGCTTTTGGCTTTTTTATTTTTTTACCCACGTTATCCTAGCCATCTACAAATGCATGTTTACTAGCTATCTAGCTATACAAATAACTTAACTAAGACATAAGTTAACATAATCACAGCATGGGGCTTGTATCACTTTGTACCTTGTAGCATTTTTATTTCAGTAAATACATGTTCCAGCCGTGGGGGGTTCCAGATAGTGCAGTTAACTGTTATCCATCAAACGTAACTCCTGCTTCAATCCTGAAGCAGACCCCAGGCCAGTAAGATTGACAACGTAGTAGCTACCAAACCTAACGTTATAGCTTATACGCAAAAGGCAGTGAAATATTACCGGCCAGTTAACTATGGTTAACGATACGAAAACAACTCAAGTAAATATCTTTGAGGCGACAAGATAACCATCACGTTAGCAAGTCAACGAGACGCCGTAGGCTGCACTTAAGTTAACTTACCGCATTTGGAGGGACATAAATATCAGTAGGGCTTCGTAACGTTACCGCATTCCTTTGGCTGGCATACCCAAATTCAACCCGGGCATAGTTCTCGTAACAGTCCCAAGGGAAATGCTTGTTGCACACAAACTTGCCAGCAGTGCTGATCATTGGCACCAGACCCAAAATGCCCAGTCAGAGTAGCCTACAGCTCACTCCGGATCGCTTGGGAAAGGATGTAACTGTTAACGTTAATCCACTGATGCTCTTGCACCCAGAGAAAGCACACTTGCGACCTGTGGTGTTTTCATATCTGAAATGATACGCAGACAACTTCGTTTATGTCAGTCGACTCTTTACTGGACTCTGTAGAAAAACCGTGCATACAGGTGTAGCTCTCCAGCTTAACTCTTCTGCTTCCTGCGCATGACCGCAGGCACTACTGTCACGCTCTGCGTCACTGTCGTGCAGTACATACACAAACACTACATCACTCCTTTTTTTTCAAAACAGAACCAAACATTATATTGCTTTAAATCTGTGCTAACGTTAAACATTGCACTACTTCAAACTCGTGCTAAGAACATCCATATTCATGTAAACACATTCAATACACTCAGTGCAAACAGTTTTGAGGATCATGGAATAGAACAGTCTTTGTGTGCTTTTCACAAAATAACCTGTGGAGGGATTCATTGATTAGTGTATTTACTAAGCACACTACTCATAGTCATCAAGGTATGACGGGCGCTGTCGATTGCTTCTGGAAGGGTACCTTAGGCACTCGTGTGCAACAATGACAGTGTCATTATCATTCTCATCAGGATCTGGTGGGATATCCTGTGTCTCGGGATAGATCTTCTTAAAGAAGGAGGAGTTCCTTGTAATAGAATGTCCATCTTTGTTTGCAGTGACCATTGAGCCTTTGACCTTTGACACGGTGTATGGTTTGTTGTTGTAGGGCGTGGTAAGCTTGTTGTGTTTGGGCTGTCGGTGAAGCACAGTATCACCAGGGATGAGAGTGCTTGGCTTCGCATGACGGCGTGTATCTGAGTTGAGCTTCATCTTTGCTTTAGCCGTCTGATCTCGCTCTCTGATCTTGTGATCAATGTCACTTTTAACAGTTGTGTTGAGTGTCGAGATCTTGGTGTGTATCTGGCGCTGGAACATCAGTTCTGCAGGCGATGCTTCAGTGGTGGAGTGTGGTGTAGAGCGATACTCACGGAGGAACGTGTTGAGTCCCTGTTTCCATGGGATGCCCTCAGTCTCTGTCACACGGATGGCTTTCCCCAGTGTCCGCATGAAGCGCTCTGCTATTGCATTCGCCTGGGGCCAGAGAGGCGTTATCTTCCGGTGATGGAAACCTAGATATTCTGCAAACTTAGATAGCTGTCCACTGTTAAATGGAGGTCCATTGTCTGTCTTTAAAACTCTGGGGATTCCGAACATTGAGAACACTTTATCTAGGACTGGGATGACTATGTTGGCCGAAGTAGACCTCACAATTTCAACTATTGGGTACCGTGTGTACTTGTCTACACTGACTAACAGGTATTCTCCAGTGGGGAGCGGGCCATAAAAATCTGCGCTGACACTATGCCAAGGGGATTCTGGTAGGTCATTTTTAAAGGTTCTGACTGTGTCATAGGTGTATTGGCTTGACATGCTAAACAGTTTCTAACAGTGAGTTCTGCCTTCTGGTCCATGTCGGGAAACCATACCTTTGACCTGAGAAGTGTCTTAGTCTTAACGATGCCCTGGTGTCCCTCGTGGGCTAACTGTAGTGCTCTGCGTTCGAGGGATGCAGGGATGACGATCCTTGTGCCTCGGAGGATGATGTCGTCGGTGTGCGACACCGTGATCTCACTACTGATCTGACTGTATCTCTTCAGTGCCGTACCATGTTGTGTGTCACTTGTGATCTTGTGCCATGTATTGTCTCTGATGTGAGCACTAACCTTCTGCAGGATCTGGTCTTTGAGCGTTTCTTCTTTTATCTCCGCCAGAGTCATTGCTTTGGGTGTGGCATGTTGTGCCATGAAGTTCACATATTCCTCTGCTACTTTTTCTGCTCTCGTGCGCTCACCTGTCTGCATGGAAACAGGGTGACGGGACATGTAATCGGCTGGGTTTTCTGTGCCTTTCCTATATTCCACCCTGAAGTCGTAGGGCTGGAGTCGCAGTCCCCATCTCTCGATTCTTGCTGGTGGTTTTGAGCTGGGGTTGTTCCAGATCACCTCAAGAGCTTTGTGGTCTGTAACCAGGGTGAAGTGGTTGCCATATATATATATATGAAAGTGTTCACACCCCCATACAATGGCCAGTGCTTCTCGCTCGGTTTGTGAGTAGCGTCTTTCTACATCACTCAGAGCACGGCTGGCATAGGCTACGGGGCGCCTCTCCCTTTTTTTGTCCTTTTGATACAGAACGGCGCCCAGGCCGACCGGGCTGGCGTCCACAATGAGTTCCGACTCCTTGCCTGGATCAAAGTATGACATGACTGTGTCACTGGTCAGGCTGTCCTTGACTGTCTGCAGTGCTTTGGCTTGTTCTGGGCCCCAGTGCTATGGTGTGTCCTTCTTGGTCAGCTCACGCAGCGGTGCTGAAATGGAAGCGAAGTCCTCGATGAAACGAGAACAGTAGCTGGCCATACCGAGCAGGCTCCTGACCTCGGACGGGTCTCGAGGGTCGCTGGCTTGCTGGATGGCGGTGACCTTTTTGGGGTCTGCAGCGATCCCGCCAGCCGAGAAGAGGAATCCGAAAAATTCAAGCCTGGACTTGTTAAACTCACACTTTTTGCGGTTAAGCGTGAGACCTCTGTCTTTCAGCCTCTGGAACACTAACCTGAGGCTGTTGTCGTGTTCAGCTTGTGTTTTGCCGTGAACTATGATGTCATCACTCAGATTCTTCACGCCACTGATCCCTTGTAGTGTCTGGCAGATTGCGTTCTGGAATACCTCCGCCGCAGAGGATATCCCAAAGTTCAGGCGCTTGTAACGCCTCAGGCCTAGGTGCGTTGTGAACGTGGAGATGTACCTGCTGTCCAGGTGAAGCTCTAACTGGTGATATCCAGCTGTCAGGTCGAGCTTCGAAAAGACTGTGGCTCCGTTCAGCTCGTGGATGACATCCTCCATGGTGGGGGTGATATGATGTTCACGCTGTATTGCGGTGTTGGCCTGTCTCATGTCAACACAGATTCTCACTTTGTTCGGATCTTTTGGTTTGGGTGGCGTGACGATGGGGGAGACCCATGGTGTAGGGCCTGTTACCGTCTCGATGATGTCCTCGTCTTCAAGCTTTTTCAGCTCCTCTTCGACTTTCTTTCGGATATGAAACGGAACCCGCCTGTGTGGCTGACAGTTGGGTCGAACGTCAGTGTTGATGTGGAGCTTGACTTGGAAGTCTTTTAACTTGCCGATGCCGTGGAACAGCTCTGGATAGCTGTCTACCAGTTCATCTGCCACTGTACGGCTGTTTGGAGAGGACACACAGTTGAGTATTTTGATGAGGCCTAGCTCTTCAGCTGTTTTGTATCCTAGCAGAGAGCAGCCATCACCCTCCATCACATAGAATGTACTTCTAGTTCTTTTGTTCCCTGCCTCTGTATTGCATTTGAACGCACCAGCTATGGGCAGTGGGTTGGTACAACCGTATGGGAATATGCTGATGTTGACTGGAACGAGCCGTGGGCGTGGTCTCAGTGTGCTGAGAACCGATTTGTTAATAAAGTTTACTCCAGCTCCTGAATCAATCATTACTGATACCTTGACACCATTAAGCCTAATGTATGTCTGTGGCTGCATATTATTGTTGCTATTAACTACATACACATACATGTCATCACTAGATGACTAATTACTAGTCTCTTGTGTATTGTCACTATGTGTTGTGCTGGTTACGTTGTATACCTTCTTATGTGTTCTGTGTTGTTTGTTGTCGTTTCTGAATCTTGTATCCTGGTCTCTCTCAGGTTGCTCTGGCCGTGACCTACACTGCTTTGCAAAATGATTCATTTTACCACATGCTTTACAGTCCTTGCCCCTTGCTGGGCAATCTCCTTCATGCGGGTACTGCCCTCCGCAGTTTCTGCATTGGTAGTTTGGCTTGGCTCTCCCGGCGCGTTGGCTGGTGGCTGGCCATCTTTTCTGATATACTGCATTCACTGATGCAGCATCTCCTTGTTCCATGCTTGCTGCTTGTTGTTCGGACAGTTCTAGCGTCCTCCCTTGGTCTAGAAGGTCGTTTAGGCTATTATCGGGCTCTCTGAGCGCTTGTCTGCATAGCCTCGATGAAGTACAGCTTTGAATCAGTTGTGCTTTGATCTCTAGATCCACGTTGGCGAACTCACAGTTCTTTGCAAGCATGCGTAGTCTGGTACAATACGTGTCTATGTTTTCTCCTGGCTGCTGCACTGTCTTTCTAATCATGTATACTTGGTATTGAATATTCTTTTTTGGTATAAAGTACGTTTGTAGTTTCTGTTTAACGTCCACATATTTGTCTGTTTCTACTGCTACGGTGTCGTAGATATCATGCACGTGCTCTCCTGCTAAGTGCAACAACAACGCTTTTAGCCTTGCATCTCCGGTAATATTCACGGCAATAATATAGTTCTCAAACCTCTGCACCCATTTGGTCCAACGTGGTCCTACCATGCTTGGATCCGTTTCTGTGTCGAAGGCTGACAGAGCGACAGTGTTTGGGAATGACATGCTTGTTCTGTTGGCTAGTGCTAGCTAGCCACTCGTCTCAGGCGTTAGCTTGTTAGCGCTTTTCTGTTCGGTGCAGGTCTTCTCCTTTTCTTCTTTTCTTTTTTGTTTTGATGTGTCTTCACCGCCGTTTATCCTCGTCGCCAGTGTGGTGTTTTCATATCTGAAATGATACGCAGACAACTTCGTTTATGTCAGTCGACTCTTTACTGGACTCTGTAGAAAAACCGTGCATACAGGTGTAGCTCTCCAGCTTAACTCTTCTGCTTCCTGCGCATGACCGCAGGCACTACTGTCACGCTCTGCGTCACTGTCGTGCAGTACATACACAAACACTACACAACCCATCAGTCATTGCTTGTAAATTGAAACTATTGGAATTGAAAAAACGAACTTACAATTGTTAATAACTAGCATAATTGGGAAAAAAGCAAATACATTGAAAGAGACGAACTGTAGGCTACAACGATATTGCTTGTCAAATGGATATAGCCATTGGCCACGCCTTCTCAGGAATGTATTTATATTGGGGGCGGTAACAAAGTGCGAAACTGATTACGTGCAAGTGTACAAAAAGTACAGTTCAACGTCATTTTCAATGACGTAGCCCATTTTTTTATTTTCAACCCCGGAAGAAGAAGAATTGGCGATGTAACGGCTAAAATACTGAAATTAAACATATTGCCCCAAATTGTAGATGCTATGCATACTATTATTCTCTTCCATCTGAGGCAATGCCTAGATGTTAGTTAACATCTCAAAAAATATGTTTTAGTGTTTCCTACTAGAGTGCGGATCGGGCCGCATATTTCTGTCCGAACCCGACCGAGTCCGAGATAGTAGTAACCGAGTCCGACCCGAACCCGACAGGAATTCTGTTTTTTATGTCCGAACCCGACCCGAGCCCGACGCAGTTAATGTAAGGCACTGAAGCGCTGACATTGTGTTTCCCTGTCACACAGTTGTTGTGACCATGGTTACAGCTTCCCTGTTTAGTGGACACTGGGCACCTAAATGACCGTCAAAAGGCATTGTTTTATTGGTAGATAACAGACATTCGGTATCATTTTTATTTATTTCACACTATATTTTCACCAAAAACAACTTGAAGCACCATGTGAAGTAAGCTAACCCATCCTAATTAGTAGTTCAAAAGTAAAATGTTCGCTAGTTGTTCGGCCGCCGTGACCGAGCCCGACCCGAGCCCGAACATCATTTTAAAAGTTTAGTCCGAGCCCGGCCCGACCCGTCGGGCCCCGTCGGGTCCCGTCGGGTTCGGGTCGGGTATCCACCCTTTATTTCCTACCCCTTTAAGTCAATGGACAATTCATTTCCGGTATCGTAGAATTATAAAGGTTTCTTGAAAAACTGTACAATAAACAGAAATATCACCCATTAAAAGCATTAGTGCATGTCATGCCCGACATATCGCTATGTCAACTTTAGCGATTAGAGTTGTAGAATTTGAGCTAGGTCGTTTGAAAAAAAAAGTCTTAATCTAAATGCAAATTTTTTAATGTAGTTAATTGTATGAAAATGGCTTAACTTTCCCATATTTGTTTTATGTCGAGATATTGATGAGATTAGTTGATCTGCCAAGTGGCTTGGTAATTGGTGCTAAAACGGCTGAGATATTGACGGGCGAAATTTAGATTTTAACATGTAAGTTGCAACCAAAACCAAAAATCTATTTACAAAAATCAATAAAGTTGCCAAGGTAAAACATTAAATATCTTTTTTTTGTACTATTTTTCATTAAATATACAGTACGTAAAAGAATTTACAAATCACTGTTTTCTGCTTTTATTTGCATTTTACATACTGTCCCAACTTTTTTGGAATTGGGGTTTGTATATGCTCCATGAAGCCCACACATTACATTACAGGCATTTAGCAGACACTCTTATCCAGAGTATCATACATAGCATTACATTGTATCCATTTATACAGCTGGATATATACTGAAGCAATTCAAATTAAGTACCTGGCTCAAGGTACAACAACACGGTCCTACAACACGGAACCCACAGGCTTTAGGTTACAAATCCAGTTCCTTATCCAAGATTCTACACTGCCACCACACTTGTACCCAATGGAGCTGCAGTGACTATTTTCATCCCCTTAAATTGTACATCTCATGGATGAGGGCTGTATTGCACTGAGCTCATTATCATGGTCACTGCTATTCTTGTCAGGGGTCTTGTTCTCCGGACTATGGCTTGGTTTCTTCTATGGGCATTTTGGCTTTTAACAAGGGAAATGGAGCAGGAGCTAGGTGATGTGCAATTTAGGACGTTCAGCGTTCGTAAGACAATTACTCATCGATGCATTACACTTTCAACTGATCGTTGCACCAGTAAAAATGAAACTGAGACGAGTGCGTGAAGGTTGGACTCGAAACAGTGGTAAGAAAGTCCCGTCAGGGCTTTATTTGAGGAATGTCCAAAGAGCGTGGTCAAAAAACAAGCAAAGTTCATACACAAAAATCCAGCCAAAACCAATTTACAGTACCAAAGGAGAAGGCAGTCTCAGAATCGGTACACCATGCAAAAGTCCAGTAACCAGAGTAGCTGTCAGCGGGGCAGAAGTACAGGCAGACGGTAGGCAGGCTCGGGGTCGAAGGCAAAGCAAGAGTCAAGACCGAAGTTCACTCCGCGGGGCAAAAGTACAAAGACAGCAGGCAAAAACTTGTGGTACAGGCAGGCAGTGGTAACAAAACAGAGGTCAATAATAATGGTAAAAAAACAGGCTTGGATCGTAGACAAAAGACAGGCTTGAAAAACCGCTCAATAGTGCACTGATAAACAGGGGCAACAATTTCACAAAGAACAGACATGAACACTGAGCTTAAATGCAGGTGTAGACAGGTGCAGACACTTAGCTTGAGAGCAGCATACGAATGGAAATCAGGTGTGGAAGTCTGACAAGGTAACAAGATAATTAGTACTCGTTAGTAATAAACCTATCCTGACCTAGCGTTAGTAAATTAGTAAATGACATGCACGAGAAACGTAAGGTAAACATGAACACGTGGTTAGAGAGTTAGTATTACCCAATCCTGATCTAACGTGAGTAGATTAGTAAATAGACACGGGAGAATGAAACAATTAGGGAAGCGTGAGCGACAGCAAGATAGAGAAACAGCATGAACGCAAGGCTGTGGAAAAACACGGAAATGTGTATGCTTAAACAATGAACGGGAAACGTCACAATAATCAAACATGAAACGTGACATGACATAAAAATGAAACGTAACAAGAACAAAAACATAAAACGTGGCGTGACTAGACTAAACACAATACGTGACATTAACAAAAAGTTGAGTTGCAAATAAAGAAAATAAGTTTATTAAACAAAGGGGCAGAGAGTGCATGGATGCACGAATGCAGGTAGATTATAGGTGTGTGTGCGTATAAAGAAAAAAGGTCAGCAGATGTAAATTAGGAAGAATCATGGTCTAGCAAACACATAGGGCCATAGGCTGTGAAGGGAGAGAAAAACATTCGGAAGCATTGCCAAAAAAGCGTGGCTTAAACTATTTGTGATTCAGACATTTGATTTATCCGCTGTTTTAAGCGTCTCTCCAGTATATAGTCGACATTACGTGCGCGAGGTGGAGATTTGATGAAAGTGTCTGCAAGATACGCGTATTCAGTTTTTTCACTTAATAATTTTTTTTCGTGCAACTTTGTTCAGAAAAAAGGTGCGTTATGTCCGGCGCCGCCAATAGATTATTATGAAAAATACAGCATCTTTTGCCTATATGGATATTAGAATGAGTGCATGTTATTTGAACATAATATTGGTCATATTTTCGTTTGCATAGCTAACTTGCAATTATCAAAGAGCTGTAAAAGTAGGGTATGATTGACCGTCTGATATATATCACATACCAGGACCAGACCAATGCAGCTGGATCATATTCGCTTTGACAGAGATGATTTTGTAGCCAACTTGTGTCAGCACAGCTTCTCCAAAATGATATTAAGTTGTAGACGTCGTATATAGGCTATTGTGTTCAACCACCGTAGATTCAGTAAATCCAACGATTTATTTGATTAGGCTACTTAATAATAGGCCTATTGCGTGCAACCACTGCCCAGCGATTATTTCTTTTGATTGTGTGATGGGAATATCCAAGTCATCAATAGGAGCTATGATCATTTTATCAATGCGACGGATTAATAGCCTACGTTCTCTGCCTTCCCCATCACACAAGAGCAACTATGATGCACATGTAGGATTGCGGTAAATGCGGTTATTAAAGGCAATAGGCTTGTTTGAGATGAGCTAGGCCTGCGCAGTTTTGACCACCGTCTTGCCAAGCGCATTCCATGACGGTTAGAATGTTGTCCGACTTGCTCTGGAAATCTCACGGGAGCGAGGCGCTCGCAGTTTTCAGGGCTAGGCGACGCAGTTGCTCTCCCCGGACTGCACAACTTCATGCAGGTTGGGAAATGACTTGCTCTGAATTGAGCGAAGCGCCTATTGGCTCAGAAAAGCTGTCACCACCCACAAGGAAGTTATGAGACTTCTATCTTATCCATCATTATTCCAAGATAAACTAATGAACTGTCAGACAGACACCAAATGATGTTTATCAGACTACTGACATTCACAATTGAACGCTTTACACATTCCTCATAAATGCTGTCTGAACGCGAACGCGATATCTGCCATTGCGACACGAGGCGAGCAGGCTCGTCAACCGAGAAGTGTCCGACTTTTTGACTCCTCCCCCGACTGCAATCGGCTACTCTCGCCTGTTTTCGAGGTGAGCCGAAAGTAATCTCAAACAAGCCTAATGGGCGTGTTCGGCTAGAGCCGATTTACGTCAAAGCTGCGTCGGACTGCGTCGGCCTGCATCGGAAACTGTCCGAGATGGCCGAAAAATCAGTGCTGCGTGAACTAAGGCGGAAATGACAACATAAGGTTAAGCAGGCGTCTTACCAGGTGCCTTAGCAGCGGTGCAGCTGCTCTCGGGCGCCTTCAACAATATCGCCGCGCCTTCAAACAAAACAGAATTGGTTAGAGCGCGAGGAGTCCTTGCATGCAAAGGACATGCAACCACCAAGTATTATTATTTCATAGCAACATAATGAATGATTAGGATTAATACACTTTCCCTTTATGTCACAAAGAAAAGGTCTATGAAAACATGCATGTAAGTTATGATACTTAACATGGCTACATAGATTCTCACATTACAATGTATGACTACCGATGGCTACGATGTCTTCTGGGTTTAGAGGAACTAAAAGGACATGTCTACCATGTTTGCTAGTCTAAACAGAGATGACAGGTGTAGTTTAGGCCATCTCATGAATTGACAGACAAGAAATGAATATGAGAAATAGAACCTAATAGCAGCCTAATGTTCACAGGTATCTTACCATAATAGATGACAGCTTAGCTAAATAATTTAGTTATTCCACAATGAAACGGCACCCAGCGCTTTAATTCCAATGGAATGTATACGTATTTATTCAATAACGTTAATTGGAGTTTCAATGTGGCACAATTCAGGGTGATAGCCAAAGTCGCGTAGCAAAAGATAAATATTGACTGCCCGAACAATGCAAGTCATGAAATAATGTAAGTCCATATTAAAACAACCTTCATTCGTTCTCCTCCATTTCTTCAAGATTTTGAAGTAAAACGGATATCTGTGTCGCCTCCAAGTCCTCCGCAACCACAAACAACACGGCTAATTCCTCCATATTGTTTTTCTCCCAGCCGGTTTCAGAAACGTCCGAAACTGTCCCAGTTGGATCTGCTCAGGCGATTTTAATTTCCGCCTGAGGCAGGTAAGCCAACTGCTCACCGATGTCTACTCAAACACGCCCAATGTCATTGACACGTTGAAAATGTATACCGCCTCCCCACACACATGTTTTTAGTAGAAAGCTGGCAACCCAGGGGGCAGGTACAAGAAACAGGTTGTTAGAATATCATGCCCTGTGCCACCAACATTTTGAGAAACGTACCCGCGTAGTGCAGGTTTGAATACGGGGCGTGTTCGGCTAGAGCCGATTTACGTCATATCTGCGTCGGGCTGCATCGGAAACTGTCCGAGATGGCCGAAAAATCGAGTAGGGTATAGCTGCAGCCTGCAGACTCCAAGAAACGCCCTCCAAGAAACGCCCCTCACTCCAAGAAACGCCCCCAACCAACTACGGTGGCCTTGGGGGATCCTGTTGGTTCGCTGCTGTTAATCCGCAGCAAAATTATGCACACTAATATAAATGGGTATATACTGAAAGTATTTAAATGTATGTAAGCCAGCTAAACAGTCCGTTCTATCCATATCCATTCTATCCATTGTTACCACTCATATTTCTGTCATGAGCCAAATGAATTACGTTAGAGTGCTATATATTTTTTACAATACAAGCTAGTGAAAATTAACATGGCCGGGGAGTCTATTGAAGAAGTCAGTAGTTTGTATTGAAATGGTCTGTTATAGCTCGCTAAAAGTATGGATTACGGCGAACCGTTCATAGCCTGCCTCAGCCGGCTGATATTTGTGGAGAGGTGAAGTGCCAGAATAGATAAACTTTCAGAATTACTCGATTGCTTTCGGCCGCTTAAGCGGCCCACAGCGTTCACTTTTTTCAATGGAATAATATGGTGCTGTGTCTGAAGATATTCATATCGAAAGCAATTTATTACATTGTTATTTCGTTGT
The DNA here is from genome assembly GCA_022702515.1 of Ilyophis sp. 1 JC-2022. Classification (NCBI taxonomy): domain Eukaryota; kingdom Metazoa; phylum Chordata; class Actinopteri; order Anguilliformes; family Synaphobranchidae; genus Ilyophis; species Ilyophis sp. 1 JC-2022. The sequence goes on along the minus strand of CM040394.1, from coordinate 52,861,428 downwards.
ATTGAAGACAAAAATAGAATATTTTATGAATGAAACTTATTCGTTAATGCAATTTAGAACTGTTCAATGAACCTATGTGTAACCTAATTGTAATTTTGAATTGTTATTTTGTATTTCTGAATCATTATTGTTTAATCATTTGGCAGGTTATCATTCGAGCAAGCTTGTTACCACCAGCTGTGCCAGCCGTTTCATTTTGTTCATTATTAAACCCTCCAGAATAAAACAGAACAACCCCTCTTTTTTAAATGTCACTCTTAAGTCCACTCTGAGATTCGTTAGTGCAACAGTAGCATTTTAATGGGCTGTATTGGCCTATTGGAATAGGATATATAACATATATAACATTAAGCCTATATAAATACGAAAAGTACAATATTGGTAATGCTACACAAACATATGTGTTGCAAAAAGTTGCCAATTCTCATTCTTGACTGCTTCTGTAATCCATCTGCCTTGAGATAAATTAAGAAAAAATTTACCTCTAACAGTAGGCCTACATAAAATCTGTTGACTGAACCAAAAAAGTGTATGAAGAAATTATAACAAAAAAGGCCTGTCCAAATATAGGTAACTTAATGTTTTATTCAATACCTTATTCAACTATATTTGTAATTATACCATATTCTATATAAAAGTAGATTCAACTTTGTTATAAGGAGTGGTTTGTTTTTGCAACAGCTTAAGTGTAAAATCCTAATTGGACTGTTGTCCAAAACAAGTGTCCTCTCCAGAACATTTGGTGTGAGCATTTAGAACATTAAGTTAGGACCACCAAATGATGTCATTAATTTATTTCAAAGTATTTGGATGTCTTTTGATGGGGAAAAAAACTGTTACCTAATCAATATTTCTCTTCACCATCCTTGTTATCAGTAAGACACCTTATCAAGATCTGAAGGTATGACCTGCTGTCCGTCATTGTGTTGAGAAGTGGAGTTTTCCCAATCTCCAGATGGGACAGTGAATAGCCAGGCCTCTGCATGTCACATTCCAGCAGAGGGGACCACATACAAACAACCCAATGCCATAATAACATGAAGGGTATTAACAATTAAACAACATTAAGCAACACAACCTGGATACAATGCTGTACATCCATTGTGCAAATTGTTGTAAGATTAATGATTGAGATTACAGATCTAACACTGTTATTATGGCTATGGGTTATTAGATGTGGGTGGTCTGGCCTCCAGAACAAAACAGATAAATTATACTAGCAATTAAGCAAAGAGAACATTATCAGAATATTTATTTCACACAACATGGTGACATTCACAAAAGGTAAATAAACTGTCGGATTATTCCCCTCCACCACCATTCAAGCCACAATGACACCGGGTTATTTCTGTCATTTTGTATGTTTATTGTCAAATCAGAAATATATGAACAATGATTGGTGACAGGTAAAAGGAAGACAACATGTTGATATTGGAATACATCTTATGCAAATACAATTCTATTTATCCATACATTACCATAACTGGCAAGGAAAATGTTATCTTTCTTGACATTGTTCCCTCAAAACACATAACGACTCCCAGTATCCCAATGTCCCTATATGTACTATATTAGTTATTAATTCATACAAACTCAATTTATCTTGTTAAAGACATTGAATGGCATTCAATTCAATATGTTCATTGTCAGGGTCCAATGGGACCATGTGCTGTCATGTAATTTGAATAAATCATGAACACTGACATTATGAGTAGCTGAATCATGTATGCTATGTAATATTTTAGTGTGAAAAGAAATCTCAACAGACTGGTCAAGTAAAGGATATATACAGTGAACAGTGAATATTTTTTCCCTATTTTTTGGCTCTGTATTCCAGCACTTTGGATGTGAAATGATACAATGACTGTGAGGCTAAAGTACAGACTTTAAGCATAAATTTGAGGGAATTTTCATCCATATTGTAACTGAAGAAGGCTGCAGTACAGGCCAGGCATAGCATCACCAGTGAAGATACCCAGCATCTGATGATTTCTACAGCTTGCAGACTTCAGGCAGTCCTTGCATGCAAAGGACATTCAACCACCAAGTATTATTATTTCATAGCAACATAATTAATGATTAGGATTAATACACTTTCCCTTCATGTCACAAAGAATATCTTCAATGCATTAACTGTACAACTCATCTTTACAGTCCCATGAAAGAGACATTTCTCATTTATATTGGTACAGATATTCTGCAATATAATATGCTATAGAACCACCACTCAAAGGTCTATGAAAACATGCATGTAAGTTATGATACTTAACATAGCTACATAGATGCTCACATTACAATGTATGACTACCGATGGCTACGATGTCTTCTGGGTTTAGAGGAACTAAAAGGACATGTCTACCATGTTTGCTAGTCTAAACAGAGACGACAGGTGTAGTTTAGGCCATCTCATGAATAGACAGACAAGAAATGAATATGAGAAATAGAACATAAGCAGCCTAATGTTCACAGGTATGTTACCATAACAGATGACAGCTTAGCTAAATAATTTAGTTTTTCGACAATGAAACGGCACCCAGCGCTTTAATTCCAATGGAAATTATACGTATTTTTTCAATAACTTTAATTGGAGTTTCACTGTGGCACAATTCAGGGTGATAGCCAAAGTCGCATAGCAAAAGATAAATATTGACTACCCGAACAATACAAGTCATGAAATAATGTAAGTCAGTATTAAAACAACCTTCATTCGTTCTCCTCCATTTCTTCAAGATTTTGAAGTAAAACGGACATCTGTGTCGCCTCCAAGTCCTCCGCAACCAAACAACACGGCCAATTCCTCCATGTTGTTTTTCTCCCAGCCTGTTTCAGAAATGTCCGAAACTGTCCCAGTTGGATCTGCTCAGGCGATTTTAATTTCCGACTGATGTCTACTCGAACACACCCATAGTGTGTACACCTGATTGATCAACTGATTGATTAATTGTGGAATTACATATGCTTCTTACTTAGACCAGATAATTACAGGCATGGTTTGAACAAAACCTGGCATACACAGGGGTCCCTAGGACTGAGCAGTGGTTCTGGACCTGGAGGACCATAGGGTCTGCTGGATTATTGTACTCAGCTCATAATGTATTAGTTAAAGCAGTTTATTGCAAAGTTAACTATCCTCACTTGTTTTCTTGGGTCTGGATTGGTTTCTGATTTTAACATGAAAACAAAAACCAGCAGACCCTGCGGCCCTCCGGGATCAGTGTCGAGAACCCCTGGCTTAGAGGAAGATAAGGTTGTGTTTTTCTCTTTTTTGACAGTCATTTTAATATGGCTTTAAATTCCCCTTGTTCAACACCCCTGGGCTCAACCCAAATCTGACTGTGGCCAAGTTGCCTGATCAGTGGAGTTCATAATGAAGAAGAGGAGGAGGGGGGGTTCTGCTTTGAGCCTTGCCTGTGTCCATATGGCTTGTCCATATGGCCATGTTTTTGTGTGTGAGGGGGAAGGGGTGAAGGAGAGAACTTGCAGTGCAGCCATCTGTCACCTGGAGGATATCCCTTAGGGCAGGGGTCTTCAATCTTATCCAGTAAGGGCCGGTGTGGGTACAGGCTTTTGTTCCAACCGAGCAGCTACACACCTGATTCTACTAATCAAGGTGCTTAGCAAAGACTCTAGTGATTGATTCGTGGAATCAGGTGTGTAACTGCTTGGTTGGAACAAAAGCCTGCACCCTCACCGGCCCTTTCTGGATAAGATTGAGGACCCCTGCCTTAGGGAGACACAGGTAGAGGGGAGGGGGAACACAAGCCGGAGTTCAACAGAAAGCAGGGCAACATTCACTTGCATGTGGTGTCAAAGAATCAAACTCCCCCCATTTTTATTGTGACCAAGTAATTTTTTTCAGGTTTACAACTGGTTGGTCATTTCTCCAAATGGGCACTCCAAGTGAGAGATAAGCTCTTTGTTTTCCATCCTGGTGAAGGTTAAATTGAGAGTTAGACAGGTAGATGACAGATAATTAACAATTTGATCAATTCATTTTGGAAAAGATTTAATAATAATAATTAACAGTTAGGTAGTGCAGTATTGCATCTAGGAAAATGCCTTTCTTTTTGGTGCTAGTCAGCGATGACCCTGTTTCCAGGTTACATTTGACCATCTGAATCTAAATGATTGTGACTGACTCTGTGGGAGGGCTGCTGTCTTTGTCCTGTTTCTTGACAGCCCAAGATAAAGTTTTACCTGTATACCGTACACGCGGGCGTTGCATTGTATGGTGGTATGACCGCCAAATTTAGCACCTGAGTATCATGGGGTTTGAGATGCAGCTACAAAGGTTTACCTCCCTCCAGTTATTTTATTATGGATCCAGGCAAACTAATTAATACTTCATAAAGTGGATGGGAGTTTGCCTTGGTAAATAAATGACCAAAGTCAGGACTTACTTTTCAGTAAACCTGTTTGCATCGATCACCTACAGTGGGGTGCTCAAATTTGGGCACCCCTGGTCAAAATGCCTTTTACAATGAATATCTGAGTGAACAAAAGCTAGCATGACCTCTAAATGGTACAAAGTTAAACATGACACATTTCTTCAAATTTTAAAGCAAGATTACATTTTATGAACATTTTTTACTGTTTCAAAATCATTTTAAAAAAAAGGGGAAAAAAGTGTGCAAAAGTTCAGGAACCATGTCAGTTAGTACTTGGTAACTCTTCCTCGGGCAACTATGACAGCTTGCAAACGATTCTTGTAGCCAGCTAAGAGTCTTTCAATTCTTGCAAAACCTTGAGAAGCCTAAAGCATTTTGGAACAATGTGCTTTGGACTGACAAAGCCAAAATTGAACTTTTTGGCCACAACCAAAGAAGTTATGTTTGGAGAAAAAAGGGTGAAGCATTTGTAGAGAAGAACACCTTGCCAGCTGTTAAGCATGGAGGTGGATCCATTATGCTTTGGGGTTGTGTGGCAGCAGGGGGCAGAGGAAATATTGTGCGGGTGGAAGGAAGAATGGATTCCACCAAACATTAAGAAATTCTAGAGGCTAATGTTCGAAGGTCACTCCAGACATTGAAGTTGAAGAGAGGTTGGGTATTCCATTAAGACAATGATCCAAAGCATACCTCGAAATAAACCATGAAGTACCTCCAGGAAAGACGAATGAAGGTTTTGGAATGGCCACCACAGTCCCCAGACTCGAATATGAGTGAAAATCTGTGGAGAGATCTCAAACATGCCGTGCATGCAAGGAGAATGAAGAATATTTCGGAACTAGAGGAAGAATGTGGAAAAATTTCAAAAGCAAGAATTGAAAGACATTTAGCTGGCTACAGGAAGCGTTTGCAAGCCGTTATAGTTGCCCGAGGAGGAGTTACAAAGTACTAACTGACAGGGTTCCCAAACTTTTGCACACAACTTTTTATTTTTTTTATTATTTTGAAATTTTTAAGAAATGTGTCATGTTTAACTTTGTACCATTTAGAGGTCAGGTTAGCTTCTGTTCACTTATATATTAATTTATTCCAAATATACAGTGCCCTCCACTATTATTGGCACCCCTGGTAAAGATTAGTAAAAAGGGTTATAAAAAATTAACCGTTTGGTGAATTAGTGTAATGTCACACTGAACAAAACCTTTAATTGAAGTAAATTTATTATGAGAAAAATAATAATAAATCTCATTGAGAAAGAATTTTTTTTTTTTTAAAAACATGTGTGCCACAATTATTGGCACCCCTGCATTTATATATATAATAAAGTAATCATTTTAATAAATATTTGGTTGCATATCCTTTGCTTGCCATGACTTCCTGATGTCTGTGACCCAACAACATCAAAAGACTCTTGATATCTTATTTTGTGGTGCTCTTACAAGCGATACTATAACGTCTCTGCATTTGAATGGATCTCTATGGGAATTGGGGGGTGGGACTAGATTTAGCTGTAGATTATGCTGGAACAGTATGGAATACATGTTTGGTCAAATGGCTGTAAGTCATCAAGGGTCTGAGGTATCAAATGAGCCTCAAACCATCACTCTGCTGCCAGATATGCAGTAGATATGGATGGATCACTTTAGGTTGTTTCTTTTTATTTTTGTTAATTCTATCTTCATTCATAATCTACACAGAAACAAACCGATGCAGCTGTCACACAGCCAGGCTGGCTGGGCACTACTCCCGTGACAGTGAGCAGGAGCCCAGCTCTCTTTTCTGTGGGCAGAGCTGTTCCTCTCATCCATTTTGCCTCAGAATGTGAATACGTCCAGCCAGACTGTCGTCAGATCAGCGTGGATATCTCTTCCCCATGGGGTTTGCAGCCCCGATGGTTATTGATTGACAGTGCAGGGCCGTCCCTGCTGTTTCTCTTTTGAAATGGGGAAGCCAGAGGTATGACAGGAAGTTAGGGCTCTACAAAGGTTTTTCTACATGCAGTGCCACCATTAAAGCAGTAGGGAGATATTTTCAGTTTTCAACTCGATTCAGTTTACTTCAATTCAATTCAATTTGTAAAGCACATTTTACAGAGACATTGTCATGAGGAGGCTTTACAGGAAAATAGGAAACTTGTAAATGACAGTTTGAACTCCCCCAAAATGACAAGTGAGATAAAGCCCCCCAGTGGGAATAGAAAAACACTGAAACAGTGTGAAAAAACTAAAGACTAAATAGCGATAGGAAGGTGATGGCAAATCTACCAGGCAAATAATCATAGTGGTTGGGAAGATTATAGCACAGGGTGTTATATTGCACACTATATTATAATCATTTGGCTGTTTCAAAAAAACAAATAAACAAAAACTCCAAGATAAATGTCCAAGATGTATGATTTAGGAAAAGTCCGTTGAAATTTTGGGAACATTTCATACGTTTACAACGGAAGCTTACCTGTAGGCTACGTCAACATGATATACACATCATTACTTATATACAACATTACATATACAGCATGACATATACAACATGACATATTGTTTACAATAGCATAAGCATGTTCCTCTGAGTCTGTTATTTTTAAAATCAGAAATGCCTCATGACTCCTTTGGAATATTTTAACCAGGGTTGCCATAGTTTGTGGCAGCGCATATGCAGTGGCTTCATTTCAGATTCTCCCCAATTAATTTTCACACCCCTGAGTGTGATTAATTTGAGCATCTTTCTTTCCTGAATGAATCATGGGCTTGCTACCAGAGGCCTCATTATTGATCCACAAATGTGACCCCATAAAAACTGCCTCCGGTTAGCTGCAGACACGCAGCCAGAGCCAGAAGAACAGGCTGTGGCACATGAAGATGACCTAAAGCACAGAGAAATTTCCACTTAGATCTCTGCTCATAGTAGCCATGCTGCTCTGTATCATTCTCATGTAAAACAAATGAACCCAAACGGGGTTGAGCTTAGTCAGCACTTAGACGCGAGAGACCTACAGAAAAAGAGATATTGGTGGGCCAGTAGAGGGCACTCTTTCCAAATAAAAATCGCAGCAGTGCCACTCAATCCTAGCAGTGATTGGGCCTTTGTCCTATCGAGGTTGCCATCCTTTGAATGGGAAGTTAAGCTGAGATCCTGCCTTGCTCTGGTTGTTATAGATTCCATGGCATGCTTTGAAAGAGCTGGGATGTGATGCCCTTTGTCCATATTAGATTCCAACAAAAGGTCAGAAATGGTAATTATACCCTAAGTCTGATTGGCAACATAGTCCTTCTTGGTTGTCCTACCTGGTAAAAAATGGTTACTTTCAGTATTCTCCAAACAGTTTGCATTTATGAAAACAAATGAAATGACTTAACTTGTAAAACTAGAGAGAAACAAATATTGTTAAATATTTTGCGGCTCGCTGAACCTTATTCAACTCACTAATGTAACAACAAGGCCTTATCTTACACTACTAAGTAAATCAACCTGAGTAGATTTCATTCTAGTTGATACACTTCAACCAGCATATTTTGCAATGATGTCAGTGATCATTGTGAAATTGTCTGTGTTAGGGATACAAAAGTCCCAAAGGTAAAACCATGTTTTATTTTAAACATGTTGCAGAGCAGGCTTTTTTATATGATCTGTATTCCCATGATCTTAATAGAATTACTCTGATCTCAGATGTTGACTTGGCTTGGGAATATTTCCAATCAATATTTTTGTCGATTTCTGATGAACATATTCCCCTTCAAGAAATTTAAGATCCGTGGTAGGGATAATTCTTGGTTTTCAGATAACCTGTCAGAACTAATTTGACAAAGAAATAAATCTTGGGTTCAAGCGAGATTTTCTAATTCCCTTACTGACTGGATTTCATTGGGAGCCCTTAAAAACAAGTGCACTTCATTGATTAGGAAATCCAAATCAGAATCTTCCTTGAATATCGTTACAGAGAAATAATCCCTCAGAATTTTGGAAGGTAATAAAATCTTTATCGGGTCCAAGCAATGCTTCAGGCCTTCCTGAATACACTGTGTGCTGGATCTGTATTTGACAGCACAAATGTTAATTCAGCTCTCGCAAGTGTTGCCACTGCAATAGCTAATGTAAACATGGACACATTTGATTTTAAACGTATAGCAGCTGCTCAAGTATGTAAAGCACTAAAAGGCATTGACCCTACAAAATCTGAAGGTCCTGACCTTCTGAATCCTTATCTTTTAAAGATAGCAGCTGAACTAATATACTTAAAATCTGAATCTGCCTACGTTCTCCCCTTGTTTAAAGGAGGAGATCCATCTGAGTTATCATTACAGGTGTAATTTCCTGTGAGTTTAAATGACAGAAGGCCATCTGAGAATTTGAAAACAAATCCACAGTTGCAAACAGCAATGGCTTAGTTCGGTTAGCGAACGTCTGAGTTCCATAAGCAGTCTGACAATCAAATATAAATTATTATCAGAGACAAGGTTAAAATTTGTAAAGGAAGTTTGTGCCAGTCCCAGCAATGCACTAATTCACGATGGCAGCACACGAGGAAATGCGTCATCCAAAAGGCGCGCGGCCAGACTGCTTTTATCTTCCCTCAGTGGATTTTATTCGGTTGCTGACAGTGTGACTGCTGAAATTAGAATAACAGATAGTACATGAATGACACTGTTGGCTGGAAAAGTCCTCATTCCATAGTGAGGTGGATGAATGCCCTTCTGACTGGGGCCCTCCAGTGAGGTGCATAGTTATCCATTTTTCCAGACCTGACTGGCTTTGCCAGGTCAGGATCTGATCGGGACTGTGTGTGTCTGCAGATATTTGCTCCAACCATGCACTACACTGCTTGATTTCACTAATTATTTTACATCCTTGGTTCAGAAAGTAAGCTCATTAGTGAAATCAGGTGGTGTAGTGCATATTTGGAGCAAATACTATCTGCAGACGCCGCAGCCCACAGGACCTGGAGTTCAGTAGCCCTGCACTACACTGTTATAAGTTAATTTATTTATTTAACCTTTATTTAACCAGGTCCCTTCCCAGGGAGAACTGGCCAAGAAAGCAACTATGCAGTACAATTAAAAGAAGGACATACACATTTGTAGGACATACACATAGTACAGTTAAAATTCACAGTTTGACACACATAGCCTACACAAGCCTACACAAGCCTTCTCTCCAGGGCACAAGAACCAGGGCCCTCATTTTTCAACGTAGAAATGTTCGTAAACCATCATTTCTAAGCAAAGTGTTGGATTTATCAATTTGTACTTATACTTGAGAATGTGCTTAAATTTGAGCACAGCTTTGACTATGCTTATGCACAGCACCTTGTGGTAGAACAGAAGAACAGTTGATGAAATAGCATCCCCTAAAATGAGCAAACTGTAAAGAATAAAGATGACAAAACATTAATAATCTGTACGTACATATTTCCTTTATAGACGTTTATATGGTACATCTGGTGATCTATCAAAGTTGGGAAAGGGGTCATCAGTATCACCGCCACAAATTACGCCAGACACTGAGGTCTCTCCGATGATACCGCCAATGCACTGGTCTTACACTGAGGTCTCTCCGATGATACCGCCAATGCGCTGGTCCGACACTGAGGTCTCTCCGATGATACCGCCAATGCGCTGGTCCGACACTGAGGTCTCTCCGATGATACCGCCAATGCGCTGGTCCGACACTGAGGTCTCTTTGATGATACCGCCAATGCGCTGGTCTGACACTGAGGTCTCTCCGATGATACCGCCAATGCGCTGGTCTGACACTGAGGTCTCTCCGATGATACTGCCAATGCGCTGGTCTGACACTGAGGTCTCTTCGATGATACCACCAATGCGCTGGTCCATAGCGGACAGAGAAGACTCACTCTGCCCTCCTCCTGTTGCACCAATTTCACTTTTGTGGTTCACTATTTGTTTTTAATTTCAAATAATTTAAACCATTTCTTTTTAATTTCATTACCTGTTCTGCACTCTGATGAGGCAGAATTTACAGCAGCTCTGACCAGCTCTGACCTGCTCCTAAGCAAAAGCTTTTTTCTTTGACTTATCCATGTTGATTGTCAGGAATTAGTGACATTTTCTGCAGCTTGCAAAGGAAAGGTTTGGGACAATGAATGGTCATTTAGGGCGGTTCTTTATGTAAATGAGATGAGACAGGTGTGTGCGGGTTGGACCCATAATGCACGACTCAGAACACAAACGTAATAATAAATGCCCGCAAAGGCTTTATTATAGGGAAATCCAAAAATCGTAGTCACACAAGCGAAGTCCAAAAACCAATAAATCCAGCCAATAACCAAAAATACAGTACCGAAGGAGAAGGCAGTCTCGAAATCGGTATCCATACACAAGTTCAGTAACCTGAGTAGCTGTCAGCGGAGCAGAAGTACAATTCAGGGGTAAAGCAGAGTTCGTAGGTCGTGAGGCGTTGCAGGAGTCAGACCGAAGTCCTATCCGCGGGGGCAGAGGTACAAAACAGACAGCAGGCAAAACTTGTGGTCAAAAACAGGCAGTAGAAACAATAGGCTGGCAGTAACGATGGTCAATAAACAGGCTTGATCTATAACGGTAGTCAGACAATGGATACCGCTTAAAAGTGACAGTAGATAACAACAATTTCGCAAAGACATGACATGAACACTGATCTTATATGCAGGTGTAGACAGGTGTGGAGGACTGACAAGGTAACAAGATAATTAGTACTCGTTAGTAATAAACCTATCCTGACCTAGCGTTAGTAGATTAGTAAATAGACATGGGAAAATGAAATGATTAGGGAAGTGTGAGCGAGAGCAAGAGAAAGAAACTAGTAAATGACATGCACGAGAAACGTAAGGTAAACATGAACACATGGTTAGAGAGTTAGTATTACCCAATCCTGATCTAATGTTAGTAGATTAGTAAATAGACACGGGAGAATGAAACAATTAGGGAAGCGTGATCGACAGCAAGAGAAAGAAACAGCATGAACGCAAGGCTGCGGAAAAACACGGAAATGTGTATGCTAACAATGAACTGCATCGTAACATAAACAGAACACAAGCATGACATGAACAGAAAATAAACTGTGACAAACTAAACATGAAATGTGGCATGAACATGACAGAAACGTAACATGAGATTTGCCATGCATGAGCACTGTGGTTTGGAATGTGTGGGATTTATCAAGGCAGATTACTTATAGGTATGCGTAAATAACTCTGTGTAAATAACCTCGCATTTTTTTGTACATACAATCATCCTACATTTTCTTCATACAAGTGAATTAAGAACCCTTTCTACACAATGTTGATAAATGAGGGCCCAGGCCTTTATATAGGCTCTTAACTAAGCAATGTGTAGCAACTGTAATGATTAGCAATGATCCTCAGTTGCTACTCTCTGCCTGTGAGTGGGGCCGACGCTGTCCAAGGTCCTGCAGCTCTCCCAGGTAACCCAAACACCAAAGTGCTGTCAGGAACACAGGAGCATCCTGCCTTTCCCCGGCCCCACTCTACCTGGCATCTTAATCTATCTATCTGTCTGTCTGTCGGTCTTACTGTCTGTCTGTTCTCTGAACATCTTGTTAATGTCATTGTTGTAATGTTGTCAATCACCTTACCTGGCTGATTAAAGGATTAAATAAATTTACTGGTGGGATTTTTCAGTGCGAAAATATTTAAAATGTGAACCATTTTCAAACATTTACACAAATGATCTCATCATTTGTTATCAGTCAACAAAATTGCAAATATCTGAAAAGGTAGCTTTAAAAAACGAGAATGTGATAATGCAGACACGTGCTTTAACTATGACTCAGATTCTGAGGTGTGTCTGAGTTGAGTCTCAGGTGTGTCTCAGGTATACCTCAGGTGTGTCTGTCTAGGTCCTTCGTTTCTCCTTTTCCTGTGTTTGTGCAGGGACTTCCTGTCTGTCTCTGTCCTTATTTTTCCCTTTTTGTGTGTTTGTGCAGTCTCAGTCCTTACATTAACCTTTTCCTGTGTTTGTAAAATGACTTCCTGTCTGTTTCAGTCTTTACATTCCCCTTTTCCTGTGTTTGTGCAGGGATTTCCTGTCTGTCTCAGTCCTTACATTCCTTTTTCTTGTGTTTGTGCAGAGACTTCCTGTCTGTCTCTGTCCTTACGTTCCCTTTTTCCTGTGTTTGTGCAGGGACTTCTTGCCTCGCGGCTCTGGCATCGTCACCCGCCGTCCCCTGGTCCTTCAGCTCATCCACTGTCCCACAGGTAAGGCTAGAGGCACATCCCATGCAGGGCATTGTGGGTACTGCACGTGTGAACATTTGACCTGTTTTTACAATTTATAATTCAGTAGTGTGAGAGTTTTATTGACAAGTACATTGCATTGATGACATGTACATTTGAGTATGGGCTTGGAGTCAGGGGTTGGGATTGCACCTGGGACCACGCCCCAGTTTAGACAATAATGGACAAAGGTGCAAATAGAAAAAAGATATAAATATGCATTGTTTGATATTTATTAACAGATTAACATTTTTGTAGAGAAAACCAGTTCAGCAGGTTGAGGTAACGTAATACCATTTTTGTACAGTTTTGTCCTGAAAAACTTTTTAAACTTCAATAAATTTGAGGGAGAGAGACTCCCCCCCCCCCATACCCTTGCTGATGGCACTTCTTTGCAAGATGGCTGTAGTGTGTTTTTCTTTTTTTCTTGTGTGTGTGTGTTTGTGTGTGGATGTGTGGAGCCAACTGCAAGGTCAGCCCTTATAGAGGATGCAGGCACTCTGCAGATAGAATATCTCCCACTGGGTCTCTTCTCTCTTCTCTTGTGATTTTGGTGGCGAAGGATCAATAAGTGTTTCTGAGGTAAAATAAACAAACCGCTCTAATGCAAAGGTTTTGCAGAGTCATTTCCCATTTTCAGCTCGTCTATCTCCAGAAGTAAAAATAAGATTGGGAATTCCCACTGTGTTCAGTGCAGACTTTCTTTTGCCGAGACTCAATGTGATAAAATACGGCAGGAAATTGGAAAGGTTGTAACTGAAAGAAGAATAATCTTCAATAAAATGCACTAATGCACAATATTTTACGCGCTGTTGGGTGAACCTATTCAAATGGCACTGAAGTGATACTCTGTAAATGTATTTAACACAATCATTTTAAGCAAACCAATGAGCTCCTTCAGAAATAATGAAGGTGAATGCTACCTAAGGATTTTTTGCCATTTAATGACTGTAAACAACAAATGCTGCCAATACATGCCACAGATTACTGGAATGGATACATTATCCATTTGGCAAAGGGAATCCATTATCTATCAGGCTAATGGGTTTTCTTATCTGGGACAACTCACATCTTATCATTTATCATTTTTGCAGCTGAATGTATCTTACTGGCAGGGTTCAGGATAAGTACCATGTGTTCTAAAATCCTGCGATCTTCAGCCACTTCTTTACCGCAGGTGCTCTAATGAATGTTCTTGCTCTTTAACTGTGGACTTAATGGTTTGAATGTGTCACAGTCAGTCATGTTAGGGAGCTGGGCATGGAACTCAAAGGTTGTTGGTTCTATTTCCAGCTAGGGAGCTGTTGTTGCACCCTCACAGTATTGGACTCATATGTACTCTGTTAGAGTTGAATTAACACTGGACATTTTACTGTGCTCGAGCAAGGTGTTTAAAGGTGCACTATGCGGGAGTTTTAGCCTTGCTGTGGTCATGTATTAACAACCAAAGAAGTCTCCTCCTCTGTCCTAAACCACGCCCACTCACCTCCGTTGAGGGCAAGAAACATGCTTGAGCAAAGCAAGAAAAATGTCAAGTGAAGATAAAATTAAAATAACATTTTAGCAACATGCATTGTTCTATCTGGATGGTAACAGTAATTAGGCAGTGTTATAACGATGAAATAAACACTTTTGAAATGGTTTTGAAGCAACTTAAATGTTGCCAGTGGTTTTAAGGATTTTAACGTGTACTGTTTTCCTGGTGCGAGAGTGGATGTAATAAATCATCAAGCTCATTAAATCATTAAAAAACACTTTTAAAAAAACGCTAAAGCTGTAATCATTCATGCGGGCACAATGACACCAGGTTGAGAAAATCTGAAGTTTTAAAGAATTATTTTATTTAATTATATTACTATAGTGCACCGTAAATATGACTGAGCATGGTTAGTTTATAATATTTTCTAGGTAACAATCCTGCATAGTGCACCTTTAATCTGAATTAGTACATATCCAGCTGTATAAATGGAATGTATAAATGGACGCGTGTGCATGCATGAAGTGCTCTGCATAAAGCCTTTGTTAATTTAAAATATAGCCTGATAAATTATACAATGGCAGTGCCCAACCAGGGAATGCCTTAGTTACAAGCCTGGTTCCTTCAACTTTCTAACACACTGCTGTTCCACCACTGATGCACAACCTGGTGGTCTATGACATGGCTGTACTTACCAGTCCTGTTCATAAACCATAAATTAGTTTATCTTGTCTTTCACTGGTCCTGGTGACTGTGATGCAGAGGAAGTTGGGACAACATTGTATTTTCCTTTTTCTTTTTTTCTTACAAGCTTTATTCTTTGTTCTCGAACGACTTGCCAATGTCTTGCCAACACTGCCACCTAGCGTAGACTAGTGTTATTGAGCTGTTGGGTCATTATTCATCCAGGATAAACCCTGCTCTCTGATCACACTGTTCTCTCTGTTTTCATCTCTGCTTTTTATCTCCATGTCTTTGCCATTTTAATCCTGTGTCCCTATCATCTCTCCTGTCATATCCCATCTCTTCCTCTCCTTTCCTCTCCTCCCCCCTCTCTTCCTGTCCTATCCTATATCCTCCTCTCTGTTCCTCTCCTCTTCCCTCTCCTCCTGTTCTATCCTATCTCTTCCTCTCCTTTCCTCTCCTCTCCCCTCTCCTCTTGTCATATTCTATCTCATCCTCACCTTTCCTGTCCTCCTGTCCTGTCCCATCTCCTCCTCTCCTTTCCTTTCCCCTCTCCTCCTGTCTTACCCTATTTCATCCTCTTCTTTCCTCTTCTCCCCCCTCTCTTCCTGTCCTATCCCATCTCCTCCTCTTCTTTCCTCTCCCCTCTCCTCCTGTCTTACCCTATTTCCTCCTCTTCTTTCCTCTCCTCCCCTCTCTCTTCCTGTCCTATCCCATCTCTTCCTCTCCTTTCCACTCTCTTTCTGTCCTACCCTATATCCTCCTCTGTCTTTTTCCTCTCCTCTCCCCTCTCCTCCTGTCCTATTCTATCTCCTCCTCTGTCTCTTTCCTCTCCTCCTGTCCTATCCTATCTCCTCCTCTCCTTTCCTCTCCTCTCCCCTCTCCTCCTGTCCTACCAAATCTCCTCCTCTCCTTTCCTCTCCTCTCCCCTCTCCTCTTGTCCTACCCTCTCCCCTCTAATCCTGTCCTATCCTATCTCCTCCTCTCCTTTCCTCTCTCCTCTTTCCTTCTCCCATCTGGTCATCCTCCCTTTTTTCTCTTCTCTGCTCCTCTTCCATCTCCCTTCCCTATCTCTTCTCTTCTCTCATCACCTCTTTCTTCATCTGTCCTCTCCTCTGTTCTTCTCACCACCCTATCTCCCTCTTCTTTCATGTGTTGTGAATACATGAAACATGTCATGCTTTCCTCCTCCAGAGTATGCAGAGTTCCTGCACTGTAAGGGGAAGAAGTTCACGGATTTTGACGAGGTGCGGCAGGAGATCGAGGCGGAGACAGACCGGCTCACCGGGCAAAACAAGGGCATCTCCCCGGTGCCAATCAACCTACGCGTCTACTCTCCCAATGGTACGCACGCACGAGCAGTAGCATGGGCACAATCACGGGCATGAGCATGGTCACGGGCATGAGCACGATCACATGTACGAGCACGAGCACGAGCACGATCACAGGCA
The DNA here is from genome assembly GCA_022702515.1 of Ilyophis sp. 1 JC-2022. NCBI lineage: Eukaryota > Metazoa > Chordata > Actinopteri > Anguilliformes > Synaphobranchidae > Ilyophis > Ilyophis sp. 1 JC-2022. The sequence goes on along the minus strand of CM040394.1, from coordinate 52,845,201 downwards.
CGAGCGCGGGCACGAGCACGATCACAGGCACGAGCACAATCACGGGCATGAGCACGATCACAGGCATGAGCACAATCACGGGCATGAGCACGATCACAGGCATGAGCACAATCACAGGCACGAGCACTATCACAGGCACAATCACGGGCATGAGCACGATCACAAGCACGAGCATGATCACCGGAAATGAGCACGATCACAGGCATGAGCACAATCATGGGCACAAGCACGATCACAGGCACAATCACGGGCATGAGCACAATCACAGGCACGAGCACAATCACGGGCATGAGCACGATCACAGGCATGAGCACAATCACGGGCACGAGCATGATCACAGGCACAATCACGGGCATGAGCACGATCACAGGCACGAGCATGATCACGGGAATGAGCACGATCACAGGCATGAGCACAATCATGGGCACAAGCACGATCACAGACACAATCACGGGCATGAGCACAATCACAGGCATGAGCACGATCACGGGCATGAGCACGATCACAGGCATGAGCACGATCACAGGCACGAACACGATCACGGGCATGAGCACGATCACGGGAATGAGCACAATCACGGGCATGAGCACGATCACAGGCATGAGCACGATCACAGGCACGAGCACGATCACGGGAATGAGCACGATCACAGGCACGAGCATGATCACGGGAATGAGCACAATCACAGGCATGAGCACAATCATGGGCACGAGCACGATCACAGGCACAATCACGGGCATGAGCACGATCACAGGCACGAGCACGATCACGGGAATGAGCACGATCACGGGCATGAGCACGGTCACAGGCATGAGCACGATCACAGGCATGAGCACGATCACAGGCACAAGCACGATCACGGGCATGAGTACAATCTCGGGAATGAACACGGGCACAAGCATGAGCATGAGAACAGGAATGAGCATGAGCATTTTGCTACCACACTACAATTCTGTTTGGTCTAAGGATCTTAACAACACACCAGTAATGTCTACACTACAGAATATGACTTTTTGTTGGAGAGGTGCAGTAATGTGGCTTTTTTTCAGTAAGCAGTAAGTAGTGGTGGTGAAACCCTACAGTGAATGAGGTATAATCTGAAAGGTTTTTCTCTGGATTTTGGTTATCCACACTGGCCAAAAAAATCATAGCAAGTGAGTCAGGTGACTGAAAAAGCTAAATCAGTGCTATGTTGGAGTACATAATATATGTACATTATATATGTACAGTGAGCACCATAATTAATTGGACAGTGACACATGTTTTGTTATTTTGGTTCTGTACTCTAGCACTTTGGGTTTGAAAGGGTATTTTCATCCATATCGAATGAACCGTTTAGAAATTACAGAACCTTTTGTACATAGTCCCCCCATTTTCGGGCGTCAAAACATACTGGACAGTTTAATATAATGTAGAATAAAGTAATCAGTTTTAATGTTTGGTCGCATATCCTTTGCATGGCATGACTTCCTGATGTCTGTGACCAATATCAAAAAAACTCTTGATATCTTATTTTCTGGTACTTCTACAAGCGATACTATAACCTCTCTTCATTTGAATGGATCTCTATCGGAATTTGGGAGTGGGACTAGATTTAGCTGTAAATTACATGGGAACAGTATGGAACACATGATTGGCTAAATGGCTGTAAGTCATCAAGGGTCTGACATATCACACAAGCCTTAAACCATCACTCTGCTGCCAGATATTGTATCCTTTCAAACTCAAAGTGCTAGAGTACAGAACCAAAGTAACAAAAAATGTGTCACTGTCCAATTAATTATGGTGTTCACTGTATATTATATACAAGGTGTTACACAGAGGTATGCAGGAGTAGTTTGGCTGACCCACACTGGGTATGTTTACATAATGCTAATACACCGATCTGAACCCGGTTATGGCAATACTCTGGTTACTGAAAAGGTCATGTAAACACCTTTATTCGATAATATAAGGTCACAATCCGTGTTTTCGAAACCCGATTTACACACCAGTTTTTTTGGTGCATGTAAACACCTTCCTCTGGTTTCTTTCAGCTTTTCTAAACTATGCATGTCAGACAGAAGGAGCGGTGTAACATCAAAATTGTTCCACCCGTCAACATTTGCTTGGCCTGGGGTTCCCTCAAAATCTCACTTCCAGTATTTTAAAATTAAATTAACACAATTCACTGGTGAAAATATATTGTTCAGCATTACGTGCTTGTGTTTGTACTAGCTAGCTGGCTAGCACATTAAAGAAATTAAATTATCGGGAAATTGGCCAGATTTAGAGATCGGTAAAGCTAGCTAGTACAATCATATAAATCAACCACTACTAACAATTAGCTATAAAATAACTAGCTATAATAATAACTACTAGCTAGCTATAATAATAATAATAATAATAATAATACTTATGTAAATTTACGGGCGGATCATTTTTGTCCTTACAACAGGAAGCAGTTAATAGCTACATTTTCCACAGAGCCGATTATGGAGAGAATCATGTAAACGCGGCTTTTGGAGTAATCACATTTCTTATGTTTATGTGAATGCGTAAGCTGATGGTTTCCAGTAATCAGGTACTGCTGTGCATGTAAATGTACCCACTGTCTTGTCAATACTTTCCTTATTGCCTCATCTTGGAGTCCACCAGAACAATGGGTATAAATTGTTATATGCTTTTTCTCTCCCATCTCCCCTCTCCTACCTGTACTATCTCTACTTTTCTCTCACAGTCCTGAACCTGACTCTGGTGGACTTGCCGGGGATGACCAAAGTGCCGGTGGGGGACCAGCCTCCGGACATCGAGCACCAGATCAGGGAAATGCTGATGCAGTTTGTGACCAAAGAGAACTGCCTGCTGCTGGCCGTGTCCCCCGCCAACTCTGACCTCGCCAACTCCGACGCCCTCAAGATCGCCAAAGAAGTGGACAGACAAGGTGAGCGTGCGCGCAGTGTAAGGACGTGCCATGGGCGGGAAGCTGGCTGAGAAATGAAAACTATACAGAGCTGATTCTTGGTTCTTTCTGTGTGTTCGTGTGTGTGTGTGTGTGCGCGCATGCTTGCCTGCGTGCGTGTGTTTGTGTGTGTATGAGAACAGGTCAGCGCACTATCGGTGTGATCACTAAGTTGGATCTGATGGATGAGGGGACAGACGCTCGAGATATTCTGGAGAACAAGCTGCTGCCACTGCGCCGGGGTAAGAAAACGTAATCCATAAAAATAATTTATGCAGATGCTAAAAAGAACACGACCAAGAATATAACCTTGGTGCACACCATTAGATATTTGTGAGCAATCACATGCAGCAGCATTAACAGAAATGCATTGTGTTGAAAGTTTCTTTTGAATGTAGTATCAAATGCTTTGGACCAATCTATGAATAAACAGCCACACTGTGGTTTTCTGTCCAGGGTATTTTTTGGCATCATTGACAACCTTTGTACTTACATTGGTGGTGCTGTGGCCACATCTAAAGCCTGATTGGACTTTGTTCAAAGTATTACTATAAAAAGTATGGAATGTAGTACTTTAAATATAAATTAGTCTACTTAGTGGTCACACAATGGACCTCATGCAAGAAACGCTCGCACGCACAAATTCATTCTTATGTGGCAGGTAAGGACAGTTTACACGATTTTATGGTATCCACCATTGTTCTCTTATTTTGGATTTACTTTAATTTAAGAGCCGTCACGACCTATCATATGAGTTATGCACAACTTGTTATTTGCTAAAGCAAATTGGCCAAAATTATATTCCCAGCAATTAGGTTGTTTTAATTTTGAATATTTGAAGGAAAATAAATTTATGAACTTATGAATTGCTCACCATAATCACATTATCATGTTTAAATGATCCTGTTATTGTCTGTTTTTGTTGTTAAAATTATATGACTGAAATATGTATTGTAGCCTACACATAAATGTGTAGCAAGCACCCTGCATTTACCTTCCTCAAATGAAACACTAGCCTACAACTCCATCAACGTCCAGGTTAATAGTTTGATGCTTGGTTGAGAGGAGCGCACGACTTGCTTGATATTATCAGCCTGAAATATATCTCGTTTCGCTCCATCCCGCAAATTATGAATTAGCCTAGAACATCTTTTTTTCCACATGCAATTCACTGGCAATTCACCTTATTGGTTCAGCAAGACAGTGCATGTGCGATGTGTTTTGAACATGAAGACTTGTTGTCTTTTTCCTTTTTTTGTCTATCCCTTTTTAGGCAAAATGCTAGTTTTATGACTGCATCTTCTGGGGTAGGGCAGCTGGCCCTATATGGCATTAATTATGCTAATAGGGAATTCACATGAATACATGTTCATTTAAGAACAGGTGAATTTACACTGGCTTGTAAAAAGATTTCTGGAGGTTAAGAACTTCTGGTGAATCTGACGTGAAGCCCTTGTACGAACATCTCTCAAGAATGAATATAAGAGAAAAATAAGAGAATCTTCTAGCATGAGGTCCAATGTTTTTTTTGGGAGTGACTCTATAGCTCTACATAAGAAAACTATTTTATAGGGTAGGTTAGCATAATTCCAGCTTTGTCTTATCATCTAATACCAAGTACTTAATAGCAAGAGAAGTGATCATGTCCAGTGCACTCAATCATTTTAATGCATTTTATCTGGTGAACTAATCCCACTTTCTTCTGATTGGGCCGTATAAAAAAAGCAGGGCATTCTGTTTTACTCAGCAAAATTTGAGTCTTTGTGTCTCTCTCTAGTGGCTGCACTGGTATTGCACTCAGTAAACACTGCGGTCTGGACTGAGTCCTGTTTATATAAGAGTGAGAAAGAAAAGGGGGGGAAAAAAGGAAAATAATCTTTATTTCAGTGACACATCTGGAAAAAACGTATCACCCCACCCCCCACATAACCTTCCTTCTGCTGTCCCACAGATTTGTTGCTGATCTTGACAATAAAATATATTTGTGGGAAACCCTGTAATGAAATTTGCTGATGTGATTTCTTTCCATTTGATCCCAAGTTGGGTTACTGCCCATCCACATATACCAGAGACTGGTCTAGCCATGTAATTCATGTCTGAAGCTTTTCTAAAATGTCTTCACATGTTTTATGTAATCTGCCGTTCATGCGTGACACAGTTAGCATATTTCATGAAGAAAAGGTGCCGCTTTCCTTCCCAAATGAAATGAGCATAGGCTTGTGGAATGAGCAGGAAAAGGGCAGGCCTCAGGAAAAGTGTCTGGGTGAGGAAAATATGGTCCTTCCAGTCGTTTTCCTTTCCATTTCTCCCTTTACACATTCTTCCTTTTCCTCTTCTCTGGACGTAAAGCTGTACACCTCTCCTTAATCTTTTGCCTGTGGGGCCAAGAATGATTTCAAATGCTCACCGCAATACCACAGAATGTATATGAGAATGGTAATCTGTTGGACATGGCTTAATTTATGAGGCGGCTTCTGGAAGATTGCAGCAGGTGCCCGATCAACCAGGAGAGGGAATTTCCCTGCCAATGGAACCCCTCCCCTGCTGGGAAATACATTCTGTGGGGCTGCCGAACACATCCAGCCCTGACAGGATTAGGTTAGGAGTCAGTATGGGGGTTAGGGTTAGGTTTAGGTTTAGGAGTCAGTCTGGGGGGTCACATCACTGGACTGAGAATGAGAGCTTCAACTGGAATCATCACCTGGCAACAACCTTTAGGGTTTATTATTATTAGAGGTCCATTGTAAACCTATTAATAAATAAACCTATTGTCTTTGTTAGGTGATTTATTTCTTTTTTTCTCCAGGGAAAATGCTTATATCTCCCAGACGGTACTCTTGAAAGTTGGTAGGATTGTTAGGGATGTATGAAGTTGTAATAATTTAGAACATTGCACCAATTGACCTAGTCGTGGCACTATAGAGCACTTTCAAAAATGTCCAAATTTGACACTTAATAATTCCAGACATGGTCATCGGCCTTGGAACATATTCTTAATCGAAGGACACATCTTTCTGAACAAGACAAAATTTGACGGTGTCGATTGCTTGAAAAACATGGCTGCTGTAAAAAACAAAATTGATATTTAGCATAGCATAGGTCTGATCAAGATGCCATTTGGAACAAAAACACTGTTCCACTGCCTAACTAAATTGCGAAGGAAACATTTCTGTGTTCAAAGATGGCAAAATGACAACCAATTATATTTTGGTATGTAAAAACTAGCATACAATGCTAACTGAAGCCTTAATGTGAATCGTATTTGGTGTGATTAATTCCAGGCTTGGTCTTCAGCCTTAAAACATGCAGTAGATCAAAGTGCAAGTCTTTCTGAACAAGTCAAATGCTGTCGATAGCTTGAATAACATGCCCGCTATAAAAAATATATACTTTTTAGCAATCTTCGTCATTGTTGCATGTGAAAAACTTTAAAATGAATCATAAAGCATAAAGCATAAGGCCAATCGACATGACCTTTTGAACCTGAACAATTTTTTCAGCTGCCTATTGAAATTGCAAAGGAGAAGTTTCTACATTCAAAGATGGCGACAGGACAGCCAAGCATATTTCAGTTAATGAAAATTAGCATACGATGCTAGGTCACCCATCATTCTGAACAAGGAAAAACATGAATGATGTCGATATAATAGATGAAAAAACACTGTTGGCCTGAAGAATTTACATTCTGCATTGTATGCCATTCCTCCATTGAAAAAATCATACATAGAACTTAATTTATGACTTTTAAGTGAGATGTTTGTTTTGGTTAAAAGCCACAAAAGTCAGGATATTTAAATGAGCACCTCCACAACAAACATGTTTCTCTGTACAATCAGGTATTTCCAGTCCTCCAGTTTTTTTAAATATGTGACTGCTATACAGTTCTGTAGCTATGTTGGTCTACTGTATTCCAAACAACATGTAGGTCTACTCATCACTGGGCACAGATTGCCTCAAACCTCTCAAAAAGCCTAATTCATAGTCTTAGGTGCTCCCACACATCATAGTGTCCTGCACGAAAATCATTTGTAGCCTACTTTTCTCTATTCCTCTCATGGTCAAATCAAATCATATTAAAACTATACTAATATACTGGTAAGCTTATGTTTATTGCATGCATTAGGTTATACCTATTCTTTCTACCCATTGAATTATTCTATAGATGCTTAAGTGTGCTGTAGTGTGAGTGAATTCTTATAGCCAACTTTATATTTCTGCTTTATTGGGATAGTGATAGAACGATAGAAAAGAAGGGGAGAGAGAGGAGGGATGATGAATCTGTTCCCAGTCAGAATCAACCTGGTGACTTTATCTATAAATGTATTAACTCTGGTTCTGTTCATCTCCTAGAAATGCATCACCCCTCATTCATTGTAAATATGTGACTGTTGGCTTTTACGGGATATCGGTCATCTTAGCGTGAATGTTCTTGAAGAAGCCATGCGCTGCTGGATATAAGGGAAACACTAATATGTTTAAACAAATTTTGGAACAGAATAGAATTTAGAAATTTTAAGAGCTAGTTTGTGAGGGATCGACTCAGCTGCACCCTCTTCCCTCCATCCGTAAGCCTGCGTAGTTCCAATCTGGGGACTCATTGACATCAAAGATTTTCTAGTAAAGAGGTTTTGCTGACCCACTCGCTTGCTACGCACAAAGCGGGAGAGACATGTGCACATAAAACTTGTGTCGCTCCTGTGTTTTCAAAATACTCTTGGCCCATGCCAGTAAAATAAACTAGGTTACAATTGTTTGAGTTATTTATTGTAAATAATCTAAATATTTAGGGCCCACCGTATAAGTGGGCTATAACATTGTATAACCCACTTTGTTATAAGTACGTATTTCCATGGTTTTTACACCGGGACGTGTACATTTTTCTATGTAATCATTATAACGGTTTTAGAATTTTTTATTAGCATATTTGGTGGCTAGTTTTCGCCTCCCCCATGTTAAGTGAACCGCGTAACCAGATATCGGGGCTGACTTAAAAAACTACAACGCACGTGCATGCTTCATTTGAAAGCGCATAATATCTTCTCCGATATGTTTAGTAATTGGTGGTGTAGAATTTGAGCTATATTTGTGAACAAAAAAGTCATAATCTTTATGCTAATTCTTTAAGTATCCCACCAAATGGAACTGGCTGAACCAATATTTCCCAACTTTCATTTGTGATGAGATATCGGTGTGATGAGTCACCCTGCCAAATCTTTTGAAAATCCGTGCTGTAATGGCAGAGAACGAAACTGTCAAAAATCGTGTTTTAGCATGTAAGTCCCGACCAAAACAAACATAGGGAAAGCCTGACTCTGCCTAATTAAAGCTTCTAAGTCCAACTGACAAGAAACTTGATTCATAACTTCTCTGCTTGCTTCACTTACTTTATTGGGAAGGACATGTTTCTACGTTCAACAAGCATGGATACGGCGGATCATGGCTGGACACTGCCTGCTTGGACCCTGGAATCACTGCTTTGCAGCTATATTTGTTATTATTATTGGTGTTATTATTATTGGTATTGTTATTATTATTATTATTTAGAAGCGCCCTCCATGTCGTTTAAGTGGGGTTCCCGCATCACCCCAGTTTCTCTGCTATTGTCCCCTGTAGGGTACATTGGGGTGGTGAACCGGAGTCAGAAGGACATTGATGGAAAGAAGGACATCACTGCTGCCATGGCAGCAGAGAGGAAGTTCTTCCTGTCGCACCCAAGCTACAGGCACCTAGCTGATCGTATGGGCACGCCCTACCTGCAGAAAGTGCTGAACCAGGTGAGGCTGTGTGATACCCGGCTGATCGCATGGGCACGCCCTACCAGCAGGAAGTGCTCAACCAGGTGAGTTTGTGTGATAACTGTCCAATCGCATTGGCATGCCCTACCTGCAAGAAGTGCTCAACCAGGTGAGTCTGGTTGATACTCCTCTGGGAGACTGCCAGTTATAACTCCTCATAACCTTACGGTTGTGGCCCCACCCCTTTTACATCTCCTTGCAGCAATTGACCAATCACATACGAGACACACTGCCAGGGCTCCGTGCCAAACTGCAGAGCCAGCTGCTCTCTATCGAGAAAGAGGTGGAGGAGTACAAGAACTTTCGCCCCGATGACCCATCTCGCAAGACCAAGGCTCTGCTGCAGTGAGTGACCCACACACACACACACACACACACTATACTTAAACACACACACACACACCCACTGCACATAAACATACACACACTACACATAAACACACACATATACACACACACTACACATAAACACACACATACATATACACACACAACACATAAACAAACACATACACACACATGAAAATCTCTCTTCTATCTCTCTCCTCTTTCTCTCTCTCTGTTTCTCTCTCTCTCTCCCTCACCCTCTCACCTTTGCTCTTTCTCTCTCTCTCTACCCAGGATGGTGCAGCAGTTCTCTGTGGATTTTGAGAAACGCATTGAGGGGTCGGGGGACCAGATCGAAACCTACGAGCTGTCGGGCGGGGCCAGGATCAATCGCATCTTCCACGAGCGATTCCCCTTCGAGCTGGTCAAGGTGTGACACTTTACTTCCTCACCTTTCCCAAAAGACACCAGTAAAAACATGTGCTACAACACGTATGTGTCCCACGAACAGGCCTCAGGCTCAATAAATCACACACGCACAGATAAACACTTGCTCAGATAAATACACTGAAGAACTCCCACAAACCCACGTAGGCCGTAATAACACACTGCACCAGAGACCAAGCCCATAGTATTGTGGCCCAGTGAAATGTCATGCAGTATGTTTAAGGCTGATTTGGTTTATAGTTTATGTAAAGTGTGTGTGTGCGTGTGCGTGCGTGTGTGCGTGCGTGTGTGTGAAAGTGGGCCAGCCCTGTCACCAGGGCCTTGTCCTAGAGCCAATCCTCACTTCCTACTGCTGAAAACTAAGGGGTTAGGGTGTGTGTGTGTGTATGTCTGAGCCCAGAAAAAACCCCTGTCAAACCAGCTGTTCCGGAGGCTCAGTGGACTAACCGCCCCAAACATCGGGACAGCCCTCTTCCAAATACACCACAGTCAGCTAAATCAGAGTCAACCAAACTGCAAACTACAACAAAACACTAACTAAATGCCATCACTTATTGGGAAACAAACAGAAAGAACAAAGCAACCCCACAGGGTATCCGGCCTTTTAACATGGGTACACTGCGGCAGACTGTCTGACCACACTGAAAAATGACAAGAGCAGAAGAACAGCGATGAATTGCAGCCTGGCTCCGGAGCCACTCTGACACGGGCGGCCCTGAGAAGAGAGGCTCTGTTCACACTGCAATTTACAGCAGATCGAGACCGAGCTGCACTAAGTCTGATAAATATCAAGACATTACAGAATATTTCTTTCCAAAATACAAAATGATATGCCAAAAGCCCAAGGCCAAACACATGCAAACGTTCTCAGGAGAGAAAAGGTGCTGCATGAATTTAGCTGCACATATGTGGCTACTGGCCAGAGATGACAACACAACAGCGACCCCCACCCCCCCTCATTAATTTTTAACTCTTCAACTGTTCTGTTGCTACACAGCCAATAGGCTTTGGCAATACTTATTTTAAAATGAAGTTTGTCAGGCAATAAAGAGTTTCAGTTAAGAGACGGAGAGAAAGAAGTAGACAGAGTGAAAGAAAGGGGGCAGAGCAAACGTGAGCAGGTTGAGGGAGAGAGAGGGAGAAAGAGAGAGACAGGGAGTGAGATAGAGTATAAGAGAGAGGGAGAGGGAGAAGGAGAGAGAGACAGAAAGGCAGAGACAGGGAGAGAGATAGAGTAAGAGAGAGGGAGAGACAGAGACAGAAAGAGAGACAGAGAGAGGGAGAAAGAGAGACAGAAAGAGAAAGGGAGAGAGTATAAGAGAGGGCGAGGGGGAGAGAGAGAAGGAGAGAGATAGAGTATAAGAGAGGGCGAGGGGGAGAGAGAGAAGGAGAGAGATAGAGTATAAGAGAAAGGGAGAGGGAGAGAGCGAGAGACAGAAAAAGAGAGAGTGAGAGATAGAGTATAAGAGAGGGGGAGAGAGAGAGAGAGAGAGAGAGAGAGAGATAGGATGAGAGATAGAGTATAAGAGAGAGGGAGAGGGAGCGACAGAAAGAGAGAGAGAGGGTGAGTCATGGGCTCAGACTGAGGCTCCTCCAGGACCATTACCAGCGGCTTCATGACTAAGACATTCCGTTCTCTCTGTCCCTGAAAAATAAAAAAGGAAGACTCCCCACATCTACAATGAAATTCTCTGTCTGGAGGGGTACAGGATGTGCTGCGGTCGGGTTGGGTTTGAGTCACGCAGACTAAGGAGGCCCTGCTCCTTCCCAAGATGCACTTCTCTAACTTTACACTGAGTGCGCCTTAAGGCTATCACTAGCAAGTTATCCAATCATAAATGCTTAAAGCCCCAGGGAGCAAAGCCTAAAATCGTTAAAATGTATGTATGATATCAAACTTGAGTGTGTTATTAAGCATCCACCAAAGTTTGAATGAAAAAATATATAAATATGATAAAACACTGCTCAAAAACAGCAGAATTAGCTGATCAGACCAGTATTAGGACGGTCGGGGTGCCTGGTCGTAATATTGTAATAGAATAGAATAGAATAGAATAACTTTTATTTCCCGCTAGGGAACTTCAGTTGTAGCCCCAGCAACAACAAAAAAGACATAGACAGTGGGGCAGACCCACAACACACAAACAAACATCAAATAAAGACATCCATTATGGTAAATGGTAAATGGACTGCACTTATATAGCGCCTTTATCCAAAGCGCTTTACAATGGCCTCTCACTCACCCGTTCACACACACATTCACACACCAATGGCAGCTGCCATGCAAGGTGCTAGCCTGCTCATTGGGAGCAATTTGGGGTTCAGTGTCTTGCCCAAGGACACTTCGACATGTGGACAGGAGGAGCCGGGGATTGAACCACCAACCCTGCGATCAGCAGACGACCCGCTCTACCTCCTGAGCCACAGCCACTGAGCCACATCAATCAAGTGGACTCTAGTGGCCAATTCAGTGAAAATGATTCCACTCTTTCACAATTGAGCCCGATGAATCTTGGCATTTTCGTCCTGGAATATGCCCATTGATGGGATAACCTGGTCATTCAGTACATTCAGGTACTCAGTTGACTTGATTTTATTGCTGCATAACGTTGCTGAGCCTAGACCTGACCAATTGAAGCAACCTCCAGAGGCTTGTACAGTGGGCACTATGCATGACGGGTGCAACGGCAACTTTTTTTTTTGGCCAGGCAGTGTATGTACCAACCTACCGACACTGAATTTGAGAGTGTAAAAATTCCACAACCAGATAACCCGCGTTCTCTGGCTTCACATGTGGTGGGTTTCAACATACTAAGTTTCCATGTAATAATAAACCACACTTCTTAACTTTGTTATAACATTTGTTTCTTCCAATAAAGACGTGGGTATTGCTGCTAGTTAGCTAGCTAGTTGACATTGGGTAGCTCGCATGTTGAATGCCATGGAATTGTTTGGTTGGTTACCCTGGCAACTAAAGCTCCGCTTCAGTTCTGTGCATTAAAAAAAATCAACTGCGCTGTACCCAGCACCAGCGAGTGCAGCGATGAGAAGGCATATGTGACATTATTGGCTAACGTTGGGCTTGTAGCACAACATTAGCCATGACACACGTAACGTTACTGAAAGTAGTAGCTAAATCCACAGGGCTAGCTAACACTCTGGCCGTGTTCAAATAAGGCATTAATGCGGGAACACATTCGTTTTGACAAATGCTGGTGGGAGGGACAAGCGATGTCATTATATGATTGGTGTGGGATTAGTGACGTCACTATTCCCATTTATAGTACCGGCCGCCCACTCTACGTCGAGCGATGACGACCTGGTTGTCTGTTCTCGTTCGTGATGTCATTCATTAAACTCAACAACGTTCAAGAAAATTTTAAATTCGGTCCATCACGGAACGAAAATTTTTTTTTTTTGCCTCTACCAGAACGCTAAAAACAGAGCATGCTTAAATTACATTGCCAAAATATTTAACCGGACTTATTATGTGTCCGTTTTTACTTATGTAACTTTTGTTTTGTCTACAACATGCTCTCTTTCCTCCTTTTACGGACATACGTGTCCCTGAGATTTTTCCACTGCCTCTTGATCTCTTCCACTAAAGGGTTAACCACAACATAACAATACATTACGTCATTTCAGCAAACAAACATCTTTAAAATAAATTTGTCGTAGTCTATACAGTGTAGCAACTCATGAAGTCTGAAGAGTTCTGTCCAAAACAATCGCTACAGGCAGACCTCGTCTGTTTTCCTCGTTATTTATATAACTTGGCTATCAGTAATCAGGAAATCCACACAGGAGTCGGAATAAGATTTTTGGGGAACTTTATAGACTTTATTTGCCACGCACACAGACAACCGTGTGACAGCAAAAACATTTCATATAGGCTACTCTACCCTGCCCTTCTCCTCCTCCCCCTTTCTCTCCCTCCACCACAGTGGCTGCCCCTGGCCAGACCCGGTAGCTAGCCTACGTGTCATCTTTTTCCATCTGTTAGCCTATAGCCCACAATTACTACGGCAAATATCCACGAAACAATATCACATATAGCGGTTCGCTAGCTTTCATCCTTTGTTTTCACCAAGGCAAACAACCCAGCCGGTGACAGCGTAGCCTACATGAACTCGCCTAAAGTAAAAAAATAAATAGGCCTACGTATCGTGTAGCTATGTTTGTGTGTAATTGCCACTAGCTTGTTATCTTCCCTTCATATGAACTGCTATCAACATTAACGTTAGACCTAAAGGTTAGCTAATGCTAGCTGGCGACAACTTTTAAGCCAATGCTAATAACCTATGGGAGCTCATCAGATAACAAGTTATGCGTATTGCAACCATTTCGCTATAAACCCACCATCTTCATAGCCTATTTGCTCAGTTATGGTTTTCCACAAATTGTCCTTCGAATCGTTGTCTTTGTAACATTTAAGTCTCTTATGTAAGAGTACGCTATTCTGAGAAACATACAAAATCAGTTGGTCCGCCATATTGGATGTTGTAGTTTGTTGTGGCAGTGCGGTGACATCAGTCATGGAAACTTGTTATGATTGGATAGATAAATAGTATCAACTGGAACAGCGACTGGAAAAGAACCTAGCAAAGTTGTTTGTTTTGGACCAGTGGGGCCGCAAATCCGTTTACTTTTGCTCAACATTATCTATCGACTGTAGCCTACAGTCATTCGCTAATTAGCTGAGAATAATCTTTGATAACGTCTTTGCGGGATTCCCAGACAGCTATGCAAATTAGGTAACTGCATCTTATCCAATCAGCAGTGTCAATACCATCAACGGAGGGGAAAAACATAGGCCGTATTCACAGTTGGTGTCTGATGAAGAGGCTCGTTCGAAACGTCACTTTTATTGTGTGGCTGGTGTTAATACATTTACACCGTGGGACCAGTAATCAGTGTTGCAAACTTTTTTCCTTTACTTGTTATTTACTCAGTTCAGCACCTGAGTTTATTTGGATGTGCGTGTCTTTCCACTTTCTACGTTTTCACAGTTGCAGCAAGAATGGTGGGGGAAAAAATAAAAAATGAATAAACACATGGTGGCGCTGGCGCGTTGTCATAGTGGCACTGCGCCCCTATACCATAGTTTAGGGAAAGCCCTGTCTTGTTACACAATAGAGTCATGTCACTTGACTAAAACTGCAATACCTGTAAGTTATCATTGTTATGGTGTTTTATATTATACACTCTTATACAATCTAATGGCTCAGTGATGCTAATACCTGTGGTAAAGGACAAGTAGAAAACCTCTTTATACCATACCCACTGCCACATGCTGACAATGATTAACTCGTCTGGACCAATGAATCATTCTGCCCTCCACACCAGAAACACTCTGACTGGTTTGAAAGGGCCTGCCATTGCAAACAGATGATTGCGGTCCCTAAAGCCAGTCACTGGTGCACTTTGATAAATGATTTTTAAAGGCCAGGTTGTTTATATTTTAGCTGTGCGTGTGTGTGTGTGTGTGCATATGTGTATAAATGTGAGTGTGTCTGTGTATGCTTATTCTCAGTGTTTTTATTCTTGTTTCCAGATGGAGTTTAATGAGAAGGAGCTTCGTAAGGAGATCAGCTACGCCATCAAGAACATTCATGGAATCAGGCAAGTCTGTCCCACTGTCCCTGAGCCCCCCCCCCCCACTGGTTCATTCTGTCTGTGTGTCCGTTTGTCCTCTGTCTGTCCTGATGTCTGATTTATTTCACCCATATTAACCTCAGAACCCAGGCCCCAAACAGACAGCTGTTTTCTGCTGCTGCAGAATTTATGGTTAGCTGCTGAATGTGTGGTTGACCGATGGATTCTGTTCGAAGCTCCTCGTTTCTCTGTCCGTGTCTGCCTGTCTGTCTGGTCCTGTAAGAGGTGGAGAGATTTTGCTGTTCTGGGTGGTGACTGGAGCCCTATAACTCAAAGTGGCGAAGCAGATTTTTTTGAGTTTGCCACGGCTCACTTGGATGCCTTTCAGGAGAGACGTGGTCTGCGAGCAGGTGCACGTAAAGCTGCTTCAGTCAGGGCTTTGCTCTCTTTCATTTTAACTTTTTTTTTTTAATAACAAACAGACGGAATGACCAAGAGCTTTTACACGAGCGGCGGCAGGGGTGCTAAAGTTCTGTTGGGGTCAGTCTCAAGGGCCCCCAAAGCAGCATAGTTGTACGGCAGGATTAGCTCATGTAATTATGGAATTTCTCTGGGTTTCAGCCATCTCCATTTCCTCACTCTCACGTTAATTGAATGGAGCCACCAGAATAAAGCTTGGCCCAATTAATTATTTTTCAACATGGTTAGAATTTCATATCGTTCCAACAGGTGTTCTTTACCTGTGCTGGTAGCAGTCAGTACCACAGTCACATCATCTCTGCGTACACCATGGCACACAAATTTTGCAATGAATGAGAACACGGCCTGTAATGAAATAGATATAATATTAATAGATTAATCAAATGTCTATAGTCTATGGTGGAGGGCTGTGCAGTACTGCGGCACCATCATTAAATACATTTTATGATCATGATCTGTGAGGTGAGAACTTTTTTTTTAGTTGCACTGCATACAATCATTACAGAACGTAAAATGAGTATGAATTCTCCTCTCGAAAAGTTTTGATGGTGTAACTGTGTAAGCCTTTTTGAATAATTATGTTTTTCTGTCGGGGGGTGGGGGGGCCTTCTGTGCGATTAACACTTTTCTTTCTTGCTCGACCCTTCTTCCTTGTTCCCCTTTGCCCCCCCTCCCGCGTTTGGGCGTGGCTCTTCTCTGTGTCGCACAGAACTGGCCTCTTCACTCCGGACATGGCCTTTGAGACCATTGTGAAAAGACAGATCGAGAAGATCAAAGAGCCATGCCAGAAATGTGTGGACATGGTCATTTCTGAGCTAGTCAGTACCGTTAGGCAGTGTACCAAGAAGGTAAAGCCATTGGGGGGGGGTTCCAGCCCGCCCCCTTCAAACACCACCCCCTCCTCCCGCCCCCACCTACCGTAAACCTCAAACCTCTACCTTTCCCACCTTTCACCCCTGCCCTCGGCCGGCGGAGGGGGCGGGAGTGTGGTGGGGTAGGGGTGCATGAGAGCCTGGGGGCATGTGTTAGCTGCTTTGGACAGGGAGTTTTGGGGTACAGTGGCCCAGGCATGCCTACTTTAGCTGTCTGTGTAGAATCGGGGGTGTCTGGATGCTGGGGTTGACATTGGCTGCGTATAGATTTTCAGAGAAACACAGAAAAAAGGCAATAGGTCCCTAATCAGAATTTTAAAAAACCGTTGTGATTAGCGGATCACAGGATTGTATTGAACCTGTCAGACTACTTGTAATTGTATCACCCTCACTTAAATAATCTTTCTCCATTATGAGCAATTTAAATCAGGTTTTAAATAAGATGGCTTTCTGTTCTGAGAGTTTATGCATCTAATCAGGTCAAGGTTTAAGCCATTTGTAGTCATCAGTCAACATTGAAAAGCTCACCCAATTGTGTGGCAGTATAGGTGGCATCTGAAAGCTTGTTACAGTACTTGTGGGAGGGGTGAATTCAAGAGCAAGTAGTGGCTGATGGGAATTGTAGTTATTTACAGTGTTTATGTAGTTTGTTATGAATGAACTCCAGCATTAGACGTTTGTGTCCTTGCTGCTGGGCCCTGCAGCCACGTTAGAGCTCCCAGCATCCAGGCGCCTGGCTGTGATGGTCACACCGTACATCCCACGGTAGGCAGAGGCAGAGCAGGAGGGTCTGGAGTGTATTTGGGGCTTTTAGGGCCCAGATTAATGGAGATCAGCACTGCAGTCTGTAATGATCGGATTGGGGGGGGGGGGTGTTGCAGCTTTGTAAAAGACAGTGGGATGGGGGGGGTGTGCTCTCATTAGTTTCTGCCTCTCGGGTGTACAGCTGGTGTCACAGGGCTCACAGCTTCCAGCTGTTGGCCGTGAGAACGGGCAGGCCCAGGTCTCTCTTTTTCCCCTGTGAGGGAATCCTGTTCTGTGGGGGAAAGAAAGCGAAGCCTGGGTCGGCCCTTTTTGTAGGATGGCGTATGGGGATACCAAATGTCTCACCTGCCTCTCTTTCCTCTGTGTGCTGTTTACTTTCTCTCTTCCTCTCCTCTGTCCCCTTCCACTCTGTTTTCTCTCTCTCCCTGTTCTCTCTCTCCCCCTCTCTCTCTCATGCTCGTCTTTCACCTTGACGTCTCCTTTTGCTCCTTTATTATTTTTTTGCACTTTCCCTCTGTCCTGCCCTCTTGTGTCTCTCTCTATCATTCTCCCTTCACCTCTCTTCCTCTCCTGGTTTTTTCTCCCTCTCTCCCTCTCTCACTCTGTGCCGCTCGGCACCCCTTGCAGGACAGGCTTGTTTACCCCAGACTTGGCCTTTGAAGCCATAGTGAAAAAACAGATCCAAAAACTGAAGGAGCCCTGCTTGAAGTGTATAGATATGGTTGTGAGCGAACTCACCTCCACCATCCGAAAGTGTAGCGAGAAGGTAACTGGGAACGACAGTCATGCCCTCCTCTCTGCGTTCAGTCTTAGAGATTCTCAGAGGTGGGGGTAGACCGATGGCTGTACTTTTAGAAAATCAAAGCCAAAAATAAAATTTAATAAATTAAGACTGTTAATGCAAAGTAAGAGAAGGAATCTACCTCTCTGTTTTTGTTGAGAGCAGGGCATACAAATGTTTTACCATGTAGTAAAAATAAAAATTCAAAATGTGGGGAATATATTGCTAATAGATGTCAAAATATAGTATGACGAATATTTGATTAAAAATAATTAATAATAAACTACACTTACATGCATCCCTTTTAGTATACTGTATATTGTTATCTCAAAATAAAATATTCTTTTTAGAATATCTTATCTCAAGTACCACATAGTGAGCACCATAATTCATTGGACAGTGATACATTTTTTGTGATTTTGGTTCTGTTAAAGCTGACAGTTTGCACTTCAACCTCATTGTCATTGTATCCTTTCAAAAGCAAAGTGCTAGAGTACAGAACCAAAATAACAAAAAATGTGTCACTGTCCAATTAATTATGGTGCTCACTGTATATGCATATATGTATGTGGCCATACATAATTGAAATATGTAGAAATGACAATATATGTTACACATTTTCACACTTTAATGTAAATTTATATTTCTCAGTGCCAGGAAACCAACATGCTAATGGGAAGCTGCTTTGCGCCGTGATTGGCCGTAACACATTTATATATAACAGTTTCAGTTTTATATTTATATATAGTTGGGTGAGTTAATACTAATTTTCACAAAAAATAACTATTTAATTTATGTCAAAGTTAAGGACAAAGGTTGGCACAATCCAGATCTAAGAGTTTTTTTTTAAGATTAAAAGAAAGAACCAACAAGTGCAGCAGAAGATTAATTTAATTGCGTTTCACTGTATTCATTTTGTGTTAATTCATTTTTCATTCCACTGTTGTGCTTCTTAAAGGCTAACAAAACACGCTGGTTTAGCTATACCCCACCACCTTTTGAAATTCGAAAAATGCCGCAATCGGGATTAATAGGGGCAAGGAAATAATAGGGGCAGAGCTCCAGGTATCAAACCATGCCCAAGCGAGCCCAAAGAAGCTTGCCACTGCATAGGCAGAAGCAATGGTGGAGAATGTGGCATTCTCGTTCTATAAGCCTCGTTTGGGCTTATAATGATGCGGCCAGTAAACAACAAATCACACACTGTACAAATAGTTAACCATGCCATTTATTTTTAATAAACTATATATATAAAAAAATTAAATAATAATTAGCTAGCTACTTGCTAAGCTAGACTGAAAAACGAACTATAAAAAAACAAGGTACTATCAAGCTAACAATAAAAAATATATAACTTACTAGAATATAACTATATATGACTATAACTTACTAGAATATTTTAAAAAGCGAAACTGTAAGCTAGCTATATATATCGCTCGTTCACTCACTCTCTCTCTCCTATCTCCTCTCCCCGTCCATGGCACGCAGATCAACCGATGAGATTTGCTTTTATAGCTGGGGCGTAGCCCGCCCTCGCTCCAAAACTTCCGGACGTAGCTGTACAGATTTTTATTTCGTCACCAAGTACCGAATACGTTAGGGAGGACCTTTCTGGCCAATCACAGATTGAACGTGCAGTACCTAACGTTTTACCACTAGAGACACTTTTGAGCCAGATTCTTAAAGTTTATGCTTTTTTGCGCAGACTGCAGTAATTTGTCAAGATTTGGACCAGGATCAACGAGTAATACTTAGAAAAACCCAAATGTATCAGTTATCATGTAAAATAAGTGGTTTTAGTGCTTTGTTACCCTTTAAACTATTTCTATTTTTTTTTAGCTATTCTGTCACTTCATTTGTTTTTCCCCCCTATTTTTAAAACCAGGCCTCTGGCTTCTGACCTGTTACTCTCTGATCAACCATTCTGTTGAACAGGTTTTCGTTCTTTGGTTTTTTCAATGCAGTGCATTGTGGGATTTGTGTTTTTGTGTGTGTGTGCCTTCTGATTGGCGGATGGACATTTTGTAAGATACCTACAGTGGTATGCAAAAGTTTGGGCACACCTAGTCAAACTGCATGTTTGGTTCAATCTCTAAGTGATAAGACAACCTCTGCAGGGTACAAACTTAAGCACGAGACCTTTTTAAAAAATAAAAAAAGTATTAATGAATAAACTGGAAGGTGCTCAAGCCATGTTCTGCTCCCTGCAGATGTTGTGTTAACCTCTGTTCACTTAGAAAATCAGCAAAACATGGAATTTGGCCAGGGGTAACCAAACTTCTGCATACCACTGTAGAGGTGCTTTGCTTCTAAGACACAGTATTCCTGTCTGAACAAATGTTTTTGCTAAAGGATTTTGGGTTATGTGGCTAAGAAAGGGATTATCACTGACAAAAACAAATAAACAATCAGTATAGATGATTTTGACTTTCAGTGTATGTATATAGCAGGGCTGTTAATTTTGGAGCTTTCAGCTTATGTGTTCAAAACCTAAAAATTAAAATATAGCGTCAGCTGTTTGATTATGGATATGTTCTTAATGTTGACACAGATGTGGGATATAAAAATGTATGTTGCACCGAAGCGTGTAGGGAACTGATTTTTCTCCTCTTTTCTCTCTCTCTCTTATGGAGAGCTCGTGTTTTTGGTCCAGCCAAAATCGGTCTATCCTTACCACAGACTGTTTTAATATTATCATTAGATTTGATTTCTGTCATTCAGTTTCAGTTCAGATTTTTAAAGTCACTGCCCAAAATAGTCCAATAGTCCTATTTTAGATGTTAACATTTAGCATGCTAAATTATTCTTATTAACCCTTTATTTTTTGTCAGTCATTTTACATCAGTTAGTTTTTGGTCTCATTTCTGTGTGCTTTTTGTCAGTACGATCATCCGGTTGTCTTACTCTATGTTTTCTTTATGGGTTCCACAGTTATTTCATTATTTACTATATTACCATGAAAACTGATTTGCTTTGATCATATTGGTGGGGGTTCACGTCCCACACATTGACTAACAGGGGTTCACGTCTCACACATTGACTAACAGGGGTTCACATCCCACACATTGACTAACGGGTTCATGTCCCACACATTGACTAACAGGGGTTCATGTCCCACACATTGACTAACAGGGGTTCATGTCCCACACATTGACTAACAGGGGTTCATATCCCACACATTGACTAACAGGTGTTCATGTCCCACACATTGACTACCAGGGGTTCACGTCCCACACATTGACTAACAGGGATTCACGTCCCACTCATTGACTAACATGGGGTTCATGTCCCACACATTGACTAACAGGGGTTCATGTCCCACACATTGACTAACAGGGGTTCATATCCCACACATTGACTAACAGGGGTTCATGTCCCACACATTGACTAACAGGGGTTCATATCCCACACATTGACTAACAGGTGTTCATGTCCCACACATTGACTACCAGGGGTTCACGTCCCACACATTGACTAACAGGGATCCACGTCCCACTCATTGACTAACATGGGGTTCATGTCCCACACATTGACTAACAGGGGTTCACGTCCCACACATTGACTAACAGGGGTTCATATCCCACACATTGACTAACAGGTGTTCATGTCCCACACATTGACTACCAGGGGTTCACGTCCCACACATTGACTAACAGGGATTCACGTCCCACTCATTGACTAACATGGGGTTCATGTCCCACACATTGACTAACAGGGGTTCATGTCCCACACATTGACTAACAGGGGTTCATATCCCACACATTGACTAACAGGGGTTCATGTCCCACACATTGACTAACAGGGGTTCATATCCCACACATTGACTAACAGGTGTTCATGTCCCACACATTGACTACCAGGGGTTCACGTCCCACACATTGACTAACAGGGATCCACGTCCCACTCATTGACTAACATGGGGTTCATGTCCCACACATTGACTAACAGGGGTTCACGTCCCACACATTGACTAACAGGGGTTCATATCCCACACATTGACTAACAGGTGTTCATGTCCCACACATTGACTACCAGGGGTTCACGTCCCACACATTGACTAACAGGGGTTCACGTCCCACACATTGACTAACATGGGGTTCATGTCCCACACATTGACTAACAGGGGTTCATGTCCCACACATTGACTAACAGGGGTTCATGTCCCACACATTGACTAACAGGGGTACATGTCCCACACATTGACTAACAGGGGTTCACGTCCCACACATTGACTAACAGACACCCCCCCCACCCCCCGGTTCTCTCTTTCTTTCTTATTTTCATCCTTTAATTTACTTTGTGTCACTGTCCTGATCCTTGCTTCTATACCAAGCAAGGGTGAAAAAATTGCAAACTGCCCTCCTTTGGATTTTTACTCTTTTTTTTTTTTCAAATCTTGGTGCATTTGGTGTGTGTGTTTGGGAGCATATCTGATAAATACAGATTGTCAGATAAAGACAGATATTTGACTGCTAAGGTTTTTTTTTGTTTTTGTGCTCTTCATGGGTTGAGCAAGACCTTGTTGATGAATGTTTCCATTAATGTAAGCCTGACTGAAAGGCTGAAATATAGGCTGTGTCTATATCAGCACCCTTCCAAACTATTGAGTATGCTTGCCGAGACCACTGGTTGACAAAAGTCCGGATGGTATATATACTTATTTTGTATTGCTTTTATAGCTGGGGTGTAGCCCGCCCTCGCTCCAAAACTTCCGGACGTAGCTGTACAGATTTTTATTTAGTTTATTTAGTATGGAGGATATTTTTGCATACTGCATGTTGTGTACTAAACAGTATACAGTAAACAGTACACAGCTGCTAGTACACAGGACACAGAACACAGTAGATTGAGCTCTGCCTATGGCTGTGTCTGAATCAGAGCCCTATCTACTGCGTACTGTCTCCTGTGTACTAGCAGCTGTGTACTGTTTACTGTGTACTGTTTATTACACAATGTGCAGTATACTAATAAATATTCTCCATGCTATTTTCCAACTGTACTGTGGAAGTGTCACGTGCTGATTTTGTTGTTATTAAAGCGAAGCTGCGCAACATATTTATGTGACCAAATGAAGTAGCAGTCTTTCTTTTTTTGTAGCAAGGTAAAAAATGAAAAAAAAAATCCACAGGAGGTCACTCTGTTTGTCGAAGAATTCCAGATTCCTCCCCTCCTCTCTCCACACTGTCTCTCTCAGTCTTTCTTTCAGTCCTCTGCATGTGATATTCTGCCCTGCCCACTTGCCTGTTCGCCTGCATGTATGCCCGCCTGCCTACCTTTTGGACTGACACTCTTAATTTAACCAACAACGCTTCTCTTACTAATTCATAAAGCGATTATTATTATGTACTTATTTGCATGGATGTCAACAACATAGCATCCCAGCGTTGTCGGGTTTTTCCAAAAAAAAAAAAACTGCACATGAAAAGCACGAGGCTGAGAAACCTGATTGGCTGAGAGCAAGCCAATTGTGTAATGTCATACAGGCCAAAAGTTGCAATGCATCCTGACAATTTGATTATTCATCTATGTATTAATTTGTGTTGTGAATTATTTAATTAGAGAGATTGAACAAGGCAGTTCAATCAGCATCACGATTTCTGTACTGGCTTCACTGCTTAGCGCTGGTTTGTTGATCCGATCAAATGCGATAGACTGCTTTTGGAACATATTACCGATGACTAATCACTTGTGACTGAGTTTTGCTATTATGTTATAGAAAGGCAAACTGGTCTTAAGGCTTAGCCAAAGTAGATTTCTTTCCTACATTTCAGAGAGTAGATTACTGGGTGTTTTTTATAAGAAAATCCACAAAACTAAGTATGCACACATCACCACATCTTCAGGGAGGCATTTATTTTAGTCTTCACAATAAAGTGTTTGGGTGCATTGTAACTGGTGCTGTAACATTTGCATGCTTTCCTAATTGGGAGTCTCTTTGCTTCATCCCGCCTGCCCCTCCAAGTCTGTACAGTAATGTCTTGCCATCGATATTAAGACATGGTTGTGTTTGTGTGTACTTACATGAAGCTGGTGTTTGTAGGTGTCCATGCTGTCATGGTATGCCAGTGAAATCTGTGCAGTTTTAATTAGTACAGCAGTATTTCAGACTTTGTACCACCTGTTGGGTTGTTTATGTGACTGGCACTGGGGTAGGCTCTTCTCTAGATGGAGAGGGACGCGTTGACCGCGATGTTCACCATCGTCCCCATCTCCTGTTTCATCGAGAAAATCTTTACCTGGGTCTGTTGGTACAGAGTCTGCAATGTGCTGGGTTTGTGTGCATGTGTATGTGTGTGCGTTTGTGTGTGTGTGTTGTGCTGAGTTTGTGTGCTATATTATGTGACTGTGTGTTGTGGTTTACTGAATATTTGTATGTTTGTTGTGGTGTGCTGAGATTGTGTTTTGCGGGTATATGTGTGTGTGCGCGTGTTCGTGTATGTGAGAGTGCGCATGTGTGTGTGGAGCTTGGTGTAAGGTAAATGTGACAGTGACAGTGGTGTCCACACTGTGGCACCTCTGATTGCACAGGCTATATTCACCCCCCCCCCCCCACCCACCAGTCTCTGTTGTTTCACCCCAGCTTGCCCAGTACCCTATGCTGAGAGAGGAGATGGAGAGGATCGTGACACAACATATCAGAGACCGCGAGAGTCGTACCAAGAACCAGGTACCCCCACAAACCCATCACTCAGCAATCACTATAGAAAAAGAGGGAGCCGTCACCCAGTCATAATTATTTTTCTCGTTGCTAGGTGATGCTGCTGATTGACATTGAGCTGGCCTACATGAACACCAATCATGAGGATTTTATCGGATTTGCCAAGTAAGTGTCCTCCCCACTTTCACTTGTACAACACCCCAAAACTACCTTTCACTACCCCAAACACTTTCGACGGGAACCTCTTGGCTTTCGGAAATGTTACCATGTCATGAATTCCAACGTCAACTGTTCCCATATGGAACAAATGTTATCTCCACAGAAGTTGTTGCTAATGTCTTTAGCAGCACAGATTCCGCCGTTTTTCAGCCTTTGTCTGCTACTTCCTAGGTAGGTCTCCTTGAACCTTTGCTGTATACCAAAATTATGCACCCTTTTCAATGAGACACCGTCGCAAAGATGCTTTACAGAAAAACAGGAAATGGGAAACAATTACGCAAGATTGAGTCCGAACCCCCAGGAATCCAGCAAGTGAGATAAAAAAAAGCTCCCCTGTGGGAAGAAGTCTTAGGAGGAACCCTGGTATGGAGGGGGAACCCATTATCTGCTGGCTGGCTCAAAGCCAATAGTTAAAGATAAGTTTTGGGAATTCTCTAGCACTTTGAGTTTGAAAGGATGACAATGAGGTTGAAGTGCCGACTGTCAGCTTTAATTTGAGGGTATTTTCATCCATATTTGATGAACCGTTAAGAAATTATAGAACCTTTTGTACATAGTCCCCCCCATTTTCGGGTATAAAAAAATATTGGACAGTTTAACATAATGTAGAATAAATAATAAATAATGTGATCTGACGTCACGTGGCGATGTACTGGTGACATGTAGTCCAGCTGTCTCTCGTGTTCCTGTTTGTTAATTTGAATGTATTTTGTTGTGTCAGGCTTTTGTTTTTTGCATGCGCTGTGCGTCTGTTGTGGGATGGGGAAGCAGGCTGGAGATTGTTCAGGGCACTCCTGCTACTCGTTTTGACAATATTTTTGTTTAATCAGGATAATTTTGTTTGTGGTCGTTACCATGGAGACGCATTCGCAACATATGCTCAGGAATGTCCGTTGGATCTGCAGCTACAAAGTTTAACATTGCTCTTCACTGGATTTGAAGATGTCAGGACTGATCCAGGACTGAAAGCAATCTTCAAAAGGTCACCAGGGAAGGGAAAGAGAAGATAATGCGGGGGACGAGTGAGGCGACGAGTGGGAAGGCTGACGCAGTTCAGTGCTTCTTGTTGCCAGTGGACAGAGACTGCAACACTGAGATTTTTCGTGGCACTTCTGCTGCTCGTTTTGATAATATTGACGAATTGTCTTGTCGATATGGTTTTGTTTGTGGTCGTCGCCATGGAGACTCATTCGCAACATATGCTCGGAAATGTTCGTTGGATCTGCAGACTGCAGCAACGGAGTTTGCCATTGCTCTTCACCGGAGTTGAAGATTTCGGGACTGATCCGGGAGTGCAGGCGATCTTCAAAAGACAAGGGGAAGTAGAACATAATGCGGGGGAAGAATGAGGAGACGACTGGGTACTGGGAAGATTGACGCAGTTCAGTGCTCCGTTTCGGCAGTGTACAGAGACCGCAACGCTGCGTGTATGGAGGAGAGTCGTGGAGGCGGAGTTTGTGTGTTGGACTGCTTGGTGACACTGGACATCTCGGGACAGCTGGGGCTATTTTTAATCATGGCTGAATTGCACTTTAATTCACTTAATTCACTTGATTCATGTAATGATTCTGTTGGATGTCTTTGTTTGATATGTTTGTTTGTGTGTTGTGGGTCTGCCCCACTGTCTGTTTTTACTTGTTGTTGCTGGGGCTACAACTGAAATTCCTTAGCGGGAAAATAAAAGTTATTCTATTCTATTCTATATCTACTGCATATCTGGCAGCAGAGTGATGGTTTGAGGCTCGTTTGATACCTCAGACCCTTGATGACTTCAGAGATCCATTCAAATGCAGAGAAGTTATAGTATCGCTTGTAAGAGTACTAGAAAATAAAATATCAAGAGCCTTTTGATATTGTTGGGTCACAGACATCAGGAAGTCATGGCATGCAAAGGATATGCGACCAATTGTTAAAAATGATTACTTTATTCTACATTATGTTAAACTGTTCAATATTTTTAATGCCTGAAAATTGGGGGGACTATGTACTAAATGTTCTATAATTTCTAAATGGTTCATCTGATATGGATAAAAATACCCTCAAATTAAAGCTGACAGTCTGTACTTCAACATCATTGCCATTGTATCTTTTTAATCTCAAAGTGTGAGAGTACAGAACCAAAATAACAAAAAATGTGTCACTGCCCAATGAATTATACACTGCTCAAAAAAATGAAGGGAACACTTAATCATCACATTATAACACCAAGTCAATTAAACCAAACAGGTCATGCTGGATGATGTTATAGGCAGCATAACATTCGCCACGGCATCTCCAGACTCTTTCACGTCTGTCACATGTAATCAGTGTGAACCTGCTCTCATCTGTGAAGAGAACGGGGCGCCAATGGCGAACCTGCCAATTCTGGTGTTCTCTGGCAAATGCCAATTGAGCTGCACGGTGCTGGGCTGTGAGCACAGGTCCCACTACAAAACGTTGGGCCCTCATGCCACCCTCATGGAGTCTGTTTCTGACAGTTTGGTCAGAAACATGCACAGGAGTAGCCCGCTGGAGGACATTTTGTAGGGCTCTGGCAGTGCTCTTCCTGTTCCGCCTCACACAAAGGAGCAGATACCAGTCCTGCCGCTGGGTTGTTGCCCTTCTACGGCCCTCTCCAGCTCTCCTTGTGTAATGGCCCATCTCCCGGTATCTCCTCCATGCTCTTGAGACTGTGCTGGGAGACACAGCAAACCTTCTTGCGACAGCACGTATAGATGTGCCATCCTGGAGGAGCTGGACTACCTGTGCAACCTGAATGGGCTGCAGGTACCGCCTCATGCTACCAGGAGTGACAAGGGCACTAGCAAAATGCAAAACTAAAGAAAAATCAGCCAGGAAGGATAAGGAGAGAGAAATGGTCTGTGGCCACCACATGCAAAACCATTTACTTTTTGGTGGTTGTCTTGCTGTTGCTGTCCTGTCCATCTGTTGACACTTTTATTTGCACCAAAGCAGGTGAAATTGATTCACAATAGTTTACGCTTCCTAACTGGACAGATCGATATTCCAGAAGTTTGATTGACTTGGTGTTATACTTTGTTGATTAAGTGTTCCCTTAATTTCTTTGAGCAGTGTATATATAAGTAAACTAAAATTGAGTGTTCTTAATATTCCCAGATGATATACTTATTTCCCTGTTTTGCTGATAATAGTATGGAGGATATTTTTTGCATACTGCATGTCACTAAACAGTGTACAGTAAGCAATATACAGTATGCTAATACACAGTACAAAGGACGCAGTAGATAGGGCTCTGATTCGGACACAGCCTAAGACATCCTTGATGTTCCTGTGTAAACTTGGCAGTGAAACCACTGATCTCTGAAATACAGAGCAGCCAACCAATGACGTGACTTCTCCCCACAGTGCTCAGCAGAGGAGCAGCCAGATAAACAAGAAGAAAGCCTCTGGGAATCAGGTATGCAATGCTGTCACAGTGCCTTCTAGTGTACTGGAGTATGTCCATGCTCAGATTATGACCCCCCCTCCTCATGTGTGGAAGCCGCGCTGGTCCGGCGGAATGTTGCGTTGGAGACGGGCCAAACTCAGAAACCTCAGTCATGTCCTTACGGCCCTTTCCTCTCAGTGCTGCTTTACAACACAACGGATTCCATTGGCTAACAAAATGGTCAGCGTTGCATTCTTAACATTGAGGGTTTTGCTTCTCTGCTGTTGAAGCACTGATTATGTTGGCCAACTAGAGGGCTAGCGCTGCATTCTTAACAGTGGACTGTCACTCCACTGATGGAGGCTGAAACATCACATAAATATTTATTGCATAAATATTCATGAAGGGCAATGCTGGGACCAATGAGGTTCTTTTCTGTTAGATTAATGATTGCTCACTTGCATGCCAGGAGCATTGCACTTCTGTATCTGTGTCACTACTTCAGCTAGTCATGATAACCATGAAGTACTGTCTGTGTTCTCCAGGATATTTTGGTTGATGTTGCTTAGCAAAAATATAAGTGCTAGACTATTGAAAAAATAAACTTAATAAACATAATAAAATAATAAACCTTATTTTTACTCTTATGGCTGCGTGTGTTAACCAGACCTGTGGTCAAATAAAACAGAACTGAGCTGGAACAAGCAGTATATGCAAGCATAATTATTGTAATGGCTTGATACTGGTGCTGAGGCCTTGGACACTGTAGGTGACTACATGACTTCATAGATGGCTTCTGACTCGGGATGGCTATTCCATTCACACTGATCTGGGAATACAGTTAACAGATCCCAGAACATTCCCGGGAACGTTTGGGTCAATTTTCCCAGCTCGTTGATTTATCCAGTTTCCTCACTCTGTCTTTCTCTCTCTTTCTCTCTCTTCTCTCAATTCCCGCTTCAGGACGAGATAATGGTGAGTAGTTTGTGTGTGGGTGTGTGTGTACGTGATGGGTAGGTGGCTTAGGGGCTGCCGGGTTTCTCTGTTAGCCCTTTAAATAACTTTCCCTCCAGCCAAAGTGCATTTGAAATATCATAAAGACAATGGGCTCTTCCTAAGAGAGCTTGTTTGGTAAAGCTTTACAAAAACCAAAGAGAGATAAACTCTTTCTTTGTTTTCCCCCTCACTAAACTTTTACAAATGCTGACGAAACATCTGGAGTCAACACAAGATAGCTTCTACATTACGTAACATAAAAAACACTTTCCTGTTTCATTTATAGGTTTTCGCCTGTCCAGTTACGGGGGCTTTATTGTGAGAGATCGCAGTCTGGTATTGGATGTTTCATAACCTGGCCCCCATCATTTCTGGCCGAGTGATTCCCTGAGTGCATTCACTAGCCTGAGTGAGATAAAAAAAGAGAGGAAATCTGCCATGTGTTATGTAGTAAGGACAGACTAGAGAGAGATGAAGAACTCTTTAGCCTTGTGTGTGTTTGTGTGTGTGTGTGTGTGTGTGTGTGCGTGCGTGTGCGTGCGTGTGTGTGCGTGCGTGCGTTTCGTTTTTCTAATGTTTGCTTTTTTTAAACATAGAGACACAGAGGCCCATTGACCCTTGGTATTCTATTGGTTAGATCATTTCTGCATAGTTGCTTAGGAGATGCACGTATCTAGCAGAACTGGAGTCAAGACCAGACCCTGCAAGTGCTAAACCCAGACCAAGACCAGACTCCCCAAGACTAAGATCCAGACCTAAACAAGACTTACCAGGTCTTCACAAGACCAAGACTCAGACCTTTGACCAAGATCAGCCACTTTTATTCAATCCTAGGCAGCAAAATTATGCTCAATAGGAAATTACAGAAAATAAATTTTTTAAATGTAATTATACCATGCTTTTCTTGCCTTAACGTTAGACATTCTTTCATCAAAAAAATATTTTAGTGGAAAGGAAATCTCACATTGTCCTTTTATTTTCCATAAAATAGCCTACAAGGAGAACAAACAATAGGTCGATCCAATTGGCACTGGTAGAAAATTAACAATGACCTGGCATAGGCTCATGTAATTTTGAAATTGGGCTCTCAAGATCATACCGTTATTCAAGTTCAAACCAGGTTTAGTCTGGCAACCACAGTATTATTTGCTGCACAAATTTTGCTAGCTAGTTTACATTCTGCTAATATGAAACATTGTTTTGAAGCTCTCTTGTCTAGTGGTTGAATTTATGTGTGGGGAAAACTAGAGTTATAGGCTGGTTGCAGTCGCGTAATTAGGGAGGGCAGGGGGTGCACTCATCCCCCTGGAGGCAAAATGCCATGAGCCGGGCCCTCCTCCTTGAAGGCAAACACTAGGCTACATAAAAAAATATATTATCAACAGTGTAGGTATAACTGAACAAAATATAGGTTATATATTTAAAACGTGGGGAAATATTTTAATTAATATTATTCATATTACGTTGTTTGACTTCCACAAATGCACACTGCACGCACGTTCGTTTCCGATGTCAATTAGCAGCACAGTTAAAAATGGAGAAACAAAAATCTTGTTATAGCCTATACGAAACGTAAACAAAAAGAACAGCGGGAGAAAACAAAAAATGCATTAACGTGTGTAACACTAACTAACTTCTTTATGAAGCATAATCAACCCAAGGTTGCTACAACTAGTTCAAGTTAGTTGAGACTGTCTCAATTTGGAGAACCTAATCAACAAGTTTGCCAGGGCAAAATAACAAAGAAAAAATTACAGAAACATTAGCCTGGCCTACACTTTGTACACTGCTCAAATAAATTAAGGGAACACTTAATCAACACAGTATAACACCAAGTCAATGAAACTTCTGGGATATCGATCTGTCCAGTTAGGAAGCATAAACTATTGTGAATCAATTTCACCTGCATTGGTGCAAATGAAAGTGACAACAGATGGACAGGAGACGCAACAGCAAGACAACCCCCAAAAAGTAAATGGTTTTGCAGGTGGTGGCCACAGACCATTTCTCTCTCCTTATCCTTCCTAACTGATTTTTCTCTAGTTTTGCATTTTGCTAGTGTCCTTGTCACGACTGGTAGCATGAGGCGGTACCTGCAGCCCATTCAGGTTGCACAGGTAGTCCAGCTCCTCCAGGATGGCACATCCATATGTGCCGTCGCAAGAAGGTTTGCTGTGTCTCCCAGCACAGTCTCAAGAGCGTGGAGGAGATACCGGGAGACGGGCCATTACACGAGGAGAGCTGGACAGGGCCGTAGAAGGGCAACAACCCAGCGGCAGGACTGGTATCTGCTCCTTTGTGCGAGGAGCCAGAGCCCTACAAAATGTCCTCCAGCGGGCTACTCGTGTGCATGTTTCTGACCAAACTGTCAGAAACAGACTCCATGAGGGTGGCATGAGGGCCCGACGTCCTGTAGTGGGACCTGTGCTCACAGCCCAGCACCGTGCAGCTCAAACCAGAATTGGCAGGTTCGCCATTGGTGCCCCGTTCTTTTCACAGATGAGAGCAGGTTCACACTGAGCACATATGACAGACGTGAAAGAGTCTGGAGACGCCGTGGCGAATGTTATGCTGCCTGCAAAATCATTCAGCATGACCGGTTTGGTTTAATTGACTTGGTGTTATACTGTGATGATTAAGTGTTCCCTTCAAAAGCAGAATAAGATGACCAGTTCAATGCATAGGACCGCATGCAAATGGATTTGTTTTTTGTCAGAATAATAAAGAAATTCTTTGTAAATCTTTACCTGCAGACATTAATTAGCCCACTATTGCAACTGAGTGTATTTCCTGAAGTGATTCATGTTATATCAGCATTTTAGAGAGATGAGTTAGGCTATTTCTGTAGGGTATTACTGCTCCTCGGAAGCTCCTGTTTTCCAGTTGCCAAATCGTAATTACGAGGTTGACGCATTCACATGCTCCGAAGTTAGAATTAGCCTACCAGCAAACATGGATGTCTATAGTAGCCAAATTTTTCTTTTGATCCTTTACGAATAAAAAAATACATGGAGAGCCTATCACTTTCTGCATGAGAAATTATATATTTAAGTATATTTTACTAAATTGTTTTGTGCTGTGTGTGCATTACCAAACTTACCATCAACATGATAATCTGCTGGGCTGCGCTGCCTGGTTGCATTGTCATGTGCATCTATCGTATTTTCTGCCATTTCGACTTGGCAACTGGGAAATTTGGGGTGCGTCCCAATAGTCGTACCCCGGAAACGGATATTTGTATTTTAATTTAATGTCGCTGATAACATCTTAATTACGTATTAATGGTTACATATTAATGTCTCGAAGCAAACCGCAATGTCAGGTACATTTTGGACTGTACATGCAAATACTTGTACTCAAAACATTCACAGTTTTGCATACTTCCGGGTAAGAGAGGAGTGGTAGTGGGGGAGTGGAGGAAGGGAGGTGGGGAGTGAAGAATATTGGGACGCAGCCATGAGCTTCCGATGAGCACTTGAAGAAGGATAGAGAAGTAAAAGGTCAAAAGGTCAGACTTTACCACTTATTACGATTACCTAATTACGATTTGGAGGTTCGTTCAAGTGCAACTTCCATGTTGGAAACTCGTATTTCCGATCATTCCGACAGCACATATGCTCACCGCATATGCTTTTTAAACTTTTGATTGACTAGCATTACAAATTTAATTCAAAAGCGAAATATATTAGGGCCCCCTGCTGATCATGTAATTACGCAACTGTCTGGTTGTGTATGACGGTGTCTAACTGAAAGACCCAAGTAGGCTATAGGAAATCTGAATGAATGAAGCAGGGTAACGTTAAGTAGATTGGGCAGCGACACCGTCTTTGGAGAACACTCACCAGAGCAGTCAAGTTGAATGTTGGCGAACTCTGAGCTAGCACTGGCTAATCACATTTCTGTTGCAGTTAGGCTAACAGCTAAACCTAGCTGGTTAACAAGCCCAATAACCGGGAAATATCCTGTTCAAGTAACATGACAAGTTTGTCAAAATACCTTGTGAAAGAGGACATTGTACCTCAAAATTCACTTGGCGATATCCTACCAATTTTGCCCTCCATTTCTTGTTTGCACAGTCCTCTTCAAAGTTTTAAAACACACATTTTCCAATTTCCGGTATTATAATATTTCATCCGAGCCTACCTATCAAGTCCTAACAAGGGTTAGTAGCCTACACACGCCTATATCATAATTGCATAATTTTCTTGTGTCTCACGCCCATAAATTCATGCTAACCTACTTTCGCCTCAGTTTTTTAACGTTACTTTTGGAGAACAAGGGGAATGTCAATAAGCGGCATTTAATTGTGGAAAGGCTTATGGCAGACTCGAAAGATGTGTTGTGGTTTAATGACAAAACACTTATTAGCACCCATCACACTTCTAATTCGTCTGGCTTGAAATTGAAAGCTCGTCGTCTTTGCTCCATTATTAGGATAGTCTCGGACTCGCACGCAACGCTTGTTGACGTCTCTGCTAGAACGATAATGAACTAACGTAATGTTGGTTTGTTTATTTAACGTTACCCAAACGATCAGCTGTGCGCAATATGAAACAAGTGGCGTCGGTTGTTAGGTAACAGACATGAAAGTTGATCAATGGTTTCTGATTGAGTATTTTGGATTTCCTAACCTGAGATAAGATAGGATTGAGTAAGATAAGATAGGATTCCCAACGTTAGATTTGTTTCTGTAATAGCCTACGAATTTGTGAAAAATCCTATCTTAGGCCCCCTTTAAAAGGGGAAACGCTTGCGAAAACCTCAGCTTCTCCAGTTACACTGCAGTGCGATTAAATAAGAGGGTGTTATCAATAGCCCAAAGCACTTACGACCCTCCTCTCGCCACAGTCACAGACTGTAAATTGCATAAAATGCACCGTTTATACACGCTAAGAAAATCATGTTCACGTGTCGAAACAATAATATATTTTTTAAACATTAAACAAATGAGCATTCGCCATTTCCCTTGCTTACTGTCCTACACTGCTCAAAAAAATTAAAGGAACACTTAATCATCACAGTATAACACCAAGTCAACTAAACCAAACAGGTCATGCTGGATGATGTTATAGGCAGCATAACATTCGCCACGGCATCTCCAGACTCTTTCACTTCTGTCACATGTAATCAGTGTGAACCTGCTCTCATCTGTGAAGAGAACGGGGCGCCAATGGTGAACCTGTCAATTCTGGTGTTCTCTGGCAAATGCCAATCGAGCTGCACAGTGCTGGGCTGTGAGCACAGGTTCCGCTACAGGACGTCGGGCCCTCATGCCACCCTCATGGAGTCTGTTTCGGACAGTTTGGTCAGAAACATGCACATGAGTAGCCCGCTGGAGGTCATTTTGTATGGCTCTGGCAGTGCTCCTCCTGTTCCTCCTCGCACAAAAGAGCAGATACCGGTCATGCCGCTGAGTTGTTGCCCTTCTACGGCCCTGTCCAGCTCTCCTCGTGCAATGGCCCGTCTCCCGGTATCTCCTCCATGCTCTTGAGACTGTGCTGGGAGACACAGCAAACCTTCTTGCGACGGCACGTATGGATCTGCCATTCTGGAGGAGCTGGACTACCTGTGCAACCTGAATGGGCTGCAGGTACCGCCTCATGCTACCAGTCGTGACAAGGGAACTAGCTAAATGAAAAACTATAGAAAAGTCAGTCAGGAAGGATAAGGAGAGAGAAATGGTCTGTGGCCACCAACTACAGCTTTAGGAAAACCCCATAAATTTTGACGCAGTATTTTTTAAAAGGGTAGCCGCTTGCGAAAACCTCAGCTTCTCCAGTTACACTGCAGTGCGATTAAATAAGAGGGTGTTATCAATAGCCCAAAGCACTTACGATCCTCCTCTCGCCACAGTCACAGACTGTAAATTGCATAAAATGCACCATTTATACATGCTATTTATACATGCTAAGAAAATCATGTTCACGTATAGAAACAATTTTTTTTTTTTAAACGTATAAATGAGCATTCGCCATTTTCCTTTGCTTATTGTACACAGGGATGCACTTTAGGTTTAGAAGACACCTAATTTTTTTCTTCAAAATTTTTTGTTTAAATATGTTTAGGAAACCAAGTACTACTTACCAGTATATTCAGCTACAGCTGTTTTCTGATTAACCCTGAAGAGTTTGTCTTGTTACATTTAAGTCCCGTACAGTCGACATTTCCACAGCGACCACCTATCGCACTTAGGGCTGAAATACATTGCTGCTGTTGTGTAAAAACACACACGCTTTTGTACGTTTTTGCCCGGACGCAGAGCAGTCGAGCCTAAATCTCTGAATGTATGTAACTAACTGGCTCCGTTACTGCCTGTTACCCGTTGTTGAAAAGCGCATGCGCGAATTGCGAGTGGTGAAAAGTGCATGCGCAAAATTCTAATTTTGTGTAATTACGGTAAAAAAAGTTTTCTGTCGAAACCTCTGCAGTTTGCTTTGCTAGCAAACGTGTGTAACAAGTGGTTAAAAGCATCACTTTTGTATTTCAATGTTAACCGCATCTTTTATTGTGAAAAAGGGCCACATAGACTGTCTGGCTGATGGACTGCTGTTTCAGCCAATTACGGTGCAAAAAGGACAAATGGACGAAGAAGGAAGTTGTGTTATTAGGGGTAGAGGAAGAAGGCACTGTGAGAAAGGTTGGGAGCCTAAGTTATAGCGGTTGTCATTACTGACGAGAAAGAAAGTTTTAAATAGAAACGCGGCTGCCGTTTGCCTGTTAGCCACGTACAATTCAGCTGTCTAGCCAAGAGAGTTTTGAATGTTTTCCCTCCGGTAAAGTGTGAGTTCCAGTCTGCACTTTTACAGCTGTTTTTACTGCGGGAGGAGCAGTGGTGTGTTCGGCCACTGTTTTGCTACTCGTCCTTGGCCCCATTTCGTGGTGGAAAGGCTAAACATCTCTGGAAAATAAGGTGAACTGACAGTGTTATGTTCAGTGCTCTTGGAGCCTGCACGCTCAGGGAATCGAACTGACATACATTTATCACGAGCAATGTGAGTTTGTGTGTGACTGTAAAGTTTAAAAACCGCATTGTCTGTTGGAACCGGAATGTTTGAATTGAATGGTGAAAAGCAGGGGGTGTAGTGTAGGATGGGCATGGGGGAGCGCTCCCTCATGTCTAAATCCTTTTGAAATGTAATTTAGTTTTTATGCAGAAAAACACTTAGTCACTCGAAAATAAGCCATGAGAATAAAATGACATGTGTAAACCGTATATAGCCTAAATGAGAATCGCTGCAGCAGCATAGTCGGCAGATTTATATAGACCCCTGCAGGTTCATAGAATGGAACATTCCATAATTAACTTAGTACTCCTGACCTACACATGCCCAAACGCTTGGCAGGATAACTTCAGACAAGTAAGTTAACATCTAGGTTGGTAATCTCCAACATTAGAAAATAAAACTGTACTGTTGACTGATAATGTTGAGGTCTTGGCTCTTTCAATGCAGTCGATTTATTTAACAAAACAAAACAGAAGATAACTAATAACGTGAGTGTTAGTCACTCAGCCCGCTGAAGTGATATCAATGTAATGTTAACTTTTGAGAGAATTATCTAGCTAGCTAACGTTAGTCAACATATCATCAGTTGTGTTAGCTAGCTAGGTACTTTGCATTGTTTTGGCTAGACAGATGTGTAGGCTAGCTTATATATGGGTGCTTTTGATTCAGTTCCTCCTTACAAACAGCAGTTTATACAGTCAAGCCGGAAAGTCTGCACACCCCTTTCTCCTTCTCCACGTTTTATTACGTTACAGACTTATACTACAATAGATTGAGTTCATTTTTGGCCTCAAACATCTACACACAATAGCCAATAATGACAAAGTGAAAACAGGTTTTTAGAAAATAGGCAATTTTATTTTACTGACAAAAATACGTTATTTAGGGGTTGCATATCTGTACACACCCTTAGCCTAATACTTGGTTGCTGCGCCTTTGGCAGCGATTACAGCTTCAAGGCGTCTTGGGAAAGAAGCTACGAGCTGGGCACACTTCTTTCTGGACATTTTTGCCCATTCCTCTTGGCATATCCTTGCAAGCTCCGTCAGGTTGGATGGGGAGCATCGGTACACAGCCATTTTCAGCTCTTTCCACAGATGATCAATTGGATTCAGGTCTGGGCTCTGACTGGGCCACTCAAGGACATGCACAGACTTTCTCCGAAGCCACTCCTTCGTTCTCTTGGCTGTGTGCTTTGGGTCGTTGTCATGTTGGAAGGTAAAACCTTCGCCCCAGTCTGAGGTCCAGAGCACTCTGGAGCAGGTTTTCTTCAAGGTTCTCGGTGTACTTAGCTGCATTCATCTTTCTGTCTATCAGGACTAGTCGCCCCATTCCCGCTGTTGAAAAACATCCCCACATCCCCAGCCATGCTTCACTGTAGGGATGGTATTAGCCAGGTGATGAGCGGTGCCTGGTTTCCTCCAGATGTGACGCTTGGTATTCAGGCCAAAAAGTTCAATTTTGGTTTCATCAGACCAGATAATCTTGATTCTCATGGTTTGAGAGTCCTCTAGGTGCCTTTTAGCAAACGCCAAGCGGGCTGTGATGTGCCTTTTACTAAGGAGGGGCTTCCGTCTGGCCACTCTACCATAAAGGCCTGATTGGTGGAGTGCTGCCTGGATGATTGATCTTCTGAAAGGTTCTCCCATCTTTACAAGGATACGCTGGAGCTCTGTCAGAGTGACCCTCGGGTTCCTGCTCACCTCCCTGGCCAAGGCCTGTCTTCCCCGATTGCTCAGTTTGGCCGGGCGGCCAGGTCTAGGAAGATTCTTAGTGGTTCCAAACTTCTTCCATTTACAAATGATGGTGGCCACTGTGCTCTTTGGGACATGTAAAGCTGCAGAGATTTTTCCGTACCCTTCTCCAGATCTATGCCTTGACACAATCCTGTTTCTGAGGTCTGCAGATAATTCCTTTGACCCCATGGCTGTTGCTCTGACATGCACTGTCAACTGTGGGACCTTATATAGGCAGGTGTTGGCAATCCCCAATCATGTCCAATCAATTGAATCGCTTGCATAAGGTTACACTGCCAAAGTTTTAAGATGCTATAGCTCTCTAACTTTCTAATCTGGTTATTGCATTAAGTCACTAAAAATCTTCCATACGCATGTTCCTCACTGGCTGCATACAGGCATTCGGGCTGAGCTTGCCTAGCCTTGTTTTTAAAAACGTATTTAAATACATTAGGCTACTTATGTTATGGTTATTATGTATATACTGTATGTGACTATTCTGAAATAAATGTATTCTTTTGCAAATTTCTGAATGATACAGCTTCTTCTTCAATTCAAACTTTAAACCATGGATGTGCAGAGAATATTTTTTGAGATATTGACATTTAAATAAAACTAGTAGAAACTAGGTGTAAATTGCCTCTGGAGGGCCAAAGTAAATGGAGTTAAGCGCATAAGCATAATATTTCTGACGTTTTTGTTTGTTATTGCATAGAAAACACAACCTTCAATGCTTAACATTAACTCCGGTCCTTTCAAAACGATATTTAATTTTGCCATATGTAGCCCATGCATTATGTCACATTTTATCCGACTAGGGCAGTGCCCGTTCAAAGCGTGCCCATTCGGAACGGGCCGATTGCTTGGCCCCCGGTATTGATGCTTGCAGCTTTCTCGAGAACCACTCATTCAATCAACTTCACAGTGGACACTGCAGTTCCTGGGGTCCTGAGCAATACACCTAGCAAATTTCAACTTCATATAGTGCCCGTTTATTGAGCAAAGCAAACTACAGTTTAAGCAAACTACAGTGTTTTGATTGGTGGTAGACTAATATCTGACAATGATTTCCTGCTTGGTCACGCACAGATGAGTAGATTTGGAAAGCGAATAACTAACCTAAATTAGCTAAATAATAATCTTCAATCTTTGTCATCTTCAGCTAATAAGCCTCCAAAAAATGGTAACTTGAAAGATCTCGTCTTTCTTCCATATAACTGTATAGGCTAAATGAGATAGGGGAGAATGGTGACAGTTGAAACTGTTCTGATAATACAGAAACCAATGCAAACGTTACGGTGCAGCTTTACGCCTAGGAACTAACTCATAAGTCAAGTTTGCGATCTTCGTTAGAGAATGAAACTCCTAAATATCCCAATCACAGAGCAGCGGTTTAGCCATCTGTTTTGACATAACGTTAAACTGATCATTTATCCTCTTCTCGCGTCCTGGCCTTTTCATTATTTTTCCGCTGTCTCTTATTTTCTTTGATGTCTGATTTTTTTAAGCACTCGTATTGATCAAACCAAATTACATTTACAATGCCATCTCAATTTCCAGAATTATACAATTCTGACTGTTTTATTGGATGCTCTGCCACGTGTGCAGGCATACATATAGCAGATAAATATTTTTTTATGATATGACTAAGAATGCTTTATACTTCATAAATATTATGTAATTGAATCCATTTTAGATGACCACCCGATACTAATAGATCTTTTAATAGCCTGAGAGCAAATTATTTTATTTTAAAAAATTAATTTAGTATCGATAAGCAGAATCGATAATGGCATCGGTATCAATAAAATCTAACGATTGCCATCTTTAGTAGGAACAGATCGCGTGCGTGTATCACTGCATGCATATCGCTATACACGCGCTATGATATGTGTTTACGCCGTCGACCGATATAAATCATGGCAGTGCAGCAACGTTGGACAGTGCATGAGTACACACTACACAGACCCAGACTGTACTAGACACATGCATACACATCCCAGCAGCAGCGCTCTACACGCATACCATGTATACACAGCCGCCCAAAGAAGCGGTGCACTTTGATTTCTTTTCATTTAAAAAATCTGAGCTATCGGCTATCGCTATAACAGCCCTTTCACATATGTGAAACTAGAAATGTTACTGATACATACAGTCATAAATGCACATGAATTCCAGCAAGAGAACAATGCACAAAAAGGCCGGAACATCACCTTGCAAGAAACATGTGGTACCGCACCAACGGCAAAACATTTGCATATGTAAACTAATTAAGTGCGTACGCACTGGCTTATGAAAACATGTCCTAAGTGGGGTTTTTTGGGGGGGAAATAATTAATTTCAATTCAATTTGATTATTACACTGAACCTCTTTTAACATTATACAATTAGAATTTCCTATACCCTTCGTGGGTGACTTGAGAAATAAAATATCATTGTCATTGTCAATTTGTCATTGCCATGAACTTGCGGAAAACACGGCTTCGCAAAGTTCGTCCAGTTCTCAAAAATATATCAGGTTATATCAGATATACATCCTTCCATATCTACTGTATTTCTGGCAGCAGAGTGATGGTTAAAGGCTTGTTTAATACATCAGACCCTTGATGACTTAGAGCCACTTAGCCAACCATGTGTTCTTTATTGTTCCAGTGTAATTTACAGCTAAATCTTGTCTCACCCCCCAATTCCCATAGAGATCCATTCAAATGCAGAGCTGTTATAGTATCGCTTGTAAGAGTACCAGCAAATAAGATATCAAGAGCCTTTTGATGTTGTTGGGTCACAGACATCATAAAGTCATGGCATGCAAAGGATATGCAACCAAATATAAAAAATATGGCTTTTCTACCACATTTAATTTAGCGTGTTCAATACTTTTTTCCTGTGTCATTTCACTTTATTGCACATAACTTTTTTAAAGAATTGGAACGTTACAATTTCTTTAGCTGTGTAGTTTTATTGAGTTAATACCAATGTCTGGTCAAAATCTCATGTCAATAGCTACATTGGAAATATGTTTGATAATAAAATTGTTGACGTGTCCAATACTTATTTCCCCCATTGTACATACATGTATCTAGGACTTTAAAAAAAGCATTAAATACAATTTAAGTTGGAAACTATACATGGTAGAATTTTTATCGCTGGACTCGGACTCGGATGGTGTGGACTTGGACTCGGAGTGGGATGGGTGGACTTGGACTTGGAAGTTGTGGACTCGACTACAACACTGACAAACAGACAGACAGGATTTCTTCCTTTACAGTTAGATGTTCATTGAATGCATCCGGTAAATAACTAAAAAAATAGTTGACTACAGTCGTGGCACATGTTTTCAAGTACAACAGCTCAGACATAAACACGCATTCAAAACCTTTTCCCCCTCACTCTTGCAGGCTATGATGTCTAAATAACGTAATTTAAATCTGTTTATGTGCATTTGGTGTCTTTTACCAAAGCAATTTAAATGTTTTAGGCTATTACTATTTTGCATCTTTCTATTTTCTGTGCAAAAACAAGCTCTGAGACTCGGAGGTCTGCTGGTCCAGCATTTTGTTTACATTCGATGTGCGCAAAAACCATGACATAATTCAAATGAAAATGCAAAAGGCCACTTTGCGTTTTCATTTTCACGTTAATGTACGAACTTTCTCTGACAATTTGAAAATGTTAATGCAAATCCATTTCACATTTAATTTTTCTCGCCCTTTACGATTATTATAATGTGGCTTGTCCCAAGCATATTGGGGCTATACCATCTAATACATTAGTGCTACCAAAAACTGACTGCTGGTAGCCCCACATGGATATTGTTTTTTTTATCGGGGCATGTGAGGACGATTATCATGACCATCCAATAGCCTATCGTGTTGAATGATAACATTGTCATATCGCCCAAGCCTAGTTAGTTTACAGTAGCCTATCTGGGTGAGATTGTCCTTATCCATGGTGGCCACCTAGTGGTGGATCGTCGATGTCCGAAGCGCTTCCAAACTTCCCAGAAAAAATAAAAAGTCAGCGGTCCGGCCTTTGCAAAGTTTGCATAGGGTGCTTTTCATTTTGTTTACATAAACACTCGATTGACAGTTTTACTTTTTATTAGCTTTCTACATTGTAACAAGACTTAACATCAGCGTCAGCATCACCACGTTGCAGCAATGTTGCAGCAAAGTCTCTTGGAAAACGTTTTATTGAGATTATGTTTGAATGTGGCTACAACGTTGTAGTATGTTTCAGTTACCCCCTGATCCACCAGAGGCAGTAGTGAGTCACAGTTCCTGTATAAACATACATAATGTTAAAACACACACACACATACACACAGGGCAGCAATAAAGGGTCAATGGGTCCAGTCTAGTTGTGAGCCGTGACTGATAGCTGGAGCTGTTCTACGTGGGTGTCCCTGACCTCCCCTGTGACCCTCCCTCCCCACTGCCTTGACGTCCCCACCCCCCTCTCTGCCCCACCTAGGTTATCCGGAAGGGCTGGCTGACCATCAATAACATCGGCATTATGAAGGGTGGAGCCAAGGAGTACTGGTTTGTCCTGACGGCTGAGTCTCTGTCCTGGTACAAGGATGATGAGGTGAGTGTGCCTGGGACAAGCAGGTTCAGATGTCAACCCGCACAAGTCTTTGTGCTGCCTGTTGTCTGACATGCCAAACTCCACTTTAATTGCTACGTCTGTCATACCTGAAAGTGCTAATAATGTAAAATTGCACCTTAATTGTCCCCCTTCTCCACCCTGATTCCAATTCTGCTTTCTGTTATGACCCAGTGTAGGGTCAGATCGTAACTGTGATGAATGGGTTAATTCATTAGCACGGGACTGCGCATGTCAGGCGACCTGCGAATAACCCAGACTAAGTGTGTATTTACTTAGAGATGTCTCAGCGACATTACAGTAACAAGAAATAAAGGTAATGGGAAATGGTTCATGAAACGGGTTAATGCAACTCCGGTCCCTAACTACCTAACGAAAACCAAACCTACGATCTATCTAGTCTTCAAAGGCTTGCTGGGTACGGGGCAGCTTTAACCATTTTTATGCGTATGGTCACATCGGTGTTACAGCACTAGAGTGATCCCTGAAGCGTACGGTCACACCGGTGTGATTAGAACACAAGATTAGAACGTCTATTTACGAATGACGCCACAATAAGCCTGTCAGTTAACCCTTGTTCTTTCTAGGACT
Organism: Ilyophis sp. 1 JC-2022; assembly: GCA_022702515.1. Lineage (NCBI taxonomy): Eukaryota > Metazoa > Chordata > Actinopteri > Anguilliformes > Synaphobranchidae > Ilyophis > Ilyophis sp. 1 JC-2022. The sequence goes on along the minus strand of CM040394.1, from coordinate 52,802,001 downwards.
AAACACACTATATTCCACAAAATTGTACCAAATAAACATCTTTACATTTACATTTATTTGTTTATGCAGACGTTCACACTTTCTCAGAAGTAATATAAGCAGCAAATACCCCCTAGCCTATAACGTTGATTTAACTTCAGTTTGCTAACGTTAGTGCTAACCAAGCTGTCAAAATGGGCTGACACAAAATATAATATAAACAATCTTATAGCGATTACAATTTACAATGTTTTACATCACGGGTAAACTCATCCGTGATCAAAATAATTGACGAAATACTCGAAAAATGCATTTTCGAAAATAATCCGGCAGTAGGCTAATATTGTTTTATGGCGCTGCCATCTTGTTCTTCCGCATTCAACCAAAGATGATACATGATGAAGAGATGCTCCACGTGCTCCCAACTTTAACCATATCAATATATCAATTCTCAATCAAGTTAACTTGGAAGATTGCCCATAACAAGTGAGTTATCTTGTCATGTTATCATCTTTGGTTGGACCAGAGATGACGTTATATGGCTGCGGCCGTGTTATTAGCTTTATCAGAGATAAATAGCATCTCATAGCATATCATGAGCAGTAACGTACAACCTTCAAAAAAGATACTTTACCAACATCATGGGTGTCCATTGCAATGTTTGCTAGAATCGGAATACACCATTTGTAACAAGTATGTGAAAACATATTAAAAATAAAGACATTTTCACCGCACGAACAATTAGCTGACAGATATTTGTATTGATACAAATGAAAGGCAGTGCAGTTAGCTACAGTCAGATGATGACTGTCCCTTGGCGCCTCACACATACTGAGAGTCATCTAGTGTTGTTTTATATATATATATATATATATATATATATATATATATATACTGTATGTCAGTGGCGGGCCGTGCATTTCACACCTAGGCCTTCAGTGTCCCTACACACACAGTCCTAATTATTTTTTCCACCTCTTAATACCATCATTATGACGCATGGCTCTAGAAAACTATACATTAACACAGAAGAAGCAGTATACGTATAAGCGCGTTGCATCAGTCAGTTAGTCAAGTACAAACAAGTTATATTTTATTATTCCCGATTTTTAATCATAATAATAAATCAAGCATTTACAATTAAGAGTGTTAAACCAGCCTTTATTAAGATCGCTTGGAAACTAAAAAAAAAAAAAAAAAAAAAGCTTTTTTTAAGGGATTAGTATTACCAAAGACCACCAAAAGCATGTTAGCTTTAACAACAAGTCTGTTCAAAAAAATGCAGCACGCACCCAAAAAAAAAATTTCAAAAAAAAAAAAAAGAAAAAAAAAAAAAAAAAAAAAAAAAAAAAAAAAAAAAAAAAACAATAAATTAATTTTGTTTGTTATATATATATATTTGCGTGGTGTGAGTGTGTGGTTTCCTAGCCTTGAATGTCCACTTTGACTGGTAGCGGGGTTGGTTGGTCTCTTTCTTTGAATGTCTTTTTTTTTTTTTTTTGAAAAAAAAAATTTGATGTTGAAAATTTTTATATCAAATCTATCTTTTCTCTTTTCCCTTTTCAAACCCGCAATTGAAAAAAAAAAAAAACAAAAAAAAAAAACAAGTTCATTTGCTTTGCAGCATAGTGCTCTCTCACAATAGCAAATAGTGCGTGCAAAAAAGTGCGTGCGACGTGTTGTGCGTGGTGTTGCTGAGTGTCCCTGGCCCCCCGTCCGCCAAGTCGAAAGTCGCTGGTTTGTTTGTTACAACACGTTTGGTTCACTTTACTTTCCAAGACAAGCGCAGGCAAGCCTCTGAAGGCCTGAGGGCCTTAGGGGCAGATTTCTTGGACCCTGGCTGGATATATGAAAAGATAATGGCTAAAAGCTAAAAGCAAAAAAAAGCTCTCTCGCCCTGAGGCTGGAAGCAGCGCAACAAAGGAAAAAAGCTAAGAAAAAAATATGATAGAAATGAGAATATATAATATAAATAATAATTTTAAAAATAAAAAATTAAAAAAATATAAAAATATTTTTTATATTATGCCTGGCCTTAGGCCCCCCCCTGCCAGCCCGCCGCCCTGCTGTATGTACACTGCTCAAAGAAATTAAGGGAACACTTAGTCAACACAGTATAACACCAAGTTAATTAAACTTCTGGGATATCGATCTGTCCAGTTAGGAAGCGTAAACTATTGTGAATCAATTTCACCTGCTTTGGTGCAAATGAGTGACAACAGATGGACAACCCCCAAAAAGTAAATGGTTTTGCAGGTGGTGGCCACAGGCCATTTCTCTCTCCTTATCCTTCCTGACTGATTTTTCTCGAGTTTTGCATTTTGCTAGTGCCCTTGTCACTATTGGTAGCATGAGGCGGTACCTGCAGCCCATTCAGGTTGCACAGGTAGTCCAGCTCCTCCAGGATGGCACATCCATATGTGCCATCGCAAGAAGGTTTGCTGTGTCTCCCAGCACAGTCTCAAGAGGAGATACCGGGAGACGGGCCATTACACGAGGAGAGCTGGACAGGGCCGTAGAAGGGCAACAACCCAGCGGCATGACCGGTATCTGCTTCTTTGTGCGAGTAGGAACAGGAGGAGCACTGCCAGAGCCCTACAAAATGACCTTGTGTGCATGTTTCTGACCAAACTGTCAGAAACAGACTCCATGAGGGTGGCATGAGGGCCCAACGTCCTGTAGTGGGACCTGTGCTCACAGCCCAGCACCGTGCAACTCGATTGGCATTTGCCAGAGAACACCAGAATTGGCAGGTTTGCCATTGGCGCCCCGTTCTCTTCACAGATGAGAGCAGGTTCACACTGAGCACATGTGACAGATGTGAAAGCATCTGGAGACGCCGTGGCGAATGTTATGCTGCCTGCAACATCATCCAGCATGACCGGTTTGGTTTAATTGACTTGGTGTTATACTGTGATGATTAAGTGTTCCCTTAATTTTGTAGTGTAGTGTCGGCTATGTATATGTATGTGTGTGTGTTTATATTAGCTAACTGTCAACCGTGCGAAGGCTAATGCTGTGACGTAACAGTCCAATTCTAGAACAGCTGGTGCACACAGAAAAAAAAACTCACGCTTTGGGGCTGTTGGAAATATAAGTTACGTGCGAAAGGTAAATGAGACGGGTGTGTGCGGGTTGGACCCGTAATGCACGACTCAGAACACGGACGTAATAATAAATACCCGCAAGGGCTTTATTATGGGGAAATCCAAAAATCGTAGTCACACAACCAAAGTCCAAAAACCAATAAATCCAGCCAATAATCAAAAATATAGTGGAGAAGGCAGTCTCAAAATCAGTATCCATGCAAAAGTTCGGTAACCAGAGTAGCTGTCAGCGGAGCAGAAGTACAGTTCAGGGGTAAAGCAGAGTTTGTTTGTCGTGGGGCGTTGCAGGAGTCAGACCGAAGTCCTATCCGCGGGTCAGAGGTACAAAACAGCAGGCAAAACTCGTGGTCAAAAAACAGGCAGTAGATACGATAGGCTGGCAGTAACGATGGTCAGTAAACAGGCTTGATCAATAATGGTAGTTAGACAATGGAAAACGCTCAAAAGTGACAGTAGTAAACTAAAGGCAACAATTTCGCCAAGACATGACATGAACACTGATCTTATATGCAGGTGTAGACAGGTGCAGACACTTAGCTTGAGAGCAGCAGGAAATGAACAACAGCTTGAGAAAATGAGACACGTAACAAGGCAATTAGTAAATCGTTAGTAGTTATCCTATCCTAGACCTGACATTAGTAAATTAGTAAATGACATGCACAAGAAACGTAAGGTAAACATGAACACATGGTTAGAGAGTTAGTATTACCCAATCCTGATCTAATGTTAGTAGATTAGTAAATAGACACAGGAGAATGAAACAATTAGGGAAGCGTGAGCGACAGCAAGAGAAACAGCATGAATGCAAGGCTGCGGAAAAACACAGAAATGTGTATGCAAACAATGAACTGCATCGTAACATAAACAGAACACAAGCATGACATGAACAGAAAATAAACTGTGACAAACACTAAACATGAAACGTGACATAAATATGACAGAAACGTAACAGTAAATGTTGAGCTTCGGTACAAATCAGTCTGCGGGCTGAGACCAAAAGTCAGAATAGGGTACCCCCATGGTTTCGACCCAGAGTCACCTTCAAAAACAATAAAGGAGAAATAACAAACTAAAATATTAAAATGGTGTCCTGATGGAAGGATAACAATCCAGCTGGGTTCACCCTACCTAACTGGAGTTACAATACAGCGAACAAACTAGATGGGGTAGGCCAGGGGTTTTCAAAGTGGGGGCCGCGGCCCAACGGGGGGCCGTCAGGGGGCGCCAGGGGGGCCAATTGGAAGGGAGAGGAAAATGCAAAAAAATAAAAAAAAAAATATTCAAAAAATACATTTCAATTCATAAGATTACTGTGCCGGTTTAAAATAAGATATAAATTGTTATAAATCCTTTCATATCGAAATTAGGTCTTTGCCATGCCCTTCTTTCAATCGCAGCCAATAACTAACCGTCTGCCTGTCAGTCAAAGCGTTACGTTGAGCTACTAACGGCCCGATTATGGAATCAAAATAGGGTCAAAAGTATTGTGTTGTGTTTTAAGAAGCTGTATGTTTGATTTTTTTATATTTGCCAGCGTAATTAAAAAGTTATTTTTTTATTTTTTGTAAAAAAAAATTTAAAGCCATTTCGCAATAGGGGGGCCCCAGCCAGAGGCTACGGCTATTTGGGGGTCCTTGGCATGGAAAAGTTTGGGAACCCCTGGGGTAGGCGACAGTCAAATTGAACAAAACAGGGTCAAACACACAAAATCCACTGGGCAAACAAGGGCTAAGGTACGAATCAGAGTCAAATTAAACAAAACAGGGTCAAACACACAAAATCCACTGGGCAAACAAGGGCTAAGGTACGAATCAGAGTCAAATTAAACAAAACAGTTTCAAACACACAAAATCCACTCGGCAAACAAGGGCTAAGGTACGAATCAGAGTCAAATTAAACAAAACAGGGTCAAACACGCAAAATCCACTGGGCAAACAAGGGCTAAGGTACGAATCAGAGTCAAATTGAACAAAACGGGTCAAACCTTGGCTTTGGGTCAAACCATAGAACAGTTCTGTGGGTCAAACACACAAAATCCACGTACAGAGCAAGTCCGAAGAGTGAGTCTTCACTGGTTAATGGCAAAACGCGTCTTTTCAAACAGAGAACCTGAGACGGAAACGGCCATTCTTATGACGAAACTGAAGAAAAGACACACCCAGCAGCAGCAAAACAAAACACAAAACTTACAACAGAGGTCATAACATCTCCCAAATCTGCCCTATATTCCCCTATCGCAAAAAAAGCTTTCTCTACCTTCCCTTCCACATTCTAGTGACAAAAGATTACCTATCACAGGGGTGATGGCACTTGTCATTAATCGCTAATTAGGATGTTGATGATTTACGAATCTAAGCCTTTTCTTTGTTTGTAATTATTGGGCCTCATTCATGAAACTGGAGCAGAACTAATTTGTGCATAAATTGTTTGTGTTACCAATTTTGTTTGCATTTCGGCATTCATCGGTTTTTGTATCTGAGATTTGTTCGTACGTACACCTGCTCAGGACCACAGGTACCTTTGTAATTTTGTAAATTCAAAATGCCGCTAAATGTAGCTTCTGAATGTCAATTAGAATGTGAATTTATTTTTATGTTCTGGTCAATTCACAAGACTAAATGTAGCCTTTGAAATCCACGATGTAAACGTAATAAATAATTATTGTAAAAAGAAAACGCATTAGATTATTCAGTTGTAGGCTATGAACCTGTTTAAATAGAACCAGTACATGAATGTTCCCAGTATTATTTTTCTAAATTGATAAAAATTTTAAAGCTATATGTTAAATATGCTCATTAAAACACACATTTAACCAATGAACAAATTTTTTTTAAAGTGGCTTACAGGTCTGTAGTCAGCATTGCAATGTCTGATCTTGCTCTGTTGGAGGAGTTGGTGTCCTTTGGAGAAAACGCATCTGTAGGGATCCCGCAGATTTGTTGGTTGAGAGTGATGAATGATTGCTCAACGCTATTGGTGCCATAGACTGCACACACGTGCATGAAGGCTCCATCTGAATGTGCGTTTGCATATGTGAATATAAAGGGCTATCACTCCAATAATGTGCAGCTCATATGTAATATGAAATGGTCACCTCCTGTAGCTGTGGTGCTTTTGCGCGCAGTTATGTTGATCCATTTTTTTTTACTACCTTAACAGTTCTTGTGATGGGTGATCCCTTTACTCAACATCTGCTAATAAAACTTTGATTTCAGTGTCGGAATAATTCTTTTTTTAAATTTTTCTGGACCATTTTCAATTTGTATGCACCTGTAAATAGATTTTGAAACTTCCATATATGGCAATGAATGGGCGTGGGTTTATGCTAATCGCAAAATAAGGTGCGCATGCTTGTCATTTACGATTAATCAGAATGTATGAACATACGCACGTGAATACGAACCAATCTGCCTTTCCGTTTTGTACAAACTTGTATTGTACGTAAATGTAGCCACATATTTAGGAACGTTTCATGGCTGAGGCCCATTGTCGCTCATAAGATAAATGCCTAAAATATAATGTAAATGTAATGCTCATATTCCTGAACGCTAAAATTAAAAAGGGCATCATGCACATTATTCAGTGCTGTGGTCACAGAAAAATTGATAACAAATCATGAATACATTTTTATTGCGTTTTAAATTTACGGAAACACTTCATCATCAACTCCATGTTAATGTCTGTCCGTCTATCTGTCTGTCTGACTGCAGTAGTAGAACAGGAAAATCCGTCTGGCTTTACTGCTTTTGGTGAGTTGTCGGCGCCCCGAGTTTGTGCCAGTCATATGACAGTTATGCATTTCGCTTCCACGCAGGCTTTCATCTTTGGTTTTATTTTATTTTTCCCAAACAGAAATAGAATTAGGTCATTTATTTTGGCAGGGGGAGGAGGGGGATTCGTGTGCGTTTTTTTTCCACCATGTTATTTTTCCCATCATAATGATTTTCTTTCCAACTGTGAAACACCCCCCCCCGCTCAAAAAAAGAAAATATATATATATAGAAATTAAGTCTTGGTTTTGGATGACTGTCACCATGGTTCCCCCTGCGGCCACTTTGGTAGGGATAATTCCAGAACTCTCCACCACTCTTTTAAAGGCAAGCTGCAACCTCCTGAACCCCCAAACATGGGTGTTGCAATGTGTGTGGCGGGGGAGGAGCAGTTCATACAGAACATAATTTTTGGTGTGACGCTGACATGCATTGGAGGGAACCTCTTTATTCAAGTAGCAGAGGTCAGGAGGAGGCTTGGGATGGGCATTGGAGGGAACCCTTTATTCGAGTAGCAGAGGTCAGGAGGAGGCTTGGGGTGGGTGGGTGGGAACCCTTTATTCGAGTAGCAGAGGTCAGGAGGAGGCTTGGGGTGGCTGGGTGGGAACCCTTTATTCGAGTAGCAGAGGTCAGGAGGAGGCTTGGGGTGGGTATTGGAGGGAACCCCTTTATTCGAGTAGCAGAGGTCAGGAGGAGGCTTGGGGTGGGCATTGGAGGGAACCCCTTTATTCGAGTAGCAGAGGTCAGGAGGAGGCTTGGGGTGGGTGGTTGTCAAGTATGGTGCGGGAGGAGACTGGAGGGCCCCCCAGCATGGCGGGTGAAAACTGGCACACGTGTGCATACCAGAACTGTACCCTGTCAGAACCGTTCACATGAAGGCCGGGCTGCCTCTCATAAAGAGGGGGTTTCTGGGGGGAAAGACATGTATCTGGTTAACTGGTGGGGGCGGTCTAATGAGGACCATGTGGGGGAGCAGGACGCTGTGAGTTTCCTTTAATCTCCTGGTGAGCAAAAGCCAACCCCCAACCCCAACACCAGTCCGCTGTCTCCTTCTAAATTAGTAACACCCGGGAGATCTTTCTCTCTCTGTCTATCTCTCCCTCTCTCTCCATCTATTCCTCTCTCACTCTCTACCGCTCACATTCACACACTCACACGTACATGCGCACACTCGCTCAGATGTGCACAAGCACACAAGCATGTGCAAAACCTGTGTGGAGATCTGCGGAGATCCAGCAGAAAAGCATTGAAGTGCGCGTTGGGTATGTTTTGGGTAGGCCCCACCCCTCAGAGGTTGTGCTCCTGTGCCTTTCGGCTGTAGTGTGGATGTGCTGCAGGCTTTGGTCGTGAGACGCACAGAGGAGCCCCCCAGGGAAGAGAACCCCCCCTCCCGACCCCCCAGGTTTAGACACTAATAATAACCATTAGCTGGCTGGGTTTGGGGGGGCTTTTGGAGGTTTTTCGGGGGGTTTGGGGGTATCTGGTTTCAATTAACAGGCATCTAGACTGCTGTTCCCAAAAGCCTCACAAAACAGGCATTCACACACACGCACTCCAACACTTGCACGCACATACTCATGCACATACACACACACACACATGCACAGACACACACACACACATACTCACACACACACTCGCATGCGCACACAAACACACGCACGCACTCTCCAACACACACACTTGCACGCACATACTCACGCACACACATACTCACACGCACACACACACATACTCACACACACACACATGCACACACGCAGACACACACACACACACACACGCGCACACACTCATCAACACCCACATTTTCTGTTTCTCATACACACATATTAACACATATGGACACACACTCATGCACACATACCCACACATCAACAGTTTCTCTCCTTTTTTTCTCCCTGTCTTTCTCTCTACTCTCTCCTTCTCCTCTCCCTCAATCTTGTCTCTCTCGCTCTCTCTCTACTCTCTGTCTCTCCCTTTCTCTTCTGTCTGTTTCTCTCTCTCCTCTGTCTGTCTCTTTCTCCACTCTCCCTCTATTTCTCTCTCCTCTGTCTGGGTGTGGGTGTGCCCTGATGCAGCCCAGCTGCTGGGTGTTAGCTGTGTTCCGTGCTCCTTGCGCCCCGGCCAGCTGTTCTCCAGCACTGCCCTCGGGGGACGTCAGAGCCACCCTCACACTTATTTGTCTTTTTTTTTGTTTTGTTTAGACTTTATTCATTCTACTTTTTGTGTTCTCTTTGGCCCTGAGGTGCGTGGAAATTTTCTCCTGGTGAGACCCTCTCACCCTGAGACATTGAAAAAGAAGAAGCAGGTAGATAAGTCACAGTCAAACTGAGACCACACTCTGCTGAAAGGAAAGGAGCGGTATCAACACAGGCTGCACATTCTAGAGCTCTGAAACTTTAAACTTGATACAGAATGTTTAAAATCTTGCCTAAACCAATCACACCAACGTTTATAAATAAACTCAACAATTATGGGACTCAGGCCTATCACTGCCCCATAATTGAGGGATACATGGATAGCTCAAGAAGCTTTGATAGACTCACATGTAATGGGCGGATGCTTGCACCCAGGAGGGATAAATAACTGTTGCGCATGTGTGTGTATGCCTGTGTGTATGATGCACCACACCATTCAGAGCTGACACATCTAAAGATATTTCACTCATTTTCAGCAGACTCATAAGGTAGAGATGTGCTAGTGGGGACTTGTAACATTTACCAAATATTCCATATGCCATTTCTGTCACTTTTGAAAGTGATGCTTTTATTATAATGTAAAGACCCGATTCTATGCAGGGGACGTGAAATTGTGTAAAATAATTAACAACAGGACAATGAATTTGAGGTGTTTTTATCCAGTGTTTTTATTGAAATATTTACAGTAGTTTTGAAATGTAAGCATCAATGTGTAAATGCAACAGCACAAAAAACAGTGTATCCTTATGAGGACTGACTTATGTGATTTAAGGTTTATGTTTTTTTTGTTTTGTTTTTTGAGGATCAAAAGTGGCTGAACTGATTTGTGCCAGATTCGGCCCGTGACTCTAGGGTCAGTACAGGTGAACTGTGCCGTAATGATTTAACTCACTGCGCACACCTGTTTACCCTTAGTGCTGAAGCGAGAAGGCCATTTGATGCTTGCTGTGCTGCGTCAGGACTGGTGTGTAGACTGGGATAACCCTGGTTGTTTGCAGACAGTAAAGCTAACTTAGCTTGGGGTATCTCTGACTTCAGGGTAGGAGTTTCAGTAGTTAGTAAATTGGGGTTTTCCACACGCACTCTTAAACACTCCCTTTAAATACATGAAACACTCCCTTTAAATACACACCCTTAGGAAAAGAAGACAGGTTTCAAATTTCTTTGAGCAAACTCTCAAGGCCGCTGAATGATTTTGTTGGATTTAATTTATTTTTTTGAAGAGCAGAAATCAACGTGCAGACATGGAATGGACTTTCAACTCTACTGTATACACACACACACACACATGCATGCACAAACCAGCACATACACAGAAATACACACATACAGACAAGCATGTACACACTGTCTGATGCTCAGCACACATGCATTCATGTACTTTTAAGCACACATACTGTATACATGTACACACAAACACACACACACTAAACTAAACCACTGGCTAAGTGAAACAGCATAATCTGTACACAGTAATATCACAGTACTTGAGTTTAAAAACAGAGAGGGCTGGAACATATTCAAGTGCATTTTAGAGCTCCTGTATTAGTTAGAAACAGACTTTATAAACATTACCCAAACAAGTCACAGGAAACGCACAGAACAGCACTCACACATAAAGACACACACACACACACACACACACGCACACGCACACGCACACACGCACACACACACACACGGATGCATGCCCAATGTCAGGGTGCCTGCTGTTGGCGGTAGCTACGAGTCTTGTCCCCGCCATGCGGTGTTGTTGGCGGTAACTGGGAGCGTTGTCCCCCTCGCTGTGATGTCTTCTCTCACTCGCTTCCCCACACAGCCTAACCAATGTGCAGACTACTGTACAACCACTACTTCCTGAACAGGTAGTCTGAACACTGGGGAGGCGGGGCGGGCTGAGGGTCCATCACTGATGGGGGGTACCCTAAAACACACACACACACACACGCAAACACACACACATACAAACACACTCAAACACACATGCAAACACGCACACACACGCACACACAGGCACACACACACACACACACACACACACACACACACACACACACACACACACATACAGTTGCCCAGAAGTGTATACTCACGGTGCTGTCTGGCAGAGAGACGGTTGTGGTTTTTATCAAAATTGCAGAGCTCCCCACACCGTCTGGTTCTCATCTCCACCCTGGATATCACCCCATGATGTGAACTTTAACCCTGCCCCCCCCCAGAGAGCACAGCAGAGAAAGCTGAACCAGGGGTGGGGGGTTGGTCACATGAAACCTGTGGCTGGTTCTGTCTTCAGCAGGGTAGTGATATGTCTCCGGAAATCCTGAAAAAAAGAGTACAGGGGTTCAGGAAAAGAGAGAGACTGTGTGGGGGGGGGGTGTCTGTATTTATGAAGAGCTTGATAGCCTGTGATTGGTAGAGTCAGCACTCCTTCCTGCCTCCTGCAGAGAAAGTCACACACCACAAAATCGCGTGGGCATCATTCCTTTTTGGGAGAATACTCAGAAGTGCTCAGCGCATCTGAAATTGATCTCTGCGTACTCATGAGTTTCCCTGCTCAGGAATGCCGGACCACACACGGACAGTCATACTCCCTCACACGCAAGTAAACCTGGAAAACAAAACCAAGAGAGGTATACACATGCAAACACACATACAAACACATGAAGATGCTCAAAAAGACACATACACACACACGCGCACACACATACACACACACACATATTGGAATAGCCTTATGATATGAGTCACTGGTTGTTTAGTGATTCAGCAGAAATGAGATTTAAAAAGTTCCTTTAGGATGCTTTAGTTCCACAGAGAATGATAACAGCGATAATAATAATAATCACCATCATCATTACCATCACCAAATAAAACAATACAATAAGAGGGAGCCCTTCTTCCTGACCCCACAGGACCCCCCCCCCCCCCCCCACTGGTTTCGGTGTTCTTGTACCATGGTTCCAATCTCTGTTCGGTCCCTCCGGTCAGATCGTGGTGACTTAGTGGACACCCCCTCTCCCCCACCCACAGTCCCCAAGACCACCAGTCAGGTCATTCAGAGTCATCAGCCTTCCAGAAACACAGGAATGTCCCAGGAAAATCAGAGTAAGAAAGAACAGGTACCTGCACATCTGGTCTGACCTCCAAAGCTGCATACAACCTCTCCTTCCCCTTCTCCTGCTGGGACATCCTGAACAGAGGATCGCTAGTGGCTGCCAGTGGGGAGGCCGGAATGGAGTGAGCTGGGAGGCAAATTCGATAGGTTGGAGAATGGGAACAGAAGACAACAGCTATTTGGGAAAAGGGGGTGAATTTTTGTCCCCACAAATCCCAGCTGCCTCCCCAAAATCTAAACCCCCCCTTTCCTGAGTTAGCTGGAAGTCCTTCTGGCGACTTTTTAAAATAAAGAAATAGTGTCCTTTGTTCACAAAAAGTGACCGGAAAAAAGTACACCAGTCCATGCCAGAAGAGCAGGGAGCTAAACAGCGACGGGAAAAATGCGCTTCAGACAGTGCAGGAGAGGAGCAGCTCGTATTGCATCCCCCACACTCAGCACCAACTCGCAGGAGCCCTCCGCTAAGCACAAACTTGCAGGATTGACGTGGCAGAGTTCTGTTAACTAACTTTCCTTGGCGGAAGGGGGGGAAAGAGAGGGAGAGAGAGAGAAGAGGCGGAGCTTTTTTATTTTCTTTTTCATTCGTCTGAGTTTGTCGTTTTTTTCCCTCTGGCTTTTGCAGGGTGGGTTGGAGAGGCAGCAGGAAGTGAAAGGTCAAAGGTCAACAGGAAGTGAAACACATTAATTTCCCTGTGCCCAGTGTGTGGCATGTCTATGTCTGCGTGTGTGTGTGTGTGTGAGCGGGAGCAAGAGAGAGATGGTGGGGTGGAGAAGAGTAGACGAGAAAGAGAGTGAAGTAGTTTGGCTATCTGTTGAGTGTTTATAGTGTTGGGGAGCATGTGTGTATGTATGTGTGTCTGTGTATGCATGTATGTGGTGTGTGTGTATGTGTGTGTGTGTGTGCATCCGCGTGTGTGTGTGCGTGTGCGTATGTGTGTGTTTGACTGTGTATGACTGTGTGTGTGTGTTTGTGTGACTGTGTATGTGTGCATGCGTGCGTGGGAGTGGAGGGGGGCAGCTGACTGTAGAGACTCCGTAGCCAGCAGAGGAATGTTGGGCTTTCTTGGCGTGGAGGCAGCACTGTAATAACGCCAGATGTGCTGCTCTCTGGCCTCCCAGCTCTCACTCCACTGTTTTTTCTTCTAACTCTGATTTCCTTTCCCTGTCCGGCAACAGACGGCATAAAGAGGCCTTTATCCCACAGAGCTGGAGTAGGGCAGAGCAAGGCGGGGTGTGTGTGTGTATGTGTGTATATAACTGTGTGTGTGTGCATGTGAGCAGAGATTGTATAGTAAATAGATATGCCAAGTGCATGAATATCATGTTTCACCTCTAGGGGCAACTATGAGCACTGAAACTGGGCTAAACAGAGGAGAATGAATGGGGGGTCAATGGAAGTTTTTTCCAGAAACCCAAATCTATAAGACAGACAGCAGATAAGAAAATATGCTTTTCTACGTGTTTAGGTTCAAATAGCTTTTTTTCTCGTTATGCAAATGTGTTCATGAATATTCATGACCTCTTTGGACGTGAGACTCAAAAGCAATATGGACGGCGCTACAGTCAGCCAAAATCGTTTGGTAATAACAGCACAAGAAGGACAACTATGTGGACGAACAAGGTAGCTCAGGAGGTAGAGGTAGAGGAGGCTCAGGAGGTAGAGTGGGTCGTCCGCTGATCGCAGGGTTGGCGGTTCGATCCCCGGCTCCTCCTGTTCACATGTCGAAGTGTCCTTGGGCAAGACACTGAACCCCAAATTGCTCCCAATGAGCAGGCTAGCACCTTGCATGGCAGCTGCCGCCATTGGTGTGTGTGTGTGAACGGGTGAGTGAGAGGCCATTGTAAAGCGCTTTGGAAAAAGGCGCTATATAAGTGCAGTCCATTTACCATTTAACAAAGTACTAGCTAGTACCAGCGGTACATCACCTTGTATCTTATAGACAATCTGGTTTTAACAAGAAGCTTCTAGAGAATATCTGATTTTACTGAGCAAGCTAGAGCTACTGGCTAGTTAGTTACCCTCAAACAGGATGGGATTGTTGACTGAGTATTCATGAACCGGCGAACTCATCAACATTGCGTAGCATCAATGCTAGTGGAAATGTTTTCAAAGTGAGATCATAACACAACCATCGATTGCATGTCGACTTATAATTATATATTCATTATAAGTATTAGGCCGTGTAACATTGCCAGTAATACTTCAGTTACGTGAAAATATTTTAAATCGACTGTGATGATAATTTTATAGCATTTAGCTCCATTCACCTCCATGTATTTTTTCAGATTCTACTCTATTTAGCAGTGCCTCAGCACTGCCCCCTGATGCTCAAAGAATGGCATTGCCCTTTTTTCCATTCCATTGCAGTCATTGGAGTTGGCAAAGCTTGGGCTTTGGTGTGAGGGAGTGTGTATGTGAGCACTAGGTACACTTTAGTGGTAGGAAAATGGCAAACATCGTTGGGCTGAATGGCCTGTTCTCATGAAGTTATGTTATGTGTGTGTGTGTGTGTGCGTATGTGTGTGTATGTCTGTGTAAGTGTTTCTGTGTGTGCATATGTCTGTATTGGTGGGGCCAACTACCATAATGAGTTGGGCAGTTTTTTGATGGAGAACAATGGAGGAGCTGCGTTTCCCGAGCGATCCTTACCCAGAGTTCCCCTTGGTCCCAGGCTCGGTCTGGCGGGTGGTGGAGTGAAATGGTAGGAGGGCACTGTCAAACTCCCAGGATGGTCCTGGTCCAAACTAGGAGCGTGTGAGCTGGTGTTTGTTTTAGCTACGGTTTCAGCTCTCCATTCTCGAGCGCAAAAATTAAAACAGTGCGTCCGGGGTTCCCATGGGGGCTCGGTCAGCGGTTCTGAAGGTACGCAGCCAAGGGGTTGGGGGAGGGGCAGGGTGTGTGTATGTGTGTGGGAGGACGGGGTGTGCAGGCAACACTAAGTTTTTTTTCTACCGCTAGACTCGAGGCCTGCAGCTCTGAGTCACCAAACTCACCCCACCCCTCTCTTTAAAACAGCAGCCGCACAATGCAAACCCCACCCCCCTTTTTCACAGAGAAGATGTCATTTTATCTCACTGCTGTGGAAGGATGCTGTGAGCAGACTGAGGAGATTGAGAAGAAATCCCGGGAAACGCTATGGCAAATAAAGTCACAAAAACGCAAGACGAACCTCGCCGTCAAAATGCACTCAAGAACTGGTTCAGAATGAAAGATCGTGACCACTGAGACTGCAGATGAGCCAAAAAAAATAAAGAATAAAAAAAATTTGGAAAAAGTGTTTTAGATAATGGCAATGGGAAAGGAAATTAGTCCACCCCCCTCGCCTCCCCCGCCCCCCTTTCGCCCTCCGTTTGTTTTACGATGAGGAGAGGAATGTCTGTTCTGCGATTTCACCGCATGTGTGGAGTGTTAAGACCGGGGTCTGGAGCCCCTTCCCTCCTCTGACAGTCTTCACACCAGCTCATATTTAAAGTAGCTCTATAACTCACAGTGTGCGTGTGTATATGATTGAATAGCACTTAAAGGGTAAAAAGAGCATTAACCTTATTTAACAGATCAAGGCGCAGCCAAGTCTCTCTTTGTGGCTGGCCAAAATCATTTTTGGGCTGAGATAACCACAGATAAAGATAAAACTTTGGTAGAGGTATACGTCATAATGACGTACACCACTACCCTTCCTCGTTTTTGAAAAACTACAGTGGCCTCAAGTGGTTGTAAGTTACATAGACAGCGAGTGGGAAAACAATGCCACGTCTGTTATTGTTCTGAGTAGGGACACATCGTAGAGCGAGCTACCTATCATTGCTACCGAAAACTAGAAGCAACAAGCTGGATCTCTCCCATTCATCTGTTGAAGCCAGCATTCTCCGCCCATTTTACCAAATCCCTGCCCATTCCGGGCCGGTTTGCACCACTTCCTTAAAGATTGTGGGTAGCTTCTGCGGCCAATCACGGCTCACTTCACTCACGGTGTCCGTCGTGGTTAAAAAATCGCGGAGCCCAGCAGTACGATAATGTTAACTGAGAGCAGATGGTAGAGTAGCCTAAAGAAACGTAACTAACGTTACAGTATGGTTTTTTAAAAATCTACTCCCCAAAACTGTAACGTTAGCTAATGTTACTACAGATTATCATCTATTCAACTGTAGCGAACATTAAATCGGTTGATTGCAGTGTAATTTACACATAACCTGCTTGGTTTATCCGCTTACCATATCCCTGACCGACGATTATTTGCAGTTAACTTACATTAGCTAGCTATTTTATCTAGCTAGCTTGTAGCTAACGTTAGGCTACCTATCGAAACGATTTAAAAACATCAAAGACTCTTTCTGACACAGCAGGGGGTATATACCTAAGCAGGATCTCTTAACTGGATACTACAAACTGCACCGAAAAAAACCATCCCAATTCTGGAATACAGACTGAAGTAAAAAAGAGCTGTTCACAGTTTTAGTATGTACAGTTAGCTATCCAGCTAACTAAGTAATCCTACTTGGCAGGACTTGACGTTAGCTAGGTATGTTATTGAACATCCAGTCTGAGTTGTAGCCTACCACTAATACGCACATGTTTCTGAAAATAGTTTTTATCCTGGCTGACCGGAGTCAAGACTGTGTTTTATGTGCTTACCACCGAACTATATCTATGCAGCTGTCAAAGACACTGTTCATTTAAAATAAAGTAAAAGCTAAATGCAAATGTGTGTAATAGCATGTCTTGGCTATTTTGAATAATCTGTCCTGATTTAGTAATTCCTCATTACAGCAAGATTTTAAACTATAGCCTAACTATTTGACCAAAATTTAAAAATTTAACAAGAATATCTCAGTAATTTCGGTTGCTACTTGGCGAAAATTACGTGCATGGCAAGTACCTCGGCAGATCATGGTTCTCGTATTTATTTATTTATACAGTAACCAGCCACGCCATAATTGTTTCAGCTGGGCAATGAAAATGCAATCAATAAGCAAAGTTGTTTTTGTCCTAATAAGGAGAAAGACAGCTGAATTTGTGTTTTATATGACAGCTACATACAGCAAACTAGCATGAAAATGACAACTATACCCATATTACTTAAGTCATTAGTGAAGGCCTATTCGGTAACGTTAGGCATAGTCTATGTTTAGGAAAAAATCTTTATTTCCGAAGTTACCCCTTATGAGGGCCCCTTGACGATGCCCCTTGTTAGGCATAGTCTATGCTTCCTCCAGTGCTAGCTAGCCAGAGCTATGACAATAGTACGGTGATGACAACCTGCTGGATAATGCAAGAGGCTTTTGTAAATCAGTTGATTATACATACAAGTATAACCTCCTTGAATTATCACGTCCCTGACCGACGATTGATTACTTGCAGTTAGCTAACGGTGGAAACTAGGATAGCAATCACTGAACTACATGTATATAATAGTTCGCTGATAGCAATAGCTAACTAGTTAGCTATCTTATCCTCTAGCTAACGTTACCTATCTAAACTAATTAAAAACATTAAAGACGCTTTCTGACACAGCAGACTTAGGTATCTTATTGAATATCAAGTTTGAGTTGTACCAGAAATTGTATAGTCTCTCTCTATGGGCTTTGGTTGTACCAACAACAACAAAAGTTTTCCTCCTCCGGCTGACCGGAGCCAAGAGGTGGCTGTTGTCTTTTTTTGTGCTTCCCGGCATCCGTAGGCTGGGGCACAGAGCGTAAATTAATGCTGGTTAACCCTCGGAATTAAAAAAAATTATTTCCAGAGATTGTGATGTAATACATGGCCCTCATTATTGCAAGTGAAATCTGCTATTATAATTATATATTTTTAGACGCTTGCTGGCAGTCTATAGGCGAAGACAGGGCGATGCACCATTACATGTCGCCCCCTGCAGTAGCTAACTTTTGTTATTCCAGAGTTTTAATTGGTCACAATACAATGATGACACGTACAGAAAACAAATCAAATTAATTATCTTTAAATGTAAAAAAAAAATGTTTTCTGCCATTTGATTGGGTGAGGATCAATATGGATAGGCCTAGGCATACCCAGGCCTAGCCGTGGCTATGCCACTGGCGAGCTCACCACAATCGAACCATTTCACTTTGAGCATCCGATTACAGAAGCAATGTTCGCGATGTAATTTTCTGGGCTAGTGCATTAAATGTTGTTAGCCATGGCTTCTTGGCATTAAAAAAATTGTTTTTAAACATTGCCATGCAGTAGTTAAGCCACACATCAGCTTTTTGGCATTTTGAAAATGGCAATGTTTTGAATATATTACTAGATTTTGTTGTAAGTGGAAGGCTTCTGTTTTGAGCCTGAATTTTTTAACCTGTTTTTGAGCTGAACTCGCTGACAATCCGGGACTGCTTTGGCATTAAACTGCCCGGTCTCGCTCGTTGCAGCATACATTTCCATTTCAGTTGGCATTGTGGTAGTTACCACACGTAGGCTAATTTTACACCGCTCGTTTACCCAGGTTAAACGTTAAAGGTTAACATTAGAGGACCGGGAGGAGAAATTAGTAAGTGTTGCAGACTTCTTCTGGCTTGGCTAGCTAATATGTTTTCACAATACCAAAAGTAGGTAAATGAAGGGCTGTGTTTTTTTAAATTAATGGCCGAATTTCCCCCATTTTTCTGGAAACTCCGGCTAATGGTGGTGGTATTTTTTGAGTAGAACTGTAATGCTAGTGGCTAACTTGCAGCTGCAGGACAAGTAGTAAAATGCCCAGCCCCTCCGGTTGTATTCAGTGGGCGTGGCATAGCCTGTGACTGCCATTGTCTGACTCCGCCCATAAGCTGTAAATTGTAGTTCACAGAAAAGCAGGTACCTGGTACATGCACAGTAGTTTGGGGCTATATCTCTGCTCTCACTACAGGTAGAGATGTTGGCTGAAAGCTCATTTTAATCAGGAGGAGAGCTACATTTCTACAAATCAAACAATTCTCTTTTAAACTGAAGATGGCTTGGTGGTTTTCATTGAAGACAGGCATAAGAACACAGCATCACCCCTTCCTGTCTTCTGTAAATAATTAAAATGTAATAAAGCATGAGAAAAAGAGGAGATGGAGAGAGTGAGAAAGAGAGAGAGGGCTATTGCTCATCTGTTATCTGTTTATGTCAGTATATGCTTTGGCAATGTACGTGTACCCTTGCCATGCCAATAAAGCTTATTTGAATTTGAATTAGAGAGAGAGACAGACCTCTACCAGTCCCCCCCCCCCCCCCCCCCTCCCCCTCCCCCTCACACTCTGTAGAAAAGTGAGAGGTCGTGTTGGGCTTCTTTACATCATGTGACATTACTCCTGTACTAGCAGAGGTTGGAGAGGTTTGGCATCTTGACCATAGATAGCATTAAACGTAAAATCACTAGTGCTTCCCTTTCCAGCTGAGAGAATTTTGCGCTTAGTCACGCTTTGCGGTGTCCTGGCGAAATTTCTGTCTCTCTCTGTCTGCTCATCTAATCGTCCTTCTGTTGAGCTGGATAAATAAAATTCCTGTCTGTCCTTGTTCTGCTGATGGTGAGCACAAAACTGGCTGCTTTTCTCCTTCTAGGTGGAGGCTATACACTAGACTAGAGGCAGTGGCCCCCCATGACTTTCTCACTTTAAAGCCCTTTTGAAATTGGAGAGTTCAGTTTCATTCTTCCATTCATTAACCCCTTTGCTCAAATTCCCTAGTGGCCATGGCGCCGGTGCCAAGATTTTGCTCAACTCAGATATGAAATTTTCCTGCAACCAAACTATGAGTGGAAACAACAAACTCAGTTTTGTAGCTTTATTTGCACACAGTTTGTGACAACTCTGCCCAATACAGAGTTTCTAAGTGTCACAATTGTCCCATAGCAAGTCCATTTAACAAGCAACCCCCCATCGAGTCTCGCCTGCAACTATACCTACCCATGCGTGATACAGTGGACAATAGCACCTATGTGTACTTTAATATATTTTTTCATCACCAAAAATTTGTATTCCGTCATACCAACAAGATAAACCCAACAATAGCCCGATCGTATGCCAAAAAAGCAGTGAAAAGCCCTGCTCACTCAAATGCAAAATAAACATTATTGTGTCATTATACCACGTCATTCTACTATCAATATCTGCTACTAAATATGAAATAAATATCCAATCCTACCATTGATTTTATGCATAGATTTCCTTTATTGTCTGGGACAATCCGTTTGAGAAATATACAACACTTTATAATGCTATTACACGATCTGGAACGTTGATGTGTAATACCCCCCACGCACTGCAAACCTGTCTCATTCATTACAGTTCCTCCTGGTTTAATTGTCGGCTTTTTAATCCAATATAGTACATTATAATCTTAGCAATGGCGTTTGCAATGTCTTATTGGATGCTTTGAACAATAAATTACAGCCGGGCATAAAAAAAATTAGACAGTGAAACATGTTTGTTATTTTGGTTCTGTGCATAAAAAAATATTGGACAGTTTAACATAATGTAGAATAAAGTAATCATTTTTTATATTTGGTCACATGTCCTTTGCATGCAATGACTGCTTAAAGTTTGCGACGCATAGACATCACCAGATGCTGGGTATCTTCCCTGGTGATGCTCTGCCAGGCCTGTACTGCAGCCATCTTCAGTTCAGTTCCTGCTTGTTTCGGGGACTTTTTGCCTTCAGTCTCCTCTTCAGCATGTAAAATGCATGTTCAATTGGATTCAGAACCAGCAATCTCGGCAAGTCAAGGATTTTCCACTTTTTCTTGTTAATGATGAACCAAACTGTTGACTTGGGCATGCCCAGGGTTTTTGCAATGTTCCTGATCGATTGACTTATGATGGCCAGCTTAATTTGTATCGACACTGCTGTCTTCCTCATGTTGTCACACCCCAACAACAATCTCCAAAGACAATTGCAAAGTCTAGAATCAAGACTAGACATCAACAGCTCTCGTCTGCATTCACTAACGACACAAATGAATACACCTGTCTAACGAAACACATCTGTGAAGCCAATTCAATAAATACTTGTACTTAAAATGGGGCACTATGTACAAAAGGTTCTATAATTTCGAAACAGTTCATCCGATATGGATGAAAATACCCTCAGATTAAAGCTGACAGTCTGCACTTCAACCTCAGTGTCATTGTATCCTTTAAAACTCAAAGTGCTAGAGTACAGAACCAAAATAACAAAAAATGTGTCACTGTCCAGTTAATTATGGTGCTCACTGTATGTAGCTCTCGGTATTTTATTGCAAACTAAAGAAAAACTATTTTTGCATTTTTGGCACTTTATTTTGAACTAAATTATGAAAATAAACGAATCTAAGTTAGTATTGACCAAATTTGGCATCTGTGCGAAGGAGTTAAAAATGTGCATACTTGAAAAGGTTGAGGTGGAGGGTCTGCTCTGGTCCCTACAGGAGATAATAGAAAGTGAGATCTTGGCCTGTGCTGTGGGTGGGGGTCAGGTATTGGAGGGACATCTGGATAATTCAATATCCTGCTCCAAACAGATAAACAACTGCTCTGTTTTTGTTTCAATTAATTGCAACCCCCCCCCCCCCCCCTCTACACACACACACCTCCATGACAGCACTTTTATTTACCCTTGTCTGTGTCCTGTTTAAATTCTGACAACAGTCACCAGGCAGGTTTCATTGCCCACAGTGAAAACGTTCAGGGGACGACCGAGAACCTTCTGATTGTGAACCAGTGAAGATTCAATAGGTTGCTATGAATTAAAAAAATTAAAAAACACCAAAAAATGTTTGAGAGCAGGTAGCTGGAGTCCACTAGCAGGACTGGCCTATTATAAGCAGTTGTTTAATTGAGCAGACTTTTTACGTTCTTTTTTTTATTTTTAATTGAGCAACATTTACAGATTTTTGATTCTTAGTCATATGGATAGCTCCAGACTGGTATGTTTTTGGGCGTGACTGGCTTTAAACGAGTCTGTTTGCAGACTGGAGTTAAAAGCTGTTAATGAAAAGCAGAATAGATATTATCCTGTGGTCAGACCTCCTTACAACCTATGAGCTGAATGAAAGGTTCTCCTTGCATCTGCTAAGTGATTGATTGTGTGGTAAGGTATTTTTGATTGTGATCTCACGTAATGTGTTTTTTGGATCTGTGTTGCTGTGTGGGTAATGTGCAGACGCACAGGTTTTTAAACAGGACGGGAATCCTCCTATCTTCCTATGTCAGCCAATCCACATGTTATAGACATCAGGGAATCACAGCAGCATTGAAAGGTAAAAAAAGGAAGCAGCTTATGATGCACAGTTCATATACAGCCAGGTATGCGCGCAGTAATGGGGTGAGGTATTTGTCTGTAAGGCCTGTTATGATTTGGAATCACGTATGCTTGTGTGACCATGGAAACCACAAGTGCCATCCTTGTGAAGTTTCAAGATTCATGTTTAACAGTTGGATAATAACTACACACAGACACACTGTGTACACACTCACAGCCAATGAGAATTAAAAGTCATCTGAAAAGCATTTATGAAATTTTGAACTCCTCTCTTGGCTGAATCCAACGCCTCACGGATACATAACGCACAACAAACAGAAACAGTTCATTAACCTGTGTGTACAAAGCAGAGCTGAGTCAGACTCAAAGCTGCCGAAAAATGACTTAACTGTCCGTGAAACTGCACATTCATTATGACTAAAGAAACTAAAACCAAAAGTAACCCGTCTTACGGTCTGGTGATTTATTTAGGAGTGCGTCATAGTACTATGTTTAGCTCACAAGGTTTCTTGTTTGCTCATTGGGAATGTAGTTGTAAATATGAAACACCCGAGAAATCTGTCAATCCAGATCTTTGCATAACAGAATCTTATTTACCTTCCGCTGGTCTAAATGCCCTTACTGACTGATGATATATGAAGATACTGCAACATTTCACAACATATGGGAAAATACAAATTATTATCGCTTTCAGATATTGCAGCATATTTTTTAAACTGCCGTAAAATATAGTTATTATATCTTCAAAAAAGCTCACAATTTTTTGCAGTAGGTTCAATTTTCGTAACAGGTGTACAGACGTGTTATTTTCAGAATTAGCATATTTTCACTTAAAATTTTGGTTCAATGTTTCACTGCTCAGAAATGCCTTCCACTCAGCTAGTGACATCTGGGCTAGTGACTGTCTCAGGCATTGGCTACATCTGGACTAGTGACTGTCTCAGTTGTTGGCTACATCTGGGCTAGTGACTGTCTCAGCCGTTGGCTACATCTGGGCTAGTGACTGTCTCAGGCATTGGCTACATCTAGGCTAGTGACTGTCTCAGGCGTTGGCTACATCTGGGCTAGTGACTGTCTCAGGCGTTCGGTAATTTGTCAAGACACTGACGTGATACAGCTTATCTGCTCATTTTCTTCCAGCAGAGAGAAAGTAAAGAAAGAAAGAGAGTTTTTCATGGAAAAACAGACTTTTCTGTGTTTTTTATTGCTTCTCATTTTATTTGAAGGTCGACTGAGAGCTGCAGCGCTGAAATAGTATCTATCTGTCACCTTCATCCTCTCGGTCAGATTCAGAAACACCTCTTTCATTTAGATTCTGTGATCCATAAGGTTACCCATCATTTTACTTAACTTTATAAGATAAGATCTAATAAAGCTCCTAAATAAATGTAGACACGGTCTCTCTACGGGGCAGGACTGGATGGTTTCTGTCATAATTCTCTGGCTGTACCCCCCCCACATTATGTATAGGGCTCAGCAACTACCATGATGTTGTAGCTGAGTGGTAACAGTTGTGTGAGGGGAAGAGCATGTTACTCTTTGGCTGTAGTGACTTCCATGGACAGAGAGAGAGAGAAAGACTTCACTTTTGACATCCCTTTTAGATGTTTAAACAAAATCTTCTATCATTTATCATTTTAACCCAATTTACCATTCCCATATCTTGTTTGAAAAGGAGCAAGAAAGAGAGGGGGGGGGGAGGGGGTGGTGTGTTTTGAAATGACTGTTGGCCCCCACCCAAGACAGCGTCTTTTTGGTAATGAGAGGTTAGGAGCTGGATTATGGCTCCCAGATGTGGGCGGCCCCTTTGATGCAAACCAAAGTCACCAGTGCTATTCAGTCTGCTTTTACACACAGAACGGCGGCTCCTCTTAAAGGGATAGTGGCCGTCTCCTTGCACTCTTTAAGAGAACCCTACCCCCCACTAAAAAACCAGAGCTACACAATCCACACAACTCACCAAAAGCACCAGTGTGCATGTGCGTGTGTGTGCATGTCCATGTGTTTGCTTGGATCATGCCTGTGTGTGTGTGTGTGTGTGTGTGTGTGTGTGTGTGTGTGTGTGTGTGTGTGTGTGTGTGTGTGCGTGTGGGTGTTTGTGTTTTCTTGGTGTATGCCTGTTTGTGTGTGTGTGTGTGTGTGTGTGCATGTGTTTGTGTGTGTGTATGTGTGTTTGCTTGGTGCATGCCTGTGTGTGCGTGCATGTGTTTGTGTGTGTGTGTTTGCTTGGTGCATGCCTGCATGTGTTTGTGTGTGTGTGTGTGTGTGCACATGTGTTTGTGTGTGTGCTTGCACATAAGTATGTCTTTGTTTGGGCTGAGAAAGAATTGAACAGAACTCTTAGAGTGTGTTTATAAATCTGGATGTGCGCCTTCTCTGTAATCAGCCTAGTGTTCCTCACACTGAACACAGAGCCAGAGCAAATACAACAGATAGGGTTTCATATATGCAAGTGGTATTATTTTTTCAAGGGGGACTTCAGTGTCGTGGCCAGGTCTCATCACCAGATGAGAGTTGGATGTGTGGTTTTCTGTTTAATGTTGAAATTGAAATAGCCCAATGTAGATGAAAATGAATCTGATTGCTATTTTGGCCATGAGAGGTTTTACTAGTTTACTGATGGAAACACCTGGGGAAGCACTCAGACTGGAGGTGCCCTGTTTCAGTCTCTACAGGATGGAGTGGAGCTCTTCCCCTAAACCTCATTGTGTGTGTGTGTGTGTGTGTGTGTGTGTGTGTGTGTGTGTGTAGCCTGGTCCGCAGTGCACTTTGTGTGTGTGTGTGTGTATGAGTGTGTGTGTGCGTGTGCGCACTGTGCAGGCAGTTCCTTAGTGCACTGTGTGTGTGTGTGTGTGTGTGTGTGTGTTGCTAGGTCCTTAATGCACAATGTGTGTTGGGGGGGGGGGGGGGGGTGATACGTGGCAGCTTGCCTCTGTTCTGTCTTTCAGCCTCTTTTCCTCTTTCTCTTGCACTCCTCCACCTCTCTTAATCTCTTTTCATGCCATCTATCTTTCCCTTGACCTTTTCTTGCTCTTCCTCCAACTTTCTCTCCATCCCTCATTCTCTTTCCTCCTCTCTGTGTGTAATCATCATCATTTTAAGCAAGGACTGGAGTTTTATTCTCTCTCTCTCTATCTTTCCCTCCCCCCTCTCTCTCCCTCTCTCTCCCTCTCTGTTCTTCCCCCCTCCCTCGCTCTCTCTCTGTTTCTGTATTTGTGATCTGGCTGGTAGAAAGGAAAAATCTGAGGCCAATGAGTCACAGGCAGTCCTGTCTCCTCCCTCAGAGTAAATTGGGGCTCGTTTGGAGCGATGGGTCTGTCGCAGACGGTGACGTCACCCCCTGGAGCCGCTGCAGAGCTTGTTGAGTCTCCCGCGCAGGACACCTGGGTCTTTTGGCATGGCAGGCCCGAGTTTTATCAGCGAAAAGAGCAGCAGCCATGTGTGTCTGTGGGGGGGTGTTATGGGGTGCGGGTCTCCAAAGAGGAGGGGGCAGGTCGGTGACCGGCTTCCCGCTTTTCGGATTTCTGTGGGTTTTATGGAAAGCTGTGATTCCCAGCTTAGCGTTGGTGGAAGGGGGTGGGTTAATGGGCCCGTGTGAGTGCTGAGCTGACGGGGGGACTGGGGGAATACCGTCCCTCGTCTGTGGGCTCCTGAGCCTGCCAGCCCACTGTGGACACTGCCCGCCGCCCAGCTCCACCATTGCCCGCCTCGCTTTTATTTTAGCTGCATAACTTTAATCAGTTCCAGACCAATGCGGTGGGGTGTTGTACAACATCCCTTCTGGTTTCTCTCCCTCTTTCTCTCTCTCTGCTCCTGCTCTCCCATTTCTGACCTGTCTTTGTTGCCCCCTGCAGGAGAAAGAGAAGAAGTACATGCTGCAAGTGGATAATCTGAAACTGAGGGACGTGGAGAAGGGCTTCATGTCCAGCAAGCACATCTTTGCTCTATTCAACACTGAGCAGAGGTACATGCACACACCACCATACACACATATACACATACATATACCACCGGAAGTCTGTCCATAGAGGACACGGAGTACTCAATAATTTGAAGGGAAAGAAATTCTATAAAATTCTATAAAAATAAACAACCAATCACTTTCATATTCATTTCTTAGCTTCTAGGAAAAACAAAACCCCTATTGCTAATGTTAATATTGTCAACAGCGGCCTCTAGTGCAATGGAAAAATGTAGCAGGGAGAACACACTATTTGCCCTTCCCAAGCCTCTATAAGCATACATTCAGATATAACTTGGAGAGGTTGTCGGACTTATTTTTGTTATTCATTTGAAATATTTACAATTTACAATTTACTACAACTACCTCCGATACAAACATATGCCAGCCCATGGATTACTATACGGGACACCTAGCTGCGATGTCATCGATTTATGTCCCTATATTAGCTATGCTGGTGCGCCCAACATAATGGCTCACCACCATTGCCATTACTTATGGTGTATAAATTCAAGTCGCCTCAGGCAGGGGCTTCCCATACTTACACTATCATTGAGCCTTATTCAGGCTTAGCGTATTGCTAATACCTAATAGGTTGCTAGCTAAAGAGGTCTAAACTAAACTAAACTAAACTAAACCAAACCAGAATAAGACAGACAACCTTTAATTCTGAACTTGCCACCACTTCTGCAAAACTCTGTGACATCATAAACAATATAACACAACCTCGCTAGCCTTTCTGTGGCTAGCTATCTATACTACTATGAATAGAACACCATAAAACACACACGCACACGCACACATACACTTTGTACACACGGCAACACTTAGCTATGGAATCCATACATTCTGATTCAGATGAAGAGTCATGGATGTAAATCGCCTCATCTGAATCCAGCTACACAATTCAGCAGTCTCGAGCACGTAAATTTTGTACAATATTTCTGAACAAAGGCGTTAAAAACGAAACGGTCGGGTACCAAAATTCAAGTTCACTAACAGAAACAGAAAAGGTGGGAATGTCAAAAGGATATAAGAGGTACACTTACCCCCCCCATTCAACCAGGGAGCGATTCAGTTGCCCAGTTGCCGGAAGTCCGTTCATTTTCTATGAAGCTGAGCGATGGGGGCAACTGGACAACTGAGCGACAAAAATCGGCCAATAAATGTTGCCAGCAGTTTAACGGCCATTGCCCGAAACTGCCAATCAAGAGTTCCGCGCTTCCTATTTCTCCCACCGCATATCAGAGCAATATGATACAATTTTGTGAATTTTTCCACCCCACTTTACTCATTGCAGCAATGAAAGATCAAGTAATAATTATGGTCCAAGCATACCCTAAATAACATGTTTTATACACTACTAGAGATATATCTACAGTGAGCACCAAGATTCATTGGACAGTGACACATTTTTAGTTTTTTTTGGTTCTGTACTCTAGCACTTTGAGTTTGAAAGGATACAATGACAATGGAAGTGCAGCCTGTCAGCTTTAATTTGAGGGTATTTTCATCCATAACGGTGAACCGTTTAGAAATTATAGAACCTTTTGTACATAGTCCCCCAAATTTTCGGGCATCAAAAAATATTGGACAGTTTAACATAATGTAGAATAAAGTAATTATTTTAATATTTGGTCGCATATCTTTTGCATGCCATGACTTCCTGATCAAACATCAAAATACTCTTGATATCCTTGATATCTTATTTTCTGGTACTCTTACAGGCAATACTATAACTTTTCTGCATTTCAATGGACCTCTATGGAAATTGGGGGGTGGGACTAGATTTAGCTGTAAATTATGCTGGAACAGTATGGAATACATGGTTGGTGAAATGGCTGTAAGTCATCAAGGGTCTGAGGTATTCAACAAGCCTCAAACCATCTCTCTGCTGCCAGATATGCAGCAGATATGGATGGATCACTTTAAGGGTTGTTTCTCCTGACAAATATTCCTATTGAACTCTATGGAAAAATAAGTTAGGAGAAGAAACCCTTCAAGTTATCCATCCATATCTACTGCATATCTGGCAGCAGAGTGATGGTTTAAGGCTTGTTTGATATGTCAGACCCTTGATAACTTAGAGCCATTTAGCCAACCATGTGTTCCATGCTGTTCCAGTGTAATTTACAGCTAAATCTAGTCCCACCCCTCAATTCCCATAGCGATAAATCCCATTTGGAGTCATAAAGAATTTGGATTGGGCAACTAACCATCATGACAAATGCAAGGACCACATCGGTGCTGATGTTTGTTAAAAGTTGCTAGGAACAAGTCTTCGTCTGCAAAACTGCGCAACACAACAAAAAGGTAAGGAGAAACATAGATGCTCTTAAACGTTTGATTGACACTACAGCATTTCTAGGCATGCAAGAGCTAGACATTCAGGTGGCATGATGGAACGAAGTCTGCTAATAAGGTCAACTACAGAGAGCTGGCAGAGGTAATTGCATGGTATGACGCCTTACTAGCTGATCATTTGCAAACATCTGTGTTCACCGGCATGTAGAAAAACAATCGAGAATTATTTAATTTCTGCAATAGCCACCACCATCAGAAGTTAAATCAAACAACAGGTAGATGCTGCTCTCAACTTGATGCGACCACAGATGTAAGCTGTCATTCACAGCTGTAAGCTGTCACTCACAGATATAAGCTGTCAGTCACAGATATCAGCTGTCAGTCACAGATATATGCTGTCACTCACAGATGTAAGCGGTCACTCACAGATGTAAGCTGTCACTCATATATGTAAGCTGTCACTCACAGATATCAGCTGTCAGTCACAGATATATGCTGTCACTCACAGATGTAAGCGGTCACTCACAGATGTAAGCTGTCACTCATATATGTAAGCTGTCACTCACAGATATCAGCTGTCAGTCACAGATATATGCTGTCACTCACAGATGTAAGCGGTCACTCACAGATGTAAGCTGTCACTCATATATGTCCATCATGTCAGATAGGTAGATGACCATGATGCCATTCAGGAATTTTTTTTTTTGATGGGATGAGTTTTGTTTGAGTTTGTGGAGACGACATATCACGTCCTGTGAATTGTAGTGCAGCTTCCTGTCAAGACCCCAGAGTAGTGTGGGTACATGTAATCATACACATAAATATATATATATACTGCTCAAAAAAATTAAGGGAACACTTAATCATCACAGTATAACACCAAGTCAATTAAACCAAACCGGTCATGCTGGATGATGTTGCAGGCAGTATAACATTCGCTACTCTTTCACGTCTGTCACATGTGCTCAGTGTGAACCTGCTCTCATCTGTGAAGAGAACGGGGTGCCAATGGTGAACCTGCCAATTCTGGTGTTCTCTGAGCTGCACAGTGCTGGGCTGTGAGCAAATGTCCCACTACAGGACGTCGGGCCCTCATGCCACCCTCATGGAGTCTGTTTCTGACAGTTTGGTCAGAAACATGCACACGAGTAGCCCGCTGGAGGTCATTTTGTAGGGCTCTGGCAGTGTTCCTCCTGTTCCTCCTCTCACAAAGGAGCAGATACCGGTCCTGCTGCTGGGTTGTTGCCCTTCTACGGCCCTGTCTAGCTCTCCTCGTGTAATGGCCCGGCTCCCGGTATCTCCTCCATGCTCTTGAGACTGTGCTGGGAGACACAGCAAACCTTCTTGCGACGGCATGTATGGATGTGCCATCCTGGAGGAGCTGGACTACCTGTGCAACCTGAATGGGCTGCAGGTACCGCCTCATGCTACCAGTAGTGACAAGGGCACTAGCAAAATGCAAAACTAAATAGAAATCAGTCAGGAAGAATAAGGAGAGAAAAATGGTCTGTGGCCACCACCTGCAAAACCATTTACTTTTTGGGGGTTGTCTTGCTGCTGCCTCTCCTGTCCATCTGTTGTCACTTTCATTTGCACCAAAGCAGGTCAAATTGATTCACAATTGTTTACGCTTCCTAACTGGACTGATCGATATCCCAGAAGTTTAATTGACTTGGTGTTATACTGTGTTGATTAAGTGTTCCCTTCATTTTTTTGAGCAGTGTATATATATTCAATATAATTTATTCAATATAATTTACTATATTTGACATAATTTACCTTATTGATGGCAAGATTGATATAAATATAATGAACACTATTGGTCAGTGATTTTGTTTTTTACAAATTGCAGATTCCATTGAGAGAGGGAGACCATTCAATCGCCACTTGAAGCAACAGGAAGACATGCCATTAAAATTGAGTTTTATCGGCCATTAATGAAGAATTTAATATTAGTTTTACAGAGTTTTTTTGTGTTGTTTTTTTTGCTCTACAACTCCAAGCTGTACATATTGGTATTTATTTTTATGTGTTTAGTTTATGATCTTAGTATCTTTATTTTACAATGTCTTCTGAAAAATGTACACCTATTAAAACGTTTGCATTTCTTGAATCTTTTAAGATTTTTTTTCATTATGTTTTCATTATTATACATTATCAATTTTTAAATTATGTACATTTGTCACATTGGAACTTTGTTGGTCTTCAAATCAAGATCGAAGGTTTAATAGTGGAACAATTTAACAATTCTGTTTGATTTTAATTACAATTCGCCATCTTTCATGGTTTTTTCCATCTAGGCATCTCCAAGATGAAATCTCATTTTTATCAACTATTAGGGGTTATTTTAGGGGTTATTAGGGAAAATCGTCACTGATATACATACACACACCACCATACACACATGTGCATACACACTAAAACACACTCTCTCTCTCTCTCTCTCTTTCTATCTCTGAGTGAGGGTCGGCAAACAGATTTTAGTACAGGCAATGTACAACATACTGTACATGACACACTCCAATGTACACACACACACAGACTCTCAAGCAAAAGTGAGAGATCTCCCATTGTAACAGCGCCCCTTGTCTGCTGCCCACAGGAATGTGTACAAGGACTACCGCCAGCTGGAGCTGGCCTGTGAGTCACTGGAAGAGATAGACGGCTGGAAGGCTTCCTTCCTGCGCGCTGGTGTTTACCCAGAACGCATCATGGTAGGAACGCTCACAAGGCTTCCTAAAAACCCGCACTGTAAAGTTAAAGGTGTTACCAAGCACACTCATACGCATTTAAAATCCTGCCAAGCACACTCATACACATTTAAAATCCTGCCAAGCGCACTCATATGCATTTAAAATCCTGCCAAGTACACTAATACGCATTTTAAATCCTGCCAAGCACACTCATAAGTATTTAAAATCTCGCCAAGCAAACTCATATGCATTTGAAATACCGCTAAGCACACTCATACACATGTAAATCCCGCCAAGCACACTAATACTAATTTAAAATTCCACCAAGCACACTCATTTGCATTTAAAATTCTGCCAAGCACACTTATAAAAAATTTTCATTCCGCCAATCACACTCATACGAATTGAAAATCCCACCAAGCACAGTCATACAAAGCACACTCATATGTATTTACAATCCTGCCAAGCACACTCATACACATTTAAAATCTCGCCAAGCACACTCATACGCATGTAAATCCCGCCAAGCACACTAATACTAATTTAAAATCTCACCAAGCACACTCATGCATTTAGAATCTAGCCAAGGACATTCATACGCATTTGAAATCCCGCAAAGCACACTCATACTGTACATATTTAAAATCCCAGGAATCACACTAATACAAATTTAAAATCCTGTCAAGCACACTCATAAGCATTTAATATGTCGCCAAGCAAACTCATATGCATTTTAATTCCCGCCAAGCACAATCATTCGCATTTAAAATCTCGCCAAGCACACTCGTATGCATTTAAAATCCCGCCAAGCACACTCATACACATTTAAAATCCTGCCAAGCACACTAATACAAATTTAAAATCCTGTCAAGCACACTCATAAGCATTTAAAATCTCGCCAAGCAAACTCATATGCATTTGAAATCCCGCCAAGCATACTCATACACATGTAAATCCCGCCAAAGCACTAATACAAATTTTAAATCCCACCAAGCACACTCATATGCATTTAGAATCCAGCCAAGCACACTCATATGCATTTAAAATTCTGCCAAGCACACTCATATGCATTTAAAATTCTGCCAAGCACACTCATACGCATTTATAATCCTCAAGCACACTCATATGCATTTCAAATCCTGCCAAGCACACTCATATGCATTTAAAATCCCGCCAAGCACACTCATACACATGTAAATCCCGCCAAAGCACTAATACAAATTAAAAATCTCACCAAGCACACTCATATGCATTTCAAATCCTGCCAAGCACACTCATATGCATTTAAAATCCTGCCAAGCACACTCATATGCATTTAAAATCCCGCCAAGCACACTCATACACATGTAAATCCCGCCAAAGCACTAATACAAATTTAAAATCCCACCAAGCACACTCATATGCATTTAGAATCCAGCCAAGCACACTCATATGCATTTAAAATTCTGCCAAGCACACTCATACGCATTTATAATCCTGCCAAGCACACTCATATGCATTTCAAATCCTGCCAAGCACACTCATATGCATTTAAAATCCTGCCAAGCACACTCATATGCATTTAAAATCCCGCCAAGCACACTCATACACATGTAAATCCCGCCAAAGCACTAATACAAATTTTAAATCTTACCAAGCACACTCATATGCATTTAAAATTCTGCCAAGCATACTCTTACGCATTTATAATCCTGCCAAGCACACTCATACGCATTTAAAATCCTGCCAAGCAAACTCATACGCATTTATAATCCTGCCAAGCACACTAATACAAATTTTAAATCCTGCGAAGCACACTCATATGCATTTAAAATCCAGCCAAGCACACTCATATGCATTTATAATTCTGCCAAGCACACTCATATGCATTTAGAATCCTGCCAAGCACACTCATATGCATTTAGAATCTTGCCAAGCACACTCATATGCATTTAAAATCCTGCCAAGCACACTCATATGCATTTAAAATCCCGCCAAGCACACTCATACACATGTAAATCCCGCCAAAGCACTAATACAAATTTAAAATCCCACCAAGCACACTCATATGCATTTAGAATCCAGCCAAGCACACTCATATGCATTTAAAATTCTGCCAAGCACACTCATACGCATTTATAATCCTGCCAAGCACACTCATATGCATTTAAAATCCTGCCAAGGACACTCATATGCATTTAAAATCCCGCCAAGCACACTCATACACATGTAAATCCCGCCAAAGCACTAATACAAATTTAAAATCTCACCAAGCACACTCATATGCATTTAAAATTCTGCCAAGCATACTCATACGCATTTATAATCCTGCCAAGCACACTCATACGCATTAAAAATCCCACCAAGCACACTCATATGCATTTAGAATCCAGCCAAGCACACTCATATGCATTTAAAATTCTGCCAAGCACACTCATATGCATTTAAAATCCTGCCAAGCACACTCATATGCATTTAAAATCCCGCCAAGCACACTCATACACATGTAAATCCCGCCAAAGCACTAATACAAATTTAAAATCTCACCAAGCACACTCATATGCATTTAAAATTCTGCCAAGCATACTCATACGCATTTATAATCCTGCCAAGCACACTCATACGCATTTAAAATCCTGCCAAGCAAACTCATACGCATTTATAATCCTGCCAAGCACACTAATACAAATTTTAAATCCTGCGAAGCACACTCATATGCATTTAGAATCCAGCCAAGCACACTCATATGCATTTAAAATTCTGCCAAGCACACTCATATGCATTTAGAATCCTGCCATGCACACTCATATGCATTTAGAATCCTGCCAAGCACACTCATATGCATTTACAATCCAGCCAAGCACACTCATATGCATTTAAAATCCCGCCAAGCACACTCATACACATGTAAATCCCGCCAAAGCACTAATACAAATTTAAAATCCCACCAAGCACACTCATATGCATTTAAAATTCTGCCAAGCACACTCATACGCATTTATAATCCTCAAGCACACTCATATGCATTTCAAATCCTGCCAAGCACACTCATATGCATTTAAAATCCTGCCAAGCACACTCATATGCATTTAAAATCCCGCCAAGCACACTCATACACATGTAAATCCCGCCAAAGCACTAATACAAATTAAAAATCTCACCAAGCACACTCATATGCATTTAAAATTCTGCCAAGCAAACTCATACGCATTTATAATCCTGCCAAGCACACTAATACAAATTTTAAATCCTGCCAAGCACACTCATATGCATTTAGAATCCAGCCAAGCACACTCATATGCATTTAAAATTCTGCCAAGCACACTCATATGCATTTAGAATCCTGCCAAGCACACTCATATGCATTTAGAATCCTGCCAAGCACACTCATGCATTTAAAATCCTGCCAAGCACACTCATATGCATTTAAAATCCTGCCAAGCACACTCATACGCATTTAAAATCCTGCCAAGCAAACTCATACGCATTTATAATCCTGCCAAGCACACTATTACAAATTTTTAATCCTGCGAAGCACACTCATATGCATTTAAAATCCAGCCAAGCACACTCATACGCATTGATTCTGCACACTCCTCGCATCAAATTGATCCCAAAAGCTTAAACTGACACAAAATATTTGTTTTGCACTATTTTTATCATATGTTTTGTGCCTCCCAATTGGCTACCTTTTTATCCCTAAATATTAAAAATATGTGATGAAATCTCAATTTCCCTCATGGAAATGTAATATACTGCAGAGCATTTTAAATATATTGGGCCTCATTCATGAAGCGTTCCTAAATGTACGCGTACATTTATGTCCGAAGGGAATTTACGCCGGATTCATTAAACCGTGTGGAAAAGGTAGATTTTTTCGTATTCACGTACAATGCGCATCCACGTTATTTTGTGATTAGCATAAATCCACGCCCATGAATTGCCTTATATGGAGGCTGTTACTTCCATTTAAAGGTCCATATCTAGTCAGAATGGCCCAGAAAAAGCAAAGGAAATAATTATTCTGCCACTGAAATCGAAGTCTTATTAGCAGATGTTCAATCCAAAAAAATATTTTTTAAATATTGTCAGTACCGGCGTCATTAACTGGTAAAGTAAAGGCTTAGCAGGAGACGTACCATCAATACAAGCGCATTGCATTATTGCAGCCTGGAAATACATTAAACGTTATTCATTTTGTTATTCTGTTGGGGTTCTGTGCATGTGAGTTGTGGTTTGAAATCGGGTAATCACATGGGCTACCTTATTTTAGAATCTCTCTGGCGCGTTCTAATTGTCTATGTCACCGATAACATTGGACAGGTTTGCATCTTGTAGGGGAACTGGATGTACGATGGCATTAGCTGGATTAAACTGTTGACCACAATTGCAACCCTGGCTACAGACATGTAAGCCACTTTAAAGCAACTTTCATTGGTTAAATGTGTGTTTTAATTAGCATAGCCTATGTAAGGTCATTTAGAATTTCAATTTTGAGCAATTTAGAAAAAATATTAGGCTACTGGGAGCGTTCATTAGCCTATGTTATGGGTCTAATTAAACATAGCTTCATAGCCTACAATTGATTAATGGGCGTAATCTAAAGGATTCGCTTTTTACAATCATAATTTATTACGTTTGCAATGTGTATTTCAAAGGCTACATTTAGTCTCGTGAATTTAAGAGAAAATAAAAATAAATGAATATTCAAATTATCACTCAGAAGCTACATTTACCGGCATTCTGAATTTACGAACACGGTACGCGTGCTCTTGAGCAGGTGTAAATTTTGTTCAGAGGTACTAACAAATCTCAGATACAAAAATGTTGATGAATATCAAAATACGGGCAAAATTACAATTACGAATGATTTACATACAAATTCGTTCTGCTCACGTTTCATGAATGAGGCTCATTGTGACGATAATTGTGATATATTTACAATATACTGCAGTATATTACATTTCCATAAGGGTTGCTACAGGACTTTTGGAAATATAATATTATGTGTATTACATATTTTACTATTTAACCCAACAAATTAGGAAAAGTCATATAGTGTGAAGATTAAAAAATAGGGTTATCTGGTTTTTAAGAGACATAAAACATAAACACCCCGAACATAATACGAGGGTTAAAGTCTCATCAATCACCAGTAAAGCAATGCAGAGTGCACAGAGAAGTGTGCAACATAGAATCCATTCAGAAGACCTTGTGTGTAAACTTGGCACAATTTAGTCATTTTGACAAGAGCCTTCTAGTAAAGTAATCATGGAATGTGTACTTTAGACAAATGAGGTTTGTATTTAAATCTAAGAATTCCAGAATTTAAGAAAGGTCTTTTTGATACATAACATACAGTATGCTGTTGAAAAATGTCAATTACTGCCACCCTCATGAATGTAATTTACATTATAATTACAACAATATGTTCTGGGACAGATGCACAAAATTGCACCGACAGGCCAAATGTTCATAAAAGTGAATAAATATTATACATTTTGGATACATAAATGAATACACATTCATTTATACCATAAAAAGGTCATAGAAAGACAAAATAACCAATATGTCATGTGAAAATAAGAAATGCATGTGTTTATATGAAAGCGCAGGCATATTTCCACATCAGTGTGCATGTGTGTGTACTCACCATGACAGTTGCTGTGCGTGCTCTTCATAAATGTCAGTTTTTTGTGTGTATCCCCCCTTCTGGCTGACGGGGTTCTGGTTGCCCCCCGAAGGAAAAAGAGAAGGTAGGTGTGTCATGTCCCTTGTAACTGTTTTGACATACATTGACACATGACGCTTTCTCACCCACGGACACACATACATATGCGCACACACACATACACACACACACACGCACGTACACAAATGTATTCAGACAAGCACCTGTCAATCACACTGTTTCAGTGAATGAAGAAAGTGTATGTTTAGATGTTACTGTAAGGGGGGGTGACCTGGTTTTTGATGACCCATATTTAAACGTGCACATGCACGTGGACTTTCTCTGTCCGATCTGCACTCAGAGAAACGGCACGTTGCTCATTCTGTGTGTGTGTGTGTGTGTGTGTGTGTGTGTGTACATGCACCAGTAGGCTGTAAGGTTGTTTTGAAAAGTCGATGTACCGCTCCGTTGAACAGCTTCATAAAGGCTGAGGCTTCATATAACTCCTCTCAGCAGTTTCATAGAAAATTAAATAAACCAAAACAAAAATAAGTTTTATATAAAGCTGAAGAAATTGAATTTGCTTTTTGGCTGTAGCCAATCAATCTCTAGTGAAAAATTAGTGATGCCACTGTGGGGAGGAAAACCAATCACACTTACATCAATGGAATATACTGCAAATATATTTAAATAAATTTAAATGGGTAAATATACATGTCGGTTGCTTTCAGATTTGAAATGTATTTTCAAATAAATTCCATATTTACACTATATTGCCATAAGGGTACTTTCAGACCAGACCACTGGCTGTTACCACAGTCCACTTCGGTTTGAGTCAGTCCCCTTCTCCTCTGGCACAGAAAGAATTGAGATTCAGATCAGTTTTTCATCTGGGTTTTGCAGAAAATACAGAAGTGGGTTCAGCAGTCAGGCACCAATGCAGAGCAAATTCAAATTCAAATTTGTTTCCCCATCATGACAAATGCAACTATAATATTGCCAAAAAGCACAAATAACATCTCTGTGTCTGTCTGTCTGTCTGTCTGTCCCAAGCAGAGTGACGCCGGGGAGGAGAACGGCTCCGATGGCTTCATGCACTCCATGGACCCTCAGCTAGAGAGACAGGTGGAGACCATTCGTAACCTGGTGGACTCCTACATGAGCATCGTCAACAAGACTGTGCGCGACCTCATGCCCAAGACCATTATGCACCTGATGATCAACAACGTGAGTCACCCCGCGTGGGTTCTATTCCTAATCTCTCCACCACAGGTTTCAATGCACCCTGCACCAGTTATACAATTACATTTTGTGCTTTTTACTGAGAACTGCCACAAAGAAACAGAGAAAAAGACGGAAAATTGTGATAGCAATCCGTGTGCTCCTTATGCTGGGTTTCAAATCATTGTGCATTGTGATGATTGTAGCCATTTTTATGGTTATTGTGGGTTAGCGAATGTTTTCAGTCCCTTTAATCTTTAAATATGAAATATTAAATATTTTTTCATAATTCTGTTTCATAAATTTGAAGTGATTACTTTTTATTAATCATGCAGATTTTCTTGGCCATATGTCGGGCTGTTGAAAATAGCATTTTTTTATTTGATTGGCATACCTTCTGAGCCCCTTCTTTCCCCCCACCCCTCCCTGCCATGCCCCGCCCCCGCTCGCCCCGCCCTCTTACCGCCCTTGTACCCCACCACAGACAAAGGACTTCATAAATGCGGAGCTGCTGGCGAACCTGTACTCCTGCGGGGACCAGAACACGCTGATGGAGGAGTCGGCTGAGCAGGCGCAGCACCGCGACGAGATGCTCCGCATGTTTCACGCCCTGCGCGAGGCTCTCAATATCATCGGTGACATTAGCACCACCACCATCTCCACCTCCATGCCGCCGCCCGTCGATGACTCCTGGCTGCAGGTGTCGGGTGGCCCGTCTGGACGAAGGTACATAACGCGGGGGAGATTCACCATGAGGTGAAATCTGACGTAACGCTCAAGTGAGTCTCAGGTTGGGGTTGTGCTGGAAGACTTGGGTGGGGGTGGGCTAGGTTGGGGGTAGGGGAGCCTGGACTGGAAGATTTGGGGTATTGAGTTATAATATATATATATTTACAGTGAGCGTCATAATTAATTGAACAGTGACACATTTTTTGTTATTTTGGTTCTGTACTCTAGCACTTTGAGTTTGAAAGGATAATGAGGTTGAAGTGCAGACTGTCAGCTTTAATTTGAGAGTATTATCATCCATATCAGATGAACCGTTTCAAAATTATAGAACCTTTTGTACATAGCCCCCCCCCCCCCCCCCCCCCCCATTTTCGAGCATCAAAAAATATTGTACAATTTACCATAATGTAGAATAAAGTAATAATTTTTTATATTTGGTCGCATATCCTTTGCATGCCACAACTTCCTGAGGCCTGTGACCCAACAATATCAAAAGACTCTTGATATCGTATTTTCTGGAACTCTAACAAGCATACTATACACATACTATAACCTCTCTGCATTTGAATGGATCTCTATGAGAATTGGGGGGTGGGACTAGATTTAGCTGTAAATTACACTGGAACAGTATGGATCACATGGTTGGATAAATGGCTCTCAGTCCTCAAGGGTCTGACGTATCAAACAAGCCTTAAACCATCACTCTGCTGCCATATATACAGTAGATATAGATGGATAACTTGAAGGGTTTCTTCTCCTTACTTATTTTTCTATAGAGTTCAATTGGAAAATTTGTCAGGAGAAACAACCCTTAAAGTGATCCATCCATATCTACTGCATATCTGGCAGCAGAGTGATGATTTAAGGCTCGTTTGATACCTCAGACCCTTGATGACTTACAGCCATTTTACCAACCATGTATTCCATACTGTTCCTGCATAATCTACAGCTAAATCTAGTCCCAACCCCCAATTCTCATAGAGATCCATTCAAATGCAGGTACTTGCTTGTAAGAGTACCAGAAAATAAGATATCAAGAGTCTTTTGATGTTGCTGAGGCACAGACATCAGGAAGTCGTGGCATGCAAAGGAAATGTGACCAAATATAAAAAGTTATTACTTTATTTTATATATAAATGCAGGGGTGCCAATAATTGTGGCACATGTGGTTTTGTTAAAAATAATTATTTCTTGATGAGGGATTTCTTTTTATCATAATAAATTTACTTCAATTAAAGGTTGGATTTTTTCAAATTTTTTCAGTGTGACGTTAAGCTAATTCACTCATTCAAACGTTGAATTTTTTATAACCCTTTTTACTCATCTTTACCAGGGGTACCAATAATAGTGGAGGGTACTGTATATACACACTTAAAAGGCAGTTGTGTGAAACGGTGTAAGAGTAGAGAGTGTTGATTTAGGATTGTTTGTGTTTTAACCACATATAGGTCAATGCTAAGCAAATATGTAATTTAGTGTGACTGAACTCCGTTAGTGTTTGAAAGTTCACAGTGAGGGTGAAGTGTAGCCACCACCAATATTAAAGTGTAGAAAGTATGTGTGACTGCGTAGCAGCTGCTGAACACAAAAAATGTTATGGTCAAAGGTGCATTATTTTTAGCCTTGATGTGGTTTTGTGTTTACAATCAAAGAAGTCTCCTCCTTCTAGAAAATCCTAGTTTGACTCTGCTTCTTGAACGCACCCTGTCGGTTTGTTGTTTGTTTGCGCTTCTCCACCTCCGCCATTTTAGTAGCTAGTTAGCTACAAGCACTCCGCTGAAACCTCACAGGCTATGTAGCCACATAAACACCCCTCCCCACACAGAAATAAGCGTCACACCCAGAAACGTCCCAAACACATCATAGAACAATAAATACAGGCAGAGGAGCATGGATTCGCCAAATAAGATAGAGCTTGCCAGTGTATCATAAATATGACTGTGCATGGTTATTTTATAATATGTTTTCAAGGTAAAAATCCTGCATAATGCAACTTGGCACTCTGAACGAAGCTTTTTTCACACTTTAAAATGCACACTGGGTTCATTCCAATCGCTTATTTTATCCGTCCTCATCTCCTCGTTCTTGCCTGACCCGGAAATCGATTGAGGTACGGAGTGACCTGCAGCCACTAAAAGACGCAAGGCCCGCAAAATACGAACTGGGCTGCCAAATACCATGACACATTCCAAACCACTAAATACAAGGAGGCTCCCGGAGGAAGCTTCAGTGAGGAAACACAAGTGTAGCCTTTGCGGAAGATTTTTTTCGGAACGCGTGACATAAATTATCCACCTCTCCACATCTGCCTCGTGGCGGGTACACCCCTACTCAAATCAAAATTTACCATTCCTTTCCATTTATTATAATGCGCTTTAATCCATAATGACACTCATTCTTTATGACTAACAAAAGCCACATTTGTTCATGAAAAAAGAGGCTTAAAAGCATTATAGTTAAGCGCTTAAGCATAATATGACACTGACGCTTGACTGAGCAGGAACGTTCCATTTACCTAATGCATGTTGCCTCAATTCCTCTGTCCTCGTATCTCATCCTTGCATCCTTCCCTCTGTTCGGTGGAGCTAAGGAGCGAGGAAAAATAAGCGATTGGAATGAACTCACTCTTTCATACGTTAAAGGAAGAGTGTGCATATGGTGCACCCTGCTGGTGGAATCTGGGAATTGCACATCAGAAAGAGTTGCAATATGGTGCAATGCCCCCAAGATTTTCCAAGCTCTGAACTAACTTAAAGAACATTTTCTGACTTACACTTTTGTAGCACAACTTATGATTAACATGCAATTTAAAAACAAATTTAAAAAAATTAAGTAAAACCAATTGCCAAAATAACCAAGCACACCCTGCTGGAGGATTGTGGAAATTGCAGGCTGTGTGCATCTCTCTCAGGTCCCCGGCCGCCAGCCCCACCCCGCAGAGAAGGGCTCCCCCGCCAGGACCTCCTGCCCGACCTGGATCCAGAGGCTCCGCCCCTGGACCACCCCCTGCTGGGGGCCCGCCCTTGCCCTCCCGCCCTGGGGCTTCCCCGGACCCCTTCGGGGGGGCGCCCCCCCAAGTTCCCTCCCGACCGAACCGTGCACCCCCCGGTGTGCCCAGGTAAGTCGCAGGAACAAAAGCGTTGCGATTTTCAGGTTGAGATCTGACAGCCACCGTGCTCCTGATTCAAAGCAACGAGCAGCAAGAGTTTAAAATGAGGGGCATTGTGCGTGAGCGCCGACCAGGAGACTAGGTGTGAGTCGTGACCATGTCCGTGACATTGTGGAACCGACAGCCAGGGATTGGCTGTGGTCGTCAGCTGACTGATGAAGTGGAATGTGTCACACCGCGAAAAAAGTGTTTTAGTCTTGTAATGAGACTTAAAATCTAACTTTTTTTCTCAAGTATTAATGAGCTTTTATTAAAATATTAGCTTGGTTTAAGTTGGTTTAAAGTTAAATTATTTCACCCCATTGGCAAACCTTAGTGTTAATTGCCAGGTGGTCCATTAACACCCGCAGTGGACGGGGTTATGATTTGTCACTCACAAATTTGAACCAATCGTAGTGTTTGGCTGTGGAGCAGTCTCGTGGCCTGGTTCAT